>JAOANR010000011.1:17467205-18176225 GCA_030278955.1 Hygrophila difformis
ATTTTTTTTGGCTGCTGTACGGACAGGTCTGTCCGTTTTTTTTTCTTCGAATTATTATAAATAAATCGGGCATTTTATTATCTCAAAAGAAATTTTAGTACAAAGGTCGAAATATTTTCCTAGCA
Source organism: Hygrophila difformis (assembly GCA_030278955.1). Classification (NCBI taxonomy): domain Eukaryota; kingdom Viridiplantae; phylum Streptophyta; class Magnoliopsida; order Lamiales; family Acanthaceae; genus Hygrophila; species Hygrophila difformis. The sequence goes on from JAOANR010000011.1 coordinate 17,467,331, forward strand.
AAATAGTATCTAAAAATAGAATCTCTAGCGTCTCAAGGCGTCCTCCGGTGGGGTAGCAGGATCCTCCTCCGGGTCTTCCTCCTCCGAACTTGGCGGCAGTAGACCGTCAAAGATAGTGTTCAAGTCTTGCCCATGGGCATCGATGTGTTCCTTTAGTATTAGGTTTTGTGTAGTGAGGGTTTGGACTTGGCGTTCGAGTTGGTTTATGCGGTAGTGATCCGCCTCTCTCAAGTTGCTCAGGTGGTGCAAATTGGCCTCCAATTGAGCCATACGGTACTTCATTTGTTCTATGGTTTGATGGGAATCAAGATGAACGTTCATCATCTTGATCATCAACTGCATCATGTCTTGACTAGCCATCTAGCGCAAGCAAGAGATCTAAGTTAATATTCGCCAAGATTCTAAGTTCAATTTTGCCAAGATTCTAAGTTCAAGTTTTGCCAAGATTCTAAGTTCAATTCGCCAAGATTCTAAGTTCAAGTTTTGCCAAGATTCTAAGTTCAATTCGCCAAGATTCTAGGTTCATAGAAGAGATGCAATATGCAAATGTAAATGATGATCCCCCAAAAATAATTTAATGCACCATATATATATATTTTTCCATGGGGGTTAAAAATAAGATTTTTCTCCATGGAAATAATACTGTAAAATTTAAAATAATATTCAAAATATTAATAGTACTTTAAAAATAATAATGGTTTAAAAATAATAGTTTAAAAATACTAGCTTAAAAATATCCGGGCTCTGATACCAACTTGTAACACCCCGGTTTTTGGTCACCCAGGTCGGGATATCACCGCCACATCTCCCTAGTAAGACGCGGTTTCTCCGAGCTTACTAAAGAGATGCTAGACTAGGTATTGCAGTATTTAAAACATTTAAATCATTCAAAATAGCCCATACAATAATAATTCGAAAATAATAATATCATAGCGCATCGGAAATAATTGTTTTAGTATAGTATCGCAGCGGAAAATATAAATAGGGCCGACATGGCCCAAAACACGGGTTAAACAGACCCGTTCATAATATAGTCTAAAGTACGAATTTAAAAGCAAAATAATGTTTTCCAAAATCCCATGCATGAATCGTGCTCATACATGCTCATTCCACATACTCTGTAGAAAAAGGAATAAAAATGGTTTGGTCAGCACAACTTGCTGAGTAAGTTAACCACACGCATGGTCATAGGGTTTAAAAGCCATTAATTTAATAATTAATAAAAGCATGATAATAGCATAATATTCAATTTAATCTAATCAACTATCCAGTAGCATAGTTATTTCAGAGCTTATTTAACAGCACATCTCGCATGAATTAAAATAAAAGCCATAATTTAAATAAAGCATTTAAGTAATTTAATTGGGACAACCACATAATTTAATCTAATTAATTTAATTTAATATCCTCATTACATCCCAGATTCGGTATTTCAAAGTTTCACGATAGCATCGCGATATCAACAAGTTTAGCCGGTAGCCCGGCGGCCGAAACCGTATCAGCCATACCCAGTACCACTCCGGAGCCTCGGGAAACCCATGTGGATATTCTCGAGAGTGTAGCTCTATATTTCGCCGTTTAGGCAATATCATATCTCAAGTTTAGCGCGCGGGGTCACCATCGTCCATTAAGGCACGAAGTGAATCGTTAGGGGGCACCCTGCAGAGCACTCACCCCTAATTTTAATTTATCAAGTTTGTAAGGGGATTTAATTTTAAAAATCTGATCTCAATTATCTTTATTTAAAAATAGTATCTCAACTCATTTCAACCCTAAAGGTTAATTCCATGTTTCAACAAGATTTCAAGATTTTGTTTCCGGGTAAACCACAGTTTACTCTAAAATTCGTCTAAAATCAGATTTAATTCCAAAAATTCCAAAATTTCACGACTGGCTCAGAAACGTCGAGATCTACAACTTCCGTGTTTTAACTTTTTCAATCTGAGATACCGAAATAGGTCAAAAACGCTAATTTTCACAGAAACACAAATCTGTCCGAATTTCATACGTCACAGTTTAAAGATTTCGAATTCTACCATAGCAATCCAACTCCAAATTTGGTGAAATTTTACAGAGACCATCTTAAGACAATTATCTACCACTTTCATGTTCGGCCAAAGATCTAAATCGGTCTGGAACCTATGTCAAAAACGTGATCAAGATCGGACCTAAGTTCTGTCAAGAATTTCAAGATCTAGATTCAAGCAGTTCGGTTTCGGTTGGTTTTTCGCATATCAAATCGTCTCTAAAAATTCTCAAATATTTACAGTAGATAGATCTAAGCTTTAGGAATGTTTTTCGTGTTTTAAGTTTTTCCGTTTGAAGTCGTTTTAAGGTTCGGAAAAATTCATCAAAACTGTTGCGTCGGTAGAAAACATAAGTTGGCAGATTTATGATTTCTTGTTAAATCTTTTAGTTTCGAATGTTTTAATTCTTCCCAAAACCATGTAAGAGTTTACTTACTGATTAATCATCGTCTGGGGTCGTCTATTTCGGAGGGTGGCTTCCAGTTCACCGTTTCTCCTCTCCGTTTGTCGGGTTCCTCATTCTAGATTCGATTCGGGGTTAAAGAGAAAAGAAACGAGGTTAGAATCCGTTTTCGGATTGAAAAGTGAAAGGATTTATCGGACCAGAGCTTACCAAAACGTTGGAGATCCTCTGGATTTCGTCAAACAGCCGCGGTCTCCGTTTGGTGCCTCCGTTGACTCTGGGATTTCGACTTGTGTGTATAGAGAGTATCGTAGGGTTTTTGAAAAGAGTTTAGGCTTCCGAGGGGGTTTATTTATAGATGTCTAAGTCCTAGGGCGTCCAACATCTGACCCTAAGGGTCTTGAGTCGAGAGACGTTCAACCGAAAGTCGAAAAATCCGCGTTCGGGCGAGAGATTCACGCAACGGGCGAATCTGTCGTGTGGCGCGGGGTTGGCGCGCGTTCCCCTTATTAGCGCGTGGACAGCGCGTGACTAGCGCCTGGACTCCGGTCCGGGCGGGTCGTGCGATCCGTCGTGCTTTCCGCCTCTCTTTCTGGTTTCTATCCCTCTATGTTCTCGGATTCCAATTTTCGGACTCTCTTCGGGTTCCTATTTCGTGGTCGTTATTTCTTTCGGATCAAATGTTACGTTTTGGTTCGAATTCGTCAAGTTCATTTATATCGGGTTCCCGCGTAGCGGCTTATTTAACTTTATTTGATTTCTTTCATTTCTCCTTTCTTCTATATTTATTTATTTAATGTATTTACTGATTTATTTGTTTATTTAGTTATTTATTATATTTATTTATTTATTTATTTATTTATTTATTTATTTATTGTATTTATTATATTTATTTATGTTGTAAAATTCTCGGGTATTACAGCAATCAATTACTTTTTTCGAAATCTTATTAGTCAATTCTTGTCTGTTATTCGTTAATGAATGAGTATTGTTCTCATTCTTATTTGTAAATTGTAAATCATGATGGTGATTATTGAATTTATCAAACTTTTTTTAATAATTTGTTTTTTTATTAAAAAAAAGGTTTTTTTTAATTTTTTTTTAGAAAAAAGAGTGGGTACCCAACCCGATCGCTACCCGACATGTCGGGTACCCACCAATGTCGGGTAGTGGTCGGGTAATTTATTTTTCTATCCGAACCCGATTAACCCGAACCCGACTAACTCGAACCCACCAAACCCGACCCGACGCCCACCCCTAGCTACATCATAGGAAAATACATTATTCACATCAGTATCTTTCCTATTCCAGTATTTCCCATTAGTGACAAAATTTATTGAAGTTTCTATAACTTCTTTCTCTTCAGGAGTTTGCTCTTCAGGAGATTGAGTTTTGTCACAATGTATATTTGAATCTCTCTTCTTTCGAGGATTCTTATCTTTAGATCCAATAGGTCTACCACGCTTCAGGCGTGTACTGGATTCATTAGCACTTGTTATTTTTCCTTCAGGGACATTTAATTTAATTGGAACATTCACTGCTGGGATATGTGATTTAGTAACTCTTCTGGAGTCACACATTGCACTGGCAATTGATTCGCAATTCCTTGTAAATGAATAATTTTCTGAACTTCAAGTTCACAATCCTTCATACAAGGATCAAGGAAATCAAATGCCATTTTCCAATTATCTCTTTTCACGGTTGATTCATATCTCCCCCTAATGTCGGAAAATTTGATTCATCAAAATGACAATCTGTAAACCTTGCAGTAAATAAATCACCTGTTTTCGGTTCCAAATATTTAATTATAGACGGTGATTCATATCCGACATATATTCCCAATCTCCGTTGGGGGCCCATTTTTGTACGTTGGGGCGGTGCAATTGGAACATATACCGCACAACCCAAAAAATTCTCAAATGTGAAACATTGGGCTCATGACCGAAAACCAATTGTAGGGGAGAATATTTGTGATAACTTGTCGGTCTTATTCTTACTAGTGTTGCTGCGTGCAATATGGCATGTCCCCAAGCTGATGTAGGTAACTTCGACCTCATCACTATTAGTCTTGCAATCAGTTGCAATCTTTTGATAAATGACTCTGCCAGGCCATTTTGTGTATGAACATATGCTGGAGGATGTTCAATAGGTATTCCAATGGACATGCAATAATCATCAAATGCACGTGATGAAAACTCAGCAGCATTATCCAATCTTATATTCTTAATTGGATAGTCAGGGAATTGTGCTCGCAATTTGATTATCTGTGCAAGTAATTTTGTAAATGCTTGATTGCGAGTCGATAAGAAACAAACGTGAGAGCATCTAGTTGACGCATCAACTAATACCACAAAATATTTAAATGGTCTACATGGTGGATCTACAGGCCCACATATATCACCCTGAATTCGTTCAAGAAATACAGGGGATTCAATTCCCACTTTACTTGCTGATGGTCTAATAATCAATTTTCCTTGTGAACATGCAACACATGTAAATTCACTTGAACTTGGAAATTTCTTTCCTTCAGGGGATGACCATGCGAATTTTCAATTATTCTCTTTATCATTGTACATCCAGAATGGCCAAAACGATAATGCCAAATCATAAATTCGGTTGGGATTATAGACTTCTGGTCTATTAAACTATAGGCTTCATTGGCATATATATTTGTCTAATATAGCCCAGATGCAAAGGACGGTAATTTTTCCAATACATGTTTCATACCATGAACTGTATTGGTAATCAATAAATATTCATCAGTCCCTTCAGTCAATGTCTCAATATGATATCCATTTCTGCGAATATCTCTAAAACTCAACAAGTTTCTTCGGGACTTGGGAGATAATAGTGTATTTTCAATAATGAGTTTTGTCCCATTCAGAAGGAACATTATAGCTCTTCCGGAGCCCTTGATCATATTTGCACTTCCACCTATTGTATTAACTGGGGCATCTCGGATGACAGTCTTTTATGACTGTCATTTGCGTCGAATTTAGTGTCTTAATGATGATCTTTTGTTCTTAATTCCATTAGTTTTTAATGAATAATCATGGAAGACGAGAAAAGATGGAAGAAAAACCAAGATTGTGAAGAAGTTGGAATTACATTGAAAATGGCTTGAAATTCTAAGTTTTCATTGCAAGTCTCGCACGCTATGTTTTTATCTGAACTGACTCACGCTTTGTCATTCAACAGGAAGTTAAGTTGAAAAGCAGCGGGAGATGGAAAAAGACATAGCGAGGAAAGAGAGGAAGTGCGAGGACTTACATACGAAATCAGGAAAGATCTAAGGAAAAATGTTCAGAAGCTGAAGCCCACGCGATGATTGTTTGACATCGCGAGGAAAGGAAGTTCGTGCAAGACAGAAAGCCTTAGATATTATGGCGAGAAGCAAACTGTTTGAAGAGACTGTGAGATCTCGCCTTGTCAAGAAAGATAATTACATTTTTTTTTTGGCTCTCGCTTTGAAGGAACTGGACAAAGCGAGAGGAGAGCTATTCTGATGCGAGCGGTTATCATCCAAGGCTGAAGCAGTTACAACGCCCATCTATAAATAAGACCCTTGGGGGATCAGCTCAAGTAGGGGGAGATTGAAGAGAATAGCTCATTTTTACTCTCCAGTTCACTTTTAGAATTCAGTATGTAGGTTAGCTAGGGTTTACTTTTCACTGCAATTTATTTCAAGTTCTTCAGATTTGTAATTCAATTTCGCAGTAGATTTTCTTCGGAATATTTTAGTAGATTAGTTTGAGGATATCCTGGAAGAAGAATTGCTTTCGGAATGCTTTGTTCATCCATTACGACGATCACCATCTAGTTTCCGACTTCTTCGTTCGAATTTACATTATTCTGATTGCAATCAGATTTCCAGGTGTATTCGTTTTTAATTTTTTGTTATTCAAGATACATGAAGAATGATCAGTTATCAAATCGTGCATTTCTTATCTTTCTGGTTACAATTTTCAAAGTTTATTAGAAATCTGATGTCTTTCAATTCTGTTTCAGAGAAGTATAAACCTCGAATACAATATTCATTTTTTTGGAATTTGCATCACATCGATAATTTGATTCTCGAAGATCATGATACTTTCATATCTTTAATTCGTAATTTGTTTGTTCTAATTGCGCAAGAAGTTTGGATTTTGTAACCGAGTTAGGTATGAAAGTGGTAGAATTGTGAATTCATTCGATTTTCTTTTGATACTATATCTCGATCACAAATTTGGAAGAAATCCACAGAAATTAATGTTCAGAACTCTAAAAGGTTCCTAAAGACCCATGCAGTGTTAATCATCGCATGATAATCTTTAAGAATTAACAATTTTAAATTCTCGAATTTGGATGTGAAAGGTTCTGTTTTCATTATTTTCTGAATAAAAGTTCCAGAAGGTAGTTATGATAGTTACATGACTTGATCATTTGCTTCACATAAGGATAAAACCACGCTTCATCCTAAAAGATGACGCGAGGAATTATTCAGATAACTTTGTTTCAAGAGAGGCTAGTTCAACATTCTCGCGATGTCATTTTGACAAAGCGAGAGAGCCAACTCATAATAGCAACAGAATTGATTCCCATTTCTTGGGACATCAACTACTCACTTCTTATACATATATAACCCCTATTCTATAAGTGGGAATTGGATACCTCGCCGCATTCTTACAGATATTACTGCGAGGCATTCAGTTCTTTGTATAACAAATTCTGAGGAACATTCTTTGAACAATAACTCCCTCCACGCTGTATAGACATAGCGTGCGGAAAATTGGAATGTTCATAGTTTGAAACCCAAAGTAGTTACTGCGAGCTATCTTGGACACTTATTTTGCATAATTATTTCTCAAATCTTTTTCATAGGAAAGTGATTTCCTAAATTCTGTCTAGTTTCCAGTTTATATTTTGGAAACACTCTAGCATTTTGATTAAGAGGATTCAGAACCCTCATCGTTTCCTTATACATATAATACTACCTATACATATGATATTTTGGGATATTTCCCAGTTTATGATGAGTAATCTTACTTCACAAATATAGACTCATAATTCCTACTTGTAATTCATGTTAATATTTTCATTAGTACATTGAGAAAGATGATGATATAAGTTTTCTCAAGCATTATTTACTCAGGTTAATGAAGAACAAACTTGTTCTTTAGTTGGGCATTTAGTACATGTCGTTTAAAAGGGAAGGGTGTTTCAAAAACCATCTTTTGTCTCAATAATTAGTGGAGTTTTAAGAAGATTAATTTCCAGGGTTCATAGTTTTATAGTTTTTACTATATGCTATGGGTAGGAGATTAAATATTCTTTCTACAGTCTTACTAATCCTGAGTCAAGTCATGGGTATTTGGAATTGTTTACAGAGATTTCTCAAGCTAAAGCATCTATATGAATCTGAGTGGTCTGGATAAGTCAAGGATTTTGAATAGCAATTTCATCTTGATATACTTACAGGACTATTACTTCTTACAACTACTTGAAGGAATTACTCTGAGGAGTCAAGTCTTATGAAACCATTGGATGATAGATTTAAATACTTGCTTTTTCACTTCTTGTAGAGGACATCCAATATAGGGTCATGAGACCAGTTTGACTCAGAGTAATAAAAAGAACAACTTCAAGTTCAGATGAATATATGATTTAGATGTGACCTTGAGTTGTCAAAGGCTTAATCTGAGTCCGAAAGAAATAGATTAAGTGACAGTTCTAAAAAGCTTTTGTTACAGAATGAGTCTGATCGATCATCCTGCGATGACAGTATCCCATGATTTCAGTGCTTAGATTGTCATGACACTGAATCACAAGTACCTGTCTTGGGAAGTGATTTAAGACATGAAGATTAGATTAAGTTGCATAGAGGATTCATCTATCTCGATGAACTTTCATTCTGTTTTTAACCATTGAAGTACGATATTCTTATCATACTCCTATTTCGTTTAATTTGATTTGGTCTGCACTATCTTAAACCCATGAACATAATCATAACACTCAACATCATTTCAATTGTTTTCTTTATTATTGTTTACAGCTTATTGCATTTACAGTTCAGCATTAAATTCTTAGTCATCATCATTATACCATCCTTAAACCAAGAGCAAAAACGAGTTCTAGAACTAATAATTCTATTAAAACACTTCTATCGTGTAACTCTCTAATGAACGATCCCGACAATAAAAATAAATACTGCAGCTCGATACCGTGCACTTTCGGTAGGAAAAATTAGGCAAGCTCTTTAACAGTCCTATAGGATTATAGTTTAAAGGCTGTCGGGGGGCATTGCAGCGGGTTTTACCTCAAAGCTTCATGGTGCCGTTGCCGGGGAGGGTGTAGCGTTATGAATTTTAGAACTGTAGATACTCTTTGGTTTAATTGTAATTATTTACTTTATACCATAATAAATTCATTATTTCTTTCATTTTGTTCACAGAGAAGTCTCAACAGTTTATGAGCGAAAGAACAACTCGATCTTCAAGGCAACCTTTGCTTCCTTTTAATTGTGAACTTGAAAGAACAACAAGGCTGATCAGAGCAAGCGCTAGGAGACAAAGAGATCTTGTAGAAGGGAATCTTTCAACAATAACTAGGATGGCTAACAATGGACAAAATGACGGACCTGGAAACTTAACAAATGGACAGCCAGAAAATCAGCAAAACGTACCACTTCGGGGACATTTTCAAGCACCACAGAGGGCTGCTGCACCACAATTTGTTCATCAGCATTACTTTCCACCAAATTTTGCTAATCCTGCTCCAAATCCTCAAGAAGAACAATATCAACCATGGCAACCAAACGTTGATCAGTATTTGGCTGGAACAGATGAAGAGGTTGATATACCACCTGGTATATTAAACTTGGCATCTTCCAGAGCTTTTTATGGGTTGAGTGCTGAAGATCCACATTTACATCTCAAAAAGTTTGTTGAACTGAGTAAGACAGTGAAGAAGGGTAGAGCATCAAGAGAAACCATTCAACTAGCAATGTTCCCATTCTCTTTGGATGGTTCTGCGAAAGAATGGTATGATTCATTGAACGCTCAACAGAAGGCTACTTGGCCAGAACTAGTCAGAAACTTCTTGCTCAAATATTTTCCAGAAAGTAAAGTAGATGAATGGGTAGATAAGATTTCTAGCTTTAAGATGAGAAAAGGAGAATCTTTGAAGGATGCTCGAGACAGATTCTTTGATATGCTTAAAAGATGCCCGCAACATGGTATCACAGAAAGAAGACTTTTGAAGATCTTTTTCACCGGACTCACTCACACTTGGCAGATGATGATTAATGCCACTGGAGGGGAACAATTACTTCAGATGCCACTTGATAGAGCTTGGTCAACAATAGACACCATGACAGCTAGCAGAGCAGTCCTCCAAGATGATGACCCACCATCTCCTACAAGAAAGAGTCTTGTTATCCACACAGACAAAAATGAAGAAAAATTTGCAGCACTCACTAAACAGATTGCTGAGTTACAGCTAGCTCAGCAAACAGGTCAACAAGTTCAGCATCAACAACAACAACAACCTGTGATGATCCTTCAACCTACTCCAATGGAACCAGTTTATCAATGTGGAATATGCTCTGGGCCACATCATAATGATCAATGCCCACAACTCCAGGAAGCACCAAAACAAGATGAGAGCTGTAACTACACTGGATTCCAGAATAAGCATCCAAACTTGAGCTATGGTAACACTCAAAACGCACAGAATGCACATCTCCTGAATCCGCCTCAACAGAATCAGCAGCAGTTTCATCCTCAACAATCATTTTATCCTCAGCAGCAGATGTACCCTCAGAGACCTCCTCAACAAATGAATCAACAGAATAGACCATATGGACAGTTTGCACCAATGCCTGCAAATTTTCCACAGCAACTAGTGCCACTAGGCCCTTATCCTGTTGTTCAAGATAACACTTATTCTTTAAAGGTGGAGAATGCTCTGAAGGAGTTTATTGTTAAGCAGACAGAGACGAACAACCAACTGCAGGCTTCAATCAAGAATGTTAAAAATTCAGTAACAGAGATGGCCAAGTTACTACAGCAAAGAGAAAAAGGAAAATTACCAAGTTCCTCTGAAACAAATCCACAATGTAAGGCAGTTACATTGAGGGGAGGAAAAGAAGTTGTTGATCCCGAATTTGAAAAGAAACGAGATAGGTTGCTGCAGCAGAAAAAGTTCAAAGATGTTCAGACAATGGAAGAAGATGATCAACTTGAACAAAGGCAGATACTTGAGGATAAGGGTTTGGAAAAGAATGTCTCAGGACACTCCTTTCCAAAGTAAAAAGAGGGAGGTAATGATATCCCTAACTCTACAGGTAACAAAAAGGATTCACTGGATGAACACATGCCCAGGATACCATATCCTGGGAGACTCAAAAATGATCTTCAAGAAATTAAATTTAAGAAATTTCTTGAAAAGATTAAGGCCATTGAAATATCAATCCCTTTGGTTGAATTAATTGCTGAAATGCCCACTTACGCTAAGTTTCTGGAATAATTGATTTAAGGGAAACGAAATGCGGGAGAGCAGCAAATGGTGGTCCTAAATCAGAATTGTAGCTTGGTTCTTCAACAACGGATTCCTCCAAAGCTTGAAGATCCAGGGAGTTTTACTTTACCCCTGATTATCAACTGTAAAGAAGCTGGGCGAGGGCTTTGTGACTTATGAAGCAGCATCAATGTAATGCCACTTGCTATGGCTAGACGTTTGGACTTGGGGAAGATGAGGCCAGTTAATATGACTCTCTTCTTTGCTGACCAATCGAGCACCAGACCAGAAGGGATCATTGAAGATGTTTTAGTAAAGACAGGAGGCCTTATTTTTCCAGCTGACTTTGTCATTCTTGATATCGATGAAAATGTCAGAATTCCTATCATACTAGGAAGGCCTTTCCTGGTGACTGCAGGAGCCATGATTGATGCAAAGAATGGCATAGTAAAACTTCACGTTGATGATCAGGAAGTTACTTTCGACATGATGAAGATGGCAACATATCCTTTTAATGCTTTTGAAACCAATGTAGCGGGAAAGGGATTAGATTCTAGTACTATGGAGGGGGGAAATCTTTTTGATTACTATAATCTCTTTACCACTGATGTAATTGAGAACAATCTCACCCCACTCACAAATGCTGAAGATGCTACTTTTGCTTACTTGTGCGCGGTTAGATTCGCTGATCCTGAGACTGGTGAAATCAAGGATGGATCAGAAAGTGAGGATATGACATCTTCAGAACAATCTGAGGATGACATTGATAAAACAGATCCTTCTAAAGAAGGATCTGATTTAAAGATGGAAGTGCAAACTCGAAGCAAGTTAATTCCATCAATAGAAAACCCACCAGAGCTTGAACTTAAAGTATTACCAGAACATCTTAAGTATGCCTTTCTGGCAGACAAAAAGAAGCTTCCGGTAATAATTTCATCTAGATTGACTGAAGAACAAGAACGAGCTCTAGTAGGTACTCTTAAAATTCATATTCAGGCAATTGCTTGGACTATAGCAGATATCAAAGGCATCAGTCCATACATTTGTATGCATAGGATCCTGATGGAAGATGAATACAAACCATCCAGACAACCACAGAGGAGACTAAATCCACTAATGCAAGAAGTTGTCAAGAAGGAGGTAATCAAACTACTTGATGCAGGTATAATCTATCCTATTTCTGATAGTAAATGGGTAAGTCCAACACAAGTTGTACCCAAAAAGGGTGGGATTTGCATTGTGACTAATGAACATGGTGATGAGGTAGCAACAAGACCAGTAACTGGTTGGAGAGTTTGCATTGATTATAGAAAACTAAATACTGCCACAAGAAAAGATCATTTTCCTTTACCCTTTATTGATCAAATGTTAGAAAGACTGTCAGGTAAACCATTTTACAGCTTCTTAGATGGTTATTCTGGTTATAATCAAATAGTTATTGCTAGTGAAGATCATGAAAAGATAACTTTTACTTGCCCATATGGAACATTTGCTTATAGAAGAATGCCTTTTGGATTATGTAATGCTCATGCTACTTTTCAAAGATGCATGATGAGTATTTTCTCTGATTTTATTGGAAAATGCATGGAAGTGTTTATGGATGATTTTACCGTTCATGGAACTGACTTTGAAGATTCTTTAAAAAATTTGTCAAAAATTTTGCAGAGATGTGAGGACACTAACTTGGTTCTTAACTGGGAAAAGTGTCATTTCATGGTTCAGGAAGGAATTGTCCTAGGACACAAAGTATCTAGAGCAGGAATAGAAGTAGACAAAGCTAAGGTTTCTGTGATAGCAAATCTACCGCCACCCAAAACGATTAAGGTAGTAAGGAGTTTTCTTGGTCATGCTGGTTTTTATAGAAGGTTTATTAAGGACTTCTCTAAAATAGCAAGACCTTTATGTAATCTTCTTCATAAGGATGTGGTATTTAGCTTTGATGAAGATTGCTTGACTGCTTTTAAGACCTTGAAGGAGAAACTTATCACTGCACCTATAGTTGAGTCTCCTGATTGGAGTCTACCTTTTGAACTTATGTGTGATGGAAGTGAGAATGCAGTAGGAGCAGTTTTGGGGCAACATAAAGAAGGCAAACATCATGTTATCTATTATGCTAGTCATACTCTTAATGATGCTCAGATAAACTATACCACTACAGAAAAGGAAATGTATGCTGTAGTTTTTGCCTTTGACAAGTTCAGACAATATCTTATTGGAGCTCAAACTATAGTTTACACAGATCATACTGCATTAAGATATCTCTTCTCAAAGCAAGAAGCCAAACCTAGGCTGATAAGATGGGTTTTACTTTTACAAGAGTTTGACATTATTATTAAAGACAGAAAATGAAAAGACAATGGAGTAGCATATCATCTTTCTAGATTGGAAGAGAAAACAGAAAAGGAGGAAGTTATAAATGATAAATTTCCAGATGAACAGTTGTATGCTTTGCAGTTGCATCAATTTGATTGTCCTTGGTTTTCAGATTTTGCTAATTATCTAGCTTGCAAGATTGTCCGAAAGTTTAAAGACTCTCATCAGAAGTCAAGATTTTTTAGAGAAATTCAGAAATACTATTGGGATGACCCCTTTTTATTTAAGTTTTGTTCTGATCAGGTTATTAGGCGCTGTGTTCATGAGAAGGAAGGTTTTCAAATTGTTAGAAAGTGTCATGAGAATCCTTTAGGAGGCCATCATGGTCCTGCTAGAACTGCTAGAAAAATTCTAGACTGCGGATTCTTCTGGCCAACTATCTTTTTGGATTGTCAGAAACTTATAAAGATGGGTGACAGATGCCAAAGATTTGGAAACATTTCAATGAGAGAAGAAATGCCTCAAAAAGGAATTTTAGAAGTAGAGATATTTGATGTGTGGGGAATTGATTTTATGGGACCTTTTCCCCCATCATTTGGTAATCACTACATTCTAGTAGCTGTTGATTATGTCTCAAAATGGGTAGAAGCAGTGGCTTTACCCAATAATGAAGCTAAAAAAGTTACTAAATTTCTGCAAAAGAATATTTTTACCAGGTTTGGAGCCCCTCGTGCTATTATATCTGATGGAGGATCCCACTTTGTCAATAAACTCTTTGAGAAGTTGCTGAAACAGTATGGTGTTCATCATAAAGTTGGATCACCATATCATCCTCAGACAAGTGGACAGGTAGAGGTATCTAATAAGGAAATTAAGCATATTTTACAAGCTTCTGTAAATATTACAAGAAAAGACTGGTCAAAGAAACTGGATGATGCTTTATGGGCATACAGAACTGCTTTTAAGACTCCTATAGGAATGTCTCCCTACAGACTAGTTTTTGGAAAAGCTTGCCATCTTCCAGTTGAGCTAGAACATAGAGCATATTGGGCCATTAAGATGCTTAACATGGATCTTCAATCAGGACAAGACAAGAGGAAGTTTGATCTGTCTAAGTTGGAAGAGATGAGACTGGAAGCATATGAAAGCAGCAAGATTTATAAAGATCAAACCAAGAAAATTCATGATTCAAAAATTAAACATAAGGAATTTTATGTTGGTCAATTGGTTTTACTTTATAATTCTCGTTTGAAATTATTTCCAGGAAAGCTCAGATCGAGGTGGACAGGACCATTCCCCATTGTAGCTGTTCATGACAATGGAGCAGTCACAATCATGCTCAGTGAAGGAGAAAAGACTGTAAATGGACACAGGCTTAAAGAATATATTGGTCAACAAGATTTAAATATCCAAACTGAATATTTGGATAACCCCTATTTTTTCTGGTTTAAAAAAAAATAGGGGGTGGATACTACCCAGGTTAACTGAGTAGTATTTCCCTTTTTCTTTTGATATATGTTTTATCTCTAATTCTTATATTTTATATTTTCAGGAATTCGAGAAATGAAGCTGTGATGGAATGAAGAAGGATGAGAAAGAGATCTTCAACCAGGTTTTTGAGTATTAAGTGTTTGGAAATAAAGTGTGAACAAATTCTGAGGCCACGCTTTGTAAAAGTTATAAAGCGAGGTGATAAGTTCAAGTTCTCATTTTTATGAAAATTTGATCTGTTTCTAAATGATAAGAATTTGATGTCTACGCTTTGTCGAAATACAAAGTGTGACAATTTTCTCTGAAAATTGTACAAGAATTCTCCATCGCTTTGTAGTTTACAAAGCGAGAGACGGTTTCTATAACCACGCGATGACAATTAACAAAGCGAGAGCCTGGGAATACTAAACGGATAGATTTTCAAACTTCTTAAGACCAAAATACCCCTTTTTCAGACCCTTCTTCTTCCTCTGCACTAACCATCACACGTCGTTTCAACCGCTTGTAATTATGGCAGAATTTAGTTTTTCTGCTATAAAATCTAGTCGAATCTTTCTCTCCTTTCATCTCAAACATTCCCACATTAGAAAAATTATCTTACAACTTTTATCAGAAATCAAAATGGCCGCAGCAGCTCCTAATGCCAGAACCTCCATTGTAGATATCCCTGATGAAATTTTAGGAGACATTCTTTCAAGACTGGGAAAGGAGGAGATGAAAGATGTAGCCAAAGCAGCCCCAACTTGCAAGAAATTCTTTAGAGCGAGTAAGGCACCTGCAGTATGGAGGAGAGCAAATGTAGTGAAGCGAATCACTGCGGAGAGAACGCACGATGCTCACTACGCACAGATAATGGAAAAATACAAAGAGGCAGGGAACTTCATGCTCAAACTTGAACCTGCACTCGCAGCTTTCTGCAACATAGGGCTTATGGAAGCCGCTTTTGAAATCCTCAGGCCTGGAATTGAGGATAATCATCACCCTTCGATCTTCATCAAGGCCTTCATTCTTCTGAGTTCAGAGAGCCTTGAAGAGATTGATGAAGGACTGTATCTGCTTGGATCAATCCTTAAAGAGGAAGAGCATATCCACAAGATTAAGGAGAAGATCAGCAGGGTTTTTATCGACAGTGAAGAAGAGCCTAACCCTTTCCTGGGACAAGGGCATCGTTACTACTGTGATTACATAGCTCCACATAGCAGAGACTTAGTTAGGGAGCCTCCACACTATAATTATGGTGCCACAAACATTGATTGTTTGTGTTGTGAGGTTATCAATTTGATTAGAGAATTAAGAGAAGATTTCAATGAACATGTAATTGAATCTGAGTCAGAATTAGAAACTGATTCAGATTTTGATTAAATGATTATGTATTCTCTTAATGTTTTTTTTAATTTTGAGTCCTCTGATGATGATATGTCTTCTTTACTCCTCGCCTCATTTCCTTGTGTAGAATAATGACTTGATCTTATCTTTTGCACCAGATTTTTATCTGAGTCATTTTAAATAAATTTGTTTTTCGAATAGGCTTAATTTAGGCTTAATCATTACTTCCTGCAGAGACAAGATTTACTATCTTGACCCCTGCATTTCTTAGATAGAAATAGGTCGGCTATATCCTTGCAGTCATTCCTTTCAGTTGTCATTTCAAAACTTTTCATCAGTCCTTCTCTCTTTTTCTCTCCCGAGAAGAAATCGTCACACACCAATACCTTCATTCTCAATCATTTTCGTAGCAAGTTCATTCAGAAACCTAATCGAAGAAGAAAATGGCCGGAAACAATCCGTAAGCTATCTAGTTTATCCTATCTTTCACATTGTTGTTCTATTCTGCAATGTTTGTTTCCGGATTACGCTATTAGACCTAGGGTTTATGATTCTGAATTCTCGATGAGTTCATTCTGGCTTTAGAAATCGAAAAACTGAACATTTAGATTTCTCATAATTAAAAGCCGTTTCTTTAAACTCATTAAAACAATGCTTTAATTGGAGAGTATCTTTCTGAAATCTTTATTTTAGAACTGACGCATTTTCCACATTAGATTTATTGGAGCTTGGCAATAGAAATGAGATCCCATTTTCGAATTGATAGTTCCATCACTTTCAATAAAAGTTCTCTTCTGTATTTCTCATTGTATTCTTTTCTGGAAACAGAAATGCTAGGAATCCACTACTCCTTGGAACTCAGATATCTCATTTACCCACTGAGTTGCTGGGAAATATTATGTCGAGACTTGGAAAAGACAGTGTGAGGGAACTCTTTAGGGTAGCAGAAATCTCTCCAATATTCTATCAAGCGAGCAAAACCCATCTTGTGTACAAGAGAGCAAACCTGGAATCATGTATGAGATGGAGGGAAAATGTCTATCCTGATAATCAGAGAAGGTTCATTCAAGAATGCCAAAATGCAGGGAATTTTATGTTTAATATCGAACCTGCATTAATAGCATTTGTTGATGAATGGGATGAGAAGAAAGCCTTTGAACTCCTCAAGTCAGGACTAGATGATGAACATCAACCCACCACCCTTCTCAGAACAATGCTTCTCTTAACAAAACAAGATGACAAGCTAAATGAAGCGGGTTAGAGTTGATCAAAACAGCAGCTTCGAATCTTAGATGTTGTTTTCATTAAGCTCTATCTTTTCCATTGGTTAATCCATTTTCCAAGAATCCCAAACCCTTTCCAAGGTCAAGAAGAGAGAAGTTATTGCAAGACTCATACATTGCAGGAACGAGCCTTTTTACCACCATATGTTAGGATGGACTGTATCCCTTGTCAATTCTTTGACATAGTAAGGCAATTCAGATTGTCTTGTGGTGAGGTGTTTCCTGATGAATTTCTGTGGACTGATTCTGATGAAGAGGAAATTGTTAATCCTTGAATAGTCCAGTATTTTTTTTAGAATAAGGGAAATGCTATGGCTAACTTTTGTGTTTTCAGTAATCCTGGGATGTAATTTGGAACCACCTATTAATATGTTTCTATTAAACTTGTTACCTTACAATTCTTGTACCTTCATTCCTTTATGCTTCTTTTCTTAATTCAATTGCATTATCTTTTCCAATTATTAACTAGTGTTGAAACTGGAAGCTCCTCAAAGAAACCAAAAATTTCATCAAAGGAGTTTGGATCAGGGGAAACTCAGATCACAACATTTCTCTATGAGATTCTTGGGAAAATCTTGTCAAGATTGGTGTTTGACCATCAATTGCAAATTAATTTGTAAAATTTTGAATGAGGCTTCCAAACGTCCTTTAGGCTAAAAGAGGAGTATATTCAGGGGATGAAAGGAAAGGATTAGTAACCTTAATGAAGGAATTGAGGGTTGCTTTTAATGAGTACGTAGATGAATTGGATTTAGACTTTGAGTCTGATTTAGAATCTAATTAGACTCAATGCATAATTTTGTAGCTTTAATCTTTTTCAATTTTTTTGCTCCTCGCTTTGTTTTTCAAACTAATCTATTTTCGTCCAAAAAGCTTTGCCTGCGTAGGTTTATCAACTCAAATTTTGAGTTAATATTCAAATCCACTGATTGGCAGGCCTAGACTTAATTGGTATAATCTAAGAGAGGAAAAACGCTTGAGTATCCTACTTTGCAGCTTTTAAACCAGGCCAGCCCATTTTTTTATATCCTATAACCTCCATATCTTTTCAAATCACTTTCATATCTATCCATATATTTTCCTCTCGAAGGAGAAACCGCCATCGTCAAGCTTCTCTCATTCTATTTGCGAAATTTTCATCCAGAACCGTTCGAAATACTTTCAACTCCAGGAACTCACTCAAATGGCAGGCAACAATCCGTAAGCCTTCCATTCATACTTCATTTTCTTCTTCTTGGTGTTTCAATTCTTCAGATTTTTCTTCTGCATTCCGCATCTAAGTGTTTGACTCATAGCACTAGGGTTTATATCTGCATAATCTATCTTCGCTCATTCACACTCTTCTTAAAAATCGTAGAATTTTGGTAGTATAATTTCATTAATACAAACAACTGATTTTTCCTTCTTTAAAAACTCGCTCAAACAGTAGTAAAGAGCAGGCTTCTGAGTTCTCTGCACTACAACTGACTGATCTTCCATTCGACATCATTGGGGAGATTTTGTCACGAGTAGGGCAGAGCAGCTTCGAAGATTTGCTCCATTGCAAAAGAACTTGTTCAACATTCAAAATGGTTTCAAACTACCCTACTGTCTTCCGGAGATTCAATGTAGAGGATCCGGCTTTTAAGAGAATTTCTAACAAATCCTCTGGTAAAGCCGAGTTTCTACACTCCTGCAGAAGGGCTAAAAATCACATATTGAACCTATATAAGGCTATGGAACTGTTCACACAGGGTAAAGAATACAAGGCGTTTCAAATCCTGGAAGAAGGAATTAATGACAATTCCAAGTTTTCACAATATTTTAAAGCTTTATGTTGTTTAAGCAGAGTTTCTCGAAAGGAAACAGATACAGGGCTTCGTTTAATTAGTCCTATATTAAATGATAGGTTAAATAGCTACGATTTTAGATATGATTTTCTTACTTTACTCTCAGAATGGGAATATGTTCCGAATCCCTTCTTAGGCCAGAAAAAGAGGGAATTCTGCAATCTTGATAATCATGACCTGGAAAACTTTCATAGGCCATTATATTTTAATCATAGAGCAGATCAGATCAACTATCTTTGTTGTGATAGAAGTAGAGCAATAACTGATTTTAGGATGGCAGCAAAGGAGGACTCTGATAACCATAGCATTATTGAAGAATTCTTGGATGAAGGAAGAAGAGATTGATGCGTGTGACAAGTCTTCTTGTATTAGATTTTGAGATTGTCACCAAACCGAGTCTTCTATATTATGTAATGCAGCTTGGTATTGTTAATAAAATCTAATCTCTATTTCTTAATTACTGCATAAACGATAAGTTTTACTCTTAATTCTGTGTTTTTCCTCCTTTTCTTTTTCAGAAATGTCGAAATCCCTCAACTCTTGGAAACTCAAATATTTGATTTACCAACTGAGTTACTGGGAGACATTCTGTCGAGACTAGGAAAGGAAAGCATAAAGACACTTTTTAGAGCATCTGAAACATCCAAGCAATTCCTCTCAGCAAGCAGATCATCCTTAGCTCTAAAGAGAGTTAATTTGGAAACCTGTGCTATTTGGAGAGGAAATATTTACCCAAGTAATCAGGTCAAATTTATTAAAGAATGTCAGGATGCAGGGAACTATATGTTTAATATCGAACCTGCACTGATAGCCTTTGTGGATGATAAAAATGAAGAAAAAGCCTATGAACTTTTAAAGCCCGGATTAGATGATAAACACAAACCAACTGTTTTCATAAGATGTCTCCTACTGCTTTCCAAACAAGATCAACAACTGGATGAGGAAGGAATTCAATTGATTGAATCTGTAACTCAGGATCCCTTTGATTTAGCTTTTCTTAAAATAAGTGTTCTGCACTGGCTTCTTTACTGTGAGAAGTTTCCAAATCCATTCCTTGATCAAGAGGAAAGGAGTTTCTGTAAGAATCACTCCCTTGTAGAGCGACAGCAATTACCCTTCATTGAAAGGATGGAATGCATTCCATGTGAATTATTTGACTATGTCAAGCAATACAGAAGAGCAAGTGGAGAACAAGGCATATTATTCGACTGGGAGCAATGGAACAATGAAGAAGAAGAGCAAAATGAAGATGAATTGCTAGAATTAGACTAGTGTAGTAATCAAGCAGTTCATATTTTCTTTTGCTTGTAATCCTTTGTGCTTATTGTCTTGAACAATGAATTCTCTGGATGACCTAATCTGTACATTCCTTTTGCATTAATGAATTTCATTCCTTAGCTTTTAATTTGGCTATTGTTTTTAATCCTACTCAGCTGTGAAATTTGAAGCTCTTCAAAGCAACCAAGGACTTCAATAAAGAAATCTGGATCGGGGGAAACTCAGATCACAGATCTTCCTTATGAGATTCTTGGAAACATTTTGTCAAGAATGGCATTTGATCACCTTGAGACTGTTTTTAATTGTAAATTAGTCTGCAAAGAGCTTGAAGAAGCTACCCATCATCCTTTAGTCTTGAAAAGAGCTTCTCTTGAAGAATTTTCTGCATGGGGATGGGGGACTTTTGAAGAAACACAGAGAGATTTTCTTGAAAGCTGTAGAAATGCAGGAAATTGGATGTACCAGTTACAGGAGGCACTGCGCTTGTTTGTTCAAGTTAAGAATGAAAAAGCAGCATTTGATCTCTTAAAACCTGCAATTACTGATAATCATCCCCCATCCATTTACATAAAAGCTCTTATGCTTTTGAGTAAGGATGAAGTTGAAGAACAAGAGAAAGGAATTTGGCTCTTTGCTACTCTATGTAAGAATAGACGAAGGCTGAAAGATCTTCGGCTTCAAGTTAGAGGGTGGCTATCAAATTATGAGGAATTTATTTCACCTTTTCAAGGACAACCTAAGAAGAGATTTTGCAATCTTAGGAACTATTATGATAATAATCACGACCCTTCAAGGAACTCTTATGGAGTCACCTCAATTTACTGCATGAGGTGTTTAGTCTCTGAGCACTGTAATCTGTTTCTCAGATTTGGAATTGATGGGGAGATGCCTCCTTATTTGTAATTGACAGATTGGATGTCATAAGAACCATCATGCTTTGTAATTCTGTAGTATTAGCAAGAATCTGATGAATTCTATATTTTGTTTTGTTTGTTTATTTTATGTTTGTAAGTTCTCTGTTACTTTTGTTCTGCAATAAGTAGACTTAGTCAGCATTGAAATCTTCACATTTAGAGCAAATCTCTAAATGTGAGTATGGTGATATCATGCAAAGAATGATGAATATAAAAAGGAAAAACTGATATTATGTTTCCTTTTATGATCTGCACATTTAGAGTCAAGCTCTAAATGTGAGTATGGTGACACTGAGTTAATCAGTTTATTCTTATCTCTTTCTTAAGGATTCATAAGATGACCTATGAAGAACTTCAAGCTCGAGGTATAGAATCAGATAAGAAAGAGAAATCATTCTTGATGATGAGGAGAACAGCAAAAATGGTGAAATCTATTCAGAAAAGCGGAGGATGGTTAGGGATGGAAATTTCACCCCCAATCTTTTATGTCGATCCATTGATGATTCAACATATACCAGATAAAGAAAAGGAATCATTGAGGATTGATTTAGAAGAAGCATTCTGGGATAAAATGAGTAAATTTTGGGATGACCAAATGATATTCCTCATTAATGATAAGCATCTTCCCAATGAAATCAGACTTGAAAGACTTTTGGAAAGGGAAAAGAAGTGCTTGGCTGAATGGAATCAGGAATGCTATAGAATCATCAATCCAAAAGATCAAATAGGGTTGGAGTTGGATTACTTTGATCCTCAACCACTACCTAAATATGTGAAACGACTCACCAAACACTGCTGCAAACTTCAAGAAATCTGAAATGCTAGAGTCTATGATGCTCAGCAGGCACTCCCTTGCATACATGCCTCCAACATTCTTGAATAAGAAGGGACCCATTGAACAAAATTTTTTGACAAATTTGGCCCTGGACAGGATTATTGATGCTCGGATCAATTTGAGACATGACCTCGAGCCTTATTTTAAGAAAGCTAAACAAGGCAAGATGGTATGGAGAGATGTCCTTAGAACCATTCAGGAAGCTAGGAATAGCTGGATCAGACATATGAATGAGTGGGCTAAGGGACAAAATCTGAGGAGAAGGATTCTTAAACCAGGGTTGACAAGGAAACCCGATGAGGAATTTCCATTAGAAGAGTTTGCTGATTTGATACCAGAACAGCAAGCATGGGTTAAGGATGCAGAGGAGAGAGAAGCTGAGAGATCAGGGAAAAACAGGAAACAGAGATCAGATGTAAAACAGACAACACAGAATATAGTCAGGAACATTTTCAGAGAATCTGTTGTTAATGAAGGACTGGAACCTATAACGAATTTCAGGAAAGTTTCAGCCCCATCAATAACACCAGCAGATGCAGATCTTCTCATTACAGACAGACCTAACAAGATCATGAAGAGATTACCTCCAACTCTCCAACAAGAAGTTCATGGATATGTTCAGGAGAGAAAGAAAGAATTCATTGAGAAGTATATCAGATATGATAGTATGTGCAGAGAAAACGCATACAAGGAGCATAGAGCCTATACTGATCAAACACAAGGAAGAATTTAGCAGGTAATCATTGATGATTGGGATGCATGGAATGAGAAATATCTGAACAGAAAGGGAATGAATTTTATGTTGAAAGGAATGGGTAAAAATTTTTATGTCAAGAAACATGACTCAGATGAAGACAGTACAGATGATGAACAAAGAATTGAGAAAATGAGAGTAGTGGATGAAGTCACAACTATTGTAGGAGAAGGGAATGAAGGAAATGATGAACTCCATCCGATCCTGCAAGAAAGTATGGATTATTATTATGCAAACAGACAAAAGGCAAAGCGTGAATGGGAGGAATTCATGAAAACCCAAGATAAGAAAGGTAAAAAGAAAGTATCCACCAGGAAGAGAAAGTCACACAATCTTAGTTCAAGCACTTCAGAAGAAGTACCCTCAGCTAAGAAAAGGACTGGGAAAAAGGTGGAGACAAGCAAGTCTGAGAAAACTAGCCAAATTCCAAAGAAGAGGAAGAATGAAGATGAGCTAGCAACCAAAGAAATTTTGGACTTGAAGGTAGGAATTTCAGAAGCAAGGGATTTGATGGATGAAGATAGTGAGATACTACAACCAGCTCAAGAAAAGAAGGAAGTTGTTACTTACAAAAGGAGAGGAAAGTTACTTTCTGAGCAGAAGGAAACTAATCCTGAAGAACCTAAGCAGCAAGAATCTTCTCTTGAGAATGTAGAACAACTGGGAATCACTCCACAGAGAGAAAAACAACAAGAAAAAGAACCTGAAAAACCTGTTAAGAAGTTCAGAATAAAGATGAAGGCTAGGAAGCCTAAGTATGTGGTGCATGATACCAGCTCTGACGAAGAGAAAGTCAAACCATCTTTAGGGGTAGTACCCTATACAGAGAGGTTGGAACTCACTCCTTATAGTAATCTGGAAGTGGGAGATATAGATCCGGAAGGCTGGAGAACATGTATCGATGAACATCAACCTGATGAACAAGGGTCAACTCAACCGATCACTGAACTTCAACAGACTCAGATTGTTGAAAGAGATAATGTGGAAGGACAGGATGAAGGTCAACAAGCTCAGGTTAACAAGGATCTTATCCAAAGTCAGATTGATTTACAAGGATCTTCAGAAAAAGAAACTGAACAAGATTCACCACCAGAACAAGCTGCAGATGAGCAAGAATTTCTAGACCAAGTGGAGAAATTAGTGGTGAACACATTTCAAGATCAGTCACTTGAAGATTTGCAAGATTTTGAAGATATGAACTTGCATGGAACTACTGTAGGGAACATGACTTATTCCTTGGAAGGATTGATCAAAAAGTTCAGAAAATTGGCCAGGGAAGGAGGGAATGCACGCACCACAGTAGAACAAGCACATGCAGCTAAACTTGAGTCAGAATTGGAGAAAGTTCAACAACAAATGAATTCTGAGCAAACAGTGGAGCCATCTCCATTAGCAATCCAAGCTTATAAAGAAGAAGTGCAGAGAAATGAAATTCAAGAAGATCAACAGAGAAAGTATTTTGTAGAAGATACTGTTAATCAACATCTCGGAGCACAGACAAATGCTGAGGATCAAATGAATCAATGGATTCTACCATCTCAAGTTAGGGATGAGGTAACTCAGAGAGCAATTGCAAGGATGAATGATCCTGAGTGGGTTGCAGAACAGAAGAAGAAAGCAGAAGAATATTTTGGAACCAAAGGATTTGAAGATTCAGAACCTACTGCTATTCCTCTTCTATTAAACGAATCTGTACAGGAAGATCCCACAGAGATCTTAAACCAGCATAGTTTGGAAGTCACTGAAAAGATAGATACCAGCACATCATTGATACATGATTCATACATAGGTAATCTACAACATGATGATGCTGATGAAGTTCAAGAAGAAAATCTAGAACCTGTCAATGAAGAAAACCCAGAACAAGTTCAGGAAGGAAATGTAGAACCTGCTCAAGAAGGAGGTCAATCAGAAGAATAAGGAAATGAGAATGTTGGGAATGAGCAGGAAGAAGTACAAGAGTCTGAGGGAAATGAATCAGATACTTCTGAAGGATCTTCTCCAGGAAAAGAAATTCCAGAATTGTTGCCTTTTAGTTATTGGGGAAAGAATAGTCCAAAGGTGAGGCTATCAATCCCTGATAGCATTGAGAAGAGGACTGAATTCACAGAAGAAGAAATCAAGATCAAGTTTAATGGAAGAAAGGAAGCATTAGAGAACTACCTAGGAATGTCCAAAATGATTGTTCCAAACAAAGGATTTCATCTCAAGTGGTCACAAATGTATCAATTACTGGAGGAGAATCAATGAATGGGATGTTTTCATGAGACATAACAACAAATGTGGTTATGTGGAGTTGACCAGAGAGTTCTATGCTAACTTTGATGTTGAGGCTGAAACAACATGGATTAGAGGAAAAACAGTGCAAGTCACTGTGGAAACTTTAAATGATTTGATACAAGTACCTCTGTTAGAACAGCCAGAAGTCAAGTCTGAGGTTCTTTTGAGGAAGAAAACTCAAGGAAATAAGCTTACCAATGCGAAGAAAATGGCATTAGGATTCTATTCAACACACAGAGGAACTGAGCAGAATAAGATTCCATTGAAGAATTTGAAGCCTGAGTATCTGCCAACACTTGATTTCTACTATTCAAAGCTCAGACCCACCACAAATTTTCAAGGACCTTCAGCTGGAACTTTTGAGGGATTTGCACTATTCTGGTCAGGAAGGAAGTGCAGTGCTGCACACCATGTTCTCAATGTCATTAAGTCAAGAGTTGGAGAAGATGCAGCATTAGCCTATCCGAATTTAATCAGAAGACTCTGTGAGAAACAAGGAGTGTCAATCACACCATTCTTACCAGAGATCATAAAGATAGATCCTCCTATTCCATTACCAGTAGACACTTTGAGGGGAGAATTGGTTTACCAAATGCCAGATTTAGAGGAACAAACTTCCGAGGGATCAGGATCAAAGGTACCATCTCCTAAGATAAAAAGGGTCAAGCTTCCTACAAAATCAAGATCATCTCAATCAAGAGCCGCAGTGAAAAGGACAAAGACTGCAGCAGCATCTCCTGCATTGAATCATATTCCAGAAGATGAGGAGTTTGAGAATACTTCTGCACCATCTCAAACTTTGAGACAACCAATGAGGAACACAGTGTCTGTGGACGAATCTCAGAATATGAGTACTTCAATTCAGAGTTTTGCACAGTCCATGGAGATGTTAGTGAAAACTATGTCAGAAGACAAGCACATTCAAAGAGAGATGGAGCAAAAGAGGATTGAACTTGAGCATACCAGGATTCAAACTGAAGAAAAACTCAGGAAAGAGGAGATGGATAGACAAGAAAAGATAAGGAAGGAAGAATGGGATAGGCAAGAGAGAATGAGAAGAGAAGAAATGGAAAGATTTGAAAGGTTAAGAAAAGAAGAACTTGAAGAGAGAAGGCAGGAACGAGAAAGGGATATGGAGCTGAGGAGACAAGAGCAGCAAAATAGTACGAGATTGGTAAACATTCTTGCCAACCTGGTCTCGGACCTAAAGAAGTCTCCATCCATGCCACCCAAAGACCCAGACAATGATGCAGGACCATCCTGAGATCACAGGGGAGCTTTCTGTAACCTTCTCTTTCTTTTATTGCAGTCTTTCTTTCTTTATTTCTTTTCTGTTTCCATTTATCTCAATTTGTGAATATGACTTAGAATAGAGTTAATATGAAGTTGTATCATAAGATTGAATTTCAAGTTGAGATCATTAAAAAACAAACAAACTCAAGTAGGCCAATAAACTGATGAAGGAATAGAAGATGAGTCTAAAGTGGCTACTATGGAAACATCTACTTTATAGATTTTCACCGCAAGCATGAGCCGCTCTTGAAAACTATTTTAAGCTGTAAACTCTGAGATTGATTGATGTCATTACTAGATGAACAGTTTGAAGATTTTATTATTATATTATTCTAGTGATTTGTATACTCTAAACAACAACTGCACAAGGTTAGAAGGATTGATCTAATCTAGTCTCTCTTAGAAGATGAGTGTGCATATTGAGTGAAGTAAGAGTCCAAAAAAAAAAGAGAGAGAGAGAGAGCAAGGGAAATTTCAGAAACAGACGTGGTAAAATAATGTGGATATAAGTAGCTGGCACATGGTGCCCCTTTGATTTATGAGTTGAAAAACTTTAAAAGAGCAAAATCAAGGGCAGGGGAGTTGAAGTTTCATCTGCAATGTCAGGCCATGCGACTCCTCCTAATAATGTGAAACCGAGCTATTAAAAGCCACGGAAGGCCACCCCTTGATATAAAAAGAGTGTTCTTTAGTTTATTCTTTTGAGTAAGGATTCAGAAGCACAAGATATGCATATGAGTTGGACAGGATTGAGCGTGAGAAGAGAAATTTGACTAACAAAGGAGCAGAACAATAATCTCTCTATAGATAAAAGTAAAAACAATCCTCACACACACAGTTTCCCTCCCAAAATTTCCCCCCTCACAAATCAATATTTTATTATTTTCTCTCTCACCACTGCACAACCCTCATTTTATTAAAAAAATCAAAATGACGTGGAATTTCACCTATCAATGCATTTACTCTATCTCCCCTATATATATGTGTGGTACATCTCTCAAGTATCCTACCACTATCCGGATTCCATTTTCATTCATTTCACCCTGGTTTTTATTTTATGTTTAATGGTCATAATTTTCATGTTCCTCTATTTTCTGGTTTCATGGTTTCTCCATTATTGGTTTTGAATTTGTATATATGCATCCATCCTCCACCGTTATATCTGATCTCATTCTTTTCTTTTTGTTTTCATCCTGCAGGTTCCTCTAATATTTCTTCCTTTAAAGGTAATGAACTTTTCTTAGACGCACGCACTGCCTGATATTTCAATATGCAATTATATTTTGTTGTTTGATTCGTTCATTTGTTTCTGCTTATTTTTCGCATTTTGTTGGTTGCATTTTGTTTTACGGATTTTGGGTGAGATTTTTTTCAGGTGTGATTACAGTTGATGAATTGGCGTCGGTGATTCAATATCTGAACGAGCGTCCCACCGCCGACGAGAGTCACGAAATGATGAACAAATTGGATGTCGACGAGGACGGAACAATCGATTTAGAAGTTCTGTCCATAATAGTGTGGCACATATTGAATTGAGTATTAATTAATTTAGGTTGTGTTTGAACAGTGATGAAAATTTAGAAGGATTGCACCGATTCGATTGGCATGACATCTTTTTTTGTCTATTATTCATTTATGCAAATTTACTGAGGGTATTATGAATGATGACAAATTTGTTAGTCCTAATTGTTTATGCTATTATTGAATGGAGTTTGTATTGTTGGTAAAAATACATTATTATTGCTATTGCACACTATTATTTATTTAATTTAATTTCAGCTTGGGTTTAAATAATCAGCATAAATTTGTCATATATATATACAAAAAAAGTTAACTATTTTTTCAAATTCAAATATTTTTCAAGAGTAATAACATGTTAGAAATAGTGTATATAAAATGTAAGGTTTGATTTTAATGAGATAATGTATTAATTTCCTAAAAATTATTACAAACTGTTACTATTACTTAATTATGTATTAAGTAAAATTTAAAAAAATATTGTATACAATTAAATTTCAAGGAGGAACAAGTAATTGTGATATGACATCAAATACCTGAGGATTCAAAGTTATTGGGAATATCCAAAATTAGAATTATCTTGATAATATCTAAATTAAAAAAAAATATTATATTTTCAAAAATAATGATTGTCTTTGGGAACTCCAAATATTTGAATTGTCTTGATAACCTATCCAAAATATATATACATTTATGATATAATAATTTATTCAGTTTTCGTTTCCCAAGACAGAGAATTTAAAAGGGGAATGTAAAAGGGGAACTCTGCTACTTTATTTACATCATTCAAGATCATTTAAAGCTATTCTAATCAATGATGCGTAATAATTACATGCTCTCAAGACAGCTATCTTAAATGACTAAATGATGTGATAAGATGATTTTTTCAGTTTTTCTGCTCAAGACTAATTTAACATTAAAATAATGGGGTTGGCTAAATAAACACCCTAAGAGCTTCTCCAATGGAACTGCAAAACTCAAAATGCAGTATAATTTAGCCCCAACCGATACCCAAAACCAACACCAAAATGCGTTTACGGGATAAAAAGACGCAAATATGCGTATCTACTGTTCATCCCCTCAAAACTATTTTTATTTACAGTTTAGCCCTTTCTTTTTTTATATTTTCTATTTCTTTCCCTCAATATATATGCAATTTAATCCTTTCTCCACTAATTTTAATTCTTTTCCTTTTTTTTATTGATTTAGTTATTTTTTCTGTTATATTTATTATTTTAGGAAAAAAATAAATAATATTTTTATTTAAGTAATTCTTTTAATTTTATCTTTTATATTATTAATATTTTTGTATTGATAGTTCATTAGTTATTTTTATTAATTATATTTGTTTAAAATTAATAAAGGGGTTAAATTGCAAATTTGATAAATATATTGGTAATATATGTAAAGTGTAAAAGTAGTAAAAAGAGAATATTTTATGGAATATTCTTTTGAGTTTGAGTTTAGTGTTGTTGGTTGGAGATGAATGGTGTTTGATGTGACATTTACTGCATTTTTTTATTTGAGTTTAGTGTTTTCGGTTGGAGATGGTCTAAGAGCATCCACAACGCATGCTTCCAGTGCAATTAACTTCTGACAGAATTAGAAATGAATAGTAAAATGTGGAATGGGCAGTTCAATTCATATGGGACCCATTGTTTGAGTTAATACTTTTGAATTGAGTTAAAACAGTGGGACCCGCACATACATCATCTTTTTCAATTAAAATAATAATGGACCCCACAGTGTAATATTTATTTTTTATAAAATTCCAACTTGAGCATTTTATTTTTATAATTTTTATAACACTAATATAAATTATTTTGTTTCAAATTTGAAATTAATTATATTATACAACTTTTTATATAAATTAATTGTCATTATTTTGTAAACAAAATAATAAATATTCGTTTTACAATATAATATCAAAAATCTATATATTCAAATGCTAACTTATATGTCCGAATCCTAATTTATATGCCCAAATGTTAATCTAAATAACCAAAACTTATCTTTTTAAGTTACTAAAAAACTATTCAAAATCCAAATCTTCAAAATGTTTATGGTTATGTTATATATTTTACAATTATTTTATCACCCACTTTCCTAAATAATAATATTATATATGTCTATGGTTATAGGTATTCAAAAAGGCTGAGATAAGTAATTATTAGTATTTTATAGTTCCCATAAAAAAGTGGTAGTTTAAATTTTTTACACAATTCTCATAAAAATTGTGGTTGAGTAATGGTTTAATTCTGGACAGTAGTAAGTTTAGATTGTTCTGGTAGTTCCAAAAATTTAAATTACCTTAGAAATCAAACCAAATTACTACTCCGTATATTATAGATTAAATCCTTAAAAATATATATATAAAAAATATATGTACAACTAATAAAATATATAGTCTAATAAATATATGCACCCATAATAATTGATGAGATATCAAATTCAAATCATTCACTACAATTTAAACACTCGATTTCTTTTTTATATCTAATAAAATATAGTATAAAAAATGATGAATATAAATATTCATATTTGTTTTTTTATTAAAAAGCCAAACAATCATAAACACATAGCATAACTTCAATGAAAGTAACGTGTGTATGATTGATTGTTAAAATATGAAATATACTCATCTAATTCTAAATCTCCAGTAAATGTTTGAATATCTCCTCTATATTATATTTTAAAATATAGTATTTCATAATAATATGAATATTATGTATGTCAATATGTCATATATTTTTTTCCCTAGCCCATGAGGGCTGCTCAGCCAAAAAAAATATGTCATATATTTTCCAATCAATGACTAATGGTTCAATAGGCAATACAGTGTGCCCGAGGGTATAAATTTACAGTATATTCCCTTCGTCATTAAATAATAATAACATTTCATATTTTCACACAATCCAATGCAAATATTTAACGATTGATATCTCAAATTGTAAAAAATTAAAAACTATAAAATTAATACTTATAAAACTATGTGATTAGACGAATCTAACAAGATTTCACTTGATTTTGGGAATATTAAATATTTAAATTGACTCGGAAATCTCAAAATTTTAAAATTGTCTCATGAAATATTTAAATTGCTTTAAAAAACTCAAAAATTCAAAACCACATCGGTTTTGATGTTCCGGCCTCCACCTATTCCCTAGCATTGAGTCTCAAATTATAGATAACTCAAGTAAATTAAACTAATAACTAAAGTAAATATTTGATGTGAAAAGGGTTATTAAGTAAGTATTATTGAAATTGGTATCATAATATTAAATATTTTACAGTTTTTTTACGAAATATAATTGGTATCATTTATATTAAATATTTGCTATGAAACGGGTTATTAAATATTACCAAATACAATAATATAAATTTAACTATTATTCAAATTTCAACAAAAACTCTACCAATTAATAGTAAAAGATAATAAACCATGGAATCTTTTATAAATGCATGTATCAACATTTCTCAATAAAGTCATGGTTATTTTCATTTTATGTTTTATATTTCCAACCACTATTCTATTTGTTTTTTAAGATGACATGTATATATGTAATCAATTACTATCTCTCCATTAAATTATTTACGTTTTTGGGTTCATCGTATAAGTATTTAAAATACTACTACCTTTAATTTGGATTTTAATGATATAAAAAAAAAATTGATCACCCTACTATGTGAGATATTATTTACTATTACTTTTACTTAACCTAATGTTGGTAAGAAATTCAATAACTTTCAATTCGGTGGTAACTTACTTGACTTTAATTTATTTTTATGAGTGGACTCTAAAAAAATTATGTTAAAAAAAATCATTCTAATTATAATTCATTTATTCAGAATTTTATAATCTCAAATAGTGGGAAAATTATGATACCATGTGTATAAAATAAGATTCATCTATTTTATATATTATTTTAATAGTAATAATAGATGAAGGAATGAAAAATTTGTTTGGATCTTTTTGATTAAGTTCCCAATTTATTTTTCTCCCAAGAATCTCATTAATAAGAGAGGATATCCATACGCATCAATGGAACACAATTTGCTGATCAAAAGTATTGGAAAAAGTTATTAGTCATTTATACGATTAAGTTCCCAATTTAAACTTGATGTCATCGGTTAATCATTTATCCGATTTCTAATTCAATCCATAAATAAATCATACTTATATTTAGAATATGGATCTCTTATTTATATGAATAAAATATTAATAACTCAATTAAATCAAACTAATAGTTATTAGTCTACTCACGTAAGTAACATTCTTACTGTTTTTTAAACAAAAAAACACTTCATATTGGAAATTATCTAAATTAAAAATATATATTCTACTTAAATATTTAGAAAAAAGAAAAAAGAATTATTAAACTGTAAAGTTTCAGTTTCTGCGTACCCAAGTTATCCTCTCTATCTTTCCATATCTCAATTTTTAGAAAATCAGGAATAATTAAACTGTGTTGGAAGAAGTCTATCTGCATCCTACTTAAGTAATAATTGTCTTTGGGAATATAAAAAATTCAAATTTCCAGGATCTATTCATTATCATATAAGTAAAATATAATTCTACCCTTTTTCTATATTATAGAAAGCTTAGGTAATGATTACTTCCTATGATTCCTATTTCAGATACCTATCTTTGCATATCTCAATTTATAGAAAACCAAGAATAATTAAACTGTCTTGGAATAAGTCTATTATCTGCATCTTACTAAAGTAATAATTGTCTTTGGGAATATAAAAAATTCAAATTTCCTGGATCTATTCATTATCATATTTAAATTGCCTTAAAAATTTTAAAAATTTAAATTTAAATTCCTTAATATTTAAATATTTAAGATCCATTTGCATATTGAATATTACTCCATTTAATGGCCTGCATTCAAATAAAATTTTAAAAAAAGAATAATAAAATAATGGACTGCTTAATTTTTATTTTATATTTTTAAATAATGTTACTTCATTTAATCTATTTTCATTCAATTACATAGCATTCGAGCCCCGTATCAATAATTGTTTGCATTATACTCGAACCATTTAAAATGTTCACAATTAAAAAGAAAAAAGAAATCATACTCTGCAAATTATATCACAAATAAAAATATTATATAATTAATTGAAATAAAAAAAATATTTTATAATAGCCATGATAATTTAAACTTTTTATTCTACGTTCAATTAATTACGTCATATCATTTGGATCTAATTTTTTTCGCCACAAATTACACAAAAGTTTTAAAATACATTTGTAAGTAGTGTAAATACTATATTTAGAAGTAAATAATAAAAAATATAATTATAAATTGTATGTTGAAATTAAAAATTTGAAAGAATCAATTTGTAATCAGGCATCATTTATAAATTAAGGCAATAGTATACTGTATCTATTCACAAATTTTGTGGGTCTCGATACCAATTTAATGATTAAGTCTATCTTTACACATCATAGGTGTATTCCCCAATTTTATAGCTTTGTATTCTCTCGATATACATGCAATAATTATCAAATGTTAATAATCAATAATTTTCAAGTAGAAAATAATACTCCCGCAGGGCCCATCCCATTTTGAATTTAAAAAATGAATCTTCTTTCTATTTTTGAGAACTCCAAGAATAATGATTGTGATTGACTGATTGTGAATCTCAAAAATTTGAATTAGCTTGGGAACCTAAATCCCTACAAAGAAATATATCTGTATCCCAAAAATAATGATTATATGTGAGAACCCAAAAATTCAAAACTACGTAATTTGGTGTGATGCTTTTGTCTCCAACTCTTCCCTGGCATTCAGTGTAGGTCCCTTTATATTTTGTTCACTAAATCAAGAGTTTAAAAAATCAAGTATCCCATTAATTCATAATGGTTAATAAATTTAGATGTATCTAATAATAAATTATATTCAAAATATGATCACTTATCTATATGAATTACATATCTATATATTTTATGAAATAAAAATATCTAATGAACAATAATGGATGAATATTGGATAGTGAAATTATGGGTAAAAAAAGGATATTTTTTTTTAAAAAAAATCGATCGAGCAAAAAGATAGAAAAAGTAATCTAAATGTGAACAGATATTAGAATTTGAATATTACACATTTATGAGGTAGAATTTGTTTAGATTAACAAATGTGCATTTGGAATGCTACAAACTCATGTGCAATACTTTAATAAAATTATTATACCTATTACTAAAATAAATATTCAATTGAATTGGGCCTAAATTGGTCAGTCCGCGGGCGGGTCGCCCGCGGACTGACCAATTTAGGCCCACTTCTAATTATAAA
The DNA here is from genome assembly GCA_030278955.1 of Hygrophila difformis. Classification (NCBI taxonomy): domain Eukaryota; kingdom Viridiplantae; phylum Streptophyta; class Magnoliopsida; order Lamiales; family Acanthaceae; genus Hygrophila; species Hygrophila difformis. The sequence goes on from JAOANR010000011.1 coordinate 17,501,673, forward strand.
GTTTATATATGAAAACTATTTCAAAACCTGATTATATGGTTTTTAGAAGTGTTATTGATGATCGAACTAATATTGATTTAAGTTTTTAACTATTTTTTTATGAACTAATATTCAACTTATTTTGTATAGATATTTTAGTAATTATCTTATATTATAAGATAAAATAAAGTACCTTCTGTGATTGAGATTATCTCAATATCGTCGAGATTAAATTTAAATATATTCATGTTAAACACTTTATAAAATAAATATTTCATTGGGCGATTAATATATTAGTTTATAAGATGTTTGTTTTATTTAAGAAATAATTTGTTTGATTTTTTTGTTCAATGAATTTTTTGGGTGATTAATATTTGTCGGCCACTTATATAATTCATAAAATAATCGATTTAATTTTTTGGATAAGCAATTGGTTTTGTTCGAAACACGAATATTTAACAAATGTACATTTATAATGCCATAAATTTATCGAAAACCAAATTATATATTATTATTATCTATATCAATTATTAAATTCTATAGGCCATAAATTTGTTAATTTGCGCATTGCAATGGACCTAAATTGGTCAGTCCGCGGGCGGTCAGCCCGCGGACTGACCTATTTAGGTCCACTCCTAATTATCAATTTGTAAATTTTTTTTTCCAGAGGTAAGTGTCTGACAATTTATAAATTTCATAACCATATACAATATTCCCGTTTATTTGTGTTTGTATTTTTTTTTATTAAATTATCTATGTAATGATAACGTGGAGTCAGATAGAAAGACCACCATCAATGTTGTCTACAAGGAAGTTCTCCAAAATGTATGAATTCGGAAAGTTTGTGAAAGGGTGTTGATTTTAGATGTTTAAGGACCTTTTATGCAATTTTACATTCATGTGTTTCATTGATATAATAATTTTTTTTCTTTGGAGTCCGCGCATCGCGCGGGTGGAGTACTAGTTCACATAAATGCAAATCACTTTTGTTAATGTTTTCATGAAATCTGGTAAACTTAAAGTTAGGTATGAAGCATCAATCAGTTGAAAGAGTTGAGCTTGAGATAGTTGGAAAAGAGAAGGTAGTGATCCAGGAGAATCTTACATGAACATCTAAATCCTGGAAGCCACTAATTGGACTTATTCGAAACTTTACAAGTTTCCTACCACTTGAGGACAAGTGTTTCTAAATGTGAGGATGGTGATGACAGTCTTTTATGACTGTCATTTGCGTCGAATTTAGTGTCTTAATGATGATCTTTTGTTCTTAATTCCATTAGTTTTTAATGAATAATCATGGAAGATGAGAAAAGATGGAAGAAGAACCAAGATTGTGAAGAAGTTGGAATTACATTGAAAATGGCTTGAAATTCTAAGTTTTCATTGCAAGTCTCGCACGCTATGTTTTTATTTGAATTGACTCACGCTTTGTCATTCAGCAGGAAGTTAAGTTGAAAAGCAGCGGGAGATGGAAAAAGACAGAGCGAGGAAAGAGAGGAAGTGCGAGGACTTACATACGAAATCAGGAAAGATCTAAGGAAAAATGTTCAGAAGCTGAAGCCCACGCGATGATTGTTTGACATCGCGAGGAAAGGAAGTTTGTGCAAGACAGGAAGCCTTAGATATTATGGCGAGAAGCAAACTGTTTGAAGAGACTGTGAGATCTCGCCTTGTCAAGAAAGACAATTACATTTTTTTTTTTTTTGGCTCTCGCTTTGAAGGAACTGGACAAAGCGAGAGGAGAGCTATTCTGATGCGAGCGGTTATCATCCAAGGCTGAAGCAGTTACAACGCCCATCTATAAATAAGACCCTTGGGGGATCAGCTCAAGTAGGGGGAGATTGAAGAGAATAGCTCATTTTTACTCTCTAGTTCACTTTTTAGAATTCAGTAGGTAGGTTAGCTAGGGTTTACTTTTCACTGCAATTTATTTCAAGTTCTTCAGATTTGTAATTCAATTTCGCAGTAGATTTTCTTCGGAATATTTTAGTAGATTAGTTTGAGGATATCCTGGAAGAAGAATTGCTTTCGGAATGCTTTGTTCATCCATTACGACGATCACCATCTAGTTTCCGACTTCTTCGTTCGAATTTACATTATTCTGATTGCAATCAGATTTCCAGGTGTATTCGTTTTAAATTTTTTGTTATTCAAGATACATGAAAAATGATCAGTTATCAAATCGTGCATTTCTTATCTTTCTGGTTACAATTTTCAAAGTTTATTAGAAATCTGATGTCTTTCAATTCTGTTTCAGAGAAGTATAAACCTCGAATACAATATTCATTTTTTTGGAATTTGCATCACATCGATAATTCGATTCTCGAAGATCATGATACTTTCATATCTTTAATTTGTAATTTGTTTGTTCTAATTGCGCAAGAAGTTTGGATTTTGTAACCGAGTTAGGTATGAAACTGGTAGAATTGTGAATTCATTCGATTTTCTGTTGATACTATATCTCGATCACAAATTTGGAAGAAATCCACAGAAATTAATGTACAGAACTCTAAAAGGTTCCTAAAGACCCATGCAGTGTTAATCATCGCATGATAATCTTTAAGAATTAACAATTTTAAATTCTCGAATTTGGATGTGAAAGGTTCTGTTTTCATTATTTTCTGAATAAAAATTCCAGAAGGTAGTTATGATAGTTACAGGACTTGATCATTTGCTTCACATAAGGATAAAACCACGCTTCATCCTAAAAGATGACGCGAGGAATTATTCAGATAACTTTGTTTCAAGAGAGGCTAGTTCAACATTCTCGCGATGTCATTTTGACAAAGCGAGAGAGCCAACTCATAATAGTAACAGAATTGATTCCCATTTCTTGGGACATCAACTACTCACTTCTTATACATATATAATCCCTATTCTATAAGTAGGAATTGGATACCTCGCCGCATTCTTACAGATATTACTGCGAAGCATTCAGTTCTTTGTATAACAAAATCTGAGGAACATTCTTTGAACAATAACTCCCTCCACGCTGTATAGACATAACGTGCGGAAAATTGGAATGTTCATAGTTTGAAACCCAAAGTAGTTACTGCGAGCTATCTTGGACACTTATTTTGCAGAATTATTTCTCAAATCTTTTTCATAGGAAAGTGATTTCCTAAATTCTGTCTAGTTTCCAGTTTATATTTTGGAAACACTCTAGCATTTTGATTAAGAGGATTCAGAACCCTCATCGTTTCCTTATACATATAATACTACCTATACATATGATATTTTGGGGTATTTCCCAGTTTATGATGAGTAATCTTACTTCACAAATACAGACTCATAATTCATACTTGTAATTCATGTTAATATTCATTAGTACATTGAGAAAGATGATGATATAAGTTTTCTCAATCATTATTTACTCAGGTTAATGAAGAACAAACTTGTTCTTTAGTTGGGCATTTAGTACCTGTCGTTTAAAAGGGAAGGGTGTTTCAAAAACCATCTTTTGTCCCAATAATTAGTGGAGTTTTAAGAAGATTAATTTCCAGGGTTCATAGTTTTATAGTTTTTACTATATGCTATGGGTAGGAGATTAAATATTCTTTCTACAGTCTTACTAATCCTGAGTCAAGTCATGGGTATTTGGAATTGTTTACAGAGATTTCTCAAGCTAAAGCATCTATATGAATCTGAGTGGTCTGGATAAGTCAAGGATTTTGAATAGCAATTTCATCTTGATATACTTACAGGACTATTACTTCTTACAACTACTTGAAGGAATTACTCTGAGGAGTCAAGTCTTATGAAACCATTGGATGATAGATTTAAATACTTGCTTTTCACTTCTTGTAGAGGACATCCAATATAGGGTCATGAGACCAGTTTGACTCAGAGTAATAAAAAGAACAACTTCAAGTTCAGATGAATATAAGATGATTTAGATGTGACCTTGAGTTGTCAAAGGCTTAATCTGAGTCCGAAAGAAATAGATTAAGTGACAGTTCTAAAAAGCTTTTGTCACAGAATGAGTCTGACCGATCATCCTGCGATGACAGTATCCCATGATTTCAGTGCTTAGATTGTCATGACACTGAATCACAAGTACCTGTCTTGGGAAGTGATTTAAGACATGAAGATTTGATTAAGTTGCATAGAGGATTCATCTATCTCGATGAACTTTCATTCTATTTTTAACCATTGAAGTACGATATTCTTATCATACTCCTATTTCGTTTATTTGATTTGGTCCGCACTATCTTAAACTCATGAACATAATCATAACACTCAACATCATTTCAATTGTTTTCTTTATTATTGTTTACAGCTTATTGCATTTACAGTTCAGCATTAAATACTTAGTCATCATCATTACACCATTCTTAAACCAAGAGCAAAAACGAGTTCTAGAACTAATAATTCTATTAGAATGCTTCTATCGTGTAACTCTCTAATGAACGATCCCGGCAATAAAAATAAATACTGCAGCTTGATACCGTGCGCTTTCGGTAGGAAAAATTAGGCAAGCTCTTTAACAGTCCTATAGAATTATAGTTTAAAGGCTGTCGGGGGGCATTGCAGCGGGTTTTACCTCAAAGCTTCAATCTCCCAAATTTATATAAGAGAAATAATTCTCACTTTTCAATATTGTGTGCGTACTGGCACTGTCAATTAGGCATGTCTCATTATAACTTACATTCATTTATTCTTCTGGAAGAAAAATGCTATATTAATATCCATGCCAGATAGTACAACGGGTACTTAGCAAAATTTGATACACTAGCTAATAAAAATACATAAAAGATATACTAGAAATAAACATAACAAAAACATTAATCAATATTTTCCATAAAATCATCTATATCAAAATTGGCCGTGAAAGATGGTCCCGCATCCATGTTGAAAGGGTTAGCTACTTCAGGAGCTGGAATGATAGGCATAATGATATCATCATTTGTAATCAAATTTGTCTCTGCCATTTTGCATTTTCCCTTTACTGAATCTTGGTATAATTTCACAAGATGCTCCGCGGTACGACAAGTCCGGGACCAGTGTCCTTTCATTCCACATCTGTGGCACTTGTCTCTATCATCTTGCCATTTTTCACTCATTTGATTATATTGCTCAAATCTTCTGGATTTGTGATTTTGACCGCGTGCACGACCTCGACCACGACCACAACTACGACCACGACTATAACCACGACCGCGGTGACCACCTCGTGTATTATCCCAAGTTTTGGTGGTTTCTAGAAATTTGAGCCGCATTCGCTTCTGGGAATGGACTAGCACCAGTAGGTCGTGACTCGTGATTCTTTAATAATAACTCATTGTTTTGTTCAGCCAACAATAAGCATACAATGAGTTCAGAATATCTCGTAAATCTCCTCTCTCGATATTGCTGATGCAAGAGAATATTCGAGGCGTGGAACGTAGTAAAGGTTTTTTCAAGTATTTCTTGATCAGATACCTTTTCACCGCACAATTTCAGCTGTGAAGTGATTCTGAACATGGCAGAATTATATTCGCTGACTATTTTAAAATCCTGCAGTTTCAACGTCAGCCAATCATTTCTTGCCTTAGGCAGGTTGACCATCTTCAAGTGATCATACCTTTCTTTTAAATCCTCCCAGAGATTAGCAGGATCCTGGATGGTCAGATATTCATACTTCAGGGCTGAATCAAAGTGATGACGAAGAAAAATCATCGTCTTGGCTTTTTCAGAATTAGCCATATCATTTCCCTTTTCAATCGTTCTTTCCAAATTCATTGATTCAAGATGCATCTTCACATCTATTGCCCATAGTTGATAGTTTCTTCCGGAAACTTTAAGGGGTGTAAATAGTTGCTTCGCAAGGTTAGACATAATTATATTACAAACAGTATAAATATATTACCTAGGATGACCTCCTTGTAGACTTGGAAATTTTTGGCAGAACCCCGATATGAACTTGTATTTCGGCAAACCTCGAACAGAACCCAACTGGTATTTCAGTAAAACTCGAACAACCCTCGTGCTGATAACGTATTATATAAATATATAACTAGCACAACCTATTAGTATATATGTATGATAAAGTAACTAACGAAAGAAAAAGAAATAAACGTGAGACGGCAATGCAATAAGGAAAGAAAGTGGCGGAGGAAGTATGTGCACTTTCACTCATTCATTTGATCGAGTATTTATACAAGTTTTGGGAAATGATGAGTCACACTCAAAGATATGTGGCGGCCTTTAGAGAGTGCTAAACATTCACAACCATATACACCTACGTGTATAACAGAAGAAATGTTTTCAGATTTATTAGCACACAACAAGGGCTAAGAGTAAGGGCCCATGAATTTGATAAATAATTTAGATATGGGTCCTAAGATAATTGAATAAAAAATAATGGGTGAAAAAGTGGAATTGTTTTCCTTTCTGTTTTTTTGGTTTTTTTTTTATTATTTTTTTTTATTTTTATTTTTTCAGTTTTCTGTTTCAATTCCCTTCCAAACAGTGGAATTCTTTTCATATTTTTTTTTTGTTTTTTGTTTTTTTTAAATTTTTTTAACTTTTTTTTTTCAGTTTTCTCTTCTCAATTCCCTTCCAAATTGTTCAAATATTTATCCTACCGCCATGGAAATATATTCAAATATATTTTTATTCAATTTAGTAGATATAATAAAACCGCCTAAAAATTTTATTCGAACATGACCGCAAAAAGTGATTAGACGGCCGTGGTGGTAATATAAGATTATTTGCATTTTGAGTGGAAATCATATTCCCAATCAAAACACCTAACATTCCCACCTTGATGGTAATGTGACATTCCCATATGAAATATACCCGAACCAAATATGGGTATTTTCATTCAATAGCTAATATTCCCAATGAATCCCTTGAACCAAACGCCCCTTAGGAACTACTAGAATTGTTCGAAGATTTCTCAAATACTAGATTTTTCTCCCGTGCTCCGCCTACGGGGCTCCTTGTATGGGTGTTAATTTTATTTAATACAAACTAATATTAATTCAATTAATTTAACTAATAGATGATATTATTTTATTATATTTATGCTTTTTTTTATAAAACATAATTTCTATTATAATTTTTTATTTCAAAATGACAGAAGAAATAAATTTTAATTTTTTTTCATAATACATGCCAAATCATAAATTCAAATTTGTATGCAAAGAAAATATCAATAGAAAAATTAAGTCATTATCTTTACCACCCCTCCTAATTACAAATATTATATGTATAATCAAAATAATTAAATCCATTAAAACTTTCGACTTTGTAACTCACTCTTAATCACCCGCGTAAATTATGTTGATTGTATATTATAATATAAATACTGAAATAATATATGATATTATATCAATATTAATAATATAATATATGTAGATTAATGACTTATAAAAATATATAAAAGATAAATTATCATGATATTAATTTTTATGTACACAAAATAGTATATTGAAATTTTCTTACTGATGGAGTACTTTTTTTTCTATATTATGTAGTTTTTTAAAATTGTTTTTCAATATAAAGTTAAATTTTAGCACTCCTAAATATATTTAGTGAACATTTATGATTTTACTTTGATGTATCTTCATAATAGATATGCATATCTTAAGATAAAGTTAATATTTGAACTCATAATATAATTCTAATAAAGAGATTAATTATAATTTAAAAGGTTAATATAGGCAGGACAATAAAAATATGGTTGCAGGATTTAGGTGGAGATCAATAGATTGCAATCCCACGGTCATTAACTTTTAATATGAAGTGATTTTACCTTCTAGACCTTTGATATGCATCTTTATGATAGATATATATATCTTTGAGATTAAATAAATATTTGAACACATAATATATAATTTTTATAAGAGATCAGTTATAGCTTAAAAGGGTAATATATGCAGCACAATAAAAATATGATTTCAAGATTTATTATAGTATAGATTTATTTTTTAAAATAACGATTAGAGTATTGAATATACTTGGCGCCAAAGGGCAAAAAAGTCTCTTTTTCCGTATACTAATTTTTTTTGTTGAACAGTCTATACATGCTAGGAAAGAATGTCGGGAGCCCATGACATACAAATTACAAATGGATAAAAAGGAGGGATGGGCGCCGGATGGGGAATCGAACCCCCAACATATAGGTTGGAAGTCGGGGCACTTAACCAATAAGGTAAGTCTCCATCCCCATTTTCCCGTATACTAATTGAACCGCAATAATAAACACAATCAAAACCATTTCCAAAATGGAACAAACCCAATTCAACACAGAAGTGAAGCCGTCTTCGTCCCCATCATCATGGCAAATCCATTAACCATAATTAACACAGTTATAACCACATGATCCAACAAATTGAAACTCATAGCAACCAAATTAGTCCTAGTTATATAAAAATTAAGGTTATTGCTCTTAATCATACTAGCAATATAAAACGTCCAAGGTTGTTCAAGCCTAGCGGTTCCCTGAAGCATTTCAAAAATTATATCACCCACAACAACAAAGGCAACGAAAATCCCCAATTCAAATCGAAGAAACGAGAAGGAATCATTATCAATTGGGACGTCGATGTACAATTTAGTATAGCTGAAAATAGAAAGAATAGCTGATAAACTGGGAATGGCATAGAAGAGACAATGGTGGGGCTGATGTAATCGTGAGTTTCCTTTTATGATGAATTCAGAGACAATAGAGACGATTGAAGGATGAAGGGAGAAAAGTGGTTATTGTCCCATTGAGCCCAGAGAATGAATGCATATTAGTTACAACCAAAATGAAAGAGGTCAAAAACACAAGACATATACAATAATTAAAGATGAGGCCCAATAATATAAGAGGCCCGCTAACACTCTAAGTAATTAAAGAATTGGAAATAGACCAAAGTGAGAAACATCAGCCAACTCCTCCTTTGGTCGATGCATGGAGTGATCTATCAGACCTCTTGCCAGTTTTTTTTACATTCAATATCCCCCACACTAGAAGAAATTCATGGGAAAGCGACAAAATTGGCGACGAAATTTTATTGAAGTCATCGTCTGACGGATTTTGTCGCATTGTTCATCACCTAGAGAGAGGGATGAAGAGACGGGTACTCCCCAGCATGCACGAGGACGTGCATCGAGTTAGCTGGAGGAGAATGTGCGCCGGCGCCGGTCCGGCACGAGCGAGATGCTTACTGGTTGCGCAAACATGTCGGAAGGGATCAGCTTTAATGAGTTGTGCTTGGACCACGACAGTAGTCTATCGAGAGGATAGGCGCACTGTCGGGTTTCGCACTGGCTGGGAGATGATCCCGTTCCCTTGATGAGGCCACGGGAGGCCGAAACCAGTGAAGCATCGGAGATGAGAAAGGCTGGAACCTCGGGTGTCCGAAGAGTATCGAAGGAACCCGAGGTGCCGCACAGGTGATGCCCGAGACGGAGCGGTCACCCCGTGACTTTTGGAGCTCTCCATAGCTGAAGCTTGTAGCAAAGAAGTGGAAAATTTTTGGAGGAGACCTTTGGTTAAGATGTCGGCAATCTGTTGGGAAGATGGAACAAACAAGGGCTCGATGAAGTGTTGTGGGAAATAATCTCTAACATAGTGGCAGGAGACATCAAGGTGTTTGTTTCTTTTATGATGTATCGCATTCTTGACAAGATGGATGGTTGACATGTCGCCACAGTAGATAGGATAGGGGGATGGCAAGGGAAGTTGAAGCTCCTTCAGGGATCATATCCAAAGGAGTTCTGAAGCAGCAAGGCCTAGGCTCCTGTACTCAGCTTCTGTAGTGCTCTTGGAGACCACTTCTTGCTTCTTGGTCTTCCAAGACACTAGGAAACCTCCAAGGAAGACACAATACCCAGATAGAGAGCGTCTAGAGATGGCGCAATTACCCCATTCAGAGTGACAGAATCCCTTCAAGTCCAAGCTGCGTCCAAAACGATAAAACAACCCAAGGGAGGGAGTATTGCTGAGATATTGTAGCACCCAGTTAACCCCTTGCCAATGTTGTATTTTGGATCATGGATATGTTGACTAAGCTACTGAACACTGAAGCACAAATCATGGCGAGAGAATCCCAAGTATACGAGTTTGCCAACCATTGTGGATTTTCAAACATAGGTCCATCTGAGGTGAACTGCTGGTGTGGAGGACATAGCAGATGTACTTTGAAAGGAGGAGGAAAATCAACTTCAGACAAGATGTCAAAAGCATATTTGGACTGAGATACAGATATTCCAGCTGATGTTTTGGCAATTTCAAGGCCTATGAATTATGATGCATTACCAAAGTCCTTGATGGTGAATTGTCTGTGCAGCTTTTCTTTCACAGTAAGGATTTCTCTAGTGGCATCCCCTGTAAGTAAGATAGCGTCCACATATACAACAAGTATAACAACTCCAGAACAAGTGAATTTGAAAAAGAGGCAAGGATCAGAGTAAGAAATGGAGAAACCGGAAGCCAATAAGAAGGTTTTTAGGGCAATGTACCATTACCTTGGTGCATGTTTCAAACTATACAGAGAGTGTTTGAGCTTTCATACTAGTCCAGATGAGGATGCAAGACCTGGAGGACCACTCATCTATATTCAATGTTCAAAAAGGCAGTAGCGAGGCACGCCTTGACTCGAGGCGACAACTTTTCATATTTGAGGCACCGCCTCAATCCCATCCCGTAAAACATCCGTCTCACCTGTGTCGAGGTGGTCCGAGGCGGAGAAGATAAGAATGACCGCTTGAGATGGAGCAACAAAGAGCGAGCGACGTGGAGCAGCGAAGATCCGGAGCGGTGAAGAAGCGCCAAAGCAGCAAACAGGCGCCAGAGCAACAAAGACAGATCTGGAGCAACGACGAAGATCTGGAGCAGCCGAGCAGCAAAGAAGATCTTGAGCAGAGCCGGGATTTTTTATAAGAAAGGAAAGAAAATAGCGACTGAGATCTCTGGAGGCTGGAGCCATTTCTGCAACTAGGGATTTGTAATATTCTGAGGAGGAAGAAGACGGATAGGCTGAAGAAGACCGAAAGAAAGATTTTAATAGACTTTAATTAATAAGGGCCCCACCAGATTATAATAGACTTTATTTATAAAGTATTATTAAGGTTCAAAATAGTTTTATTAGCTCATCAAAAAAAACAATAGTTTTATTAGGTATCAATAAATATGGTTCAAAATATTCGAAAAGATATTACTAGGAGGATTATGCCATAATAGTTGTATTAGATTATGCCAAAATATTCGAAAAGATATTACTAGTATAGTTATGCCAAAATAGTTGTATTAGAATATTAATAAATAATATTTGAAAAGATATTACTAGGAGGATTATGCCATAATAGTTGTATTAGCATATCAATAGATATGATTTAAAATATTTGAAAATATGTAAATATCCCATATGAATATATAAGGTTGAATGATTCATAAGTATAAACACTTTTTTGCCTTTTTTATAAGAAAACTGCCAAAACTCTTCCTTTTCACTATTTTCCTCATGATCTACAATGTCTAGAATGGATCATGCTTAGAAATATGCTAGTGAAATTGCCGTACCATCTTGGGGTACACAGAAAGGCTACAAATATTTGAAATGCAATTTTTGTGGTAAGGAAATCAAGGGAGGTGTAAAACGAGTAAAAGAGCACCTTGCATGTACCTGTAAAAATGTGGCACCACGTGGCAAAGTTCCCGAAGAGGTGAAAAGAGAGATAAGTTATTATTTGAAAGAATTCACGGCCACAAAACATACAAGACAAATGAATTCTAAAGAGATGGTTGATGGTGGATCATATTTTGAAAGTTTTGGTGGTGATAGAGGCACAAAGGATACAGATGACATGCTATCTGGCCATTCTGATAGAGCGTATGGATCGATATCTTTGGAATGAGAATGCTGGTGATGGCCAGTTACCACTTGCAAAAGCTAAGGAGCTGAGGAATTTAGTTTGTTTAGATATTGGAAGGTTCTTTTATGAGAATGGCGTCTCTTTCCATGCTGCAACAAGTGCATCATTCCATAGTATGATGCAATCAGTTGGAAATTATGGTCGTGGTCTAAAACTTCCATCCATGCATGAGCTCAGAACATGGATTCTTGATGAAGTAAAAAAGACGGCCGAGAAAACATTTGATGATATTGAAGCAACATGGAATAAAACAGGGGTTTCAATGCTATATGATGGTTGGTCAGATATTAGAAATAGGAGTCTGATTAATTTTCTAGTAAATAATCAGCAAGTCACTATTTTTTTAAAAAAAAATAGTTGATGCAACAAATTATGTGAAAGATGCCCAAAATTTGTTTCAATTGCTTGATGATGTTCGAAGAAGTTGGAGAAGTTCAAGTAGTAGCTGACAATGCAAGCATTTACAAAGCAGGTTTGTATTATTTCAATTTTTATTTAGTGGTTAATTTAATTTTTATTTTATAAATATTTAATATATTTATTTTCATTTAAATAGTTGGCCGGTTATTGATGGAGAATAGAAGTAGGTTATATTGGACTCCTTGTGCAGCACATTGCATTGATCTGATGCTAGAGAAGCTTGGAGATTTGCCGCAACAGAAATTTTTTTTTTTCTTAAGCAAAAAGGGTGAGCACTTCATATACAACCATCAATGGGTATTGGCCTTCTTTAGAGAGACGGCCATGAAGGTTTTCTTTGACCGGTTGCGACTCGATTTGCCACTGCGTACTTGACTTTAGAGTGTATGCAAGAATTGAAACAACCATTGCAATCTATGGAGCATCAAGAATGTGGGAAGGATGTACTTGGGCAAAAAAAGCTCAAGGGAAAGAAATTAAAAAACTATTATGAGTGAAAAATCATTCTGGCCTAGTGTCGATTACTGCATTAGAACTACTAAGCCATTTGTTGAGGTATTGAGAGTAGTGGATGGGGAAAGGACACCCACAATGAGCTTCATTTATGGTGCAATGGATGAGGCGAAGGAAAAGATAGCGATGAACCTCAATGGTAATGAAGCATCTTATAAGGAGATTTGAGATATCATTGATGAAAAATGGAATTTTCATTTGCATAGGGATTTACATGCAGCTGGATATTATTTGAATCCTCGATATAGGTGGAGCAATGTTTCTTCACATCGGGATATTAAAAGGGGTTTATAATAGTGTATGGAGAGACTTGTTCCGGATGATCGCGTGTACTCCAAAGTTGATGAGCAACTTGATGACTATAATGGAAAGAAAGATTGTTTGGCATTAGATTTGCCCAGAATTCATACTTGACACGTCCACCAGGTTTATATTATGTATTTTATTGTTATCTTTAATTTTATAGCTTAAATTAATTTCTTTTTAATAAATTTATATAATTTATTTACTTTCATATTAGTTACATAGTGGGATAATTTTGGAGATGATGTGCTAAAGCTTAAGTCTTTTGCAATTAGGATTGTTGTGCTTACTTGCTCAGCATCAACTTATGAGCATAATTGGAGCACATTCAATCAAGAGCATTCGATATGCAAGTGATTGAGCCTAATTCGATCTACGAAGAAAAAATCACGCGAAGAAAAGAATCGTCTAACCACATCAAGATTGAATGATTTGGTGTACATTATATATAATAGAAAATTAAAGTACAAGCATTTGAAAGCAAAAGAACGAAAGGAGGAAGTTGATCATTTGATAGTTGATGATGGGCCTTCAGATGATTCGTGGGTGGTGGACCCAAATGAAAATCCTGAAAATTACGAAGAGACGCATACTCTTGACTCTTGAGGTGAAAAACTCAAGTACCCAAAGAAGAGGAAAAGTGGTACTTGTATTCTTCTAATAATAAGATTTGGTTATATATTTTCTTAAAAATAATGTTAAAAAATATTTGATGTAGGAGGAAAGCAAATTGCATTGATTGATGATGATGAATATGATGATGGACATGAAGTTGGTGATGAAGATCAAGAAGACTTATTAGATATATGAATATAATTATGATTTATATTCTTATTATTTATTTTGCATTTTGGATTAAAGACTTATGAAGCATTTTAAGTCGTTTTGAATTTATATTGTTGGATGAATAAACGAAATGATATATACTAATTTTTTTAATATATTACATAAAATTTTATGTATTTTTCAATTAACGCCTCGATTTTACGCGTCGGACCGCCTCGAGGCTTACCGCCTCACAAAACATACTTTAACACATTGTGTATATTTCCTCATCAAGGCTACCATGCAAGAAAGCATTGTTGATATCCATCTGAGTCCCATCTATTGGATGCAGCAAGGGCAATCAAGATTCTTACACTCATAGTTTTGGTAACAGAGACAAAGGACTCATTGAAATCTTTCCCATATCTTTGGTGAAAACCCTTTGGCACTAGACGAGCTTTATATTTACTTACAGTCCCATCTGGATGATATTTGATCATGAAGATCCACTTACACCCTATAACTTTCTTACCTGGAGGTAATGAAACCAGCTCCCAAGTGTCATTATGTTCCAAGGCTTCCAGCTCAACCTTGATGGCCATATCCCAATGTCGAATTCCATCAACCTGTGCAAAAGGATGAGGGAACAAACTCTGGATCTGTCATGGATAAGCAGTTAAAATTTTTGAATCTCTCAGGCCTTTTTGTCACTCTCTTTGGTTGGGTAATAGGAGCAGGCGGATGAGTCACCTTTGTGCTTAAAGAAGTGGAAGATGAATCATTCATAGGAGATGAAGATTCAGATGGTAAATTGTTCATGGACAATTCACTAGAGATTATTGCCTCTCAGTAGGAGAGGCAAGAGAAGAATCTCGAGGACTATGGCTCACCGATTGATCTTTGAATGCGATTCCCACTCCTTAAATTGATCAACAGAGTGTGTGGAGCAATAATCCGAGATCAAGAATTCCCACTCCTTAAATTGATCTTTGAATGCGATTCATGTAACGTTGTTGGTTGGCTTAAACAGCCGGATTCTGTGCCTTGGCATTTGCATAGATTAATGGCACCGATAAGGGACGTGATGGGGTTCGCAGAAGAGATTCGGGTGCAACATATATGGAGAGAACGCAATGAACTTGCAGACTTCTGGGCTAAAAAAGGTGCAGGTGGTGAAGGCAAGGTGGAAACTTGGTTTTAAGCAACTGCTTTTGCACAAGACGAAGTGGTAGGTGACAGCATTGAAGGCTGGTTATAATGATTAGGTCCATAGCATGCTCTGTCGAGTGTGCAAGTGCGATGCTGCTACATGTTGCTTGATGATGCTGCTGTTGTTTTCTTTGCTTGATGATGCGGCGGTTTATTGTTGTTGATATTGTTACTGCTATTACCACGACGCTGCTGCTGCTCCCTGTGGAGGTTTTTGTTGCTTAATTCTAATGCTGTGAAGGCGTAGTTGAGTTGGTATTTTGTTGAGGGGTTTGGCCTTTGCTGACAGTCTTTGAATGTTGTGTTGGTGTCGTTTTCAATGTTGTTATTGTGGACTTTCTTATGGATTATGAATGAAACAATTCCTTTTACATAAAAAAAAAAGAATAGCCACCCTTCTTGGGTTATTACAATGATTGGCGTAGTGACCTTTCTTACCACACTTGAAGCAAGTGACCTCCCATTCGTCTTGATTTTGCTCACGTCCTGGAGCTCGATTTCATTATTCCCGATTATATGCTTTGAAAGCTTGGCCTAACTCAAATCCCTTCATCTTATCTTGACCTTGCTGCTGCTGTTGTGGCTGCGGCTGCTTGTAATTATTGGTCCTTTCTGGTGGTCGGATTAGCCATGTCTTGTTTGGATTGTAGCTTCCTGAAGGAGATGGCTTGTGGGACTTATTCTTAAGTTGTGCTTCAAATCTGGACCCCCTCATGACTAAATAAGTGATGTTGACATACCCTCTCATCTCTATTTCTTCGAAGATTTTCTGCCTCACATTCTTGGCAAACCTAGTGAGAGTGAGCGTGGATCCTCATCGAATTGCACCCCCATCATGAGCATTCCATCTCACAATTATTTTCCTCAACAATTCTGGATCCCTGATGTTGACTTATCACTTTCATGTACATATCCACTTTATAGGTGTGAGGTTTGAATCTTCGATCCATAATCTGCAGCAGATATTCCCAATTTTTGACCTGCGATCGTCCTGCAACATGATTATCTATTGCTAATTTCTGCCACCAGAGCTGTGCATAATCTCTAAACTCGGTCACTGCTAACTGCACCTTTTTCACATAAAAATAGTTGTGGCGATTATAGATCATTTCCACAGAATGTCTCCAATCATGAAATTTATTAGGATCACCAGTCCATTTGAAAGTAGGAATGGTGAACTTGATGCATTTCAGATTGTCATCAAGCCATGGATCCTCTTCTGCATTTTGTTCAAATTCTAGTCTTTGCCTAGCAGGTGGTGGTGGTAATCTAGAGGTTACATGTTCTACAGGAGGGGGCATAGTTAAAGGGTCCTCAACTCTAAATTCAGGCAGTCCTACGGGTGATTGCAATGGTGCAAGGGGTGCATACTTAAGACGGGTAGACCCTGTCGTCTATCAAAATCACCAAACTATTCCTCCCTTTCAGCAATAGCTTCTTCGGTTTCTTCCATCTCATCTCCTCGTACTCCACTACAACTCCTCAGAGACATAGTGGGTGGCGATTGAGTTGGAACAAATGCCTCTTCAAGTCTATTTTCTACCCGACGCCTAGCCTCCCGTTGAGTTGCATCATTTTGGAACTGTACCCTACCTGCAACATCCTCAACAATTCCATCAAGATGTTCATTTATAGAATCAATATTAGCAATGTTAGAATTCAATTTCTGATTCATTTCATGCATGCTGGTTTTCATGTTGTTCATGTCCTCCATGAGCTTAGTGAGCGTGGCAAAAAATATGGCATTGCTGTCTCCCATATGTCCTGCCATCATGAACATAGTGTATATATATAAAAGAAGTTAGAAAATTTTGCGAAAATGTGTAAAGTAACTCTCGAGTGTTTCTCTTAATGCCTCAGCTTGATCCTTATTCATTGGTTCCAACACTCTGTAAAATACACATGTTCCACAAAACAATCAGATGCACCAGAAAAGATTTGTAAACGCAATTCACGGTTAGGAATGAACTGCTTGACTCAATCAATCAATAGTACCTATGTGTGAAATCGCAATGTAATCTAATTTATGTTTACAGTTTTAAACAAATATTGCAGGTAATAAACAATGTATATTTGTCCCAATTTGGAAGTGGAAAGTAAAAGCTCACAAGAAAGTTTCGCTCAGGAAAATACCAATAATCAAGTGGCTTCAATGTCTAGGTTTCAAAATTATGTGAGCGCAATTCCAATGTCTTTATTTCAAAAGGAACTTCAACTCGATATTCATGAAAAAATCAAAGGAACAATTGCTCCAGGCAAATATATCCACTCTATTGCAAACACTCAAAAATATTCCCAATATATTTAAATTTATAAAGTATGGAATGATGATGTGTGGACCCCTCAAATTTGTAATTCCACAGAATGTGACAGGTTTGATTCGGCGGTGAGGTATAGATTCGATGTATGTGGCTCATTCAATGACCGAGGTCCATCGAATGAAGCACAATTCGGTCGAATGGTCACAAGACCTTGCTTCAATTATCAACTTCCATTGGATGGTGGAATGTAGCTTTGATTCGATGGGGACTCGATACATCGGACTTGAATTGGTCGAATGAAATGCAACTTTGGTCGAATGCAGTGCACTTTGATTGAATGGAGATGTCACTTTCAGCTTTTGGATATTCTTCAACAAACTCTTGTCTTGAAAGTGATCCACTAGCGCTCCTCCAACAAACTTTACAGTAAAGGACAACACAATTAATTCCCCAAAAGTATCTTGTACAATCCCGATTTCGTTATCTCACAAAACTCGAAAGAAACGCACCCGTCCTTATCAAATTAGGATAAATCACAAGAGTCTCAACAACAATATGATGCTATTCAATCTTCAAACCCCAACTCAAGAACGCCAAGAACAACTTGAATGTTTTACCAAAAACCCCAAACTCGCTCAAATTCAAAACCCCAAGTAACCCTACTGTCCAAATCCGAAATACCTAGTTTAATCCAATAAACAAAAATCAATATTGCAAAGTTTAAACACACGGATTGGACAAGGAAGATATGACGGATTCAACATCAAATATTGGCACCAAATAAATCAAAGTCAACCAAACAGTAGCCCAAAACCAGTACAGTAGCAGCAAGTAACCAAAATATTTTTAGGATTTTTGCAAGTTTATGGCGGAAATGAAGAAACAATGGAGGTGATAAATCCTATTGCAAAATATCAAGGGTGCCCTGATACCAAAAATATTACTCCCTCCGTCCCACTAATAGTGTCTCATTTCTTTTGGGCAGGGTATTTTATGTGGGGATAGTTAGTATTTAATGTAGGGGTAGATTGGTGTTTAAAGTGGGGGTAAATTTAGAATTTATGTGATGTGATTGTAATATATTTGAATTTTAATTGATTTATTTATGTGTAATGAGATAGTTGTGTGTTTGAAATTTTAATATATTTATTTATTAATGTAATGTGATGGTAGTGAGTTTGGTAATTAAAATATTTAATTATTTCCAAAAAGAAAAAATATGACAATTGTAGTGGGACGGACAAAAAAAAGAAAATGGGACGGAATTAGTGGGACAGAGGGAGTATATGCCTTAGCCGTAGACTGTTCCCTTGAAGATGTTGCAATATATGGATTCAAAATGTAAAATAAAGATGGTAGCTGTTAGGTCCGTTTGCGTGGATAACCAATTAAGTAGTCCTGAAAACTAGTTCAAGCACCTTTCGTGGACACGTTAAACAGTTTATGAAATAAAGCAGCGGAAAGTAAATAAACTGTGAAAATAAAGAACTCAAGGTTTGTTGACCCAGTTCGGCACAAGCCTACATCTGGGGGATACCAATCCAGGAGATTCACTAATTGTTTTGATTTGATCCTCGATCTCAACAATAGTGAATTGTTTCGCCCAACTCCAATCACCAAGTGGACTGAATTGTCAAACCAAGACACTCCCCCTGCCTTGGTGAAGATCTCCCCGACCTTGCTTCAATCCCTTGAAGGCTCCTCCTTCAAGTTTGCCCTTGGTCGAAACCTGTTGGCGACTCTCCTTGATCTTTTCAATTAAGCTCTTGAGTTGACGACTCCTCGAAGATCTTGATTGAATTCGTCTGTTTCAATCAAGCACACAGTGGCACATTATCGATCAATTCACCCGAGGAAGTGTTGATCGATTTTCTTCCTTCGAGATGATAGACTCACGAACACGGAAGGAAGATAATTTTCTCTCTTCACAATAGCTTTCGATTGCACAGGAATTTCAGTGAATAATTCGTCGCACTTCTTCTTCCCTTGGCAGTCCTATTTGAAGAGAGCAATATTTCCTCCATTCTAAGATAGAAGATTTTCTTTCCATAAATGCGCGGATCCTTAGAATGGAGTTGCCCGGATTAAGGGATCTTGGTTTCCATCCTTCGTGTGCAAGATCCGGGCAGGGAATCAGCTAGCCGTTGGACGTAATACCATTGCAAATTCGCCAGCTTCGCTTCCTTAAATAGTTTGTCGCCAGATGATGTGGTTGGTCCAACAAAGTAGTTCAGACATCGGTTGTGAACACATTTGCTCAAAACTGGTTCCCAACAATCTCCCCCTTTTTGGCAGAATGTGGGCCAGTACAAGAGTTGACTCAACCGATGTCCAAACAATCAAAACAATAACAAGGAATGTAGAAATTATCCCATTGAAACCCAACCACCAATTACAATGATACCCAATTCAAGACAAACTATTCTAATGCTCCATACAAGATATCCTATCAAAAGTTCTAGGAGCATTTACATCAAAACAGGCACATGGCAATAAGATAAAGCAAGTAAGATCACAATTTAATTATTACAGGCCATAGTGCAAATGTCCAGCAAAAACAAAACGAAGACAGTTCAATAGTAAGACATAAAAAGTTACCCATCAGTAGCAGAAGTAGTTCAGACTTCTCTTCTTTAAGTGTCCAGAGGTACGCATCAAAATTGGTTGATCAACTTTACTCCCCCTCTGGTACACATCTGCCCAAAAAGGGCATATCACTCCGAGTCATCAGAGGAAGCAGCATCAGATTCGCTGGACTCCTCCTCTGGATTGGTATCCAATGGCTCATCTTCATCAGACCAAACGTCAGGAAGCTGTCTGAACATCTTTTCAGCATATTCGACTTGCTGGTGCACTTGAGCTTCCAGAACCTTAAGATGATTGATGTGGTCAGTGAGGTTCTCACGGAGCATTGAGAAGGCATCCTTCGCAGGGATCCTGCCTCCTGGTCCAGCCAAATCAGGCTTCTTTTTGGCAAAGTGGGCAGAGAGCTTGAAGTCTGCAATATCCTCAGGACGGTCATGTTTGCTTCCAACGATGTGGAGATGCTTCAGGTACTCCGAGATGAGGCCAGGGAACGGAAGTGTGGTGTTGTACTTCCTCTTGACTTTTCCAGCAAAGACCAACATTTGATTGAGCACAAGTGCTCCATAATTGATCTCATACTTTTGGTCTATAGCAAACAACAATTTACACATGCTTTTGGACACTACAGAGTGGTTAGCAGTGGGCATGATATTATGAGCACATAATTTATAAAGCATGGAAAATTTCTGAGTCAAAACACCTGCACTCAACCCCTTTCCTTGAAACCTTTTCCCTTGAACTCCAGTGAGTGTTTCAGCAATAGTGTTCATAGGAAATTTTGCACTTCGAGAGTAGACAGATTTCAGAGAAGTTCGGGGTACCTGGAGAAAGCGGTTCAGAGCCCTAGCCTTGAGTTCAAATAACTCCCCATGAGCATAGCTGAGTTCGAACCAGGGGCTTTTGGTGGTGAGGACTTCAGAGCTCAGGTTTGCATAAAAATGCCTAACTAGCTGTCCCTTGTATTGCTTGATCTCAGTTCCCCAGAACAAAAGTGACCTGTCTTCCAGGTACTTGTGCCATCCCATCTCCTCATAGCGTTCAGCAGCAAAGCGTATCTCATGGTGAACCTTCATCTTCTCCAGAACAGTAGCAAAGTAATGTTTGGACACTTCATAGTAGAAGTCAATGGAAATGGCGTTCTCAGCATCGATGATCTCTGGTTCATGTTCCTCAGAAGAGGATTCAGCGATCTTCCGTTTCTTGACTCCAGAGGCTTTTCCTGATGCTTCTGGTTCAGAACGAGTCCGCTTTTTGGGTTCGGACTCCTTTGGAGAACTCCTGGCAGGCGGAGTTGGTACACGTGGCTCAGTCTGTGGTTCAACTTCTTCTACTGAATCTTCTTCAGCATCATCATCAACCTTTTCTTCGGATTCATCTTCATCCTCTTCAGATTCTTCCTGGGATTCTTCATCTCCGCTTTGGGTATCTTGAGATCCCAATTCTTCGGACTTATCTTCAGTTGGGTTCTCCCCCTCAGTTGGATCAGGGGCATTCTCCTGAAGGTGTTCCGTGTCTCCTCCAGATTCTTTGTTCACATCATCATCGGAGCTTGAAGATTCCTCATCTTCTTCCTCTTCTACCTGTTCAATTTCAGTTTGAACAGGTTCTGTGGCAGGCACAGTTTCCTTTGGTTCTGGTCTCAGCATGTGCTTTCTTTTCTGACTGGCAGTCCAGGCAATTTCTTCCGTGATCAGGTTCACAGCATAATCCTTCTCATCATCACTTATGTCGATCATAGATTCGTCTCCAGAGCTTTCATCTGCATCCTCTTGAATATAATCTGAATCGAGTTCTTCTTCGTCGAGTGGTTCAGTGACTGGTTCAGTTTCCTTTGGTGGACTGGTTTGGGTGTCCGGTGCAGTGATCTGAAGTGGTTCTTCAGGGGTTGCCTCAGTGGTGGTGACAGGAGCAGGGTCAGTCACGACACTTGGTTCTATGGCAGCCTTCTTCGCAGGAGTTTTCTTCTTGAGCTTTGTAGTGGACACCTTCTGTGCATCTTTGGCAGTGACTTCGGTGCTTTTAGCTGGAGCAGTGGTCGTGGTTGCAGGTGCAGATCCCATGGATGGAAGGTTCGCCAGAATGGAATCCAGGGGTTCCAGTGCTTTGGCAACCTCCGACTCCACAAGTTCACTTACCGACGCGTTCTTCTTAGCAACTGCCTTCTCTCTTGTTTTAGCGGTTGAAACAGCTTTTCCTTTCGTCTTTGGAGCCTCCAAGTCTTTCTTCTTTAAAGCAGCGGCACCAGCAACTTCGGCTCGAATGTCGAGCGGGTCTTGAACAGCTACAATGGATCCTTTTCCTCCAGCAGTTGAAGGAGATGACGAAGGGAATGGAACAGGGACTATGGATGGAGTTTCAGAAACAGTTTGTTCCATGATTGCCTTCTGAACAGCCTTCGCACGTCCCTTGGCACTTGATTCTTCGGGTGAGATGGCCTTCTTGCTTCCAGCAGTAGAGGAGGGAGTCGGGCCTTGTGATTTGGAACCTTGGCTTCCTCGTGTCTTTACCATTGTCTGAAAGAGAAAACTTTTGACAAGAACAAGTGAAGAGTAGTGTATGATTATGAAACTGAACGAAGGAGAGTATATGAGACCGAGAGAGAAGAAGGATTTTAGGCAACTTGATCACAATGAAATCTGTGAATTTGATTTGCAACTTCCCTTGATAAGAAAATAGTAAGATAATCGCAACTTCCCATAATTGCAATCATCACGTTTTTTGAATGAAGTTGTGCAAATAACCGTTCCCGCCTCGGTTCTTGTCAGTCCGGCCTGTCACATCAATATTGAATTTGAAATTTGTGGAGATTAACTTCCTTAGTAATGAGATCCTGCGAAACATTCTTAACAAAATAGTAAGAATAACATAATTAAGGTAATAAAATATAGGATTACAAAATATATGGAAATAGCATAAAGTAAAACTTATTCCGCAATTTTTGGGATGTTATGTGATCGTGCATAGGCCAAGATCTCTTCTCAATTTTTCGAATCTCTCTCGATCCAGTGCCTTAGTAAAAATATCCGCATGTTGCTCAGTAGTTCCGACATGTTGGATGGACACCATTCCTTCTTCAACAAGATCTCTTATGAAGTGATGTCTGAGTTCAATGTGCTTTGTTCTCCCATGTTGAACAGGATTTTTGGAGATGTTGATCGCACTCATGTTGTCACATAGTATGGTGAGGACTTCTTGGTCGATTCCATAATCTAGCATCATTTGCTTCATCCATAGCAATTGTGCACAACAACTTCCGGCAGCAATGTACTCGGCCTCAGCAGTTGATAGGGATATGGAGCTTTGTTTCTTGCTATACCAACTAACTAGGTTAGTTCCAATGTAAAAGCATCCTCCGGTTGTGCTTTTTCGATCATCCGCATCACCTGCCCAATCTGCATCACTATAACCAAGTAATGAGAGATTAGACTCTTTAGAGTACCAAATACCAAGATCACTGGTTCCTGAGATATATTTGATCACTCGTTTGGCAGCCTTTAGATGTGATTCCTTGGGGTCGGCTTGGTAACGAGCACAAACACCTACTGCATAGCTTATGTCTGGTCTACTTGCAGCAAGATATAGAAGGCTTCCGATGATGCTTCGATAGAGTTTCTGATCAACACTCTGACCACTAGGATCTTTGCTCATTTTGTCATTAGTCCCTATAGGCGTTCGAGCTGGTTTGCTGGACTCCATGCCGAATTTTTTAACAATGTTTCGGGCATACTTGGTTTGGCTTAGAAATATTCCTTCTTTCTTCTGAGCAACCTGCAAACCAAGAAAGTAAGTTAGTTCTCCTACCATGCTCATTTCAAATTCCTTACCCATTATTTCGATGAACTGGTCTTTGAGCACATGGTGTGTTGATCCAAAAACAATGTCATCGACGTAGACTTGAGCAATGAGAATCCCTTTGTTCTCTCTTTTGATAAAGAGAGTCTTGTCCAAGCTCCCTCTTTCGAATCCATGTTCAAGTAGGTATTTGGAGAGCCTTTCATACCAAGCCCTAGGAGCTTGTTTTAGCCCATAGAGTGCCTTGTTGAGCTTGTAGACATGTTGAGGATGATGGGGGTCTTCAAATCCTTTAGGCTGTTCTACGTATACTTCCTCATTCAGCCAGCCATTTAGGAAGGCACTTTTGACATCCATTTGAAACAGCTTGAATCCTAGCGAGCATGCGATCGATAGTAGTAGTCGGACAGCTTCAAGTCTTGCTACAGGTGCAAATGTTTCACTGAAGTCGACACCTTCGACTTGGGTGTAACCCTGAGCAACTAATCGAGCTTTGTTTCTAGTAATGTTCCCTTTTTCATCACTTTTGTTGCGAAAGATCCACTTGGTTCCGATTATGTTCTTGTCTTGAGGTCTTTCAAACTAGGGTCCAGACTTCATTTCTTTCAAACTGGAGTAGTTCATCCTGCATAGCACTTATCCAGTGTTCATCTTGAAGTGCTTCTTCAACTCTTGAGGGTTCGATCTTTGAAGTATAGCAGTGCAAGCCTGCAAGCTCTTTAAAGTCGATCTTTTTCCCTCGAGTCTTTCTCCTTTCATTTACATCACCAATAATGTCTTCAGGGTCATGATGCTTGTGAATGCGTCCATTTAGGTCCTTTTGAGTTTCTGCTTCTCGTGATGAGGTGTCCATGCTTGGTGTTTGGACTCGTTTGGTGGACTGTTCATCAGAAGTGGGTGGAGTTGAGCTGTGTTGATCATCCTGACCACTGGGAGTTTCATCATCATGAGGAGGAACATCCTCTTTGCTGGTCACATCTTCTATGATCACATTTGTGGACTCCAGTACCTTCCTTGTCTTAGGAAGATATACTCTATATGCACGACTTGTAGTAGAGTATCCCACAAATATTCCTTCATTGCTTTTTTCTTGGAACTTCCCAACATGTTCCCTGTCATTTAGAACAAAACATTTGCTACCAAAAATATGAAAGTAAGTAATTGAGGTCTTTTTACCGTTCCAAATCTCATATGGAGTCATAAGAGAGTTTGGCCTTAAGTAGACTCGGTTTATGGTGTAGCAAGCTGTGTTTACGGCTTCGGCCCAAAGGAATTCAGCCACTTTCTTTGAGTTGAGCATCACCCTAGACATTTCTTGTAGGGTTCGATTTCTTCTTTCAACTACTCCGTTTTGTTGAGGTGTTTTTGGCGCCGAATATTCATGCTTAATTCCATGTGTAGCACAGTATTCTTCAAAGGATTGATTTTCAAACTCTCGTCCATGATCACTTCGAATCCGTTTTATCTTGGTGTCCTTTTCAGTCATGAGTCGATTGCACAACTTCTCGAAGGCTTTGAATGTGTCGCCTTTTTCCCTGAGAAAATCTATCCAAGTGTACCTGGAGTAATCATCAATACATACAAAGATATATTTTTTACCTCCCAAGCTTTCAACTTCCATTGGACCAATAAGATCCATGTGCAGTAGGTCAAGACACTTGGTTGATCCAGGGAGTTCAGATAGTTTGTGTGAACTCCTGTGCTGTTTGTTCTTGGCACACTCGTTGCAGAGAACTATACTTGATTTATTGAATTGAGGAAGACCTTTGACTGCCCCGGTTCTGCTGAGTTTGATAAGATCTTTAAAGTTAAGATGTCCAAGCTTTTCATGCCATAATGTGATGTGATCCTTACCTGCAGCTGCACCAAAATTGCAAGTTTGAACAAGATGATAGCAATTATTTTTAGAGCGCAAACCTCTCATAATGCATTCTTGATCTTGATTGAGCACTTGACAATCTTTCTTGGTAAACTGCACCACAAGGTCCTCATCACACAGTTGACTGATGCTTATCAAGTTAGCTTGGAGTCCATCGACAAAGAAAACAGGTGACAGTTCCTTCGAGCCATAGTTCTCAATGGTCCCTTGACCAATCAGGGCACCCTTTTTTCCATCTCCAAAAACAACGAATCCTCCATTAATTTCTTTGTAATGTTTGAGCAGACCCCTTTCTCCTGTCATGTGTTTGGAACATCCACTGTCGAAGTACCACACTTTGTCTGCAGCATTCTTCTTTTGTGAAAGAAAGGCAACGTGACATTTGTTCTGAATTTTAGGAATCCATTCGCACTTAATGGAGATTAGCTTCATCTTGATTTTGTCATTTGGCCAGATGATGGGTTTCCCTGTTTGTAGATCTTTTACCAAAATTCCACAGTTTTTGGTTTTGTGGCCTTCAAGCTTGCAGTAATCGCATCTGAGTGGGATTGGAGGTGGAGGTCTCCTTGTCCATTTGTTTCTTCCTACAGGATGGAACGATTTCTTGATAGTTCGGGGTTCACTTAGCATTCCTCCGGACACAAACTTGCTTTTCTTTTCTCCACGAGAAGTTGAGGCTTGATATCCCAAGCCTTGTTTGTTGTTGCTCGGTCTTCCCATAGCAATTACATCATCTAACTTGGCTTTTCCTTTGTTTAGAGCCGCCAGAGTGCTTTCAGCCTTGGCAAGTTTCTCTTGAACTTCGGTGAGTTCTGTGTGAAGAGCGTCTTTCTTCCCAAGCATACTATAGTACCACAGTTTATAGTCAACTTTTTCAACCTCCAGTTCCTTGTTTTCTTTCTGAAGCTCAGCATTTTTCTCACGTAGTTCATTCACCAGTCCAGACAGCTCTGTGGACGCCTTTTCAAGTTCCTGATTTTTGCATGTGAGACTCTGGAGGTGTTCCTTTAGCCTTTCATTCTCGACATGTAATTCTACTGACTCAGCAATGGATATTTCCAGCTTCTCGAACGTTTCTTCGTAGAGATCATTGAGTTTACTGACGCTTTCATCATGATTCCTGGCACAAGAGTGAACCATGTTAGAGGAAACCATATTGACTGAGTTGGGACCCATACCTGTTTCGGGTTCATCATCACTGTCCGAATCCCATGTGCCAACGAAGGCTACTCCATAGTTTACACCATGTTCATCAGATTCCTTCTCATCTTCCGAGTCACTAAATGTTACTTGAAAGGATTTGCTGGACTCCTTTGTTCTGAGATTGGCACAGTCCTTTTTCATATGGCCTCTTCCCCCACATTCAAAGCATATGATCTCCTTGTCATCCTCAATCCTTGAAGATTTTGGTTTGATTTTGTCGAGAGACTTCGACCCTTTCTGAGTGAATTTAGAGTTTGATGACCCGGCATCTTTCTTCATGGAGGAGTTGAATCTAGATCTACGGTTCTTGATGATCTGATTTAGTCTTTTGGACAGCATGGCCAGTTCTTCTTCGTCACTGAAGTCATCATGATTTTCTAGGGAGAAGTCTTCCTCTTCCTTGGTCGTGGATTTGAATGCAACTGGTTTGCTTTTGGTTCTGGGACAGTGATCCATTTCCCATGATTGTAGGATTCCCATTAGTTCATCAACCTGCAATTTATCAAAGTCTTTGTATAGTTCAAGTGCTGCGACCTTTGCATTGAACCTTTCCGGAAGCGTCCCAATGATTTTTCCTACAATGTCCTGTTGAGAATACACTTTGCCAAGCTGAAGAGCTTGGTTGGTTAGATCACGGATACGACCAATATATTGGCCGACAGACTCATTATCATCCATAGAAATCTTATGAAATTGTGCATTAAGAGTAATGATTCTAGATTTCTTTACCGGAGCCATACCCTCGTAGGTATTGGCTAAAGTAGTCCAGACATCGTATGCAATCTTACACCCAACGATAAGTCTGTATTGATCTTTTGTGAGAGCATTGTGAATGGCATTCAGGGCTTTGGAGTTCTTTGAAGCGGCAAGCTTCTCAGCAGCAGTCCATTGACTCCTTGGTTTGATGGTTTTTACACCGTCCTCTTCTTTTATTGGTGGATGGTATTGATTTTCTACTGCATCCCAAGCCCCTTCGTCCAAAGCAATGAGGAAAGCCTCCATTTGATCTTTCCAATATGCATAGTTTGATCCATCGAGCAATGGTGGTCTGGTTACAGATCCGCCTTGGTTTTCCATGCCTTTTATCTGGATCTCGCTTTCCAAAGCGTGTGGCTCTGATACCAATTGTTAGGTCCGTTTGCGTGGATAACCAATTAAGTAGTCCTGAAAACTAGTTCAAGCACCTTTCGTGGACACGTTAAACAGTTTATGAAATAAAGCAGCGGAAAGTAAATAAACTGTGAAAATAAAGAACTCAAGGTTTGTTGACCCAGTTCGGCACAAGCCTACATCTGGGGGATACCAATCCAGGAGATTCACTAATTGTTTTGATTTGATCCTCGATCTCAACAATAGTGAATTGTTTCGCCCAACTCCAATCACCAAGTGGACTGAATTGTCAAACCAAGACACTCCCCCTGCCTTGGTGAAGATCTCCCCGACCTTGCTTCAATCCCTTGAAGGCTCCTCCTTCAAGTTTGCCCTTGGTCGAAACCTGTTGGCGACTCTCCTTGATCTTTTCAATTAAGCTCTTGAGTTGACGACTCCTCGAAGATCTTGATTGAATTCGTCTGTTTCAATCAAGCACACAGTGGCACATTATCGATCAATTCACCCGAGGAAGTGTTGATCGATTTTCTTCCTTCGAGATGATAGACTCACGAACACGGAAGGAAGATAATTTTCTCTCTTCACAATAGCTTTCGATTGCACAGGAATTTCAGTGAATAATTCGTCGCACTTCTTCTTCCCTTGGCAGTCCTATTTGAAGAGAGCAATATTTCCTCCATTCTAAGATAGAAGATTTTCTTTCCATAAATGCGCGGATCCTTAGAATGGAGTTGCCCGGATTAAGGGATCTTGGTTTCCATCCTTCGTGTGCAAGATCCGGGCAGGGAATCAGCTAGCCGTTGGACGTAATACCATTGCAAATTCGCCAGCTTCGCTTCCTTAAATAGTTTGTCGCCAGATGATGTGGTTGGTCCAACAAAGTAGTTCAGACATCGGTTGTGAACACATTTGCTCAAAACTGGTTCCCAACAGTAGCCGAGAGGTTGAAGATTAAGAACAAGAACAAAAAAAATAAAATATAGAAAAATGTATATTGAAGGTGACCCAGACTTGCTTATGTGATTAGATCAAGTCTAACCCGAAAAGACTTCCTCCAAGTGCATCAATCTCGTATCCATTGGAGACGGTTTTGATTCACCAAAGGTGTGAAGTTCCAAGGAGAAAGGATTCACAAAAAGGTTGAGAGCCAAGAACAAGCTCTCAAATGACTTTGATAAAATAAGATAGATTTCTCAAAGTATTCAAAGTGATCAATAAAGTGTAGACGAGCCCATATATATAGGCAAAGCCCTAATTACAATAATTAGCAAGGTTAATTAAAAGATAGAAATGCTAAACATAAGAAAACCCTAGCTATTTGATGGATAAAAGAACACATTCGATAGAAAGCACATTCGACGGAAAGCTTTGGTGAAAGGAGCTCCATTCGGTGGATGAAAACATTTGATTCGATCGAATTATCTTTTGTTCGATGAAGTTGGTCCACCGAATCAATCTGCACATGTTCTAATTAACGAGGACCGAATAATTAAGAGAGGGAAGGATCACGTGGGTGGGCCCTCCTTGAATACAATTTGCAATCACCCAACATTCTTTAGATGGAGTACCATTCGGCGGGTCCTTGTCTGTCGAACCAAGTGTTATTCGACGGAATCCCATTTGTTTTTTCCTTCCAATTTGAGCTTGGTTCGGTGGAGTGGCATTCGATGGTGAAGTCCATCGAATTGAGGGTGGAATCCGTCGAATTGTGTGGCCATCGAACCAAAGTGACCAGGACAAACTTGTCTATTTCCAATCAATTTATTTATTGATTTCCGAGTTGTTGAATTCCTTCCTAATACTTGTTGAATTTGACCCCTTCATGTTAGTTGATCTTTTACGGGCATCTTGAGGTCCGTCTTCTCCCAACTTTAATTCAACAAGGTGGGGCCCAAGTAATTGGGCGTCGAGCTCTTATAATATTCTTCAACTTGGATTATTATTTGTACCCGTGGAGCTTCCGTGGTTCCAAATCATCCTTTTCTTGCAAAAGAAATTGATAAACTGAATCAATGAATTTTTTGATGCGTTGTTTGGATATCGGCCTTCCGGATAGGAGAAAATTATTAGTCTATTTATTCCGGCGACTATTCCAATTCCCCATCCGGCCCCTATCCCTCCCCTTTATCTCATGTAATTTGTGTTGCATGGCAATATTCACACGAGTTAATCAAGAAGATAAAAACATTTAAATCATAATTGAACGAAAAGAATGCGGAGTGGAGGACTCGGTAGTGACTAGTGCATCATTGTACAAACCACCACTTGTAGTTATTCTTCAAAACCAACCATGCATTTTCATTTATATGATGCTGTGGCTGTGGGATGCCAATGCCGGTTCATTTTATCGGCAAGGAAACAAAATCAAAAACTAAAATAGCATGTTCAACCAAAACTAGCCGAAAAAGGGACTATGTTCGATCACCAATGGCCGAATGAGAAGACATACTCGACTGATCATGGACGAACACCAAGCTTCTTATTGTTGGATTGGTTAGGGTTGTTTAAGAGTGGACCTGAAAAGGTAGAGAAGGGAAAGTTGATTTGGTAATTCATGGACGTACATACAAGATTACATTGGATACTCCCCTTCCATGAACCTAAGGCTTAACATTATCCATGTGTAATTATGTTGAAATGGGGTTCAATATACCAATTTTCATATTCATTATAACATATACTATGTGACATTGTATTGTAACTGAGCTTATATGGGATGAATACGTGGCTTGAAATGACAATGTTCAAAGTTTGTGCCTATGGATGCACGCCACATTACAACTCATTGTTGGTCATGAAACATATAAATTAAGATTTTGGTTGTTAGCGGGGCATTATAAACCTTGTGTTTTTATATGGGCACTTGTGTTTCATTAATCTCTATCCATATCAATACAAATCAACACACAAAAGCACATTTTTTTTGCCCTTTGTCTAATTTATTCCTTTCTCATTTACGTTGGGATGGTCCACATTTCACAATTTA
The DNA here is from genome assembly GCA_030278955.1 of Hygrophila difformis. Lineage (NCBI taxonomy): Eukaryota > Viridiplantae > Streptophyta > Magnoliopsida > Lamiales > Acanthaceae > Hygrophila > Hygrophila difformis. The sequence goes on from JAOANR010000011.1 coordinate 17,532,526, forward strand.
ACCTATTAATATGATGGATAGACATACAAGATTACATTCGATCTTGCCCATTCATGAACTCGAGGGTTAACAATATTCATGCATAATTATGGTGAATTGGGTTTTCACATACAGATGATCTTATTAATTATACCACACTTATTGGACATTTACTATATCTAAGCTTACGTGTGATGAATATGTCTTATTGGGTTTTTGCTTATGGAGGCATACTAAGAAAAATTTCGAGTAGCATTCTATTTACGCGCATCACATTCAATATGAACATACCAAAGCACAATTGTCTCATTTATATATGTTAATAATTTTTTTTGAAGAGCCATATATGTTAATAATTGATAGTGCTTGTTGAGGTTGCCAAAGTTCGACAATTCATACTCAATAAGGCCATGTATGCAGACACATGACACTACAAAAATTTTGTGGGAATGTGATGAAAGGATTTCATTATCTTGTTCGTCGTCTGCTGGTGCACTAAGTGACAAACAAGGCGACAAAATCCTTCGGGCGACGAAATTTTAGGCTACGACTTCAATAAAGTTTCTTCACCAATTTCATCGCCTTCCAGGCGAATTTCATATAGTGTGATGGTATGTTTTTCCTCTCGATGGATGCACGTTTATGAACCCTCGGGTTCATTTATCCAAAATTCTGGTTCTAAATACCATTTGTCATGGTAATTATATACTCATACTCATTATTAATTATACATAATTTTGCATAATTTGTCACAAATTATTGTGAACAAAAGATAGTCTTTAGGGTTTGTGTATAAAGGTGCTTGCAAAGCGAAATTTACTTCATTTTCTTCTTGTAAAACTATCCCAAGTAAGCCTTTGCTTGTAAGACAGACATTTGGAGCAAATAATATTCAAGGACAATGTGTGTTCCATTCTAGCTACTTGTATCACATTCATTATGAAAACATCTAAAACACACTTTACTCATTTATGAATATTGATCCTTGATAGTGTTTGTTTAGATTGCACAAGTTTCATAATTTGTACCTAATAATATGGTCATGTATGAGGAACAAATGAAGACATATTTTTTCACATGATGATGTCCATCTAAAAATCCCCAGAGTTCTTCTATCCAAATGCAAGTATTTACAACTTGAGGGTTTTAAGTACCATATGCCATTATATATATTATATACCACACTCATAACTAGTTAGACCGGATTTTACATAATTATATACCTGATCATCATCAATTTTGATTTCTAAAATTTCAAGATCCAATAAAACTGAATTCATTAAGATGTGATTGAATATGAGTACTTTTACTAATCTTGGTCGCGTACAAATGTTCCTTTAATTGGAATTTATTGCAAGCAACTTTATCATGTATATATCCTCTAACTTGCTGCAGTCTTTTCATTTGATACTTGGCGCAACACCTCTTTCGACACATCAACTGGATCGTTGAAAGAGACTTTTCATCTAACGAATGACATCGCCATTGGTTTCTGTTCAATCCCATAAAGAGCTTTTTTCAATCCATTCTGAATCCAAATAGCATGCATTTGGGTGTTTGAAGTTGTGAATGAGATCTTGCCATCAAATTTATCCATATCAAATCTTGCAACCAACATCCTCACTGAAACAATAAGCTATGGTAGTATGGTACCACTTGTCGAGAATTAAATCACAAACAATTAACAAATTCTCGAGTAGATCGATTGAACTAAATAAACAATGAGAATAGTGTTGGGTCCACGGATCTAGCAAGATATGTTCTTTATACAGTGCTCAATAGAATGAGTTCAATCTATCACAATGAACACACAGATTAACGATACCAGTAATTATGCACATTGGAAAATATAAACAAGCATAAAGAACATAAAAGAGACACAAGGAGTTGTTGACCCAATGCGGCCTTCGGCCTACGTCTGGGGGATACCAATCCAGGAGGATATTTTACTATGTGTTTCAACCATGGTACACTACCACACACATAAGCAAACTATGGAAAATGCCTTCACTCCAATCTCCAAGTGGACAGTTGTGCTGACCAAAAACCTCGAACTTTTGGTGTAGAAAATTCCCTTCTACTTCAACTCCCAAAGCTTCCCTGCTTTAAGTTCCCTTTGAAGAAACCTGTGAAGCACTCCCTCCTTGATCTTCTCCTCCTCTTTGAAAGCACGGTCAACATGACGAAAGCCTTGGATGCTCATTTGGTTGTTTTCGTCAACTCCAAACGAAGGACTGTGAAATCCTTCTCCTCTTCGATTGACCCAAGGCTCCATGACATTCATATCAAGTATTCAATAAAATCGGAATGCCATTGAGGATGAGTTCTCCAGTAGCCCGCCTGATTTATCTTAACATTTCATGGCTTGGAGAACTCTTCTCTTCATTATATCTCTGGAATGATTGTAGTGGATATTTTCTGCGTAAATCTCATCCCCTATGCTGAAGAATGCAGAAACTCCTATTTAAAAAGGTAGCTCAACAGATAGATTTGAAGTTGAGACAGATTTTAAAAAGAGTCGTTGGGGATTTTCTTGTTTGAGAGTAACAGCTCTATTTCTGATTCGGGAGGAAGTCCCTGCAAGAAAATGTTAGTCTACATCTACCCTCATCAGAAAAGAGCCGTTGGACTCATTGCTAGCACGATATTTGTAATCTTCTAACCATAGCATACACTAGACGCAGGATGCAGCAGATGAAGTTCCATCAAGTAGGTTCGATCATCGGTTTTGAACTTCCATCAAAACACATGACTCAACAATCTTCACCTTTTTGACAGGAAGTGAGCCAGCACACAAATATAACCGATGATGAACTAAACAAGAACACGGGAAATAGAAATGAATCCCATTTTCCCAACCACATTCTACATCCCTGAAAGGACTCTCATTCTAATGCTTCGTACAACAAAATATTCAACATTAAAAACCATGAAGCATGTACAATGATTTTCTATCAAACAAGAAACACTCCCTCAAATCAAACATCAATAAAACTCCCTCTGAATTTGATTCCTGTTAACAACATAGCACATAACATTAGTGAAATCAAATTCAAAGGGTCACGATTCATACCCTTATGTTTGATTTTCTGATAGGGTGTTTCGTATATGTATTCTCCCCCCTCAACACCACGCTTTGTCCTTTAACTCATCTTGCTATTTAGATCTCTCTCGAAAGAGTGTGGCTCTGATACCAATTGTTGGGTCCACGGTTCAATAGAATGAGTTCAATCTATCACAATGAACACACAGATTAACGATATCAATAATTATACACAGCGGAAAATATAAACAAGCATAAAAAACATAAAAGAGACACAAGGAGTTGTTGACCCAGTTCGGCCTTCGGCCTATGTCTGGGGATACCAATCTAGGAGGATATTTTACTATGTGTTTCAACCATGGTACACTACCACACACATAGGCAAAATATGGAAAATGCCTTCACTCCAATCTCCAAGTGGAAAGTTGTGATGACCAAAAACCTCCAACTTTTGGTGTAGAAAATTCCCTTCTACTTCAACTTCCAAAGCTTCCCTGCTTTGAGTTCCCTTTGAAGAAACCTTGAAGCACTCCCTCCTTGATCTTCTCCTCCTCTTTGAAAGCACGGACAACATGACGAATGCCTTGGATTCTCCTTTGGTTGTTTTCGTCAACTCCAAACAAAGGGCTGTGAAATCCTTCTCCTCTTCGATTCACCCAAGGATCAATGACATTCATATCAAGTATTCAATAAAATCGGAATGCCATTGAGGATGAGTTCTCCAGTAGCCTGCCTGATTTATCTTAGCATTTTATGGCTTGGAGAACTCTTCTTTTCCTCATGTCTCTGGGATGATTGTAGTGGATATTTTCTATGTAAATCTCATCCCATATGCTGAAGAATGCAGAAACTCCTATTTAACAAGTAGCTCAACAAACAGATTTGAAGTTGAGACAGATTTGAAAAAGAGCCGTTGGGGATTTTCTTGTTTGAGTGTAACAGCTCTATTTCTGATTTGGGAGGAAGTCCCTGTAAGAAAATGTTAGTCTACATCTACCCTCATCAGAAAAGTTCCGTTGGACTCATTGCTAGAACGATCTCTGTAATCTTCTAACCATAGCATACACTTGACGCAGGATACATCAGATGAAGTTCCAGCGAGTAGGTTCGATCATCGGTTTTGAACTTCCGTCAAAACACATGACTCAACAAATAGAAGATTGATAAAATGGAAATTAACACCAAGAATCACGTGGAAAACCCCAAGAGGGGAAAAACGATGGGCAGCAGCAAATTCATTATTAAAATGTTATGAGAGATTACAAGACTGAGTTCACTCAAAAACCACTCACCTTTTGATCAGCCAGTGTTTAGTATGAGCACTAGTAGCTTTTTTTTAGTTTTTTTTTTTTTATACATCAACCCATTATATAGTGGAAGAAATAATTCTTTTACGCACACAGCCGGTAGTCGTGTAGATCTTGAAAATTAAAGTTATTTAAATTATGAGCGTGAATTTGTGTGGTATGGGCTCTCACCACTCATTTCTCATGACTTTAATGGCTCCTCCAAAAAAATTATGGGCGTGATATGTGCACACATAAAAAAAAAAAAGAGTCCCAAAAAACTTAATATTGGAGACACTCACCTTCAAAATATAAAATATGTAAGAATGTTAGGGAGACCCCATTAAAATATGCTTATTTCACCCTTAAATGATTAAAAAGAAATATGTTAAGGGCACCACGCATGTGTTAAGGACATCCACTTAAAAATCAATTCATTACAGTTCATTTGTTGAAAAACACTCCATCCACCACTGCCAACTTGAAGGATGTATGGAGCAAGCCCAGGTGGAGAGTTTAAGAGCCGAAAGAAGCTTTCAATCGCTGGAACTTTTGTAGTCCTATAAAATAAGTAAGGCTCGAAAATCCAGTGAGGATCGACGTCCGTTGAGTGCAGTGAAGGTAATTGAGGTCGTCGCACTAGAAGTGGTTCGACTCTTCCAAGAAATAAGCATTTTCATTCAAAAATTATTGGCTGGGTTTATGTTTAGGTTTGAATTTTTTTGAGGATACTTTTAAACCGTAAATTTATTTGTGAATATGTAGGGCACTTTTTGGTGAGCATTATCATGGATTGGGGTGTGTTTTATAGGGATGGTTGCCGGAGTCAGAATATGCATTGTTGACTTGTGGCAACACAACAAACGACCACTATTGTTCGAAAATTGAGGTCAATTTCGGTAAATAATGGCCGATATCATGCATGTGGATCGGGCACTTCTGGCCTTTTGATGTAACTTTTAAAGGTAGACCTCATCAATAACTGTCCTAGCTCAATATGGATTTTTTTCCCATTTCGGCCGCTATTGGTTGAAAATAACTACCAATTTCGGCCAATGGTTTCCGAAATCTCATATTATGCACGACCAGTGGTCATTTTTGAATAATTGCGAAATTAACCAGAAAACTTTAAACATGAATGCGAATCTACCTAAATGATGGAAAAATCTTACATTTCTCACCACTATTTCTTGGGAATCGTCTCTGATCATGTTCTCTTCCTTTTGACTGCTAGATGGAACCAATCTATCACTTTTCTTTGTGGACTAGGTTTCTAATGGAGGTAGAGTATTAGTTTGGAGGAGAAGATGAAGAAATAGTAATGGGTGTCCTCAACATTGTTCTTTCCATTTTTTGTGCCTTTAACAATGCAAGGTTTTGCATTTGTAACATGAGTGCCTTCAATGAATATGTAATGGTATCAACAACATACTCACTAACGAAATTAAAGACATATTTGATTTTCTATATAATGATGAGGTCCCATAACTTTTTTCTTATGCACATATCCAATCAATTATGAGAGTATTGCGAGAGAATAGGTAGATCCATTTTCTACCAAAAATGTTTTTTTTTTAATGTGTGGGAATTGAACCAAAATACTACCTCCGTTTCTTTTTAAATGCACGTTTTGAATTTTGTCACTGTTCATTGAGTAATTTTGACTCGACTTTTTAATACAATTATATAAGATAAAATATAGTCAAGTATCTTGTTGGATTCATCTAATCGTATAGATTTAGAATTTCAAATTTCCATAATTTTTACTTGTATAGAATTTGAGTTATTACGGATAGAAAACATATATTGTATTGCGTGAAATATGGGTCTGTGACACTTATTTAGGAACGGATGAATTATAAGGTTGGGAGTTCAGGATACATACGATTGTGTGCGATTCTACCCATGTTCTTCGGTTCCTTCAGTCTACCCCAGTGTCATCACATCGGCTCCTGTCTTACTGGTTCCGGATTCATGAGCTTAGGCAAGGTTTTGTTCATTGTCAGTTTGGTCATATCTTCCGAGAAGGCAACAGAGTTGCAGATGCTTTGGCCAAAATGGGTGCAAATGATGAAGCTTTTTTCACAACATGGGCATTTCCTCCAGACTGTCTTAGGCAGCTCCTAGATCACTGATGAAGCTGGCACGTGGTTCCCGCGTCGCTAGTATTTTGTAGTTTATATTTGTCCTTTTATTTTTATTTCTAGCCTGTTTAGCCAAAAAAAGAAAAAAAAAATCTTTTTGTATAACTCCAATTTCCCGTGGGTTTAATGGAATGATGACCCTTACCCAGGCCTAAACCCTAAATGAGGGTTTTAAGCATTTTGGGTCTTCCATTTTTCCGAGGCAACGCCGGCTCTTCAGGCAAAGCTCGGCCTGCTGCGAACAGGGAGTATACCCTCATTTCTTTCATGGTAAAGTCTCTTCTTTCGTAATTTTGTCCTTCATTAGAAGTTACATGGTTTAGGCTTATTGTGAATCTTTTGATGGAATTCACAGCTGTTGGCGTACCCGTTTGCGTGAAAAATGTTGCCTAGAATTTTCCGATCATATGTCACTGTGGTCATTCGCCAATTCTCGACAAATTCAACCCGTGCGGCCGCTCCGGTTCAGGAGAAGCTACTTCAAGTGGGTGGAAATGTCCCCGGAAGCAAGAGTGCCACCAACAGCACAGGCAAGGACACGCTTGGGCGGCGGCTTTTTGCTCTGGTCTATGCGAAGCGGAGTGCTGCGGTAACTATTCGTAAGTGGAAAGAGGAGGGGCACCTTGTCCGAAAGTATGAGCTGAATCGCATTGTTCGTGAGCTGCGGAAGCTCAAGCGTTATAAACATGCCTTAGAGGTTTGAAGTCTACTCTCCTTGTATTCTGAATACAAACGCAATTCCCTGAAAATCGTATGTAGTAGCATGTCAATTATTCCCTACGCGGTTTTTGCTTTAGAATTTGTTATTACTTTGAGTGCAATTTTAATTTTTACATATGCTTAGAACTTTGGTGTGATTTGCCTTTCTTGAATCTTGTTCGGTCTTCTTTGGAAGTTGAATGGGGGTCGGGGGTCGAGTGATTGTTGTATATCTGGAAGGATTCAGAAATGTCTTAATCTTGATTTTGTCGTTACCATATAAACATGTGATGATTAGGGAATAGCTTGCTGATAATTACCTATAGGCTTCCTCCCAATCTTAATTTGAGGAAAAGAAGTGAGGAGAAGCACTCTCTGATATCCTCTCCTCTTCTGGGCCGAGACCTGAGGGAGCCACCTCCTTATGTCCAATATTAATATTCCGAACAGAAGAAAAGATTGATATTCTTTTCTTCTCCTCTGCTTTCTATCAATGCAAAAGAGCTCATACTTTTAGGGTATATGGCCGAAGGGAGTGTTATTAAGCCAAAATTGATTTGGCTTTGATCAAATATTTTTCTTCTTGTTTCTAGCCATATTGCAATCCCCTACTTTTCGAGTTCTTTCCTTGAAACTAGTCTCTCAGATTTAGTGGTTTATATGCAAGAGATGTTTAAGAAGTATTTGGATGCTTGCCATTGGAGCCTTTTTAATGATCCTGAAGTTGTAAAATGTGTTATAATTAAATATCACTATGTTTCGAGCTTAGTTTGCTCTGAAAACTTCTCCGATTCAAGTCTATCAGAGATTGTTATAGTACTCATCTTTGATTAAATCTATGTAATGCTTTTATTTCTTGAGTGCATCACGGTGTAATTTACTCTCTATTTCTTGTAAGTTGCTGTACATTTTTAAGTTAATACCTTAGCAACAATTATTACACTTTCTTTGTGGAATTAACATGGAAAGAATAGAAAATGAAGATTGGTTTCTAGCTTTTCACAGCTTGCTATTATTTGACTGTTCTTTTATTTTAGAGTATGCGTTTGAGATCTCTTGTTTGGTCGTGTTGAATTTATCTAAGCTGTACTTGTATACTTTCAACCCTACTCTTCATGTCTGTGCAACCGTTAGCGACATCAACTACATACATGCTCAATTTCACATTGTTTTCTAGGTTTGTGAGTGGATGAGTTTGCAGGATGATATACGTCTCGTACCTGGGGACTATGCTGTCCACTTGGATTTGATTGCAAAAATTCGGGGGCTAAACAGTGCAGAAAAATTCTTTGAAGATCTCCCTGATAAAATGAGAGATCATGCAACTTGCAGTGCCCTTCTCCACACCTATGTACAGTACAATGAGGAAACCAAGGCTGTGGCCGTGATGAAGAAGATGTCCGAATGTGGTTTCTTGAGGAGTCCTCTACCATATAATCACATGATGTCTCTATATTTATCCACTGGGCAATTGGAAAAAATTCCTCTACTGATTAAGGAGTTGAAGAAGACAACTTCTCCAGATATTGTCTCATATAATGTGTGGCTAGCCGCGTGTGCCTCACAGAATTTACTCGAAACAGCTGAAATGGTGTTCAATGAACTTTGTATGGCCAAATTGGAACCAGACTGGGTGACTTACAGCACAATGACCAGCATCTACATCAAGAATTCACTCCACGACAAAGCAGCATCTGCATTGAAGGAGATGGAGAAAAAGGTCACTGAAAAAGTCCGGGTGGCTTATCCATCCCTCATCAGTTTGCATACTGCACTTCAGAATAAGAACGAGATTAGCAGAATCTGGCGAAAGATGAAATCTAATTTCCGCAAGCTGAAGGATGATGAGTATAATTGCATGCTAACTTCCTTACTAAAACTTAATTGTTTCGAAGAAGCGGAGAATCTGTACACTGAATGGGAATCCGTCTCCCCTACCAAGGACTCAAGGATCTCAAATGTGCTTCTTGCTGCACACATCAACAATGGCCAAATGGATAAGGCAGAGGCTTTTCACAGCCGGATGGTGAAAAATGATATAGTTCTTGGATATACAACATGGGAGCTTCTTACATGGGGTTATTTGAAGCAAAAGCAGGTTGATAAAGTTCTTGATTGCTTCGAAAAAGCTGTCAAAAGTGTAAGAAAATGGGATCCAGATGAAAAGATGGTGCAAGAAATATCCGATGTCATTGAAGAGTCTGGCAATGTCATTTATGCAGAGAAGCTGCTAGCAGTCCTTCGCAATGCTAGTTGTGTAAACACAGATAGTTACAACTCCCTTCTCCGAACGTATGCAAAAGCTCACAAGATGCCACTTATTATGGTGGAGAGGATGCAAAAGGACAATGTGGAGATGGATGAAGAAACCAAGAGGCTTCTGCAACTTACCAGCAAAATGTGTGTTGGTGAAATTCCAAGCGATCTGTAAGAACATAACATTAACTTAGGCTTTTCAGTTGCTCAGGTGATGGAACCTTTACGATGCAGTTGGCTATGTATGTTGAAGTTGAACAGCTTGATCAGCTCCATCCATAAGTCGTGCTGATGGAGGTTTGAATTTTATATGGCATCTGAATCGTGCACTTTGTTGATGCTTTTCATATGTCATAATTGATGGTCATTGCAGGTTCCTGTTTTGATTCTTCACTCTTGGTACGCGTTGGGTACACTTTTCTGCAATTCTAACGGAGTTTGAACTTCTCTATCAAATGGTTGATGGTCACTTTGGACAATACCAGTAAGGATTGCATTATTTGTGTATGAAAATAGAATGTATTTTTGCAATCCAAATTAATTTTTTGCCTCAATTTTCTTTATGTTTCTTCTATGCCCTTTTTCTTATGCTCTTCAGTTTTGTATTTTAATCAAAGAATAGGATATTGTGCTAATAGTGCTAAGATACTGTTGCTACAAGCCTCTATAACTACTATAAGCTAACAATACGCTACAGATTCTACATGCAAAAGGTCAAGCTACGTTCGCTCAATCCCACAACCTGTACGCCTACAGTTGATGCTCGTCAGTACTGAGAAACAATCCTTCAATGTCTCTATCGAGGAAAGGAGCATCAACGGGATACCAACTTGACTACAATGCAGAGCAAGTTGAGAAGTATAAAGAGGAACTCTTTAAGTACTCCGGAGCATATATCAGGCCCGGAATCTGGCCCTTGAGTGAGTTTCTTTTGACCATAAAAAAACTCCAGGAAGCCTCCCACCCTCTTGGGCCAAGAAATTGATCTTGATTTAGTACAGCTAGCGCATATAGAAGCAGCAGGAAACCCTCTAGCAGCATCCACAATCCCATGTCCTGCCCAAAAACAGCAAAAGTTTTTTGGGCTTGGAGAAGGAAGGATTGAGGAGTGGCGACAAAATCGGAGAAGCTCGGTCAAGTCTTTGAGTTCGGGTGACTGATTGGGTCCTTTTTTTTAATTGATCTTTATAGTTGATAAACGTTGCGGTGCCCCTTGTGATGACTAAACTTGCAATTCAGACAATATTTATAAGCAAAGACAAAGTGACTCTGAAGGATCAGGAATATTGAACTAAACACTGCAGCGTTTCTCTCATATTTTGTGTGTTAAAGCAACTTGATTTTCAATCACCAGCATTTTTTTTAAAAGAAATTCTTTTTCTATTTTTAAAATATAAATTAGGAATTGAACCAATACTCTTATAAAATGCGAGGGGATAGAAGGATGAATGAGGATTGAACTTCCAACTCAAGTATTGGGAGGTGGAAGCAGTGGCGGATCCAGGAAAATTCTAGAGGTAGGGCTAAGATTTAACTATAAGTTCTTAAAATTTGAAGAAGAAAAAGATTGTAGGAATAAGATTTAACTATAAGTTCATAAAATTTGAAGAAGAAGAAAAAGACTGTAGATATATCAAAATTTGAAGAAGAAGAAGAAGATTGGAGAAACAGGGAGTAGGCGCTGCACGGTGAAGAGAGTTAGGGCAAGAGAAGAGATAAGACCTATGTATAATTACTTTTTTATTAAAAAAATGGAGGGGGGCTGGAGCCCACCCCAGCTTGTTGCTGGGTCCGCCCCTGGGTGGAAGGTTTGGGCATTGCTATATAAACACCCATATTTTTACATTATTTAAACACTTTAGATTTTGCACTTACAAATCTTTTCTAGCTTCAAGATCGAGTGTTTGTAGAAATGGCTATACTTACAAATAGTTAAAGTATTGGGCTACAAGGATTGCATCCTCTTGATTTGAATTTTTTGGGAGATTATGTCAGGTTAATGGAGAAATCTTGTCTAATTTGAATTTCTTGTTTTAATTTAATTTAATTTTTCATATATTTTTTTTTTATTCTTGTGTGTGGCTATAAAGTTATGTAGATGTTATATCCATGTTAATCCAAAATGGTGTGTAACTAATTGAACAAGTGAACCCATAATTGGATAAATTTGATTGATTCCAAATGTGAAAAGACTGTTTGCTTTGTGTTTGGTACTTTAGTCATTTGTTAAGAATAATTCTTTCTCAACATATTATGGGAAACCATTCATAAGATACGGAGTGTTTGTATGCTCAAAATGCCAATCATTTTCTTTATTGCCTATTCTAGCAGGCTACTGCTGCTACTTTAATCGAGGTCAGGGTCGTGTGGTTTGTGGTCTGATCTGTTCGTCGGAAAATCTTTTTGGCAAAGACAGTTTTAAAATCAGTTAAAAGGTAAACCAATCATACTTATATTCCATTTTCTACTCAGATTTTAGGAGTAGCATTTTCTACTCAGTTAGCATCATGGTTGAATTAGAAGCCTCCTTTATGCTAATTTTTATGTGTTAGTCTTATCTTTTTCAGCTTATTGTTCGGAGAAGCTATAGCATTGAGTCCTAAAACATTTCTTATAGGCTCAAGGAGGAAATAACAAAGCATATTTATTTATTTTCCCAACTTCACAAGTAATTTTTTGCACTTGCAGATGCATAGCTGTCTGTAACAACATCCTTAGTTGAAAATGCTTTTTAAAAGCAGATGGTCTATCTTTTATCAGGAACGAGATAGGAGATACTTATAAGATTTGATGATATTCTAAATGGTGGCTCTAGCTCCAATTGTATATAGTTGTGGCAATATTGTTTTTATCACAAATTGTGTTTCCGTGTTGACTCATAAGTACTTCCGCTGTTTTGTATTATGTGCTATGGACTCACCCACGTACTCTAATGCACATTTTAAATCATTAATAACTCAAATTCGGTACAAGTAAAAATTCTAAACGTTAGATATTTAAAAACTACATAACGAGATGAATCTAACAAGATCTCATTTGACTAAATTTTAACTTATATAACTATGGTAAAACTTTAAATCAAAGTGTGTATATGAACAGTACACAAAACTCCAATGAGACAAATAAAAAGAAATGGAGGAAGTATGAGATATGAGAAGTGACATTAAATATTCATATTATAATGAATCTGCCTATGGAAGCTTCTGTCCATTTAATATTATATCGAAAATAATATTCTTTACAAATAAATTTTAATAAGATATAGTTGTGGAGAAAAGAAGAATAAAAAGTATTATGAAACAATTATATCGTGTTTATATAATTGTTGATATAAACACCAATAAAATTATTTTAATAAGATAAAATTGCTTATTTCAAGTATTGGGAGGTGGAACTAGGGTAGAAAAAATTACCGAAAACTCAGTATACCGAGCTTACCGTATTGAAATTACCGAAAAATATCGAAATTTAGGTATAAAGAAACTTAGGTATATTTAGATTACGGAATTTTCGACATTTCGGTATACAGTTATACGAAATATTAATTTTAATATTATATTAAATTTTCAATATTCATCAGCCCATCTCCTAAAGCCTAGCTCTCTTTAAGCCCAAGCCCAAACCAGGTTTCCACTCTCCAATTCAGTCTCGAGCAGTCCAGCAGGCAGCAGCCCAAGCCCAGCCGAACCCTAGTTTGCCTCTTCACTCTTCATGGTAGCCCCATCCCCCAAATTCGTTTATGCCGTAGTTTGCCTCTTCCACAACTTCGATTCTTCATTCTTCCATCGGCCACGCTTATGCATCCAGCATCTCTGCTCTTCGGGTTAGTCTTGCCTGCGTTCGTCTCCCAGTCTCTCGTGTGGATTGTTTTGTTCCTTATTGCAGCAGCACTGCATCCTTTACTGAAATTGATCGAAATTACCTCACCCCATTTTTCACTTCTCTAATTGGTGATGAAGATGACGAAGGTAAGTTAAATGCCTAGTAGACCAGCCTCGTTGTAGGGTTTAAAGTCGTAGACTAATTCTGTCATGGAAATGGCTCTCTCTTTTGGTGACTATTGCAACTGATCTGTTACATGATTTGATCGGCGCACATTGCTATGTGGTTTATTTGTGCCTGATTGTTTATCTGCCATTATTTAAATGTTGATGGATATCCTTATGATTTTGATTTGAAATGGTGTGGGTTGGATAATGGCTGGTGGTATGATTTGATTTGACTAGTCTATCCTCTATCCTTCGACTGAGTTTCTGTTCAATGTCTGGCAAATGATCTATTTGGCCACTTGCGAAGAGCAGGTTATCATTGACACAACCAAGCCACATTAGTTGGCCGTTTTTTTTCTTCTCGTGCTGGACAGTATAGGGTTTTCTCTTCCTGATCTATTTCGGTATTGCTTCTTTTTCCGGTATAGTTCGGTATTTTCGGTATAAGGGTATTTAACAATTTTCGGTATTTTTTGGTAAAAGCTGAAAATTCAGTACGGTATAATTTTCAATTTGGTAACGGTATATACTACATAGAGGATACCGAAATTTTTGGTATACCGAAATATTCGGTATCGGTTTCGGCATGGTTTTTACCCATACCAAAAATTTATCAGTATCGGTATTTCGATATATCTTGTTTTGCCACCCCAGGTGGCACCGTGGAGGGTTTGGGCATTGATGATGTAAACACCAACATTTTTACATTATTTAAAAATTTATATTTTTTAGGTGAATATCAGGGTATCTCCGACCTCATTGTACCCAGGACTAATCCATCGGGGATTGGATAGTCGTTGAAAGGTTGTCTCTCCTAAACCAGAATTCTGCATACATGTTATATTTTGTACATAAATAGTATATGGAAAATAATATAAAAATAATATCCTTTTCAAATAAATTTTAGTAAATTATAATTTAGTTTACTTAATTACCATGTAGTATTTAGTTTACTATTATTATTAGATGTAAGTGCGGTGAAATGTGCCCATAAATTGAAGAGTATTTTTCATGAGATGTGTAACTATTATTTTAGTGAGTAATTTCATGTACTATTATTTAATAATATATTGTGGGAGAATTTTTTTGGAGGAGTATATTGTGGGAGAATGAGTTTAGAGTGTATTAAGATAATATTATGGGGAAGATGACTTAACACAAGTGATTAAGTCCATTGGCTTCAAACGGAAGGTTGGAGGTTCGATTTCCCACCACTAATTCTGCCATACTTTCCTTTTTAATTTGTTCGTCTCGTTATAATTGTCACATCTCCCTTTTTAAAAAATTTACTTCATAATAATAAACTAATTACTCGATTTTAACACAATAACCTATTATATCTAAAATATTGTGCCAGAAAATTTTGAGACCGAGAGAGTAAATATATTCTAATATTATTAAATAAATATTATTCTAATTATATTAAAAATTGAACCTAAAATATTAACATAGATCAATATAAAAAGCCAAATAGTATATTAAAAAATATATTCCTTTTGATATTCTTAGATATATAATTAAAAACTATATACTGCAAAATTTATCCAATGTTATATACTACAATGAATATTACTAAATGAATATTGATTTTATTAAAAAAAACTATTCATATTAATAAAGTTTATGGGTGTTACACAATGTAATACTCCCTCCGTCTCACTAATTATGTCTCACTTTCCTTTTTAATTCGTCCCATTAGAATTGTTACATTCCCTTTTTGGAAATAATTATATACTTTAATTACCAAACGCTCTCTCATCACATCGCATCAATATATATATATATATATATATATATATATATTAAAATGTCAAACAAACATCTATCATATCACACATAAATAAATCAATTAAAAATTCAAACCCATTCAAATCATATCACATAAATTTCTAATTTACCCTCACTTTAAATACTAATCTATCCTATATTAAATACTAACCATCTCCACATAAAATACGGTGTCCAAAAGTTTTAGGACATTATTAGCGGGACAGAGGGAGTATAATATAATGCGGAGTAAAATATATTTTTTAAAAAAATTAAGGCCAAAATAAAAATTTAGAAAAGTTGATGGGTGTTAAATTGATATTTCCAAGGGAAATGAGGAAATTGATTGTTTTTTCTAACATTATAAGTACTAATTTGAACTTTGAACTTTGAATATTGATATTTCTTTTAAAGTAAGGGCCTGCTTTTTGCCAAAAAAATTAGTTTAACTACTAATTTTAGAATTTTTATTTAATTGAGGTATATCTATTGAGAATTTTTTTCCCTTAAGAAATGACTTCCCATATTTTTATAAGTTGTACTAGGTAGTCTAGGTTAGTTATGCCTCATTCGCTAAATATATAATAAATTCTGAATTTTTTTCCTATATACTGACTATATTGTCTTTTTTAGTTGTAGTTGGAAATATTAATTTTCTTATGATATTATATTCAAAAAATTATTTCTAAGTTAAATGTAATTCTATATTGTCTACATTATTTTTTACAACACCACTTTTCTAATGTTTAATTGATTGCTTAAATGAAAATTTAATTGGATAGCACGATGGTAATAGTAATAGCCGTAAAAAAGTTCAGTTGTGTACGTGCTGACTTCATTTTGTGTTGTACTACCAAAAACATTTGTACTGAAGGTTTATTATGTATATAGATCATTTTTGCATCTTCTACTTTGCATTTGAATGCAAAAGAAATATAACTTTTGATGGTTAATTTTTTTAAAAAAAATAAAAACAAATAGCAGGTGTCGAGTTGTTGTAAAATAAAGGTTTATGCCATGTTTTTGTCGCTTATGGAGAAAAAAAAAATAAGAAACTACATATTTGTAATATTTAGTTAGTGAATGTTATTTCTTAAATGCTAGAACACATTATGTTTATTTATTTTATGGATTTTGGAAGAAAACCTTCAACTGGATAATTGAAAATAAGTTACTGAATATTAGTGTTTTAGTTACTTACAGTTGCATAATTTACTACTGTATAATAGCAATAAGCAAGATGCACTGACTACAGATTAAAATATTAATGCATATAAATCTATATAATAAATCCTGAATACTTTTTTGCTTGTGCAGACTCAATTGCCCTTATTAATTTTAATTTATCCTTCTTAATTTTAAGGGGTTAATCAGTCATTATAGGCTTATTTTTAGATCAACGAACCTAATTAATCCACGTCAGCGCTGATTAATCATGAAGATACACCTCAGCGCTGATTAATTCTATTTGTGCCATGTCATCAACTTTTAATACTATATTTAGACCATAAATCTTTATATTATAAATAAATCTTCAAAAAATCATTCTATATATTTTAAAAGATATAAATGCTCAACAAATTGTAATATATTTAATGTTTAGTAAATATTTAGTTTTTTAGCGGAACATTAGTAAATATTATGTTAAATGCATATATTATAAATTCTTTTATTTAATATATTATGTCCAATATATATTTGTTAGCCATATATTAAAGTTTGAATCCAAAATATTTAACTAAAAAAATATAATAAATTAAAAAAAAAATTAGTAAGATTTATATTTAATAAAATTTATATTTACCTAAAAAATATAATAAATTAATATACTTTAGTTAGTCTATCAAAATTTATATTTAATTAAAAATATATAATCCCCTATAGTAAGATTAATCAAATTTTAAACCTAATTTTTAAGTAGGTTTAACTATAAAATTTAATATCATTAAAAAAATTAATTAACTGTATAATAGATAGACAAAAATTGATAAAAAAATATTTTTTAATTATAGATATAGATATGATTATAATTATAATTATGATATTATTAATTAACATATTTTCGAAAACTGTTTTTCGGTTGAATTATTAATATTAGTATTTTAATTTTTCTAATTATTTAATCTATATATAATCTATATAATAAATCCTGAATACTTTTTTGCCTGTGCAGACTTTTTTGCCTGATAGTTACTAAGTAATCACTGAGTAATGCCACATCATCAGACACATTATCAATATCTATATTTAGAAAATAAATCTATCTGTTGATATAATAAAATCTTTAAAAAATCTTCATAAGTATTTTAAAAAGATATAATTGATTACAACTATATATATATAAATTATTTGATTGTATAAATAATACATAATATTTAAAAAATATTAATATATATTATTATTAAATAAATTTCATTAGGTTAAATATTTATGTCTAAAAAATATAATTCTTTATCAATATAAGGAATATAATAACTATATTTTAAATAAAAATATTTCATTAAAAATATGGTGTAAACATTAAATTGATCCTAGAAATATTGATTAATATAAAATGACTAATCACCTAAATTTTTTTATACCATTCTAATCAAATTTTATATAATTTTTTGTTCTTTTTAAAGAAGAAAATAAAGAAAAGCAAAAAAAAAAAAAGATTAAAAACATCATAATTTAATTATTAGACATAATATTATTAATCCAGTAATCTTTATCTATTTCAACATAAAAGCAAAATGTATATTTATCCAGTAATCCCTATCTATTTCAATATAAAGTAAAAATATATATAAAATTTGGAGTATCGTAAAAGAATATTAGAAGTATTTTACTATAAACAATATGTAAAGATTTGTGGTAATAATAAATAGTTTGGGTTGTAGCAATATTTATATAAAAAAACCTCTAATATTAAGTGATCATGTTGCATGTCCAAACATAGTACAAAACATGTGAATTCAATCAAACATCATTTACCATTTTATTTTTCACAAAAAATAGCTTAAAGTAAACAGTTAAACATAAATATATAGTACTAACTAATTATTATTTTACCTATTCCCAAAATATAACTCTAAACTTAACAAGTTGGGTCATTTGTACCCTTATTTTTTAAAAAAAAAATACCTAAATTTTTTATTTAGTTTTAAAATTCTACCCTTCTACCTTTTAAAATATTAAATTCGACCTCATCAATGCTAAAAAAATCTCATTTTGGTACTAACAATTTGAAAATAACCTCATTCCACCCATTCACGTTTGAAAAGTTTCCCATTAGCATAACAATTTAAAAATAATGTATGTAGTAATTAATTTTCCTTTTAACTTAAATACAAAACTATAATTAACTAATAAAATTAAATTATACTATTTAATAAAATAAAATAACATATAATGAATGATAAATCAAATTACATTTATTGTAATATCTTTAATTTTAGAAAGTAATTTTATTATTAATTATATTTAGATTCTTATTTTACTTTATTTGAAAATTTTTATTTCAATTTCCTTATTTCTCAGATTTTTTATTTTTCTAATTTTTTTTCATTAGAATTCCTCAACCAATAAATATCATTATCCAGATAGAAAAAATAGTTTATAATTATAAAAAATGTGCTCAAAAAATATATCCCTAACAAATTTAGTATCGGAGTATAAATTTAATTTAGGCCTTATAATAATAATGAATTAAAAAATATAAAAATTTAATTTTCACATTTTCTTATTTAGAAAATTTTTACTCCTTCAAACAAACATCACATCAACTATTTACTATACTTTAATAAATACCTCATTCTACATAAATACCGTACAGCCTTAATAATGCAAAAATATTTTTTTTTAATTTTGAATAGTTAAAGGGTATTTACTTTCCACTTGCTCTCATAATTTTATAGATAAAGCAAACCCTATATATTTGTTTTCTAACAGTGAAATATTTTATATTATGTCCACCTGATTGTAGGTTTTTCTTTTAAATTTTGGTTAAATGCATTCAAAAACTATTTAAGCAAAAGATTTTGAATCTTATATAATAAAAAACTATATTCACATTTTATATCATCATATTAGTTCAACGCCCCTGCGCAGCGGGCGAAAAAATCTAGTACTTATCAATGATGAATGTTCATCTGTGCTCCACTGACTTTAACTTCAATAGTAGCATTAACACATATGTTCTCAAATTTATACCATTGGGTTAGATAATTCTGCCACTAAATTTTATAAATTCAATAGTTTTCGTAACCAGAAATTTAAGTCTCATGCTTTCTTTGTTTTTTTTTTTCCACTTCGAAACGGGCAGTGAATTTATGTTGCCAATATTTCTTTTGATGCGTTGAAGATAAATACCTATGATAATCCTAAATTTTATATTTTTAAGTTTATCAACAGGTCAGCAAATGTATTAATCGATTTTACGTGTCATATGTTGATCTATTGCCAAAAAAATGTGAAAACCCGAAAGGTTAATTATACGATTGTCCAATAGAGTTTCTTTGAATTGAAGCATGCATAGCATTAAAAAAATGTATTATTATAGTTATAATAATGTTTCAAAAATGTCTTGGACGTTATATTATCAAAAAAAAAGATGATCATTCTATGATAGTTGAACAGATTACTTGTGATTTAAATATAAGCATAAAAAGTAGCGGCTTTTACCAAAATACCTGATTATAATAATTAGGACAACCCAATAATTTTATATTCAATAATTAATAACTCATTTTTGGATTCATTCTCCAATATTAAATTATTATTTAAATTTAAGAAAAATGACAAATATAATAAAGTATGATAGTTTGGATTCACTCAATAAAACAAATATGATTGGAGAATCATTGTAAGAGTGATTTATTTACGGAACAGTTACAGTATATTATGAAACAAAAAATTGAAATCATAACATATTACTATTAGTATTGGATGTTAATGTGATAATATAATAATTTCCTACATAATCACATCCACATAAGTAGTCTCTGTATTACACTATTTACAAAATGATTAATGATTAATATAACTGTGTGATAAGATGAATCCCTTTATATGGCGAAATCATATGTACGCGGTGCGCCTTTGTGAATTCTTTTGAAGAAGGAAAATTTTACTCTATTAAAAAATTTTACTCTATTAAAAAATTTCCTCATCGAATCATACGTCAAGAAATTTCTGAAGTGCACAAAGTTTGACAACTAAAATATTAATGACAAATTATACGAAAGTAGTGTCAGTTACAGATGAGCGAACTAATGTAAAGATAAATATGCAAGACTGAATCAAAATTTATGATATCCAAGAACTTATTGCAGCCCGACGACAACCATCAAAATTTTTATATTTCTATTTAACGTTAAGTTTTTAAATTCAAACGAACAATAACTTTAAATATTATAGTAAACACTAATTTCTATAATTACTATAAAAAAAAATTCATAATCTCCATAACATTTTTGAAACTTAACATATAATCAAAAAATAATTATAATTAAATTTATTAATTATAAAATTAAAATTAATCCATATAAACTAATCAAAACAAAAATTTAAAATTCATTTATAAGTTTTAATGAATGAAAAGATGACGAAAAAGATGGTGAAATATTAAATTTTTTAATGGGGGTATCTAGAGCCTGTCACCCATGAATAAAACTTTATTAAAGTCAAAACCCCTTCATTTCAAACATTTTGTTTTAGGCCCCATGTAATAACATGATAAACCATATATCAAGCACTTGGTAAAGCACATACCAATTTAATGGTAAAACATATACCAATAACCTGGTAAACACTATAAGGTATTATGGTAAAATACATACCAAGAACTTCGTAAATATCAAATGATATTTGTAGAATAACTTGGTAAACACCATAAGGTATTTACGGTAAAACACATACCAAGAACTTGGTAAATACCATATGGTATCTGTGGTAAACCATATTAGTATCCTGTGCTAAACCACGTATCAATAACTTGGTATGCTAGTTGTGGTGAAACACATACCAATAACTTGGTAAACACAATAAGATATTTGTGGTAAATCACATATACAAAACTTGGTAAACACCATATGATATTTGTGGAATAACTTGTAAACACCATAAGGTATTTGTGGTAAAACATATACCAAAACTTGGTAAATATAATGTGGTATCTGTGGTAAATGATATTAGTATAGTGTGCTAAACCATGTACCAATAACTTGGTAAATACTATATGGTAAAGCATATACCAATACAATGGTAAACCACATCTCATTAACCTGGTAAACATCATATGGTGTTTATGGTAAAACAAATAAAAACACTATGGTAAATAAAGTCAAACTTGTGATGGGATGTAAAGTGTAACAAAATTGAGATGCGACCTAAAAGAATGGAAAGAACATTAAAAGGTATTAGGCTCTAATTACCGTTTTTCTTTTGCTTAACCCAAACATGCTAGAAAATAGATTGTGAGAGCACATAGACAAAAATTACAAATGTGAAAAGGGTAAAATTAATCTTAGGCCCAATGCTGATGTAGCAAACTCCGTTACAACATATTGAAGAAAAATCATTTTTGGTAATATTCGTTGTTAAACTCATGTAATCCAAAACCCATACACAGCGAGGGAAAAAATCTAGTAAAATGAAAATTATTTCATTTTATAAATTCATATATGTTCAAAACCCATGCACAGCGAGGGAAAAAATCTAGTAAGTAATAAGTATTTGAAATCTGATTAATTTAAAATGATATGAATATAGAATTTATTTTTTACAATAAAATAAATGGATTTGTAAAAGAATTTTAAGTAAATGATAGGTTATGGGAGAAGATTTGAAATCCGAGTTTCAATCAATCATGAGATGGAATGGATTTGAAATCTGTTTACATCCAAACAGGTAAAATGTATTTCAACTATATGTAGTATTTGATATCCAATCAACTTTAATCTTTCCATCCAAACACAACCTAACTCAAAAATTACATTACTTGCAGTGTTATAGTGTCCAGATTTACCAGAAGAATTGCAAAGAGGAAAACAAGTCATCAGGAACTGTCCTTGAGCTTACTAGACCAGCTTCAAAAAGATAATCAGCAAGTCTGAAGAGCAAAAGGTGATTGATATATGAGTAGATTAACACTACCGTTCCCAAATTAATCATTAGAAGGTAGTTGCCTGAAATTCTACTCAATAAATACTTAATCAACAAATACAACAAACACCATGGTGAAAATCTAACATAGTTAGGCTCAGTTTAATGCATTATGTGCTCATGAAGAAGCCCAGAGGCCTCCCTCATACAAGAGGTGTCAGAAATAAATGCACTGTTCATCCTTGGCCAACATGGATAGAAGTAAAAAGAAATACTTCTACAGTTAAAAAATCACACTTCAACCAATTATCCTAACAAAAACAATTCTTCACAGCTTATCTGCATTGGCCTCATTGAGAAGATTAGGCTGTCCACAAACAGTGATTCAGACATATGCTTGTCAGTAAAAAGTATAATCATTGGCCAAAGAAAAAAATTATAAGAAAAACAAAGGAAATTCAATTTGGGACTCAGTTTATGGGTGGTGATATATCAGGATGGTCATCAAGGTGTCATATAGAAACCATTAAGACGAACGAGACCAATAATACCATTCGTCATTGCCCCCAAATTATTTTAAAAATAATTGTCGAAATCATCAAAAGTAAACAAAATTATTCAAAAATAATCGTGGAATCATCAGATAGGAGCGAAAGACAAATGATTTTTAATCACAATGTATCATTTGAACTATGCTTGTAATCATCAAATGAGTCCAACTAATGGAAGCAAACTATATTTAGACAACTTAGGGAATGAACCAGCAGCATTCAGCATTCAGCAGTCAGCACTCCAAAGATCAGAACGAATTTAATTTTATTTGAAAACAATAGCCTCAGAAGGAAGGCAGTAGTGTTGTTGTAATCATGTAGTAATTCTCATGAATAATGAACACAATATTAATCATCACTGGCTATGGAGTTTTGGTTATATGCTTGTCAGAAATTAAATCAATTATTGGCAAGATCAACAAATGGAAATAAAGCCAACAAAGATATACAAGAAGAACCCAAAGTGTGTAAAAATCATCAACGCAACAAAGATGGATAAAAGTGAAAGATGAACTCAGTTTATGGGTGGTGATATAGCAGGATGGTCGGCAAGGCAAGTCATATAAATCAATGCCATTACGACGAACGAGACCTATCACAAGATAATCGTCATTGCCCACAAATCAAGAAAACAAATTCAAATTAATTGAATATCAACTATACCAAATTTGACGAGCCCCTGACCACCAACGAATAACAGCAGAGTATATTTGCTATCAAGACTCACATTTTGAGTTGCGAAAACAAATTCATTCGACCCCAAATACATCAGCACAAAGTTGAAATATCAACCTAATTACAGACCCTCACTGGCAATGGAATCAAAACAATTACTTCTACCATCATACTTCAAACTCATTGTCCTTAAATTATAAGATCAATACGAACGATAGATCAAAATTTTAATAGAAAGGTACTACATATTTTAAAAAATAAACTAATTACAAGATTGTCTTTATCATTTTATCCTTAAATTACTAATAAAATACACATTTATATCAAAGGTCATTATATGTTACTACTCTATTCGGACGCCTAACATTTATACTCATTAAAAGAAAAACTGAAAAACAGAATGGAGGATAATGCTCTCAGTAAAAGGCCAGTATTTTTCCACAGGAGAGAACAAACGAGTAAATTTCCTCAATAATTTTAACCCAAAGGAAGCATGAGCAGGAAACTCAATTGGAAGGGCTTGACCGAAAGCCTTCATCTTCCCTCCATACACGAATAAACAACAATTAGCCATTCGTCCATCCATGGAGACAAGATTCATTAAGCCACAGTCAAACCTAATCCAAAAAAACACTTCCTCCAACCTAAAATCAAATCGGAAAAATCATCGCCGTACCCCTCTTCGGTGTGGTTAAAGCAAATCAATCATCATCGAGCATAAATAATGAAAAAGATAAAAACTTTAGGGAAAAAGATACAAATCCAAATGTGGAACTTACGAGAAAACGCAGGATCCAACCAAAAAACATCAGAAGATCTGCGTGTCCATAAGTACCGAAACTAGTAATTGATTTAGCATCCTTTCGTATTTTGCAAGCCATAATCAATTAAAGACGGGCAAAATCATAGGGGATGCAAATGGTAACCAATTCCATTAAGAAATGCAAAACACTTACCAACATCAAATTTGCCCAAATCGACTGGCGGCGATTGAGAAATATTGAGGAACCACAGGTTAGAGAGAAAAGTGAAGAGCTGGTCGATGATAACAGACGAGTACCGAAGGATCATTATAAAAGGGCAGTTAGGGTTTTGATGTGCAATTGGGCCTTTGGTTGTAGAGAAAATGGGCCGAATAGATAATGCTCGTATCAAAATGCAGGCGTAGTACTCCCTCCGTTTTTTTTTAAATGTTACGTGTTCACTTTTTTTATTGTTCATTTTACTACTTTATTTATATTTTTGTTATAGTTATAGAAGACAAAATATAGCCAATTGAGATCTTGTTTGATTCGTCTCATCTTCTAGTTTTTAAATATCAAATTTTAAGAATTTTTACTTGTACCAAATTTGAATTATTAATCATTGAAAATGTGCATTGACATACGTGCAAATGAGAAGTGTAACCTTTAAAAAGAAACGGAGGAAGTACCATTGCAAACACATATGGTGTTCAATCTATTATTCCATATCCCAATAAATTTGTAGTAAGTTACTTCCTCTTTTTTTGTTTGCTACGGATACACCCAGCACGCAGTCCAATACACATTTTAAATCATTAATAACTCAAATTCGATACAAGTAAAAATTCTAAAAATCATATTTAAAAACTATAAGACGAGATGAATCTAACAAGATCTCACTTGACTATATTTTAACTTGTATAACTATGATAAAACTTCAAGTTAAAGTGATTGTATGAATAGTGTCATTTTACTCAATGTAGCTATTTTTAAAAAACGGAGAAAGTACTTGTTTTGTCTCCCTCGTGCATAGGGCTGGAAATAGGTCAGGCTTGAGTTTGAACGGCCTAGGCCTTTTTACTTTTGACACTGTCTGAGTCTGGCCTATAGCCTTTTATAGGCCTAAGTCTGACCTTTTTATCTAAATAGGCCAGACATTAAGCCTTGTAAAAGTCTATTTAAACATATTTAAATATTTAATAAATAATAAATAAATATTAACTAATAAATATATTAATAAATTATAGAAAAATTATATTAAAAAGTTAAACAGGCCAGCGTTATAGGCCAAATAGACTTTTTATGAGGCCGGGCTTAAGCCTATTTAGATAAAAATGCTTTTGAGAAAATCCGAGCCTAGCCTCTTTCGTAAAAAGGTCGGGCTAGGCCAGACCTTAACTAGGCCAGGCTGTAGGCCCCTATCGGGTTGCCAAGCCTATTCTCACCCCTACTCATGCACACAATTCTATATATTATCTCTGTCTTCAAAGAATTGCAATATTATACTATTTAACATTGTTCATAGTTTAACTTTGACTCAAATTTTTATCATAGTTATGGAAGAAAAAATATAGTCATGAGAGATCTTGTTATATTAGTCTTAACTAGTAGTTTTATAATATTAATTTTTTATAATTTTTACTTGTACACAATTTAAGTTATTAATTGTTGAAAATACATATCGCCATTCGCATCATTCGCAAATGTTATAATTCTAAAAATACGGAGAGATTATTCTTTAATTGTTAATATCATGTACAACTAAAAATGGCCGCAAATGGACGTCCAAATCGTTGTGCTCGTCAAGGTAGCCTATGATATCCTCTAATTGGCGTTTCTGACGGCGGAGCAGATCTTCAGCCTCTCTGCATCTCTGCCCGAGTGTAATCTAGCTAAAGTCCTCCAAATAGTCCAAACATCGGTCCAAACTTCGCTTCCCTCGAATGGAAAATGACAGACTTGTGACCATATCAGAGAGAAGAATTTCTAGGCCATCTACGTTATCCCCATCAGGGTGATTGTCCACAAGAAATGGTTGGAGTTGCTCCAACCAATAATAGGGGGTAACCTCTGTCGGCACTGTAGACATGACCGTAAAGGTAGTGGCGAATATTGAGTGGGGAAGATGATAAAGTGGGATGATACCTTTAGGCGAGATGGAGTGCATTTTATAAGGAAGTTACAGCAGGGCAATGCCAAGATCCCTTCAAACCCTAACAACTTTGCTGACTAAAGTCAGTCGTGAAGTTAGGGAATGAAATGTGGATCCGGAAGCTAATATGTGTGCGGCTGATGGTAATGTAATTTTCTCAAGACAAGATTTATTTTTCATTAATAGATTTAATTATGTTTCAAGAACTCGTCAAATCTAAAAATGGCTGCTACGCATTCTTTAAGTAATGGAACAATAGTAATAATAAATTAAAATGATAGAGTCTTATTGCTAAAAGTTGGATTACAAAAGGAAGTCACTAGAAGGCAAATAAAGCAAAAACCAGAAATGAAAAGTAGGCCTAGTGGTGTGGCCCGGGACATGTCTTCA
Source organism: Hygrophila difformis (assembly GCA_030278955.1). Classification (NCBI taxonomy): domain Eukaryota; kingdom Viridiplantae; phylum Streptophyta; class Magnoliopsida; order Lamiales; family Acanthaceae; genus Hygrophila; species Hygrophila difformis. The sequence continues at coordinate 17,559,286 of JAOANR010000011.1, forward strand.
TGGTCGGTTCTTCTTCAAGTAAATCATCTAGGTGGCGGAGTAATTTCTCCCAAGTGGTTTGTTACTCCTTCTTGTTTGCTTCGCCATCCTCTATGGCAGTGGCGATCTGGAGATCTTTTTCGACGGAGGACATAAAAAGGGTGGTATAAGGGTCAAGATCGAGATCCAATTCATTATCGCTCCAATCTACGATCTGAACAAAACAATTCAGAGTGGCGGTTGATTTCTTTAACTCTTCCTCGGCCTTTATGTAATGGGTCAATGCTGCTTCGAGGAATGGATAATCATCGTACACCCTGGTTAAGAAATCAATCACCCTTTCCAGAGTTCTCTTTCCCCTTAGTGAAAATTTCATGGTAGCATCAATGTCCATGAGTAGGACTTCAAGACATCGCGCATCATCACCACGGGGATGTTGGTTCAATAAAAGGGGCCGGAGAGCCTCCTCCCAATTGTCCACTCTGATTCTGCCTGACATGATGAAAAGGTGGAACAGAGAGATATGTGAAAGTGTTTGAAATTGTGGCCTATGTTGAGAGCTTATATAGGGACTAGAGAATGAGCTCAGTGGAACTTGTTTAGTAGAATATGAAGTGTATGGTTGGAACTAGGGGTGGGCACGGTTCGAATAACCGGGATTTTCCAGGTATTTGCTAACCGAACCGAACCGAGCAAATATTCGAAAATGTTAACCGAAACCGAACCGAACATCTTCGGTTAACCGACATTTCGGTTAACCGAAGAAAATCATGATATTCGCGGGTTACTCGAACCGAGCCATCCTATGATAAATTTGATCTCTGAATAATCGAAATGGCGGTTAACCGAAAAGATAATCTCCTATTTGCAAATAATATAAACCGAACCGAACTGAACCGAATCGAATCTTAAAATTTCAAAAATAATTTTAGAACATAAATATCCAAAGTCAAATGCCATTGATAATTGATAAATACTGCAACCAAAAGAACAAGAAGCCAGCAGCCATGCATCTACTTTTTTTTTTTTTTGAAGCCTTTTATCAAATCAAATCAAACCAAACCAAGTGTGCTTCATAGAAATCAAATTAAGACCTGATCTATATCATGAATAGGAAAGCACATCACACAGGGAGCTGAAAAACAAAATGACAAATAATGCATGCAGATAGCAGAAACCTTATAAAAGGAAACTAAAGCAGCGTTCTCTAAACCAAGGAATCTGCATCACAGAAAACATTAAGTCCAATGCTGAAGGTACAGGGACCATACTTTAAAACACACGCAGTTCCTTGATGGCATTACATTGAGAAAGTCAGTGCTCAGCTATTACTCTGTCATGGCAGGCTTGTTTTCATTTGCCTTTGGCCTCTGCTCCTTTGGCTTCTGCTCTTCAGTTTTCCTCTTAATCTGAAACATCCAACAAAATAATTGTCTCAATTCTCAAACCAAACAAAACAGCCATCTTCTTTGATTCTTGTCTCCAACCAAAACAATATTATCTGCAAAATCCAACAAAAAAATATACTCATGAACAACACATCTAAACAAAAAAAAGCTCATTATCTCAGCAGGGCACATAATTCATATTCCAGCACCTAAATGTATATAAACTAGACTCTTGGACACTTGACATTTTTATTGAGCAAAATCAAGATTAGGTGGAGTAAAATGAGGTAATTAGATTCCATATAGTAAAAAAAAAAACATCTATTTTGACCAGAGTAATGGTATAGTACAGCATCCCATTTACATCCATATGGAACCTGGTACTCTACTACTCTTTACTACATATGGAACCTAAACAGACTAGACACAAGTCACAGATTTACATCCATTTCCTACATTTAAAAAAAAAAACAAAAAAGAACACAGACAACTCACAAACCAGGACTTGGATTTCATTGGAACAAAAAGAACACATACAACTCGCAGACAACTCCCAGTTTCAATCTAGTCTTTCTAATAGAGCTGTATCAGTAGTACAAATGAAAAGTACCATCAAACTTGAATTAAACAACAAGAGATTAGCCATTTTCTTTTACCTCAACTCAAATCATCTTCATGCTTAGTCATCCAATTCCAAGAGATTAGCCATCCATACTACAAAAATTAAACAACAAAATATTATGTCTGCTATAAATATTTATTTAATACATGGGTTAATGAAAATGAAAAAGTTAAACATACCTTCTTCTAGTTTCTCAAGTTCTTCGAAATCTTTTTCTTCAACAAGGGGGGGATTATCCTTCCGGATCCAATCTTGGGTGCATATTAGTGCTTCAATCAATTTCGGTGTAAGAGAACTACGAAAACGATCCATAACACGACCGCCCGTACTAAATGCAGATTCTGATGCAACTGTGGACACCGGGATTGCTAACACATCCTTTGCCATGCGAGAAAGAGTTGGATACTTCGATCCTGTTGTTTTCCACCAATACAAAATATCGAAGTTTGTTTGAGTCATCTTTTCACATTCCTCATCCAAATACTTATCCAATTGAGACTTAGATGATCCATGAACTTCAATTGCTTCATATTCTTCCAGCTCCATTTGCAACTTCATCTCAAGATCATCAATGTTCATGGCATCCGGTGTGATAGTAGACCGAAGTTGAGTAGATGATGAATCCATTGTAGAATTGGACGGTGGTGTGGTATTGTATTCTTCAAACATCATTCTTAAAACATCATCAATCACCTCAAGCACCTCCTTTGCTTCAATTTCTCTATACACACGATTGATCATAAAAGTCACCCAACGCATTTTGTGACGTGGATCAAGAATGGTTGCAATATAGATCATTGCATTGACATTCTTCCAATCCCCCCAATACTTGAAAAACTTTTCAGACATCTTGGAAACCATGGATGAAACCATTACATCTTTATGCCCACTCATTGATTGGATGTTGTATGCAACACGAAAGATTTCTTTCATGTATAAATTCCCTGTCACATACTTGGAACCTGAAAATTTAACAGTTGTAACAAGATAAACACTATAAAAAATGAGTCAATGCGAAAAGGAAGGTAGAATATACATAAAAGAAGAGACTGAAACAGTGGAACCTGAAATTTTAACAGTCGTGTCATGAAAACACTTCAAAAAGGGCAGAAATCCACGCACATATGTCCAATCCTCTTCAGTTGGTGGCATCTTGCCACTTTTCTTCAATTCTTCCACATACTTTTCATCTTCACATTCCAATAAGTCAAATGCATCCTTTACTCTTACAGCGGAATTCAACATATTGAAAGTTGAATTCCATCTTGTATCAACATCAAGTGAAACAACAGAATTTGTGCTCAATCGTGCTTTCTCCATCAACTTCTTGAATGCTTGTGTTCGATTCGATGATGACCTCACATAAAGAATTGCGTAACGAATTCTCTCAACTGAACCCTTCATTTCTTTCAAACCATCCTTAACAATAAGATTAAGGATATGTGCCCCACACCTCATGTGCAAATATCTTCCATCTAACACCGTCCCTCCCCATTTCTTCAACCTATCTTTCAAATATTTCAAATCAACATCATTTGCACTAGCATTATCAACCGTGATAGTGAAAACATTCTTGATTTTCCATGACACCAAACAATCTTCAACTTTTTTTCCAATTGCATAGCCAGTGTGACTAACAATTGGACAAAAGTTTATAATTTTCTTGTGCAAATTCAACTATCATCAATGAAATGAGCTGTTAGAGACATATAACTGAGATTTTGGCATGATGTCCAAATGTCAGTCGTAAGGCAAACACTACCCTTGTGTTTTTTCAGAAAGCCCTCCAACTTTGACTTTTCATATTCAAACATCTTGATACAATCTCTAACGAATGTTTTCCTTGATGGAATTCCAAGCCTAGGCTGAAGCACACTTAAGAATTCACGAAATCCTTCAGATTCAACAGTTCTAAATGGCATCTCATCAACAACAATCCATTTTGCAAGTGCTTTGCGACATTGTTGTTGATCAAAATGTAAATAAGAATTAATAACAATAGATTCGCTCCCCCTTCTAACTTGATTATGCATTGTTACCTGTTTAAGCTTCTTGCCTTTTCTTTCTTCATCCTCAACCTCATCCAACTTTGCTGGGCATCTTTTCAGGTGGTTCAACATAGCACTAGTACTTGTACCTTGCTTACCCTTACAGGTTATCGAGGCAGCACAATGCTTGCATTTGGCTTTATCCCCATTTTCATTTTTTGTAAAATGATCCCACGCAATTGATCGAGGTCTGGGTGCCTTATTCTCAAGAGCAGCAACTTCAGGCTTTTCAGTATCAACCTTGTCTGCCTCTTTTGATTTTGGCTCATGTGACTCTGATTGTGGTTCCACTTCTAAAGGTTGGGATGATTCTACTTCTAAGGCACCACCACTAGTTTTTGAACCCATCGACTCCATAAACCTATATTGAAATAAGAGAACACATTATGAATGAAAGTAAAGCAGATTCCTGTTTTGTCAATAAACTGTTTAGGATTTATTTGTCAATAATGGAAACATATTTAGCAATTAATACCAATTTGAAAGCTCACCAAAACAAGAATTTTCAATGGCAGATTTTAAACCGATTCGAAAGGGTTGACGGAATGGCAGATTTTAAACCATAACCAAAACAAAATTAATAGCAAGTAAAGGGCATGAACATAAGCTATTCATTTGTCTTTTTACTAACAGTAAATCAGAGATGTTCAAACCAAAACAACAATTTTTTTTTTTTTTTGGGTTAAACTGCAATCAATTATTCTTATTATCATTTAGGCAAAGAAAGTTCCTTAAGCACGTTCAGTTTTAACCAAATTTAAAACCAAAGTGGAGCCCTTTTCTGCAGCGGCTCAAAGGATTTAACGCAACACTTTATGCCCTTTTCTGCAGCCACTCCATGAATTTAACCCAACAAATTAACTTGACATTTGAAGAAAATGAAAATAGAGCTCACCAAAACAAGAATGTTCAAGGGGAAGGCCGGAGAGGTTGGGCGTGTGTTGCAGTGTGGTGTCTCGCCGTGTCGCCAAGGGGAAAGCTGGAGGGGTTGAGCGCCGTCGCTGCTTCACACGTCGGTGCTCGGCGTCGGCGTCGGCGTGAAGTGTGGAGGGGCGGAAATTGACTGAAGCCTGAAGGTGAAGGGTGAAGAATTGGAACTGGAAGTGGGCGGCGCTGTGAAATGAAGTGGGGGCTGAATTAGGGTTAACCAATTAAGGGTTTGAATTTTGTTTTTTAAAATAATATATGTAAAATATTTTAAAATTAAATTTAATTATAATATACGGTTCGGTTCGATTAACCGGGGTAAAAAAATCCTAAAAACCGTAACCGAACCGAACCGAGCAAATACCTGTGCTGGGATATTTGTATTCGAACCGAATGCTCCGGTTAACCGAAAATTCGATTCGGATTCGATTCGGATCAGCGGTTCAACGGTTCGGTTCGAATTTTTTGCCACCCCTAGTTGGAACTGTATGAGAAATATCTGGCCAAAACAAAAATTAAGGATTGTTTGGAACAAGAAGAGTTTTTGGGCCTGAGCCCGTAAGGGTTAAAATTTAAACGTCATGGCTTTTTCTCTCATGCCTAAATATTTGATTCAAAGATTTAAAATTAATTTAAATGTTCAAATCAGGGGGCCAAATTTTATCACTAAAATAATGTATCCCAAATTCAGGAGATTTTTTGGCCTAAAATAATAGTATTAAGCCACCTGAATGTCTGCGGAGTGCTAAACCCATTCCTATTGGGTTCCAAGAGGTCATCGTAGCCTCTAAAGCTTCTCAGAGGCCACCATGGCCTCTAAGCCTCCCAGAGACCGTCATGGCCTCTAAGGCCTCTAGGCCTCCCAGAGGCCATCGAGAGCCTCCCAGAGGCTGTCATGACCTCTAAGGCTTCCCAGAGGCCGTCATGGCCTCTAAGCCTTCCAGAGGCCATCAAGGGCCTCCCAGAGTCTGTCATGGCCTCTCACGCTTCCCAGAGGCCGTCATGGCCTCTAAGGCCCCCAGAGACCGCCATGGCCTCTCGACCTCCCAAAGGCCATCAATGGTCTCCTAGAGGCCATTAAGGGCCTCTCAGAAGCCGTCATGGTCTCTCACACTTCCCAGAGGCGGCCATGGCCTCTAAGCCTCCTTGAGGCCGCCATGGCCTCTAATCTTCCCACAGGCTGTCATAGGCCTCACAGAGGCCGCCATGGCCTCTAAGCCTTCCAGAGGCCATCAAGGGCCTCCCAGAGGCCGTCATGGCCTCTAAGGCCTCTCAGAGGCCGCCATTGCCTCTAAGCCTTCCAGAGGCCATCAAGAGCCTCCCAGAGGCTGTCATGGCCTTTAAGGATTCCCAGAGGCCGCCTTGGCTTCTCGGCCTCCCAGAGGCCATCAAGGGCTTCTAAGAGGCCATCATGGCCTTTAAGGGGGCCACCATGGCCTCTAAGCCTTCAAGATGATGCCTTGGCCTCCAAGAGGCCATCATGGCATCTAACGCTCCTAGCCTCAATGGCACCAACGCAGCCTCCATCAAGAAGTCCTCGAAGCAGCTTGTAGTCGCCATCACCTTAGCCAACCGCCGTCACCACCTTCTCTAGCCGCCATTTCACTCCCTTCAGCAGCCGCCAACATCCATGCCTCCGGTCACCATGGGTGTTAGCCTCCAAGTAACCGCCAACCTCCATATCTCCAACCTATGGCATTGGACTCTATCCTCCAAGCGGCTACCATCCTTGTGGCCTGTAATACCCACGATTTTTGGTGCAACTTCGAGGACGAAGTTGATTTCTAAGGAGGGTAGACTGTAATACCCATGATTTTTGTGTATTAATTAAACGACGATTAAAAGAATTTATTAAATTTGCGATTAAAGAATTTGATCGCACTTAACTCCAATATCGGCAATAATTAAACCAAATGTAATTAAACGAACTAGCACACGAGTCGACAAATCCAAGAGTTCGGATGCGAAAATAATTCGATTCCGAAATGGATTTAAAATAGGATTTAGAGCCCAAGAATAACCCAAAAATCGAAGCCCAAGAACGCAGAGGGATAGAAGCCCAGAAGAGAGGAGAAAAGGCCCGACGGTTCGCACGGCCCGGCCCAGACCAAAGTCCAGGCCAGGATGGCGCGGTCTCCGCGCGTTCCGGAGCAAATACCGCGCCAAACGCGGCTGTTGCGCTCCGAGCGCGATTTTCTTGCCCGATCTCAGATTTTTTGACTTTGGTTCCGTTTCTTGAGGCCCAAGCTGTGAATCTTCGGCCTCCAGATATCAAGGGGTTGTTGAGGCTTATAAATACCCCCTTATTCAGTCCCATACGCCCTTTTCAACTCTTTTACAATTTCTACTACCTTCGAACACCCAAACACCCTAGTTCTAGGCCGTTTGAAGCAAGGACAGCGAAGGAGGATGCGTTTTGGACGAATTCAAGGTCTCCCAAGCGTAGGTGGGTAGTGAGGTAAGACGTTCGTCCATGATTTCCATACGAAAAGTCGAATACGGATCTAACATGGTACGTTTTACTTTTCTAAACTGTGAATTGGAACAAGGAGGAGTACGAAGGAATGAGGACACAAACGATGAATCCGGAAGCCACAGCATTAAAGTCAAAGAGCCGTAGATCCAATCCAAGTAAGTTAACTCTTACTTATGGTTTTTGTGGCTAAAAATCAACCGAACATAAAAATTCAATACAAGAACCTAATAAAATCTGTCTACACGTGCGTAGCATTTTTATTTAAATTTTTCGGACCCTTAAAATTGCTCAAACGAGAAAATGCAAAACTGAAGAATTGTTCCTTAGGCATAGATATACACTGTGTAAAATTTTCATAATTTTTCATTAGCTTTTGATGCTCGAAAATGGATCCGGACGAACCTGCATTCTTACCGAATTCTGAAGTGGTGACAGATTTGATTTTCAAACTTGTTAGCTATTTTGACATTAGATCTAGGCCAAATTGGTAGCTGTGCTAAACATGAAAACTGTAGATAAACAATTCATGAAGCTGCCTGTAAAATTTCATAAAATTTCATCGAGATTTGAACATCCGAATCCGAACCGAACTAATCTGCGTTTTCATCGAACTCATAAAAGCTGACAGAATTGGTTTTTGAACTTGATCCATATTTTCATGATTGATCCGATAGGAATTGGACTTTGACTTGTAAATGAAAATTGTATATATTTGAATTAAAATTCTACCTGTGAAATTTCAGAGTGTTTGGAATTCATTTGCTATGTCAAAAAATCGATTTTTTGAAGTGTGTCAAGTCTGAATCCTGATAGATTATATTTTCTGGAAAGATCCTTAAATTCGACTTATTTCTTCAATGTTTTTCAAAAAACTTAAAACACGAAACTTGTTCGTTGAGACGTTTTTGAGCTACTGTAAAACTTTCACATTAATCAACCTTGAAATGAATTTTTAAACGAGGATGGCACGAACAATGACCATATAGAGATTATACTTTGCGAAATTTGAGAAACTTGTGAAATTGGTCTTTTCTAAACAAAGAACGAAAGTTATTTTGAAAACTTTGTGAATTATGATCGAGTTGTATACTATGAATATTGATTGTGTGGCTTGTGGACATAAGAGCCCAAGCGTATGGCTAGCGGACGTAAGAGCCCTAGTGAAATATTGATTATGTGGCTTGTGAACATAAGAGTCCAAGCGTATATGACTAGCGGGCGTAAGAGCCCTAGTGAAATATGGAATTGAGGCTTGTGGACATAAGAGCCCAATCGTAAGGCTAGAGGACGTAAGAGCCCTGGCGAATGGTGATCTGTAAGGCTAGTGGACGTAAAAAGAATGAAACATTGATACTCGATCGGTAGTAACAAGAATAAACGAAGGGACTTAAATTAAACCCTTATTAAATTGTGTTTTAAATTTTTGTCAATTTATTTATTTACCTTGTTATGTCATAGTTATGGTTCTTTCGGAATCCCTGCCTTTTAATATGCATTTAATTGTTATTAGTTAGCCGAATTAATTTATATAGTGTAGACCAACTTGCTGAAGGTAACTCGTTTTTCTTAAATAATTAAAGGCTTTAAAATCCCACGGTTGTATGCTAGGGGTTAACTTCCTCGGTATGTTTATACTGACAAAACCGTTGTTTTCTCCTTTCTTTTCAAAGTATGAGGATTTCGCATGAGCATGAGAATGCATGGGAATTTTTGGGGAAACAATAATTTACTATTTTACATGACTTGCATCACGGGCCTGTTAACCCGTTGTTTTGGCCATGTCGGCCATGTTTACATTCCTATATTATTCCGCAGCAATTTAGATAAAGTTATGATAGTGATTTTCGCTATTTATTTTTAAATGGGCTTGTTTTAATTCTATTTTCTGAAATACCTTAGCCTTGCATCTCTTTACCAAGCTCGAAGAAGTCGTGTCTTGCTAGGGAGGTGTGGCGGTGGCATCCCGGCCTGGGTTACCAAAACCGGGGTGTTACAAGTTGGTATCAGAGCCCGGATATTTTTAAAACTATTATTTTTCAAACTATTATTTTTAAATTATTACTTTTAAGCCTATTATCTTATTACTATGAATATTTTAGAAGCCCAAATATTTTTATAGAAGCCCAAGAAATTATTTTTAGCCCAAATATTTTTTATAGCACTATAATTTATATACTTACTATTTTGGGCCCAACTTAAAAGCCCAGTACTTATATTTTAAATAGGGCCCAAAGATTTATTGTTTTCGGCCCAATAATTTTAACTGTTATTTTTAAATTTTATTTCCATGGCATGAGTTTTATTTTAAAACCCATGGAAAATATGTATACAAATTATTTTGACAAGTCTAAATCATATTTCATGAAAATTATTTTAGGGGGGACTCACATGCATACATACATGAATACTTGCGCTAACTTGGGACTAATTCTGCTTTAGTCATAGACGTCGATCAAGAACACTTAGCGTACCCACGTCTATCATTTTTCCCTTACCATTCATGGCCCTGTTTGGCAAATAAGCTAAACGAAATTAGCTTATTCTATTCATTTTAAGTTAAATTAGCTTATTTCAAAAGACAAAATACCTTAAAATAGTGTTCAATCAGCTATTTTTGAAACCGCCGCAAATAGCAGTATTTTGGAATTAGCTTATTCAAGGCAAAAACATTTGCCTCAAAACTGTCAAACAGATAATTTTAACTAATTTATTACTCAAATTACTCACATAATCAGTTAACAGCTAACAGTTAATTCCCAAACAGGCCCCATATCTTTTAGATCTTCTTGACTCTAACGTGCCTTAGATTAGAAACTTATCTTCGCGTGCTTGATAACAGAAAATGGCACCTAGGGGAAGATCAAGGAAGGTAAGTCCAAACAACGCTGACGCTGACCTCCCTAACATGTCTAACAACAACGAAATTCCTCACAACGTAGGAGGAAGAGCGCCTCCTACTCCCAACAATATGGATGAACGTTTAAAGACTGTAGAGGAAGTCCTCATAGCTTTGGGAAACGCTGAGGTGCATAGGACACAAGCAGCAGTACCTCCGCCAGTAGCTCAAATCAACTATCTAGCGTTGGTGAATCCTTATCAACCACCACACTATGATGGGCAAGAGGATCCCGCCAAACTAGAGGGGTGGATCTGTACATTTGATGAGGTCATGAATGCTATCAAATGCGCTAATGAGGAAAAGATACATGTAGCAACCTACTACTTAGGAGGTGAGGCCGATGAATGGTGGCAAAACCTCCACGGGAATTTAGAGGAAGATGAGGAAGCCTATACTTGGGAGGAGTTTAAGGAAGTTGCTAAGGGGAAGGTTCTACCCGTTGAGCACAAAATCTGCGAATAAGGCAAGGTGCGCAAATAGTGCAAGAGTACTACACCAAATTCAAGGAGCTAGTACAATTTGCTACGAGGCTAGTACCAACCGACTCTGACAAGGCTCAGAAATTCGAGATGGGTCTGAACCTCAGTATCCGGGAGATCCTAGTAGGAGTACAATACACGACCCTGCAGGCGGTTTATGACCGAGCTGTAGCGATTGCTCGTGTCCAGCAACTGAAGCGTAAGGAAAATGGTGAGTCGAGCAAAGACTCACAAGGACTTGAGAGGAGGGATCGGAAAGACAACAATAACAATTTTAGGAAAGGCAATGGATCTCGAAGGAATGAAAATAAAGGTCTCAACAACGGAGGAGATGAAAATCATGGTGCGTTCATACCACGCTGCCCACGATGCAACCATGCACATTTGGTGCGCCAGTGCCCGAGGCCTGGAGCCTGCTATAAGTGCGGCAAGTTTGGTCACAAGGCTAGGGGGTGTCGAACGCTAGAGGAGGCGATTGAAAAGAGGCTAGATTTGGTAAACCCTCAACTAGGAAATCAAGGAAGAACTGTAAGACAACTGAAAGACGTCGATCAAGCTAACTTGCCAGCTCAGTGAGAAATGATCGTATACAATGTTACACGACCCTGTTCCAAAACGGTCCAACCACAGTTATGGGGACATAACTGTAAGCTTAAGGGGAGGAGGATGTAACAATATGTATTCTAGTCAATAAGATAAACAAATTCAAATTGTTTTGAACTATGTAATGGCTTGATCCCTTCACAGGGTCCGTAGGCAGCTTGGAAATTTTAATTCTGAGTTCAGTCACAATATAAAAATAAAGAAAAAAAATGAAATAAACAAAAGGACCCTAGTTCTTAGCTCGAGAGAAGCTAAAGTGCAACTTTCGAGGACGAAGTTGATTTCTAAGGAGGGTAGACTTTAATACCCACGATTTTTGTGTATTAATTAAACGTTGATTAAAAAAATTCATTAAATTCGCGATTAAAGGATTTGATCGCACTTAACTCCAATACCGGAAATAATTAAACCGAATTTAATTAAACGAACTAGCGCATGAGTCGACAAATCCAAGAGTTGGGATGCGAAAATAATTCGAGTCCGAAATGGATTTAAAATAGGATTTAGAGCCCAAGAATAACCCGAAAATCGAAGCCCATGAACGCAGAGGGATAGAAGCCCATAAGAGAGGAGAAAAGGCCCGACAGATCGCAGACCCGGCCCAGACCGAAGTCCAGGCCAGGATGGCGTGGCCTCCGCACGTTCCGGAGCAAATACCGCGCCATGACCGCGCCAAACGCGGCTGTTGCGCCCCGAGTGCGATTTTCTCGCCCGATCTCGGATTTTTCGACTTCGGTTCTGTTTCTTGAGGCCCAAGCTGTGAATCTTCGGCCTCCAGATATCAAGGGGTTGTTGAGTCTTATAAATACCCCCTTATTCAGTCTCGTACGCCCTTTTCAACTCTTTTACAATTTCTACTACCTTCGAACACCCGAAAACCCTAGTTCTAGGCCGTTGGAAGCAAGGACAACGAAGGAGGACGCGCTTTGGACGAATTCAAGGTCTCCGAAGCGTAGGTGGGTAGTGAGGTAAGACATTAGTCCATAATTTCCATACGAAAAGTCGAATACGGATCTAACTTGGTACATTTTATTTTTCTAAACTGCGAATTGGAACAAGAAGGAGGAGTATGAAGGAACGAGGACACAAACGGCGAATCTGGAAGCCACGACATCGAAATCGAAGAGCCGTAGATCCAATCCATGTAAGTTAACTCTTACTTATAGTTTTGGTGGCTAAAAATCAACTGAACATAAAAATTCAATACAAGAACCTAATAAAATCTGTCTACACGCGCGCAGTGTTTATATTTGAATTTTTCGGACCCTTAAAATTGCTCAAACGAGAAAACTCAAAACTGAAGAAGTGTTTTTAAGGCATAGATATACATTGTGTAAAAGTTTGATAATTCTTCATTAACGTTTGATGCTCGAAAACTGATCCGGACGAACCTGCATTCTTACTGAAATTCTGAAGTGGTGACAGATTTAATTTTCGAACTTGTTAGCTATTTTGACATTAGATCTAAGCCGAATTGGAAGCTGTGGAAAAAATGAAATCTGTAGATAAACGAGTCGCGAAGTTGCCTGTAAAATTTCATAAAATTTCATTGAGATTTGAACATCCGAATCCGAACCGAACTAATATGCTTTTTCATCGAACTCATAAAAGCTGACAGAATTGGTTTTTGAACTTGATCCATATTTTCATGATTGATCTGATAGGAATTGGACTTTGACTTGTAAATGAAAATTGTAGATATTTGAATTAAAATTCTACCTGTGAATTTCAGAGTGTTTGGAATTCATTTGCTATGTCGAAAAATCGATTTTCTGAAGTGTGTCAAGTATGAATCCAGACAGATTATATTTTCTCGAAAGACCCTTAAATTCGACTTATTTCCTCAATGTTTTTCGAAAAAAAATTAAAACACGAAACTTGTTCGTTGAGACGTTTTTGATCTACTGTAAAACTTTCAAATTAATCGACCTTGAAATGAATTTTTAAACGAGGATGCTGCGAACAGCGACAATATGGAGATTATACTTTGCGAAATTTGAGAAACTTGTGAAATTCGTCTTTTCTAAACAAAGAACGAAAGTTCTTTTGAAAACTTTTTGAATTATGATCGAGTTGTATACTATGAATATTGATTGTGTGGCTTGTGGACATAAGAGCCCAAGCGTATGGCTAGCGGACGTAAGAGCCCTAGTGAAATATTGATTATGTGGCTTGTGGACATAAGAGCCCAAGCGCATGGCTAGCGGACGTAAGAGCCCTAGTGAAATATGGAATTGAGGCTTGTGGACATAAGAGCCCAAGCGTAAGGCTAGAGGACGTAAGAGCCCTGGCGAATGGTGATCTGTAAGGCTAGTGGACGTAAAAAGAATGAAACCTTGATTCTCGATCGGTAAACGAGAATAAAGGAAGGGACTTAAATTAAACCCTTATTAAATTGTGTTTTAAATTTTTGTCAATTTATTTACTTACCTGTTATGTCATAGTTATGTCTCTTTTGGAATCCCTGCCTTTTTAATATGCATTTAATCCAGGGCAAAACACACACGACTAATGGTTGTTTCTCATCTTCAGTCGAATCTGTTTGTCCGAATGAATCCGATAGGATGAAAATTATCTCAACCTCATCGTTTCTAATCACCTCTCCAACCCCCTGCCGGCCCAGGGTTCCCAGATGATGAACCGTCCGTGTTGATTTTCAACCAACCCTTCTCTGGACGTTCCCAAACCAACCGTCTTCGTGGGACATTGAACCTGCCTTTCCAAGTCTGATTCAGTCCCTCAGGGAAGCTCATCTCCAGGCCCCCCATATTGACAGCTGCTTCATTCATCGCTATATTCCACCACATACAAACCCGCCATTTGATTTCCTCCACCATCTCATTTGTCCATACCTACCAACCCTTGAAAATAATCTCATTTCGGTGCTTCCAGATTGTCCAGATAGAGGCCATTCCTGTAAGTTACCATATCTCCCTCTTGCCATTTTTCAGACGCACACCCTACCACCAAGCTAGTAGTCTGTCAACTCTACCTGGAATCGCCCACACCATGTCAAACCAAGCCACCACTTGATACCAAATTGAGCTTACACATTCAATCTACAGAAAAGATGGTCTGCCGACTCTATCTCCTTCCACAATAAGGACATGGAGCACCTGAAGCTTGAAGGCAACCTCTTTTAACCAGTACTTCCCTGACCGGAAGAGCATTATCTTCCACACCAAAATTTTCACCTTCATTGGGGATTTTATTTTCTAAAGACATCTCCAAAGCCCCTGCATCACTACCCCTACCTTGCCTTCCTCCCGCCTTGATAATGGCCAGAAATGTCCATTATTTTCAATCCATTTCCGTGTCTGAAATGGGCATTTGACCGCATTCCGGTCTTATAAATAAGAAAGCAGTTGAATTGGACTGATTTATGCATAATTGTAAAAATAATAAGCTGGTATGAAAAATACATAAATATGTAATTTTATTACACATTTACGTTGGAAAAATCTAAAAATATGAGAAAAAGAAAAGAAAAGGGAATGAAAAAGATGGGCAAAAGAATAAAATAGCCCACGAAAATAAAAAAGATGGAAAAAGAAATGAAATTCCACAAAATACATCTTTACAGGTATGACGCCAATCAAGACCTATGCCGTCAATGTTCCGCGTCATGAGAGGAGAGATCTGCGTCATGAGCCATGAACCAAGACAGGAACCAACCTTTGACCTCAAACCGAAGGCATGAGGCCAATGGATTGCGTCATGGGTGAAGTTCCGAGTCATTGAAGACAACCCAGAAGGCTTGACGCAAACCAACTTTTGACGTCAAGCAGGCTTTGACATCATACACCTTGGTTGACGTCAAAGGTTCCGCGTCATGAACCGAGTTCCACGTCGTAGGCTGCCAAGTTAGAGACATCCAAGTGTTTTCGAGCTGGAGTCCTATGACGCCGAACAACCCCTTGACGACAACCTTCCGCGTCATGAGAACTTCGACGTCAAGCATGTTTAAGTCACGCAGGAAGCATGAGTTCCACGTTATCAAGGCCCATGGGCCTAGGGTTTTGTGCCTATAAATAGGGCATGATCCCAAGGTGTTGGGCATGTTAGATATTACTTACTCTTGAAGGCACATTTGGGAGTATACTCTCATAGGTAGTTTAGTTAGTCTTATTTTTTGTATTATTTAAATTCTGTTCTTAGTCTAGAATAAATTTTTGCTAGTTTCCTTTGTAGTGTTAGCTTTGGATTAATTTTAGTTAGCCAGTTTTATATCTATTTCCTTTTTTGGAACTTTATTTTCCTTGTTTATGGTTTGAAGCACCCATTAATGGTGTTATCAAACCCATTTATAAGAAAATGGGATTCAATCTTCTCTAATATCCCACAAACATGAAATGGATACTCTAATCCATGGATTTAATTACTTGCTTCTCTTTTTGACCACTTGGTCTCTATTTGTCATTATCTCATTAATTATCCCATGTATGGTTAATTAGATGTACGAGTATGAGGTTAGAAGCATTATTGAAGGCCGTGGGTTCCATTATGCTTGCTGAATGGTTTATTTTTCCTTCTTTATCCTATTTTATAGCTTATGGTAATTTCTATCTTGTTTTTCCTTAACATAATCGGACCCTTAAGCCTAAAAAGATGTTATAATGGCATATTTTGCATCTGATTATCATCTTGGTGCATTCTGGAAAAAGCTATGACGCCAAACGCCAACCATGTTGGGGTCATAGGGGAGGTTTGGCGTCATAGACATTTTTTTGGCCCAAATATTGTTCGTTTGCATGCTAGAAATGCTATGACGCCAACCACCCTTGACGTCAACCAGGTTGAGGTCATAGGGTGTGTTTGGCGTCATAAGTGCTTTTCGGCCAAAAACTTGTTCCATGTTATGTTTCTCGTCAAGGCCCCACGGGTCATGACGCAATTCCCATGATCCATGACATGGAACCCCAAACTCTTGCATGTTAGAATTATGCTTCTCATGACGCGGAACCCATGACGTGATCCTAGTATCACGTCATAATTTATTGTTCCATGTCATGACCTTCCCAAATTTCAAAAGAAAAACTTCCCAAGTCATGTTTGACGCAACCTTTGGCGTCATCGCTAAGGCTTTGCGTCATGAATGATCCCAACCTGTTTTGACGCCAACCCCACGACGCAATCCTAGGATCACGTCATGAGGTTGGTTGGCGTCATACATCACCCTTTTTCATCCAAAAACCCTTAATTTATCATTTTATCTTTAACCCACTATTATGTTGCATCACTCCCATCTTAACCCCACGGGCTAAGACGTAATATTCTAGACTGCAACATAAGGCATTATGCTGCCAAATTTTCATTCTCCATTGCTTCACTTAATTAATTGAACCTTTGCACCAATAATTAAAGATCAAGATTAGCAATAATTAAGATCAAAGATTATTTGGTGTAAGGAATTTTGTTCAATTCATCATTAAAAGACTATTGTACAAAATTCATTTAATCTGAACAGATAATCTACACTGTAATTAATTAATTATGGAAAGAGAGATTATTCAGGTTAAGGAATATTTATGGATCCAAATCCATGACCCTTGCATGAGAAACCAAAGTCTCTCATGCAAGATGATTTTTATTTGTTCTTCTATTTTATTTTATTTTATTTTATTTTCACTTTATTTTGGTCTTTGTATTGTCATTGTATGAAATGAGCAGTGAAAGATACACAGAATAATGTTGGCGAACGGTCCTTTTACCGGGAAATGGAGTAGCCCGTAGTCTGTGTGTTAATTGCTGTTCGTTATTTTGCATGGTCTGAATTGTGATTGATGAGGTCAGGCGAACAGTCCTTTCATCGGGAAATGAAGTAGCCACTCAGCCAGTTCCTGTCAGATACAGTTACGTTTTTGTATTTTATTTTCAAACCCAAATCTCGAGCTGTTCCAACACTAGATGACATAGGTCAATGTCATCTATGTAATTAAGACAACAAGAGAGCATGTAGGTTTTTATTCCACTTCACAGGCAGTAATGATCTGACTGACAGCGACCACTGCTAGTCTAAGATCAAACTGCTGTCTCAATTCACTTCATCTGAATGATAAAAGGTTGGACCACAGTCAACTGCAGTCCATTTCCCTTGGTCATTCTGCCACTCTTTTGTCTTAGACTAATTCATTCTGTGTTCCACATTCTGTCTAGACCCGCCATTATATTTTGGGTCGATTGATATTACACTTCCATATAACCAGTATGCATGATAATACTATGTTATTATTGTGGTCTATAATATTTTGGGATCCTTCCCTTGGACATATAAGTCATAATTGTCAAAATAGATATTGCGTATTAAATTTCCACCAAAAACTCATTTATAGAATCCGGATCTAAGTAAGGGATAAATTCCACAGTTATGACTAATTCATCTTCGACCGAGGGTTGATCTTTGGAAAATTAGAAGCAGAGTCAGCGATTAGGTCTCATCTGGACTAAAAAGGGTCTGTGTTCTTATTGAAAGTCTAGTACCTGTTTAGGGAATGGTTTTCAAAATCTATTATTTTCCAAAATTGCTGTGTGTTGGAAATCTGGTATTGGGTATTACGCCGAGATGGGATCCACTTGGATTCAAATACAGTGTGATGGATAATTCTAGAGGAACAACACTCAGGCCTTGGTTATTTTCTAAGATAGGGTTGAGTCCCTTTCAACTGCTATCATCTTCTGCCAAAGCCTATTTTTGAGTCCTGAGTGAGTGCATCCAGAACGAACTAATTTATTAGTTCATTTCATTAGTTTATATCTCATAACCACCCGGAAGGAAGTGAACACTGCGAGCGGTGCACCGAGATCCGGGAGTTCTTGATCCACATCCGGTCATCCTGACTGGGGGCTCTTCTTATACTACCGGGTAACTCTTTTGAAACCTCCGAGTGATAGGATTTTAAATGCTTTCTTTACCGCTTACTCTTAAATGTTTTCTTTAGAGGTCACTCGGATGTATTGAAAGTAGCGGAACTGCTTCTAGGTTTGAGAGTTATTGGATAGTTCAGGCTTGATTAGAAACTTTGGGAGTGACATGGGGGAATAATAGCAGTACTTAACACTTCAACTAATGATTTGTCAGGTGTTGCTTGTCCACCACAGATAAATGACATACCTCTGCGCAGGGGCAGTTGTATATCTGTGGTATCTTAGATTTTGTTGTCTTAAGGCATGTAAATCCTTACTGTACCTGTCCGTTAAAGGGAACATGATATAGGAAGCATGAGAGTTATCTATCTGAAAGGATTATCCCAAACTAAGATCTGTGTAAAAAAATTGAAGTTTAAATATGCTTTATCTGACCCGTGCCCAATCTTTATTCTTTTCTTCCTGTCCCTTCTGTCATTCTGAAACAGCTTCATAGCTAGTGTAGCATAGATTCAAAGCTTTCTAGAATAATTTTTACTGCTTCCACAAAGATAATTTTGTCCGCTTTCTAGACCTAGATTTGACTGCTCTCTAGCCTAAAATTATCTGCTTTGTAGAATAATTTTATCTGCTTTTATAGTGTAGTTTAAATTATGTTAAGTAGTTGTTAATACCAAACTCAACTTGAATCGAGTAACCGAGTGGAAAATCTTATAAAACGACGTGGGCCCTGCTTCTATCGCACATCCTCCAGTGAACGATCCGGTCTTACTATAAATTATTGCAATTTTTGATACCGTGTGCTTTCGGGCCACAGTTTCCTACATGAGTATATAAAAACGTGACAACCTATAAACATATCCCTAATCACAATTCCATCTTCATAATTGGTTTCATTAAATAAAATTAAACCGGAATTATATTCTTTTCAAATAATGCTCATATAGTGGGAAATTGCCAAAAGTTTCTTGGCGCCGTTGCCGGGGAGGATGCAGCATCGTTTAATAAGAGAATTATACTCCTGATTACTCATAGTTAGTCTTGTGTATACATTTCAGAACAGAGAAGTACCTTCAAATCAATTAAACATTTAGAGTGCTAAAACTCTAAATTTGAGGATGTTGATTTGAGGGGAAAGCCTAATAAGTTTGGGTATCTTTCTTGCAGAAATTTGAGGAACCAACAAAAAGAAAATTAAAGCTGCAAAACAGGTTCCCGGTTGAATTAGTTCTACATCTAAATGAAAATTATTTCCGGAAATTAAAGCAATTTAAAATCTAGAATAAATTTTATAAGAAGTAGGATTGATTCAACCTAATTTATGCAAATAAATAAATATTTAATTCTGTAAGACCATATTCTGTTAGATTGAAAATACTATGGACTAATAATTTCTATAAGTCCATAGAAATAAAAGGTGGACCAAAGCCCAATTGCACTCCGGGCCCAGTCCGTTAATTTTGAATTCGGACACCATGACGCGGAGCTTGAGTGTTGACGTCAACCTTTGGCGTCAAACATTTGGTTTGCGTCATGGACAGCATTCTAGCCTGGATTGAGAGTTTGACGCCGAACCTTTTCCAATGACGCAATCCTTTTGCGTGAAAGGATGGTTGACGTCAAACATTACTTGACCCAGTTCTCGTCTAATGACGCGGAACACCTGCCCATGACGCAAACCTTTGGCGTCATAGACAGTGTTCCATGTCAAACCTTCCCAAACCGCCTTATGAGCCAAACCTTCAGGGATGACGCCAACCTTTGGCGTCATACGCCTTGGTTGACGTCAAAGGATCCCCCAGTCCCTTTTCTCCTAATGACGCAGAACCCCCGCTTTGACGTCAAACCCCTTGTTCCGCGTCATTCCTTCTCTCCCCAGTTTTAAAACCCTTCCCCTCCCTTCTTCCCCACTTTACTTCCAACACTTGTAAAATTTTCAAAAACTCTCTCGACTTGAACCCTTCTCTCCCGAACGAACACCACAGTGTTCTTCGCACCATCTCCGTCCATATTCCCGGGAAACTCTACCCAAATTTCTTGAAATCGCAATGGAACCCTCATCGTCGTCTCCGAAAAAAGCTCAGCCCTGGTAAGGCCTCCACTCGCGATTTTCAGTTCCCCGTACCCTCCCCTATTCCTGCGAATTTTTTTTTGGGGGGATTTTTGTTTCTATTTTGCAAGCATGTGTAAATAGGTTTAAATGTGTTCTTTTTCCTCTGTTTTAGTTCGATTTTATGCGATTCTTGACATAGGCAGTGCTTATTTGGGGATTGCTTTGATTTGGGTGTTGGCCGAGCATGATTGGGAGGAAGGGGGGAGTGTTGCTTTTGGTTAATATGGAGACATAGGGATTATTCTGGTTCAGATGGGTTTTTGATTTTAAACTTAGGCAGCTGTTTAGGGTTCGGCAGTGGTGGTGTTTTTCACCATTGTTGATTTGCAAATTCTTGGGGTTCTCGGATAAGGTTGTTTTCTTCTCTTTCAATCCATGTTTGTTCATCACCAGCTGCATTTGTGTTTGAATAGTTCTTATGATAATGTGAAATCTGCAAATATGTTGAACCAATGAACATGTGGGTGTTTTTGAATATCTTAATGTTGTTAGTGATACTGCAAAGCTGAAGCATGGTAGGGATGTTTATCTTGTGTTTTTGTGAAGAGAAAGCATGATCCTGTGTTGGTGGTGTACTGTGTGTTTGAATCTTGCATGCCAATACAGCCATTTAATGCCTTTCCCTCCTTTGGCATGTCTATGCCCTGTATGCTGCAATCTGTAAAGTGGAAGTGTTGGTGTGTATGTGGCAAATTCAGTGCACACCAACACCTTTTCAGAAAAATCACTTTTTCACAAAAGACAAAAAGAGTTGGTAGGAATAATATTTGACTTGGGTATTTTGGTTCCAATGGAACTAAAAGTGTGAGTAAATAGCAGTATTTTTGTCACTCATAAATGCTATCTCCTTCAAAAACCCAAATGGGGCCACTCACACCCCACTTTTCATTTAATAAATCAAGTCAACCTCTTCAAAAATTAAAAATAGTGTTTGTTTAATTTTTGGTGAATGTTTTCACTGTTCCAAGACAGTTCAAGCAGTCCGAGAATAGCAAATCCATTTCGCCACGTCTCCATTGCACATTCCAAATTCGAGCATTCCATCCCGTCACCTTCATCTCATCCCATTTTCAACAAGTGCCTCGAGCTTGTTTAAATAAAATTGAAAAACCGAACTTTTGGGCCCAATGGCCCATTAAAAATATTTGGGTCCAATGACCTAAGTTTTAATAAATTAGAATATATGTTAAATTCCAGTTTATAAATACTGCATTTATGTCTCTTAATAAAATTCAAGTTCAATCAATTAAAACACATTTCGAGCAAAGCTCAAAATGTGAGGATGTTGATTCTTAACTTGAACAATTCCTGAAAATTATAAAAATTTGGATGCATCTAATCTCTTCTGCCTTTCTCAGGAACGAATTAGAAGTGAAATCAGGCATCGGGCTGCCTGATTGCACATATGAGCAAGCAGCCAAACAGGCTTCAGTTGACAGGATTGAAATCAAGAACATGAGAACAGCGATCATGTCAGAATACAAAGTGCCGCTGGATTACACTACAGAGGAAAAATTGGAGCTCCCGCCAAGATGGGATGTGAGCATACCACCAGAAGAGAGAATAATTGTCGCTGCATCTATAGAAAGGGATTATTATCACTTTCTAAAGAAATTTTGGGGGATGATGATGGACCATGCCGCGAATGATGTGCTGACAAGTCCGGATGTCCACCGTGAACGCATTCAGCTGAAGTTCAGGGAACACAGAGCTATTTGGAACCGGCATGTGGAGAGGGGAACAAAGGACCAAAATCTGGCCAACTTCGATGTCATCATCCCAAACCAGATCATTGATCCACAAGTCAGGATGGCCTTCACTGACAAACAGTTTGATCTAAGCAGAATCTTGAATAGCGGAGTCATAATGATGCATGAGGCATTTCCGTTCAAATGGAATCCGTATCTTTTTGAGAAGAAGGGACCTGTGGAACAAAAGTGGATAACAGATCAAGCCCGTCTCAGGCACCGAGAACTGAGCCACAACTTGCACAAGCATCTCAAAAGCGCTGAGAACTTCGAGCAGTCGAACAACACCTCACTGCTGAACACCATGAGGAAAATGATTGCAGATGCAAGGAAGCAGTGGGAGGACCTGACCTATGTTTGGGGCAAAGGGAATCCAAGCATCACCAAATCTTATCTGGATGAAGGAGTGGAACTGCCGGCGGACTAAGAATTAGAATCCATTTTCACACACAGAAAATATGGGCAGTTTGGAACATCGAAAGAGACTGAATTTCCAAGACATATTGTTGTACTAAGAGAACAATTGATAGTGGACATCCACAAGGGCACTTGGGAACCCATTAAGAAAAACAAGAGACAATTCCAACTGATGTCGAAAGCAGAAGCTAGCGCCTATCTTAATTACGACTTCGCCCAAGACATGTCATATCTGGAGGACATGCAAAAATATTTGGTTGGGGCAATGATGGAGAAGTATCGGACTTCTTATCTAGATCTTATAATAGAGATGGATAAGGAGGCCCTCCGATATGCGAATGATAAAACAAAGAAGCAGAAAATTTTGCACTACAATCATGTCATCCGGAGCAAGTTCTACAAGAAGATTAAAGAAGACTGGGAAGCACAGCTTGTGCGGATCACTCTCCGGAGTTTCATCGAAGATTTCTTGAAACATGCAGAGAAACAATTGGGTTATGAAGATGAACCAAATGTCGAAAAAGAACCCGGAGAGGATCCGGATGAAGTAATTGACGATTATATTTCCACGCCCCCTCCAGAAGAACCTTCAATGCAACAAGGGCCTGTTCAGACACCCATGCCCACTGTTCCCGAACCCCCAGTACAGCCTGTACAGCCCAAAGAGCAAACAAATGTTGTTGCTAAAACTGCAACCTAGCCGGAACCTCAACTGCAAACCAAAAAACGGCTGGTAAAGTTGGCTGACAAAGAGAAAGGTGGACGGGTACCGGAGCCAAAAGTTTTCATAAAAGAACCCGAGCCACAAGCAAAGAAAAATACTGAACCTGTTAATCCAACAGATAAAGGCAAAGCAAAGATGCCACCGCCGCCTCCGAAGAAGAAAGATCAGATTGCGTTTGATGCTGAAATTTCCAGGAAAATGCAAGAGGAAGAAAATGCAATGGCGGGTGTGCATGAACAACAAACTTCTGAGAGACCAGCGTCTGAGGCTGAGATCAGGGCAAGGATTGAAAGAGAAGAAAAAGCGAGACTAGATGCTGAAATGATAAAGAAAATTGAAAAGACGAAAGCCGAGGAGGAAAGGAAGAAGAAGGAAGCACATGACAGAGAGATTGCTGAAAAGCTTCAATCTGAATTGGAAGCAAGGAAGGGAGCTGATGATCAGCTAATGATCACGGGTGAAGTGCAGGGGCAAGGATTGAGAATCAAGAAAGAGCCTACTGCATGGGCTGGCCCCACTGCACACGATGCTGAAACCATCCGGGGAGATATTAGGAAGAGGCTGAATGAACAAATTGAAACCAGAATTGATGAAGGAGAGGGGCAGGAACAAATCAGATACCAAACTGAGGTGTGCAAGATTGTTGACCCCCTTGTTGGGACAGCAAGAATTGAAGCAGTCATTGCCCCAGAAGGTCCATCTGGGACTGAGAAAAGAAGGAGAATTTTGATTGAAGAAGCTGATAAGCCACAAGCAAGAACTTATAAACCACAAGATCTGACTGAGAGGAGGAAGAAGGATATAGAGGAAGAGAAAGAGGAAATCATAAGGGAAGAACAAGACTTTATGGATCAAATGGCACCGATCTTCCAACATCCTGTTGGACGAGCTGCAAGGGAGGAGGAGGAGGTATCAACAAACGTTGATGATCTTTACTTTCCTGTAATTACATTTCCCTTGCCTGTAAATTGTGAACTCAATACAATGAAAAATGTAACTAAACAGGTTGGGGAGGAACCTTTGAATGAAGCAGCTGAAGGAGATATGGAAGTGGAAGGAACGCAATAGAATGAGCCAACCGATCTAGATGATGACCCAACTGATTGGCATACCAGTGAGGATGAACCCCATGAATCAATTGGATCAATTAAGCCAGTTGATTTCTGGGCAGAAACCGAGGTACGCACAAGAATGGAGATTCCAGCAACAGCTCCTGGGAAGCAACAGATCACAACTGCCAATGTCACAGCCAAATTCGACAGCAACATTGAATGTGTTAGGGCGTATGAACGGATGCAGGAATACATCATACCCGAAAAGGCGTTTGAAGTAAATGCCCTAACACATCCAACGGTTGATTTTTGGAGGACTCAACAAGGATGGGGAGAATTCTTGCTGCATCATGGGGAACCGGGATATGTTGAGCTCACTCGAGAATTCTACGCGAATATCAATGTGGAAAGGAGAACAACCTGGGTACGAGGACATACTATAGACTTTTCCCCACAGTACCTGAACAAGTTCCTCGGTACACCTGATCACCCTACCGAGATCCCGAAAGAAGAACTTTTCTGCAAGCGAGGCAAGACCACAAGAAGAAACACCTATCGTGCCATCGTTAACAGCCTAACTAAGAGGCCCACCACTGTAAACACCTTCCAAGCTTCAGAGCTCAAAGTAGAATTCATGCCCACTTATGAATTCTATATGGCAAGGATCAAGCAAAGTACGCATCCCCAAACCACTTCAGGCAGTATACTAATGGGGATGGCGAAACTTTGGCATGGAAAGAAACTAAATGCAGGAGAGCACATCTTTGAGGTTACCACTTCTAGGCTCCCAATGAAGCAAGCGCTCTGCTATCCCAATTTGATTAGAAGAATCTGCATTGATCAAGGCCTAGATATTGAGGTGTTTACAGGGCAGAAAATGGTGATCAGGGACCCCCCCATCCAAGTGCCATACATGCTAAGTCAAGAAAGGATTCGATATGCACTTCCCCTGCTGCCGGCTGACTCTGGACTTCAATCGTCACATATATCAGGTGATTTGGCACCATCTCGAATTAGATCATAACTGCCACCTCCGGCTCCTAAGAGAAGAAGAAAAACAGCTAAGACCGGAGAGGAACCTTCCACGGCTCGTACTGAAGTTCCACAAGTTGAACAGCCCGAGGGAGCAGAGCATCGAGCTGAAGAAGAAAACATTCCTGCTCCAGTACCATCTCAACCTGCTCCAGCACCATCTTATCCTCCTCCACGAAGCCAAAATGTTTCTCAATTCCCCGCTGATTCCCAAGCACTTGAAATGATGAGCCAGATGAGCCAGTCCATGCTCCAAGGGATGAAATCGATGACTGATGTTATAATATCAAGTCATGAGGAACAGCGGAAGAGGGCTGAAGAAGAACGCCAAGAGCGTAAGAGAGAAAAGGAAGAAAAGAGGAAGGAAAAATTGGAGAAGGAGAAGAAGGATGAAGAATTCAGAAAATTGATGCTGGAAAGGGAGGAGAGAATGCACAAAGAACGACAGGAGAGTGAAGAGCGAAACCGAAAAATGATAGAGTCACTTTTCCAGAGCCAAAACCAGGTCTTGCAAACTCTGCTCAAGAAGATTCCCGATGAAGCCGGAGCCTCCAAGAAGTCAGATGAGAAGAAAGATGGAGATTCATGATCCACTCCTGATGAGCTTAATTGTACATATCATACAAGAGAATTTCTTTTACTTGTGCAAGTTCGAATTAATTACATTGAAATCACTTGTAATTGATGTAATTACTGCTTTCAAAAAGGAATTTTGCAGTCCAAATAATTTTATTTTCAAAAAAAAGATGTCTGACAGTCCGAGATGAATAAGTGACTGTCAGGCCAAAAATATGCTGTTGTAAAGTATGTCAACAGTGCCTCTTTTACTGCTTTAAATTAAATAACCAGCAAAAAGTATGCATAAACCTGCTCTAAATTCACATGTTGAATTTAGGCTTGTGATTAAATTTTCAAACTTTTAAATTGGGGTAATATAATGAAAAACATGCATGAAATGAATTCCTAACGTTTTGATCTATAAAAATTTAATGATGCAATCATCTTTTTGGGTAATAAATATGCATGTTGTAAATTTTGATTGAGTGGATTGTTAGAATTAAGCTTTGATTAAACTTGAGAATATTGTATGACATGAATCAATCCAACCTTGTGAGATTTGAGCCATGAGTCACTTTTACTCATATAATTTCTTTGATGTGTGAATCAACTTGATTAAAGGAAATTAGAACTTGCAATTGGAACCGATTCAAGACCATGCCATATTCCCGAAATCGAGCATATGATCGAGGCACTTAGAAAAACCAAAATTTTGGCCATCGTTTGAAATCCAAAACCAAAAATATTTTCCCTTTAGGATTAACTCACTTGAGCCTTTAAGCCTAACTTGAAACCCACTATATTTTCCCAGCCTTATAAAAAGACCAAAATATTCAACCCAAGTGGACAAGGATAAATTCCATCAAAGGCATTAAATTTGTGATCATCAAAAACATATAAATCGGTGTTCAATAAACCGATTCAAAAAAAAAGAGAAAAAGAAAAGAAAAAGAAATAGAAATATGTTGAATTCATTTCAAAAAGAATAAAATTGCAATGACAAAGCAATTAGACTTAGTCTAATGTCATGCAATAGAAAAAGAAAAGCAAACGAAAAAGAAGGAATAATTGATGATCATGAATTCTAAATAAAAATGCCAAGTTGTGATAGAATAATCTCTTGCCACTTCTTAGCCAATAATTTCTCTTTCCTACCAAATGTTACAACCGTATGTCCCATTATAACCTTGAAAAAGACCTCGGGATCTCGATTTGAAGAAATGAACCGGTGGCGAGTTGGTCTAATTGCAAGCTTATGGGATAATTTAATTAAATTTGATTTTGAGCGTTCATGATTAAACCCCATTCGAGAGTGAGTGAATTTTCCGATTCTCTTATACGTGAGGCTCTGTTTCATCGAATCTGTTCATGTCATACCCTAATTCTAATTTTTAAACATGATATTCATGAAGGGTTGGCAATAATATTTGATTTATAGGCCCGATTTAGTAAGCAAGTATCATTTTATTAAACACTGCAATCAAGGGAATCTAATACTTTTAGTTTTTTATTGTCTTATCCCAATCCATAAAGAATGTAATTTATGAGGCCACGAAAATGAATTGAATATGTAGAGTCCGTGTTTCAAGGAACATTGACTCTGACTGCTCGGGGACGATCAATATTAAATGTGAGGATGTTGATAATGGCCAGAAATGTCCATTATTTTCAATCCATTTCCGTGCCTGAAACGGGCATTTGACCGCATTCCGGTCTTATATTAAATAAGAAAGCAGTTGAATTGGACTGATTTATGCATAATTGTAAAATAATAAGCTGGTATAAAAAATACATAAATATGTAATTTTATTACACATTTATGTTGGAAAAATCCAAAAATATGAGAAAAAGAAAAGAAAAGAAAAGGGAATAAAAAAGATGGGCAAAAGAATAAAATAGCACACGAAAATAAAAAAGATGGAAAAGAAATAAAATTCCACAAAATACATCTTTACAGGTATGACGCCAATCAAGACCTATGCCGTCAATGTTCCACGTCATGAGAGGAGAGATCTGCGTCATGAGCCATGAACCAAGACAGGAACCAACCTTTGACCTCAAACCGAAGGCATGACGCCAATGGATTGCGTCATGGGTGAAGTTCCGAGTCATTGAAGACAACCCAGAAGGCTTGACGCAAACCAACCTTTGACGTCAAGCAGGCTTTGGCATCGTACACCTTGGTTGACGTCAAAGGTTCCGCGTCATGAACCGAGTTCCACGTCGTAGGCTGCCAAGTTAGAGACATCCAAGTGTTTTCGAGCTGGAGTCCTATGACGCCGAACAACCCCTTGACGACAACCTTCCGCGTCATGAGAACTTCGACGTCAAGCATGTTTAAGTCACGCAGGAAGCATGAGTTCCACGTCATCAAGGCCCATGGGCCTAGGGTTTTGTGCCTATAAATAGGCATGATCCCAAGGTGTTGGGCATGTTAGATATTACTTACTCTTGAAGGCACATTTAGGAGTATACTCTCGTAGGTAGTTTAGTTAGTCTTATTTTTTGTATTATTTAAATTCTGTTCTTAGTCTAGAATTAATTTTTGCTAGTTTCCTTTGTAGTGTTAGCTTTGGATTAATCTTAGTTAGCCAGTTTTATATCTATTTCCTTTTTTGGAACTTTATTTTCCTTGTTTATGGTTTGAAGCACCCATTAATGGTAATATCAAACCCATTTATAAGAAAATGGGATTCAATCTTCTCTAATATCCCACAAAATATGAAATGGATACTCTAATCCATGGATTTAATTACTTGCTTCTCTTTTTGACTACTTGGTCTCTATTTGTCATTATCTCATTAATTATCCCATGTATGGTTAATTAGATGTAAGAGTATGAGGTTAGAAGCATTATTGAAGGCCGTGGGTTCCATTATGCTTGCTGAATGGTTTATTTTTCCTTCTTTATCCTATTTTATAGCTTATGATAATTTCTATCTTGTTTTTCCTTAACATAATCGGACCCTTAAGCCTAAAATGATGTTATAATGGCATATTTTGCATCTGATTATCATCTTGGTGCATTCTGGAAAAAGCTCTGACGCCAACCACCCTATGACGCCAACCATGTTGGGGTCATAGGGGAGGTTTGGCGTCATAGACATTTTTTTGGCCCAAATATTGTTCGTTTGCATGCTGGAAATGCTATGATGCCAACCACCCTTGACGTCAACCAGGTTGAGGTCATAGGGTGTGTTTGGCGTCATAAGTGCTTTTCGGCCAAAAACTTGTTCCATGTTGTGTTTCTCGTCATGGCCCCACGGGTCATGATGCAATTCCCATGATCCATGACATGGAACCCCAAACTCTTGCATGTTAGAATTATGCTTCTCATGACGCGGAACCCATGACGTGATCCTAGGATCACGTCATAATTTAGTTTCCACGTCATGACCTTCCCAAATTTCAAAAGAAAAACTTCCCAAGTCATGTATGACGCCAAACCTTTGTTTGACGCAACCTTTGGCGTCATCGCTAAGGCTTTGCATTATGAATGATCCCAACCTGTTTTGACGCCAACCCAACGACGCAATCCTAGGATCACGTCATGAGGTTGGTTGGCGTCATACATCACCCTTTTCATCCAAAAACCCTTAATTTATCATTTTATCTTTAACCCACCATTATGTTGCATCACTCCCATCTTAACCCCACGGGCTAAGACGTAATATTCTAGACTGCAACATAAGGCATTATGCTGCCAAATTTTCATTCTCCATTGCTTCACTTAATTAATTGAACCTTTGCACCAATAATTAAAGATCAAGACTAGCAATGATTACGATCAAAGATTATTTGGTGTAAGGAATTTTGTTCAATTCATCATTAAAAGACTATTGTACAAAATTCATATAATCTGAATAGATAATCTAGATTGTAATTAATTAATTATGGAAAGAGAGATTATTCAGGTTAATGAATATTTATGGATCCAAATCCATGACCCTTGCATGAGAAACCAAAGTCTCTCATGCAAGATGATTTTTATTATTCTTCTATTTTATTTTATTTTATTTTCACTTTATTTTGGTCTTTGTATTGTCATTGTAAGAAATGAGCAGTGAAAGATACACAGAATAATGTTGGCGAACGGTCCCTTTACTGGGAAATGAAATAGCCCGTAGTCTGTGTGTTAATTGATGTTCGTTATTTTGCATGGTCTGAACAGTGATTGACGAGGTCAGGCGAACGGTCCTTTCATCGGGAAATGAAGTAGCCACTCAGCCAGTTCCTGTCAGATACAGTTTCGTTTTTGTATTTTATTTTCAAACCCAAATCTCGAGTTGTTCCAACAAGAGAACGACCACTGCTAGTCAATGTCATCTATGTAATTAAGACAACAAGAGAGCATGTAGGTTTTTATTCCACTTCACAGGCAGTAATGATCTGACTGACAGCGACTACTGCTAGTCTAAGATCAAATTGCTGTCTCAATTCACTTCATCTGAATTTTAAAAGGTTGGACCACAGTCAACTGCAGTCCATTTCCCTTGGTCATTCTGCCACTCTTTAGTCTCAGACTAATTCATTCTGTGTTCCACATTCTGTCTAGACCCGCCATTATATTGGGTCGATTTATTTTACACTTCCATATAACTAGTATGCATGATAATACTATGTAATTATTGTGGTCTATAATATTTTGGGATCCTTCCCTTGGACATAGAAGTCATAATTGTCAAAACAGATATTGCGTATTAAATTTCCACCAAAAACTCATTTATAGACTCCGGATCTAAGTAAGGGATAAATTCCACAGTTATGACTAATTCATCTTCGACCGAGGGTTGATCTTTGGGAAATTAGAAGCAGAGTTAGCGATTAGGTCTCATCTAGACTGAAAAGGGTCTGTGTTCTTATTGAAAGTCTAGTACATGTTTTAGGGAATGGTTTTCAAAATCTTTTATTTTCCAAAATTGCTGTGTGTTGGAAATCTGGTATTGGGTATTACACCGAGATGGGATCCACTTGGGTTCGAATACAGTGTGATGGATAATTCTAGGGGAACAACACTCAGGCCTTGGTTATTTTCTAAGATAGGGTTGAGTCCCTTTCAACTGCTATCCTCTTCTGCCAAAGCCTATTTTTGAGTCCCGAGTGAGTGCATCTGGAACGAACTAACTTATTAGTTCATTTCATTAGTTTGTATCTCATAACCACCCGGAAGGAAGTGAACACTCCGAGCGGTTCACCGAGATCCGGGAATTCTTGATCCACATCCGGTCATCCTGACTGGGGGCTCTTCTTATACTACCAGGGTAACTCTTTTGAAACCTCCGAGTGATAGGATTTTAAATGCTTTCTTTACCGCTTTCTCTTAAATGTTTTCTTTAGAGGTCACTCGGATGTATTGAAAGTAGCGGAACTGCTTCTAGGTTTGAGAGTTATGGGATAGTTCAGGCTTGATTAGAAACTTTGGGAGTGACATGGGACAATGATAGCAGTACTTAACACTTCAATTAATGATTTGTCAGGTGTTGCTTGTCCACCACAGATAAATGACATACCTCTGCGCAGGGGCAGTTGTATATCTGTGGTATCTTAGATTTTGTTGTCTTAAGGCATGTAAATCCTTACTGTAAGTACTGTCCGTTAAAGGGAACATGGTATAGGAAACATGAGAGTTAGCTATCTGAAAGGATTATCCCAAACTAAGATCTGTGTAAAAAAATGGAAGTTTAAATATGCTTTATCTGATCCTTGCCCAATCTTTATTCTTTTCTTCCTGTCCCTTCTGTCATTCTGGAACAGCTTCATAGCTAGTGTAGCATAGATTCAAAGCTTTCTAGAATAATTTTTACTGCTTCCACAAAGATACTTTTGTCCGCTTTCTAGACCTAGATTTGACTGCTCTCTAGCCTAAAATTATCTGCTTTGTAGAATAATTTTATCTGCTTTTATAGTGTAGTTTAAATTATGTTAAGTAGTTGTTAATACCAAACTCAACTTGAATCGAGTAACCGAGAGGAAAATCTTATAAAACGACGTGGGCCCTGCTTCTATCGCACATCCTCCAGTGAACAATCCGGTCTTACTATAAATTACTGTAATTTTGACACCGTGCGTTTTCGGGCCACAGTTTCCTACATGAGTATATAAAAACGTGACAACCTATAAACATATCCCTAATCACAATTCCATCTTCATAATTGGTTTCATTAAATAAAATTAAACCGGAATTATATTCTTTTCAGATAATGCTCATATAGTGGGAAATTGTCAAAAGTTTCACGCCTTCATATGGAACTAGTGGTATAACTTCCATCTCCTTCCTTCAGCCAAATAACTCTATCCTCCAAATACCGATTTAGCCTCAGCCGACTCAAAACCACTAACAAATTATTCCAAACCTCCAATTCTTAATCAAACAGCGCCCTTCGCAATTAAATACACCATTCCATTTAAAACCGGACCACTTTCCAAACTCTACTATCTTCCCTACATTATTAATCGCCAAAGCAAAAATTCTTGGAAAGATTTCCTTCAGTGGCCGCCCCTCCATCACCGAAATATGCTGCCAAAACCGTGTCGCTACACCATTACCCACTTGAACAATGAAACCGCGGCCCCTTGGTTTCTCCAATTTCAATTCTTCCCAAGCACAACAAATTTTACCCCATAACGTCCTGCTCATCCTTGCTTCCGGCACCAATGGGGTTGCTTTACCATAATATTTTGCGTCGATTACTTCTTTTCACAATGTCCGCTCTTTCCCAAATCGCCATCTCCACTTAAGAAGAAAGGCAGAATTAAAGCGATGTGTGTCCCATATACTCAATCCACCATCCTCCTTATGCCTGCATATCTTCTCCAAACAAACTGTATGAAGCCTCCTAACTCCCTCCTCTCCATGTATAATTAATTCGTTGATTTTGTTTAGACCTCATGTACAGTTTGATTGATTCGTACATAATTTATAGAAATCTTTGGTTTTTAGAAAGATTTTATATAGTTATATTGTTTTAGTAGAGATGATATGAGACTTGGCCTAGTGGCCATGTCCATAATTTTCAGGGTCTGATTCCACCTGGGCCCCATATACCTCCCCTTTATCCCCCTTTGTAATTCATGTGGCATAGGCTCCCACACACCTTTGCCGACACATGAGTGTTAATGTTTACAAAAAAAAAATATTGAGTTCATTAAAATCTATAGACAACTAAAATCTATAAATTGTTGAATTATCTTTAAACTTTTTAAAATTTATATTGAATACTTCTACATTTTTAAAATTTATAAATAATACCTTAAGATTTTCATTTTTTTAAAAAATCAATTAAATACACCCAAATTTTAAAAGTTGAAAAAAATGTATAAAAATTTGATGGAATAAAATAAACGATAAAACTTTTTTCGCTGAACAACCTATACAGGCTAGGAAATGGGTTTTGGAAGCCTATGCCACACAAATTACAAAGGGATAAAAGAGATGGATAGGGGGCCGGGTGAAAAATCCTACCCCCAACCTATAGGTTGGGAGTCAATGATTAAATTGGAGTCATTAATATATAATTAACTAAGAATTTTGATTATAGTTATTCATATATCCCGGCCTACTTGGCAAAATAGTTAAACTAATCAGCTATTTTGTAAGATAATTTAAGATAAATTAACTTATTTAAAAAGATAACTTAAAACAGTGTTCAATCAACTCTTTTTAAAATGCTACAAATAGCACCATTTTAAACAAAAAGTTAATTTTAAAATTATCAAACAATTAATTTTAATTAAATTAAAATCCCCCGATGGGGTCCGAAATCCCTACGTAACCCCTGGAGGAAAAATTATGTAAGAAAACCCCATGGATTGAAAACATTTAAGTAAAGGGAAAAAATAACTGTTTATTTTAATAATAAAGTCTTATTGGACCACACAATCTCAGATTTGCTTTGTCTTCTCACATTCGTCCCCGGCACTATGTCATTGTCCAAACAAAATTGAACGGAGAAGGGCCGACGGTGCGGGAAGAAATCGATTGCGAGTGCGAGGAAGAAATCGATTGCGAGGGTTCACAATTAATTTGGAAGAATTTTGTATTCGAGAAGGGGGACGGTCTAGGGGACTTGGGAGAGCGAGTGCGAGGGTCCCGGTGGGGAATAGACGGGCAGCGGAGAAGCGACGGTGGAGGGTGCAGCCGGAGTTCGAGGTTCGCGAGGGAGGGAATTGCGGCGGAGAGTGATAGGGGTAAGTAATTTCCTTTTTATTTGGGTGAATGTATAGGTTGGGGGAAATAGGGCATCTGACCGGTGCCGGCGGCGGAATTGATCGTGGGGAGTTTAGGATGGAGGCATAGGCGTTGGGATGTTGTAGTGAAATTTGGTTTATTTACGATTTTTTATTAAAATGAAAGGATGTTGTAGTGAAATTTGAATGAATTTGGTTTGCCATGTGATTTGTGTTTGGGGATTATTAGCAGATATTATATTAGTGGGCAGAATTCGTGTTTGAATAGTCCATGGATTTAGTGTATAATGTAAATGGGGAATTGTGTAATGTAAATGGTATATGTGCCGTAGTATGATGGATTTAGATGTTCTAAGAAACGGATGTTAGCAAGGTTTTGTGATGATGTGTATTTTAACTTGTTGCAGGGGGATTGGTCTGGAGTATGCATTTTGCAGGGTGATAAGGAATGGCCAGAAAGGCATCCGAGAAGATAGGTGGGAAGAAAGCGGCCGAGAGTTCGAAAGAGGAAGGAGTAAGTAGGGAACAGGTGGCTGTGGATGGAAGATCGAAGGAGAAAGGGCAAAGTAGTAAGGGGAAGTCTGTGGAGGATGGATCACAGGTGAGAGGACAGAGTAGCAAAGGGAAAAATAGGGATGATGGAAAGAAGAAGAAAGTGGTACGGAAGGAGGAGGGAAAAAGGGCTGTTACGAAGAGTAAGGAAGGGGGGAGGCGGGGTTGACGACGAGGTGCTCACCACAGTTTTTCAGGGCGACTATGGATGGAATCGTTGAGGGACTTACCGAAGAGCAGCTAGGTGCAATGAGGAGGACCCCTTTCTGGCATTTCATGCAATGTCCAACTGGGTATAGTAGTTTATCATGGTTAGAAGCTTTGGTGAGGTGCTACTGTGCAGAGGGTACGAGTTTCCTCATTGGAGAGGATTTGGAGTTAAAGTTTCCAGTAGCAGAGTTTTGTTGCGTGATGGCATTGCAGAAGGAGGGGCAGTATGTCCATCCAAAGTTGCAAGAGAAGAGTAGGACAGTTGATAAGTATTTCGGGGGAAGAGTTGCTAATGTGAAGCGGAAGAAGATTATTAAGGTGTTAAGGAAAATGTGTGGGGGTGAGGCTGCAGTGTTGGGCAGACATGACCCCGAGGATGCAACAAGGATGTATATATTATTGGTCTTCAACTGCATATTATTCCCCACTGCAGACCAATATGTTCCCCCGTTTCTCATACAATACGTTGATGACCTTCAAAGAATAGGGAATTATGCTTGGGGAGCTGCGGCGCACACATATCTATTAGATTGCCTGAAGAATTGCCATGAAGGGAAGAGGTATGCCGATGCTGCGTTCTCGGCTTAACGGTAAGTTTGGTAATATTGGAATCTGGCTTATTGTTATTTACACATATCTGAATGTGTTTGGTAATATAATACATGTTGAGTGGAATTGATTACAGACTTGGTTTTTCGAGCGTGTCTCCCTAAAGGCGAAGCCTACTGAGAAGGCATGTGTACCCCGGTTTGCAAAGTGGCGAAGCAGTCATCCTGGGCTTGTCGAATGCGTAGAGGCATTGAGGAAGCTGAAGGCGGACGACGTGCACACCTTTTATCCTTTGGAAGAGGAGCGTAGTTATTTAACACATGTGATAAAGCAAATGGAGGTAAGCGGTGGAAATTAATTCCGGAAATGTAAACTATTTCTCGAACGATTTGTTGCGTAATGTGAGGCGTTGGTAGAACTGACATGTATAATTTTAATTTCCTGGCATAGGATGTAATTGCGGGGAGCAAACCAGTGGAGATACATAGTGGAAAGGTGCCGGTGGAAGTGGGCCCGCGGAGGGGTCGTGATGTAGGTGGTGAGCGCAAGCGGTCATGTAGGAGGGAAGGGGTAAAGCTTGGTAAGCAGATAAAGGGGCAGGGGCATAAGGTGGTGGAAGAGAAATGTAATCAGGTCGGCGAGGAGAGTCGAGGTGAGGAAGCCCGAGAACCCACTGGTGATGACATCGGAGGGGAGCAACATATGGAGACGGGAGGGGAACAACATGATGAGCATTTGGAGATACCGGTTGATGAGTATGGATCTGAGCAGGATGAAGGTATAGTTTAGTGTAATTTATAAGTTTCAATGTTTATGTGTAATGATCGATACGTTGCTGGATTTTAAAAATTGTTATGAATGAATGATTCTTGATATATTGTACACTGTAATATTATCTTCATGTTTAATGAAAACAATGGACGATGAAAGGCGGACTGAAACTTTTGACAAATTTCACTAACACGAGCGTTTTTCAATAAAATATATCAGGATTGAATTTATTAAATGAAAGAAAAGAGTTATGATTTGTGGGAAAGGGTGTAACACCCTGGATTTGATTTCCCAGGCCAGGGCATTACCGCCACACTTTTCTAAACAAGACCCGACCCAAGTCGAGCTCATCTAGAAAAATGCTAAGGCTAAGTTGTATCAATTTTTCAAAACAATTTAAAAACTATTCAATCATGCCCGAATTAAAATCAGAGTATCTCATGCATCACAGTAATAATCAGTGCGGAAGCTAAACAAATAAAAATGGGGCCAAACAGACGGCCAAAAACCAAAGTCCAAAGTCCAGTAGTAAAGTCCAAAGTGCAGAAATTTAAAGTAATCATAAAATGCGACAAGTCTTTATTCTTGGAAAGTCCCATCCCAATGCGCCAACACTTACTCTGCGAAAAATAGGAAATAACAATTTATCAGTACAAACGGTACTGAGTAAGTTAACGTATAGCATAACAAAATTTAAAGATTTAGAAGAGTAATAAAAAGTTGGGAAATTAATCTAACGAACGAGTAAAAATAAATTACGGGGATTTCTTTTTGCACTTTACCACACCAATGTTCATTTTGATCGAGGACATCCAAAACATTACCCGCTTGGGCGCTTATGTCCACAAGCTGCCGGTATCGACGATCCAGGGCCTTAGCCGTTTTGGGATCAATTACCCGCTTGGGCACTTATGTCCACAAGCCGACGGTATCCACAATGTGAGAGCAGCGGACCCTATACAGACACACTCCGGAGCCCTAGGTAACCCCTACGGATACACCTAGGAGTATAGACTCATACAATCACGCAACATAATAATAATTCCTTGGCGCCGTTTTGGCCACCAAAAAGAAGGGGCGGCCCAACGAGCCCACGCCAAGTGCACTTACCCTCCAAATTGAACATCTAACTCGATCAAAACTCACAAAGTTTCAAAAATCACATTTTAATCATTACAACATATATCTTCATTTCCAGAATTCATAGGATTCATCAAAGAGTAGCATTCGACTCAAAAACTACCGAAACGTACGAAACCAAATTTCACCGGTAAGACTACACTGTGGCAGTTTCCAAAATCGTATTAGGAAATGTAGTAAAACTTTGTGAAAAATTCTGAAAATTTTACAGGTGCTAGGCGACATCAAAATAAACATTTTTCTCAGAAATAGGCCTTAGCAAATTCGGACTCTAAGTCACTCAAAAAAAAATCATTTCAGAAACTTGTTTTCAAAAGGGTGCAAAGACCACTGTTCATCCGACCACAGCTTACTTAAAAATCCATAACAATTCGAAGGTTGTTCCAAAAATTCTGAAATTTAACAGGAGCAAACTAGACACATAGATGAACAATTTTCATGAAGAAGTCGACCATCAAAAATGACCATAGCTAGGAGAAATATGAACCACAAAACTGAACATGCTAGGAATTTGAATCTGTCACCAAATATAGCAGAAAATACCAGATCCGTTTTCGTCGACCAAATCAATTCCAAAAATTATGAAAATTTACAGACATCATCTTTAAAGTATTAGGAACATTTTTCATTTAGACAAGTTCTTCCAAAAGTGAACGGATCTTGACGAAAAACGCTGAACAAATAAACTACTCGGATAGAAACCCTAAAAGACAGATTTGGCACAAGATGAAGATTGAACTATATCTCGAAGATTACTCAACCAAACACTCTAAAAATTGATATGCACATCATTAACTTACTTCTCAAGAGTGTAGTGTCGAAATCCTCTTTGGTTGAACCCTCAAATTCGCCCGGGACAGCCTCAAACCTCCAAGATCTACCGGACGAATCCTATTTTGAGGTGTTTGGATAAAAGCTTGATGTTAGGGCCTAGAATCCGAAATAAGGAACAAGGAATTGGTTTAGCAACCTTACCTAGACGTAGGAGAAGGGATTGGAATGCTTGAACTCGACCAAAGCCCCAAGAACAAGATGGACAACTCTCACCAACTCACAAACACTCAAGAGAGAACTGATTTTCGGATTGGTGGTGTAGGGTGAATTTTGGGGCTGTTATGGGGGGATTAATGGGGTAATGGTTATTCCCTAGGTTGCCTTAATGATCATGGGAAAGGTGGGAGTGTAATTATCCAGTCAAGGACCGGATTAAGGCCACCAAACCTTACTCATTTCCTCAATCCAACCAATGCACCATTTAATCCATCTTAGTTCTTGAACCTATCAATATACAACTATGTAGGGGTTCTTAATCCATCCAAATCTGTCCCAAATGGTCCCAATACATCCCTAATCACTTAATAATGTCTGAGCATTGAATTGGAATCGATTGGAGTCGCCTAGGTTCGAAAAATGGCGAAAACGCGTTTGAACGCGTAGGGGCTGCAGCCCCTGCATGGTGGCGCGCCACCGCGCGGCCACCGCGCCACCACAGGCTGCGGCCCTTTTTTTTCTTTTTTTTTTTTTTTCTTTTTTTTTTATAATATGATTTTTGATCTTTTTAAAAAATCATACTTGGATTATCCGATTGTTGGATACTCCGATAACTCTCTTCGAGTTGCTATCGTGCGAAAATATTTAATTCCGCTCTCCCGGAATTATTTCGGTTGCGATAGTTAAATCCAATTAATTAATTTAATTAATTAATTTTTTTCGGATTTAATACTCGATGTTGATTTCTCGGGTATTACAGTCTACCCTCCTTAGAAATCAACTTCGTCCTCGAAGTTGGGTCGCACTTCGGAAAAATAATTGGCACATAGAAATTATTGAGGCTCGCAATATAAAATTCTTACCTCGCATGCGACGACTCTGCGCGGGGTGTCACATCCTCTCCCCCTTAGGACTGCAGTTATGTCCCCATAACTGCTCCTGAGTCGCTCCGGAAAAGGTTGGGATATCTCTGCTTCATATTCGCTTCCAATTCCCACGTCGCTTCCTCGATGCCATGATTCGACCATAGGATCTTCACCATCCTCACAGTCTTGTTTCTTGTGACCCTTTCCTTGACGTCAAGTACCTCGATCGGATACTCCTCGTATGTCAAGTCATCATCTAGCTCAATCACGTCGGGTTGCAACACGTGAGTTGGGTCGTGCACATATTTCTTCAGTTGAGAAACATGGAATACATTGTGCACTCGCGACAACTCTGGTGGAAGTGCCAATCGGTAAGCCAAGGTACCTACACGATCCAAAATCTCGTACGGACCAATGTAGCGAGGACTTAGCTTCCCTCGTTTACCGAATCGCATCACCCCCCTCATGGGCGATACTTTCAGCATAACCTTGTCTCCCACCTCAAATTCTAACTCTTGCCGCCTAGTGTCGGCGTAGCTCTTCTGCCTATCTTGCGCGGCTTTCATTTTCTGTTGAACCACCTTGATCTTGCTATTCATATCCTCAATGAGCTGCGGTCCAACAACTACCGAATCATCATCCTTCGTCCAGCACAACGGACTACGACACTTCCGTCCGTAAAGCGCTTCGAACGGTGCCATGCCTATGCTAGCGTGATAACTGTTGTTGTACGAGAATTCAATCAACGGCAAGTGGTCTTCCCAACTTCCCTTGAATTCGAGTACACACGCTCTTAGCATGTCTTCGAGCGTCTGAATCGTGCGCTCCGTCTGACCGTCCGTCATTGGATGAAAAGCTGTGCTCATCTTGATTTGGGTTCCTAAGGCTTCTTGTAATTTAGTCCAGAAGTTGGAGACGAATCTACTATCTCGGTCTGAGATAATATCATGCGGTACTCCGTGCCTTCGGACCACATTCTCGATGTATGCCTTAGCTAGTTGATCCATCGACCAATTTTCCTTCATTGGTATGAAAATGGCGGTCTTTGTTAACCGGTCAACTATTACCCAAATCTTATTCATTCCTCGGGGAGATCTTGGCAATCCCGAAACAAAATCCATGGAGATGCTGTCCCACTTCCAGCTTGGGATCTCCAATGGCTTTACCAATCCTAGCGGTTTTTGCCTCACTACCTTCACCTTCTGGCAGGTTATACACTTAGCCACAAAGTCGGCAACATCCTTCTTCATCCGCGGCCACCAATAGATTTTCTTTAAGTCTTTGTACAACTTATCCCCACCAGGGTGGACTGAATAAGGCGTACTGTGGCCTTCTTCCATAAGTTTCCTCTTCAATTCCTCGCACTTATGAGGAATACACCATCTTCCTTTAAAACGAACACTTCCGTCTTCATGGATCGTGAATCCTACCGCCTTTCCTTCACTTATTTTTCCTTTGATCCTCTGGAGATTCTCGTCGTCCGGTTGGGCTTCTCGAATCTCATCAAATACGGTAGATTCAACTGTTATGGCGTTCACTGTCTCCACCACGGTTCCATAATGGACTAGTTCAGTATCTAACTTAGCTAAGTCCATATACAGTCCCGAAGGTAGAATGAGTGTGTTCGTCGTGTGCCTCGTCTTGCGACTCAACGCATCTGCTACGACGTTCGCCTTGCCTTCATGGTAGGCTATATCCAGATCGTAATCCTTAATCAGCTCGAGCCATCTCCTCTGCCTCATATTTAACTCTTTCTGAGTAAATATATACTTGAGGCTTTTGTGATCTGTAAACATCCGACAAGTTCGTCCATATAGATAGTGTCGCCAGATCTTAAGAGCGAACACTACCGCTGCCAGTTCCAGATCATGTGTCGGGTAGTTTACCTCGTGCGTCTTGAGTTGCCTAGATGCATAAGCAATCACTCTACGGTTTTGCATTAGCACGCAACCAAGACCTTCCTTCGAGGCGTCGCTATACACCTCATAATCCTCAGTCTCTGATGGCAACGCTAGAACCGGTGCTGATGTGAGTCTCCCCTTAAGCTCACGGAATGACTGCTCACACTCAGCTGTCCAATCAAACTTCAATCCTTTCTTCAGTAGTTGGGTCATCGGTCTCGCAATTTTTGAAAAGTCCTTCACGAACCTTCGGTAGTATCCGGCTAGACCTAGGAAACTTCTTACCTCGGTCTGGTTTGTTGGTGCCGGCCAATCAGACACTGCTGATATCTTCGCCGGGTCGACTGATACTCCTTTAGCCGATACTATATGACCTAGAAAAGCGACTTCATTCTTCCAAAACTCGCACTTTGATAGCTTCGCGTATAGCTGATTCTTCCTCAAAAGTCCGAGTACTTGGTGCAAATGACTACTATGCTCTTCCTCATTCCTCGAGTAAACTAGGATGTCGTCGATGAATACGACTACACATGTGTCTAGTAACTCTCGGAAAACGCTATTCATGAGGTTCATGAATACTGCGGGAGCATTAGTCAGACCGAAGGACATTACGGTGAATTCGTAGTGTCCATATCTTGTTCGGAAAGCTGTCTTGGGTATATCGTTCTCGGCGATACGCAATTGGTGGTATCCCGACCTTAGATCAACCTTTGAAAATACCGACGCTCCTTTCAGTTGATCGAAGAGATCTTCGATCCTAGGTAGCGGGTACTTGTTCTTAATCGTCACTTGATTAAGACCTCGGTAGTCGATGCACAATCGGAGTCCGCCGTCCTTCTTTTTCACGAACAGGACTGGAGCTCCCCATGGTGATGTGCTCGGCCGAATATATCCCTTAGATAACAACTCCTCTAGTTGTTCTTTCAGCTCCTTCATCTCAGCAGGCGCCATGCGATATGGTGCCTTTGATACCGGTTCGATTCCGGGCACGAGATCGATCGTGAACTCCACTTCTCGCTCAGGAGGCATTCCTGGAATATCCTCCGGAAAGACATCTGGGTAATCGTTCACGACGGGGATATTGTCGATCTTGTTCTCCTCGCCTTCCAGATTATGCACGTAGCACGCGTACAGTTGGTATCCCTTCTGCATGAGATTGCAGAACTTTAATGCATTTACTATCTTGGCACCCTTCTTCTGAGGCTGCATATAGTAAATGACCTTCTTTCCGCGACTCTTCGCCAACGAGATCTTCTGCTTCTGGCATTCGATAACAGCCTTGTACCTCGTCAACCAGTCCATTCCCAAAATGATATCGAAATCCTTAAGGTCAAATTCTATGAGATTCGCAAAGAATTCAGTGTTCTTGATTACTATCGGGATCCCGTCATATCGTTTGGAACACGATACTATCTTACCCGATGGTAATTGGATTCCTAAGTTAATGTTATTCGGAGCTGGTAGATCTAACGCAGACATAATTCTCGTGGAAATCAAAGAGCAACTCGCTCCCGAGTCAAATAAGACCTTGACAGGTACGCTTAAAGCAGTAAACGTACCTTCGATCACGTCGCCTTGGGCAGCTAAGTCAGCTTGGTTTATCACGTTCAGGCGTCCTACTGGCCTCCCTTGATTCCCATGCTGGTTTGGATTCTGAGGTGGCCTCTGTGCCTGCGGAAATCTCTGCCCTTGGTTGTCCTGCTGGTTTGGCCCGGCTGGCCTGTTGCCCTGAGGACGGTTTATCAGATCCAACCTCTTGTCAATGCGGTCCTCCCTCGTCCGGCATTCCTTCTTCATGTGGCCTTCTCGGCCACACCGGTAACAATGCCCCGGCCTTGGGCATTCACGCACCAAGTGCGGAAGGTTGCATTCCCGGCATCTGGGTATGAAGGCGCCCTGGTTATCCGGCCTCCAACCTCCTTGGCCTCCTCGGTTGAGTTCTCTGTTGTCCGGCTTCCTTTGACCATCATTCCTTCCTTGGTCGTTCCCCCTTCTGAAGTGATTTCCAGAGTTGTTGTTCCGGTTCTTCTTATCGAAATTGTTTAGGCCCTTGCTCGCCTCTCCATGATCCTTGCGTTTCAGCTGTTGTACTCGTGCAATTGCCACTGCACGATCATAAACAGCTTGCAGAGTAGTGTGCTGTCCGCCAACCAAGATCTCTCGGATGCTGAGATTCAGCCCCATCTCGAATTTCTGGGCTTTATCAGCATCGGTTGGTACCAGCCTTGGAGCGAATCGGACGAGCTCTTTAAACTACGCATAGTATTCTTGAACTGTCTGAGTGCCTTGTCGGAGATTTATGAATTCCTCATACTTAGCAGTCTTTATGCTGAGGGGATAGAACCTTTCCCTCATCATCTCCTTAAACTCTTCCCAGAAGTAGGCATGTTCACCATCAGCAAGTCCTTCTTGGTGGTTTTGCCACCATTCGTCAGCCTCTCCTCTCAGGTAGTACACAGCCACACCAACCTTTTCATTCGCGGGACACCTGATGGCGGTAAGCAGTTTATCAAAAGTCCTCAGCCAGTCCTCCAACTTCGCGGGATCCTCCTGTCCCTCGTAATGAGGCGGCTGGTAAGGGTTCACCATCGCCAGATAGTTTATGCGAGCTGCTGGGGGTGGTACTGCTGCTTGAGCTCGGTTGACTTCAGCATTTCCTAGAGCAACGAGGACTTGCTCAACTGTCCTCAACCTCTCATCAAGTGCGTTGGGAGCGGGGTTAGCTTGAACTCCCGGATTCGGCGGGTTCGCATTCGCTGGAGCATTAACGTTCTCATTCACTGGAATCTCAGCTCTAGGTCTCCCTCTGGGCGGCATTCTGATGATCAAGCACGCAGAGGTTAGATTCGCAGTTAGATGAAAGTTAATAGTCAAGTTAGACTATGGTTAGAACTCAACCTCATAGGTTCTAAGTGTTAAAGACCACTGAAATGGGCAAGAAAGGAAAGAGAAAACTAAATACGAAATTCCACTAGATGATAACGATTTAATAACAAGGCTACTACATCAAATACTACTAGGTCACCACTACAGAAAATGTGGTACCATCAAGATAATCAATATGCGATAATAATAGGTACGGAAATGGTAGGAAACTAGTAGCGAAAAGCGGTAAAAGTCCAACAAGATAGAACGCATGATAAAGTCTAGATCAAGTAGTCGGGAGAATAGCCAAGCATCCGGCGATCAGCCTCGATCTCCTCGTCGGTATCAAGAGGCAGTGGAGGGTTCTCCACAACCTCCTCGGGGTCCTCTTCTTCCTCCTCAACGTTGATGAACTCATCGGGGTCAAACTCCTCCTCCTCTTCCATCTC
Source organism: Hygrophila difformis (assembly GCA_030278955.1). Lineage (NCBI taxonomy): Eukaryota > Viridiplantae > Streptophyta > Magnoliopsida > Lamiales > Acanthaceae > Hygrophila > Hygrophila difformis. The sequence continues at coordinate 17,603,695 of JAOANR010000011.1, forward strand.
GGGTTCGGGGTTAAGCTGGTTTTGCAGCCCAACAATGACCTCCTCCAACGCAAAGATGCGTCCCTGTAGCATATGCACGTGGTGTCGGCAATCCTCGAACTCGGCCGCAAGAGCATCATGGCGAGCAGCCATCTGGGTACTCCTAATGGTCATAGCCTCCATCCTCTCCTCTAAAGCCACAATCCTATTTCTATCGTTTGCGGCATCCCTAGAGATATGGCGAAGTTCGTGCGTGATATCCGACATGGAGCACAATAAACGCATGATGGAATCTTGTAACCTCGGGTCGGCCATCTAATCATGCAAATTTTACATTAAGGGATATGCCACACATGAAAATAATTTGTTAATGCACATGCTTCCCCCCAAAAATAGTACTAAGTTTTTAAGACTTGTCGAATTTGCAAGATATACTTTTCCATGGGTTTTAAAAATAAAATTCCCTTTTTCCATGGAAATAGTACTTAAAATGCTTAAAAATAATATTAAATAATTTGGGCCTCTATAGTGGGCCGAAAAATAATAGCTTGAAAATTTTCGGGCTCTGATACCACTTTGTAACACCCCGGATTTGATTTCCCAGGCCAGGGCATTACCGCCACACTTTTCTAAACAAGACCCGACCCAAGTCGAGCTCATCTAGAAAAATGCTAAGGCTAAGTTGTATCAATTTTTCAAAACAATTTAAAAACTATTCAATCATGCCCGAATTAAAATCAGAGTATCTCATGCATCACAGTAATAATCAGTGCGGAAGCTAAAACAAATAAAAATGGGGCCAAACAGACGGCCAAAAACCAAAGTCCAAAGTCCAGTAGTAAAGTCCAAAGTGCAGAAATTTAAAGTAATCATAAAATGCGACAAGTCTTTATTCTTGGAAAGTCCCATCCCAATGCGCCAACACTTACTCTGCGAAAAATAGGAAATAACAATTTATCAGTACAAACGGTACTGAGTAAGTTAACGTATAGCATAACAAAATTTAAAGATTTAGAAGAGTAATAAAAAGTTGGGAAATTAATCTAACGAACGAGTAAAAATAAATTACGGGGATTTCTTTTTGCACTTTACCACACCAATGTTCATTTTGATCGAGGACATCCAAAACATTACCCGCTTGGGCGCTTATGTCCACAAGCTGCCGGTATCGACGATCCAGGGCCTTAGCCGTTTTGGGATCAATTACCCGCTTGGGCACTTATGTCCACAAGCCGACGGTATCCACAATGTGAGAGCAGCGGACCCTATACAGACACACTCCGGAGCCCTAGGTAACCCCTACGGATACACCTAGGAGTATAGACTCATACAATCACGCAACATAATAATAATTCCTTGGCGCCGTTTTGGCCACCAAAAAGAGGGGGCGGCCCAACGAGCCCACGCCAAGTGCACTTACCCTCCAAATTGAACATCTAACTCGATCAAAACTCACAAAGTTTCAAAAATCACATTTTAATCATTACAACATATATCTTCATTTCCAGAATTCATAGGATTCATCAAAGAGTAGCATTCGACTCAAAAACTACCGAAACGTACGAAACCAAATTTCACCGGTAAGACTACACTGTGGCAGTTTCCAAAATCGTATTAGGAAATGTAGTAAAACTTTGTGAAAAATTCTGAAAATTTTACAGGTGCTAGGCGACATCAAAATAAACATTTTTCTCAGAAATAGGCCTTAGCAAATTCGGACTCTAAGTCACTCAAAAAAAAATCATTTCAGAAACTTGTTTTCAAAAGGGTGCAAAGACCACTGTTCATCCGACCACAGCTTACTTAAAAATCCATAACAATTCGAAGGTTGTTCCAAAAATTCTGAAATTTATCAGGAGCAAACTAGACACATAGATGAACAATTTTCATGAAGAAGTCGACCATCAAAAATGACCATAGCTAGGAGAAATATGAACCACAAAACTGAACATGCTAGGAATTTGAATCTGTCACCAAATATAGCAGAAAATACCAGATCCGTTTTCGTCGACCAAATCAATTCCAAAAATTATGAAAATTTACAGACATCATCTTTAAAGTATTAGGAATATTTTTCATTTAGACAAGTTCTTCCAAAAGTGAACGGATCTTGACGAAAAACGCTGAACAAATAAACTACTCGGATAGAAACCCTAAAAGACAGATTTGGCACAAGATGAAGATTGAACTATATCTCGAAGATTACTCAACCAAACACTCTAAAAATTGATATGCACATCATTAACTTACTTCTCAAGAGTGTAGTGTCGAAATCCTCTTTGGTTGAACCCTCAAATTCGCCCGGGACAGCCTCAAACCTCCAAGATCTACCGGACGAATCCTATTTTGAGGTGTTTGGATAAAAGCTTGATGTTAGGGCCTAGAATCCGAAATAAGGAACAAGGAATTGGTTTAGCAACCTTACCTAGACGTAGGAGAAGGGATTGGAATGCTTGAACTCGACCAAAGCCCCAAGAACAAGATGGACAACTCTCACCAACTCACAAACACTCAAGAGAGAACTGATTTTCGGATTGGTGGTGTAGGGTGAATTTTGGGGCTGTTATGGGGGGATTAATGGGGTAATGGTTATTCCCTAGGTTGCCTTAATGATCATGGGAAAGGTGGGAGTGTAATTATCCAGTCAAGGACCGGATTAAGGCCACCAAACCTTACTCATTTCCTCAATCCAACCAATGCACCATTTAATCCATCTTAGTTCTTGAACCTATCAATATACAACTATGTAGGGGTTCTTAATCCATCCAAATCTGTCCCAAATGGTCCCAATACATCCCTAATCACTTAATAATGTCTGAGCATTGAATTGGAATCGATTGGAGTCGCCTAGGTTCGAAAAATGGCGAAAACGCGTTTGAACGCGTAGGGGCTGCAGCCCCTGCATGGTGGCGCGCCACCGCGCGGCCACCGCGCCACCACAGGCTGCGGCCCTTTTTTTTCTTTTTCTTTTTCTTTTTTTTTTATAATATGATTTTTGATCTTTTTAAAAAATCATACTTGGATTATCCGATTGTTGGATACTCCGATAACTCTCTTCGAGTTGCTATCGTGCGAAAATATTTAATTCCGCTCTCCCGGAATTATTTCGGTTGCGATAGTTAAATCCAATTAATTAATTTAATTAATTAATTTTTTTCGGATTTAATACTCGATGTTGATTTCTCGGGTATTACAAAGGGGTTTAAGGATATATTTCACTTTTTATTACTCATGTGGGAGACTTTGATTTCAAACGGCGCTGTGGACCTCCCCGGCATGAAACTTTTGACAATTTCGTGCCTTGAAGATCCTTGCCATGAAACTTTTGACAAGTTCCCACTACATGAGTATTTTCTGAAAAATCATAATCCTGGTTTTCAATTTTATTTAATGAAACCAATTTATGAAGGCGGAGTTGGGATTAGGGATATATTTATAGGTTGTCACGTTTTTATTTACTCGTGTTAAGAAACTGTGCCCCCGAAAGCGCACGGAGTCAAAAATTGCAGTATTTATAGTAAGTACCGGATCGTTCACTGGAGGATGTGCGATGGAAGCAGGGCCCACGTCGTTTACTAAGATTTTCCACTCGGTTACTCGATTCAAGTTTGTGTTTGATTTATCAACTACTTGACAGAATTTAAACTAAGCTATGAAAGCAATTAAAATAAAGTAGATAAAATTATTCTAGAAAGCGAATTTAAATTGAGACAGAAGGGACAGGAAGAAAATAATAAAATTGGACAAGATTCAGATGAAACACAATTAAACTTCCATTTTAATACGCAGATCTTAGTTTGGGATAATCCTTTCAGTTAGCTAACTCTCATGCTCTCTATACCATGTTCCCTTTAACAGACAGTTACTTACAGTAAGAGTTTACATGCTCTTAAGACACCAAATTCTAAGATACCACAGACTCACAACTGCCCTCACATGGCCATGCTGAGGCATATCATTCATCTGTGGTGGACAAACAACACCTGAAAAATCATTTATTGAAGTGGCAAGTACCGCTATCATTCCCCCATGTCACACCCCAAGATTCTAATCAAGCCCTGAACTATCCCTTAACTATCAGTCCTAGTAGCAGTTACACAACTCTCAATACAACCGAGTGACCTCTAATGAAAGCAGTTAAAAGAAAGCAGTTAAAAGAAAGCGGTTAAGAAAGCATATCAAATCCTATCACTCGGAGGTTTTTGAAAGTCTGACCCTGGTAGTAAAAGAAAGCCCCCAGTCAGAATGACTGGGTGTGGATCAAGAATTCCCTAATCTCGGTGAACCGCTCGCAGTGTTCACTCCCCTTCGGGTGGTTATGAGATACAAACTAATGAAACGAACTAATAAATTAGTTCGTTCCGGATGCACTCACTCAGGACTCAAAAATAGGCTTTGGCAGAAGAGGATAGCAGTTGAAAGGAACTCAACCCTATCTTAGAAAATAACCAAGGCCTCTTTATTGTTCCTCTAGAATTATCTAACACACTGTATTTGAATCCAAGTGGATCCCATCTCGGTGTGATAGTTAAGACTAAATTCCCAATACACAGCAATTTTGGAAAATAATAGATGTTTGAAAATCATTCCCTAAACAGGTACTAGACTCTCAATTAAAGCACAGATCCTTTCAGTCTAGGTGAGACCTAATCGCTGACTCTGCTTCTAATTTCCCAAAATCAACCCCCAGTCGGATATGAATTAGTCATAACTGTGGAATTTATCCCTTACTCAGATCCGGTTTTTATAAATGAATTTTTGTTGGAAATTTATTGTGAGACATCTGATTTAAAATCAAGATTTCTATGTCTAAGGGAAGGATCCCAAAATAATATCGACCACAATATCTACATAATAATATCATGCATAAATTTATAGAGAAGTGTAAAATTAAATTAACCCAAAATATAAGGTGGGTTTAGACAGAAGTTGGAACACAAAGATGAAATAGCCGGAGATGAGAAGAATTTAGGCTAAAGAGAGTGCCAGAAATAATTGGGGTGATCTGGACTGCAAACATCTACTATCCAGGTCCCAACTATTCCAGGTGGAACGGTTTTTTAGACAGAAGGGAATTCCAAGTGACGGTGACCACCGTCATTCAGCTCCCTTTTGTCTGTGAAAGGAAGAAAAACCCACATATTTTCTTGTTGTAATAATTCTCAAATAATGTTGGTTGACATTATTTAATAATACTACAACTTGAATTCAGGTTTGAAATTAAGATAAAGAAAAGAAAACTGTATCCGGATAGGAGTCAGCTGAGCAGCTATTATAATCCCGGATGGACGAACCGCCAAGGCTTCCACCAACCACTATCCGGACCATGCAAAATAACAACTAGTAATTAATATTCAGACTACGAGCTAGTTTATCCATGTGGGAATACCCGCCAACATTATTTTGATATATCTCTTACTAGCTGTTTCACACAACACGGGTAAAGACAAAATAAATAAAAGAAAATATTTTTGGGTCATCTTGTATGAGAGACATTGGTTTCTCATCCAAGGTTATGGAAATTAATCCATAATTACTCTTTACGTCTAAATAATCACTCATTCCATAATTAATTAATTACAGTCCGGATTATATACTTAGATCATTAGAGTTTAATTTTTGTAGAAAAGTCTTTTAATGGAAATTGAACAAAGTTCTTTATATCAATTTAATCATGGGTTGAGATCATTGGATGTCAACCTCAAAAATATTAATACAAAGGTTCAATTAATTAATGGAGTGAGATGGAGAATAACAATTTGGCAAAAAGGTGCCAAGCCTGTTGAGGAACAGAGTTTGTGTCGCGGACCGTGGGTCCGCGACAGGGGGATCTCGACAGAAAGGTGGGAAATAAGAGAAATTAAAATTTTGGAAATTAGGGTTGTTGTGTCGCAGAACAAGAAGTGTGTCGCGGACCGTGGGTCCGCGACACAAGGTTCGAAAATACAACAAGGGCATAATTCCTGGTCGCGGAACAAGGATTGTGTCCCGGACCATGGGTCCGCGACATGGGTTTCGCGACAGAGCCCTTCCAGAATAAAATACAAGTATTTGGGTCCTCTGTCGCTAATCATAGAGTGTGTCGCGGACCGTGGGTCTGCGACAGGGGGTTGCGCGGCAGAGGGATTTAAAAATTTAATAAAATTTTGGCAGCATAACGCCTAATATTGCATTGCAGGGGAGTGCGTTGTGGGATCACAACGGGAAGATTACGTTGCAACCCGTGGGGTCACAACGTGATGCAATACAATATAGGAGATGCAATTTTTTTAAATAAATATGCACAAACACTAAAATGTCATCCACTTTCTAAACCTATTAAACAAAAAATAAGATAAAATAAAATAAAGTAAAACACTAAGAAGCAGTAAAACAACCACCCACTAAGAACACAAGGAAACTAAACTAAGAGACTAAAATTTAAATGAAACCTACACTAATAGATCTAGCAAGAGGTAGGCATCAAGTGGTCATATATTTATTAAATCTAATAAAGCAATAAACCTAACTAAAAATAATAAAAATGGTCAAGTGACCAAAAATGCAAAAGTAAAGCAATAAATATTATGGAAATGATCCATAACAACTTTTTGGTGGAACATTTTCTTTATAACATCAAAAACCAAAGTATGGTTAATCATACCCATTAGTTGAATGTTTCAAACCAAAATACATAAATAACAAACTGAAAATACAAATAAATATAAAAAGTGGCTACACTACTAGAAAACCCATTTATTGCTTAAAACTAACTAACTAAAACTGAAAATGAAAATTACATGGCCATGAAACCATTTATTCTAAGGTTGCTTGGGAGCACAGTGGTGCCCCCAAGGAGAAAAACAAAACTAATCTAAACAGTAATGGGTGTGTAGCTACTGTTCACTGGGTTGGGAGGTTATATTTATAGAGAAGAAGAATCAAGCCCTAGGCCCATTCAAGGCCCACCAGTCGCTAAACAATTGTGCCTGTTCGCGGAGCAAAATCTGGTTCAGGACACAATTTTTAGCTCCAGGATGGCGCACAGGAGGGGGCGGGAGCTCGAGGTCCAGAGGAAGAAGACGAAAATGTTATGCCTGCGGGACTTGAAGTCCAGGGACCTTGTGCGTATTTTGACATGTGGTGGAATTTGGAATTTGGGAGGGTGCAGGTCACGTGAGCTGCTTGCTCTCTCTTCTCTGTCGAGGTCGCGGGACTCTGTCCTGGTCGCGATCCATGTGTCGCGGAACATTGTTCCGCGACACAGATTTTTTGTCTTGATACTCCCAGTCTCTAACCATTTTCTGTGTCGCGATGCACTCGGTCGCGGTCCATGGTATCTCGACCCGAGGTTTGTTTAGGGACACAGATTCTGTGTCTCTAAACCTCCCCAGTGTTTAAGCTATTTTCCAGTCGCGGAGCACCTGGTCGCGGAACATGGCATCTCGACCCGGATTTGTTTAGGGACCGGATAAAATTTATCTCTTTTTCTTTTTCTTTTCTCTTCCCTCCATTTTATTCTTCCTCTCTCCTTTCCATCTCTCTCAACAGTTTCCCCATTTTCTTTCTCTCTAATTTCTCTGTTCGTTCTTTCTTCTTCAGTTTTCTATCCTCCATTTCTTTTTTCTTACAGGCTTCTTCTTTCTTCTTTCATTTCCTCCATTTCTTGCTGTGTTTCTGAAATCTTGTTGGAGCTTGCAGTGGTGGTCGATGGCGAATCGGAGGAGGTGCGGTGGTGGCGGAGCAAGAGAGAGATGGAGGCGGTGGATTCCAACGACGGTGAGGACGGAGGTGGTCGCGGCCAGGCGGCTGTCGACGGGACTGGTGGACGAAGGGACGGTGGTGACGGAGGTCGGATCTGGGGGTGTTGAAAATTGATGCCGGGATCTGGAGCGGCGATGGGGATGACTGCAGTGGTGGTGCGGTGAGGGGCTGTGGGTGGAAATGGTGGTGGTGGTTGTGGAAGTTGGGAATGGTGGTGGCGCCAGGGTTGGTGGTTGGTTGAGGATAGTGGTGGATGGCGAGATGGAGATGGGATGAGGATGGAGGCTGGCCGCCGGAGGGACGCTGTGGTGGAGAGGGTGGCGCGAGGGCGGCGCTTGGAGGATGAGATGAGGGTGGAGGTTGAAGAAGTTGGAGGCTGTGGCGGCTGTCGGAAATGGGACGGAGGTCGCCGGAGGCGGCGGCCGGCGGCAGGGTTAGGGTAGGGTTAAGGTTAGGGTTTGAATGGTATTGGGCCTGGAGGTGTTATTGGGCTAAAGTGGGTTTTGGGCTTGTGAAGTTGGTTGAAAGTATTGGGTTAATTGGGTTTCCAGATTGGGCTTTGAACTTTCTGGACTGGATTTAAAACTCTTTGGACCAACTTAACTTAAACACCTGCAATTTAATTAAATATGGATTAGTAGATCAATTAATGCTTAACTAAAGCAGAAAATGGAAATAAAATAAAAATAGAGGTAAACATAGAAATTAAAAATATATACATCAAAATATATATAAAATATAAAATATAATAAATAAGGATATTTGCTCCACTTGATATTTTGTTTGTGTTCCGTTTAATGGATCCGTGTTCCACCGAACAGATACTACCAAACCATAATTATCAAATGCGGAATTTTTAATATTTTTATCATGTTTTTGGATTTTTTTAACACAAACTTAATAAAAAATAACAATATTTTTGTATTTTTCAATACCAGCTTATTATTTATACAAACTTGCATAAATCTGTTAAATTCAACTGCTTTCTTATTTAAATAAGACCGGAATGCTATCAAATGTCCGTATTAGACACGGAAATAGATTGAAAATAATGGTCAATTTTGGCCATTATCAACATCCTCACATTTAATACTGATCGTCCCCGAGCAGTCAGAGTCAGTGCTCCTAAGAGCATAGACGCTGCATATTCAATCTATTTTCGTGGCTTCAAAAATATCATTCTTTTTATATTGGGATAAGACAATCGAAAACTACAAGTATTAAATTCTCTTGATTGCAGTGTTTAATAAAATGATACTTCTCACTAAATCGGGCCTACAAATCCGTCATTATTGATAATTCTTCATGAACATCATGTTTAGAAGAATTCATTGATTTAATTCTAGAATTTAAGCATGGCATGAACCTAAATTAAAAAGAGGCCTCACATATAGTATAAGCGGAAATTTCACTCACTCTCAAATTTGGGTTTTAATCACGAACGCTCATAATCAAATTTAATTAAATTATCCCATAAGCTTGCAATTGGACCAACTCGCCACCGGCTCATTTCTTCAAATCGAGATCATGAGGTCTTATTTAAGGGTTATAATGGGGCATACGGTTGTAACATTTGGTAAGGAAGGGAATTATTGGGCTTAGAAGTGACAAGAATTAATATTATCATAACTTGGCATTATTTTTATTTAAAAATTTATGATCATCAATATTTTTTTCTTTCTTTTGCTTTTCTCTTTCTATTGCATGACATTAGACTATGTCTAATTTGCTTTGTCATTTGCAATTTACTCGTGTTGAAATGAATTCAATATTGTTCTTCTTCTTTTTTTTTTTGGATCGGATTTTTGAATACCGATTTGATGGATTGATGATCATAAATTTTTATGCCTTGATAAAGTTTATTCTTGCCCACTTGGGTTTGAATTTCTTGGTCTTTTTGAAGGCTTGGAATATTATAGAGGGCTTCAAATAAAAATTAGGCTTAAGGTGTAACACCCCGGATTTGATTTCCCAGGCCAGGGCATTACCGCCACACTTTTCTAAACAAGACCCGACCCAAGTCGAGCTCATCTAGAAAAATGCTAAGGCTAAGTTGTATCAATTTTTCAAAACACTTTAAAAACTATTCAATCATGCCCGAATTAAAATCAGAGTATCTCATGCATCACAGTATTAATCAGTGCGGAAGCTAAAAACAAATAAAAACGAGGGCCAAACATACGGCCAAGACCAAAGTCCAAAGTCCAATAGGAAAGTCCAAAGTGCAGAAATTTAAAGTAATCATAAAATGCGACAAGTCTTTATTCTTGGAAAGTCCCATCCCAATGCGCCAACACTTACTCTGCGAAAAAATAGGAAATAACAATTTATCAGTACAAACGGTACTGAGTAAGTTAACGGATAGCATAACAAAATTTAAAGATTTAGAAGAGTAATAAAAAGTTAGGAATTTAATCTAACGAACGAGTAAAAATAATTCACCGGGATTTCTCTTTATATACTTTACCACACCAATGTTCATTTTGATCGAGGACATCCAAAACCATTACCCGCTTGGGCGCTTATGTCCACAAGCTGCCGGTATCAACGATCCAGGGCCTTAGCCGTTTTGGGATCAATTACCCGCTTGGGCACTTATGTCCACAAGCCGACGGTATCCACAATGTGAGAGCAGCGGACCCTATACAGACACACTCCGGAGCCCTAGGTAACCCCTACGGATACACCTAGGAGTATAGACTCATACAATCACGCAACATAATAATATTTCCTTGGCGCCGTTTTGGCCACCAAAAAGAGGGGGCGGCCCAACGAGCCCACGCCAAGTGCACTTACCCTCCAAATTGAACATCTAACTCGATCAAAACTCACAAAGTTTCAAAAATTACATTTTAATCATTACCACATATATCTACATTTCCAGAATTCATAGGATTCGTAAAAGAGTAGCAATCGACTCAAAAACGACCGAAACGTACGAAACCAATTTCACCGGTAAGACTACACTGTGGCAGTTTTCAAAATCGAATTAGGAAATGTAGTAAAACTTTGTGAAAAATTCTGAAAATTTTACAGGTGCTAGGCGACATCAAAATGAACATTTTTCTCAGAAATAGCCCTTAGCAAATTCGGACTCTAAGTCACTCAAAAAAATTCATTTCAGAGACTTGTTTTCAAAAGGGTATAAGTACCACTGTTCATCCGACCACAGCTTACTCAAAAATCCATAACAATTCGAATATTGATCCAAAAATTCTGAAATTTAACAGGAGTGAACTAGACACATAGATGAACAATTTTCATGAAGAAGTCGACCATCAAAAACGACCATAGCTAGGAGAAATAGGAACCACAAAACTGAACATGCTCGGAATTTAAATCTGTCATCAAACATAGCAGAAAATACCAGATCCGATTTCGTCGACCAAATCAATTCCAAAAATTATGAAAATTTACAGACATCATCTTTAAAGCATTAGGAACATTTTTCATTTAGACAAGTTCTTCCAAAAATGAACGGATCTAGGCGAGAAAAGCACAACAAGAAAACCTACTCGGAAGAAACCCTAAAAGACAGATTTGGCACAAGATGGAATTCGAACCATATCTCAAAGAATACTCAACCAAACACTCTAAAAATCGATATGCACATCATTAACTTACTTCTCAAGGGTGTAGTGTCGAAAACCTCTATGGTTGAATCCTCAAACTCGACCGGAACAGCCTCAATCCTCCGAGATCTACCGAACGAATCCTATTTTGAGGTGTTTGGATAGAAACTTGATGTTAGGGCCTAGAATTCGAATTAAAGAACAAGGAATTGGATTAGAATCCTTACCTAGACGTAGGAGAAGGGATTGGAATGCTTCAACTCGACCAAAGCCCCAAGAACAAGATGGATAACTCTCACCAACTCACAACACTCAAGAGGAGACTGATTTTCGGACTAGTGTGAATGAGGGATTTTGGGGGCTGATTGAGGGTAAAGAATGGGATGTTAAGGTTCCCAATGGTGGCTTAAAGGCCCTAGGGACTATGAAGGACGAAATAATGGCAGTCCCTCTTGGAAAACACTCCCCCAAAACTCATCCAAACCACCTAATCACTCCTTGGTGCAAGTGCATGCATTCTCCCAACTTCACAGCCATAAAATGCTTCTAGAAGCTTCTAGATTCGTCCATTAGAGTCTCAATACACTCACCAACATCTGAGAAAGGGATTTGGATAGATTCAAGGCATTAAGATCGAACTTAATGCCAAAACATGCATGAAAACGCGTAGCAGCGTTTGAAACGCTGCTACTGGGGTGGCGGCGCGCTGGTGGCGCGCCACCGCGCGGCCACCGCGCCACCCCAGGCAGCGATTTTTCTCTTCTTTTTTTTTTTTTTTTTTTTTTTAATATGATTTTTGATCTTTTAAAAATCATATTGGATTATCCGATTGTTGGATACTCCGATAACTCTCTTCGAGTTGCTATCGTGCGAAAATATTTAATTCCGCTCTCCCGGAATTATTTCGGTTGCGATAGTTAAATCCAATTAATTAATTCAATTAATAAATTTTTCGGATTTAATATTCGATGTTGATTTCTCGGGTATTACAGTCTACCCTCCTTAGAAATCAACTTCGTCCTCGAAGTTGGGTCGCACTTCGGAAAATTAATAATTGGCACAAAGAAATTATTGAGGCTCGCAATTTAAAATTCTTACCTCAGCTCGCGACGACTTTTGCGCGGGGTGTCACATCCTCTCCCCCTTAGGACTGCAGTTATGTCCCCATAACTGCTCCTGAGTCGCTTCGGAAAAGGTTGGGATATCTTTGCTTCATATCCGCTTCCAATTCCCACGTCGCTTCCTCGGTGCCATGATTCGACCATAGGATCTTTACCATCCTCACAGTCTTGTTCCTTGTGACCCTTTCCTTGACGTCAAGTACCTCGATCGGACACTCCTCGTATGTCAAGTCATCATCTAGCTCAATCACGTCGGGTTGCAACACGTGAGTTGGGTCGTGCACATATTTCTTCAGTTGAGAAACATGGAATACGTTGTGCACTCGCGACAACTCTGGTGGAAGTGCCAAACGATAAGCCAAGGTACCTACACGATCCAAAATCTCGTACGGACCAATGTAGCGAGGACTTAGCTTCCCTCGTTTACCGAATCGCATCACCCCCTTCATGGGCGATACTTTCAGCATAACCTTGTCTCCCACCTCAAATTCCAACTCTTGTCGCCTAGTGTCGGCGTAACTCTTCTGCCTATCTTGCGCGGCTTTCATTTTCTGTTGAACCACCTTGATCTTGCTATTCATATCTTCAATGAGCTGCGGTCCAACAACTGCCGAATCATCATCCTTCGTCCAGCACAACGGACTACGACACTTCCGTCCGTAAAGCGCTTCGAACGGTGCCATGCCTATGCTAGCGTGATAACTGTTGTTGTACGAGAATTCAATCAACGGCAAGTGGTCCTCCCAACTTCCCTTGAATTCGAGTACACACGCTCTTAGCATGTCCTCAAGCGTCTGAATCGTGCGCTCAGTCTGACCGTCCGTCATTGGATGAAAAGCTGTTCTCATCTTGATTTGGGTTCCTAAGGCTTCTTGTAGTTTAGTCCAGAAGTTGGAGACGAATCTACTATCTCGGTCTGAGATAATATCATGCGGTACTCCGTGCCTTCGGACCACATTCTCGATGTAGGCCTTAGCTAGTTGATCCATCGACCAATTTTCCTTCATTGGTATGAAAATGGCGGTCTTTGTTAACCGGTCAACTATTACCCAAATCTTATTCATTCCTCGGGGAGATCTTGGCAACCCCGAAACAAAATCCATGGAGATGCTGTCCCACTTCCAGCTTGGGATCTCCAATGGCTTTACCAATCCTAGCGGTTTTTGCCTTACTGCCTTCACCTTCTGGCAGGTTATACACTTGGCCACAAAGTCGGCAACATCCTTCTTCATCCGCGGCCACCAATAGATTTTCTTTAAGTCTTTGTACAACTTATCCCCACCAGGGTGGACTGAATAAGGTGTACTGTGCCCTTCTTCCATAAGCTTCCTCTTCAATTCCTCGCACTTATGAGGAACGCACCATCTTCCCTTAAAACGAACACTTCCGTCTTCATGGATCATGAATCCTACCGCCTTTCCTTCACTTATTCTTCCTTTGATCCTCTGGAGATTCTCGTCGTCCGGTTGGGCTTCTCGAATCTCGTCAAAAACGGTAGATTCAACTGTTATGGCGTTCACTGTCTCCACCACGGTTCCATAATGGACTAGTTCAGTATCTAACTTAGCTAGGTCCATATACAGTCCCGAAGGTAGAATGAGTGTGTTCGCCGTGTGTCTCGTCTTGCGACTCAGCGCATCCGCTACGACGTTTGCCTTGCCTTCATGGTAGGCTATATCCAGATCGTAGTCCTTGATCAGCTCGAGCCATCTCCTCTGCCTCATATTTAACTCTTTCTGAGTAAATATATACTTGAGGCTTTTGTGGTCTGTAAACATCCGACAAGTTCGTCCATATAGATAGTGTCGCCAGATCTTAAGAGCGAACACTACCGCTGCCAGTTCCAGATCATGTGTCGGGTAGTTTACCTCGTGCGTCTTGAGTTGCCTAGATGCATAAGCAATCACCCTATGGTTTTGCATTAGCACGCAACCAAGACCTTCCTTCGAGGCGTCGCTATACACCTCATAATCCTCAGCCTCTGATGGCAAAGCTAAAACCGGTGCTGATGTGAGTCTTCCCTTAAGTTCACGGAATGACTGCTCACACTCAGCTGTCCAATCAAACTTCAATCCTTTCTTCAGCAGTTGCGTCATCGGTCTCGCAATCTTAGAAAAGTCCTTCACGAACCTTCGGTAGTATCCGGCTAGACCTAGGAAACTTCTTACCTCGGTCTGGTTTGTTGGTGCCGGCCATTCAGACACTGCTGATATCTTCGCCGGGTCGACTGATACTCCTTTAGCCGATACTATATGACCTAGAAAGGCGACTTCATCCTTCCAAAACTCGCACTTAGACAGCTTCGCGTAGAGTTGATTCTTCCTCAAAAGTCCGAGTACTTGGTGCAAATGACTACTATGCTCTTCCTCATTCCTTGAGTAAACTAGGATGTCGTCGATGAATACGACTACACATGTGTCTAGTAACTCTCGGAAAACGCTATTCATGAGGTTCATGAATACTGCGGGAGCATTAGTCAGACCGAAAGACATTACGGTGAATTCGTAGTGTCCATATCTTGTTCGGAAAGCTGTCTTGGGTATATCGTTCTCGGCGATACGCAATTGGTGGTATCCCGACCTTAGATCGACCTTTGAAAATACCGACGCTCCTTTCAGTTGATCGAAGAGATCTTCGATCCTAGGTAGCGGGTACTTGTTCTTAATCGTCACTTGATTAAGACCTCGGTAGTCGATGCACAATCGGAGTCCGCCGTCCTTCTTTTTCACGAACAGGACTGGAGCTCCCCATGGTGATGTGCTCGGCCGAATATATCCCTTGGATAACAACTCCTCTAGTTGTTCTTTCAGCTCCTTCATCTCAGCAGGCGCCATGCGATATGGTGCCTTTGACACCGGTTCGATTCCGGGCACGAGATCGATCGTGAACTCCACTTCTCGCTCAGGAGGCATTCCTGGGATATCCTCCGGAAAGACATCTGGGTATTCGTTCACGACGGGGATATTATCGATCTTATTCTCCTCGCCTTCCAGACTATGCACGTAGCACGCGTACAGTTGGTATCCCTTCTGCATGAGATTGCAGAACTTTAATGCATTTACTATCTTGGCACCCTTCTTCTGAGGCTGCATATAGTAAATGACCTTCTTTCCGCGACTCTTCGCCAACGAGATCTTCTGCTTCTGGCATTCGATGATAGCCTTGTACCTCGTCAACCAGTCCATTCCCAAAATGATATCGAAATCCTTAAGGTCAAATTCTATGAGATTCGCAAAGAATTCAGCGTTCTTGATTACTATCGGGATCCCGTCATATCGTTTGGAACACGATACTATCTTACCCGATGGTAATTGGATTCCTAAGTTAATGTTATTCGGAGCTGGTAGATCTAACGCAGATATAGTTCTCGTGGAAATCAAAGAGCAACTCGCTCCTGAGTCAAATAAGACTTTGACAGGTACGCTTAAAGCAGTAAACGTACCTTCGATCACGTCGCCTTGAGCAGCTAAGTCCGCTTGATTTATCACGTTCAGGCGTCCTACTGGCCTCCCTTGATTCCCATGCTGGTTCGGATTCTGAGGTGGCCTCTGTGCCTGCGGGAATCTCTGCCCTTGGTTGTCCTGCTGGTTTGGCCCGGCTGGCCTGTTGCCCTGAGGACGGTTTATCAGGTCCAACCTCTTTTCAATGCGGTCCTCTCTCGTCCGGCATTCCTTCTTCATGTGACCTTCTCGGCCACATCGGTAGCAATGGCCCGGCCTTGGGCATTCACGCACCAAGTGCGGAAGGTTGCATTCCCGGCATCTGGGTATGAAGGCGCCCTGGTTATCCGGCCTCCAACCTCCTTGGCCTCCTCGGTTGAGTTCTCTGTTGTCCGGCTTCCTTTGACCATCATTCCTTCCTTGGTCATTCCCCCTTCTGAAGTGATTTCCAGTGTTGTTGTTCCGGTTCCTCTTATCGAAAGTGTTTAGGCCCTTGCTCGCCTCTCCGTGATCCTTGCGCTTCAGCTGCTGTACTCGTGCAATTGCCACTGCACGATCGTAAACAGCTTGCAGAGTAGTGTGCTGTCCGCCAACCAAGATCTCTCTGATGCTGAGATTCAGCCCCATCTCGAATTTCTGGGCTTTATCAGCATCGGTTGGTACCAGCCTTGGAGCGAATCGGACGAGCTCTTTAAACTTCGCATAGTATTCTTGAACTGTCTGGGTGCCTTGTCGGAGATGAATGAATTCCTCATATTTAGCAGTCTTTATGCTGAGGGGATAGAACCTTTCCCTCATCATCTCCTTAAACTCTTCCCAGAAGTAGGCATGTTCACCATCAGCAAGTCCTTCTTGGTGGTTCTGCCACCACTCGTCAGCTTCTCCTCTCAGGTAGTACACAGCCACGCCAACCTTTTCATTCGCGGGACACCTGATGGCAGTAAGCAGTTTGTCAAAAGTCCTCAGCCAATCCTCCAACTTCGCGGGATCCTCCTGTCCCTCGTAATGAGGCGGCTGGTAAGGGTTCACCATCGCCAGATAGTTTATGCGAGCTGCTGGGGGTGGTACTGCTGCTTGAGCTCGGTTGACTTCAGCATTTCCTAGAGCAACGAGGACTTGCTCAACTGTCCTCAACCTCTCATCAAGTGCGTTGGGAACGGGGTTAGCTTGAACTCCCGGATTCGGCGGGTTAGCATCCGCTGGAGCATTAACGTTCTCATGCACTGGGATCTCAGCTCTAGGTCTCCCTCTGGGCGGCATTCTGATGATCAAGCACGCAGAGGTTAGATCGCAGTTAGATGAAAGTTAAGGGTCAAGTTAGACTATGGTTAGAACTCAGCCTCATAGGTTCTAAGTGTTAAAGACCACTGAAATGGGCAAGAAGGAAAGAGAAAACTAAATACGAAATTCCACTAGATGATAACGATTTAATAACAAGGCTACTACATCAAATACTACTAGGTCACCACTACAGAAAATGTGGTACCATCAAGATAATCAATATGCGGTAGTAATAGGTACGGAAATCATAGGGAACTAGTAGCGAAAAGCGGTAAAAGTCCAACAAGATAGAACGCGTGATAAAGTCTAGATCAAGTAGTCGGGAGAATAGCCAAGCATCCGGCGATCAGCCTCGATCTCCTCGTCGGTATCAAGAGGCAGTGGAGGATTCTCCACAACTTCCTCGGGGTCCTCCTCTTCCTCCTCAACATTGATGAACTCATCGGGATCAAACTCCTCCTCTTCTTCCATCTCGGGTTCGGGGTTAAGCTGGTTTTGCAGCCCAACAATGACTTCCTCCAACGCAGAGATGCGTCCCTGTAGCATATGCACGTGGTGTCGGCAATCCTCGAACTCGGCCGCAAGAGCATCATGGCGAGCAGCCATCTGGGTACTCCTGATGGTCATAGCCTCCATCCTCTCTTCTATAGCCACAATCCTATTTCTATCGTTTGCGGCATCCCTAGAGATATGGCGAAGTTCGTGCGTGATATCCGACATGGAGCACAATAAACGCATGATGGAATCTTGTAACCTCGGGTCGGCCATCTAATCATGCAAATTTACATTAAGGGATATGCCACACATAAAGAATAATTTGTTAATGCACATGCTACCCCCCCAAAAATAGTACTAAGTTTTTAAGACTTGTCGAATTTGCAAGATATACTTTTCCATGGGTTTTAAAAATAAAATTCCCTTTTTCCATGGAAATAATACTTAAAATGCTTAAAAATAATATTAAATAATTTGGGCCTCTATAGTGGGCCGAAAAATAATAGCTTAAAATTTTCGGGCTCTGATACCACTTTGTAACACCCCGGATTTGATTTCCCAGGCCAGGGCATTACCGCCACACTTTTCTAAACAAGACCCGACCCAAGTCGAGCTCATCTAGAAAAATGCTAAGGCTAAGTTGTATCAATTTTTCAAAACACTTTAAAAACTATTCAATCATGCCCGAATTAAAATCAGAGTATCTCATGCATCACAGTATTAATCAGTGCGGAAGCTAAAAACAAATAAAAACGAGGGCCAAACATACGGCCAAGACCAAAGTCCAAAGTCCAATAGGAAAGTCCAAAGTGCAGAAATTTAAAGTAATCATAAAATGCGACAAGTCTTTATTCTTGGAAAGTCCCATCCCAATGCGCCAACACTTACTCTGCGAAAAAATAGGAAATAACAATTTATCAGTACAAACGGTACTGAGTAAGTTAACGGATAGCATAACAAAATTTAAAGATTTAGAAGAGTAATAAAAAGTTAGGAATTTAATCTAACGAACGAGTAAAAATAATTCACCGGGATTTCTCTTTATATACTTTACCACACCAATGTTCATTTTGATCGAGGACATCCAAAACCATTACCCGCTTGGGCGCTTATGTCCACAAGCTGCCGGTATCAACGATCCAGGGCCTTAGCCGTTTTGGGATCAATTACCCGCTTGGGCACTTATGTCCACAAGCCGACGGTATCCACAATGTGAGAGCAGCGGACCCTATACAGACACACTCCGGAGCCCTAGGTAACCCCTACGGATACACCTAGGAGTATAGACTCATACAATCACGCAACATAATAATATTTCCTTGGCGCCGTTTTGGCCACCAAAAAGAGGGGGCGGCCCAACGAGCCCACGCCAAGTGCACTTACCCTCCAAATTGAACATCTAACTCGATCAAAACTCACAAAGTTTCAAAAATCACATTTTAATCATTACCACATATATCTACATTTCCAGAATTCATAGGATTCGTAAAAGAGTAGCAATCGACTCAAAAACGACCGAAACGTACGAAACCAATTTCACCGGTAAGACTACACTGTGGCAGTTTTCAAAATCGAATTAGGAAATGTAGTAAAACTTTGTGAAAAATTCTGAAAATTTTACAGGTTCTAGGCGACATCAAAATGAACATTTTTCTCAGAAATAGCCCTTAGCAAATTCGGACTCTAAGTCACTCAAAAAAATTCATTTCAGAGACTTGTTTTCAAAAGGGTATAAGTACCACTGTTCATCCGACCACAGCTTACTCAAAAATCCATAACAATTCGAATATTGATCCAAAAATTCTGAAATTTAACAGGAGTGAACTAGACACATAGATGAACAATTTTCATGAAGAAGTCGACCATCAAAAATGACCATAGCTAGGAGAAATAGGAACCACAAAACTGAACATGCTCGGAATTTAAATCTGTCATCAAACATAGCAGAAAATACCAGATCCGATTTCGTCGACCAAATCAATTCCAAAAATTATGAAAATTTACAGACATCATCTTTAAAGCATTAGGAACATTTTTCATTTAGACAAGTTCTTCCAAAAATGAACGGATCTAGGCGAGAAAAGCACAACAAGAAAACCTACTCGGAAGAAACCCTAAAAGACAGATTTGGCACAAGATGGAATTCGAACCATATCTCAAAGAATACTCAACCAAACACTCTAAAAATCGATATGCACATCATTAACTTACTTCTCAAGGGTGTAGTGTCGAAAACCTCTATGGTTGAATCCTCAAACTCGACCGGAACAGCCTCAATCCTCCGAGATCTACCGAACGAATCCTATTTTGAGGTGTTTGGATAGAAACTTGATGTTAGGGCCTAGAATTCGAATTAAAGAACAAGGAATTGGATTAGAATCCTTACCTAGACGTAGGAGAAGGGATTGGAATGCTTCAACTCGACCAAAGCCCCAAGAACAAGATGGATAACTCTCACCAACTCACAACACTCAAGAGGAGACTGATTTTCGGACTAGTGTGAATGAGGGATTTTGGGGGCTGATTGAGGGTAAAGAATGGGATGTTAAGGTTCCCAATGGTGGCTTAAAGGCCCTAGGGACTATGAAGGACGAAATAATGGCAGTCCCTCTTGGAAAACACTCCCCCAAAACTCATCCAAACCACCTAATCACTCCTTGGTGCAAGTGCATGCATTCTCCCAACTTCACAGCCATAAAATGCTTCTAGAAGCTTCTAGATTCGTCCATTAGAGTCTAAATACACTCACCAACATCTGAGAAAGGGATTTGGATAGATTCAAGGCATTAAGATCGAACTTAATGCCAAAACATGCATGAAAACGCGTAGCAGCGTTTGAAACGCTGCTACTGGGGTGGCGGCGCGCTGGTGGCGCGCCACCGCGCGGCCACCGCGCCACCCCAGGCAGCGATTTTTCTCTTCTTTTTTTTTTTTTTTTTTTTTAATATGATTTTTGATCTTTTAAAAATCATATTGGATTATCCGATTGTTGGATACTCCGATAACTCTCTTCGAGTTGCTATCGTGCGAAAATATTTAATTCCGCTCTCCCGGAATTATTTCGGTTGCGATAGTTAAATCCAATTAATTAATTCAATTAATAAATTTTTCGGATTTAATATTCGATGTTGATTTCTCGGGTATTACAGTCTACCCTCCTTAGAAATCAACTTCGTCCTCGAAGTTGGGTCGCACTTCGGAAAATTAATAATTGGCACAAAGAAATTATTGAGGCTCGCAATTTAAAATTCTTACCTCAGCTCGCGACGACTTTTGCGCGGGGTGTCACATCCTCTCCCCCTTAGGACTGCAGTTATGTCCCCATAACTGCTCCTGAGTCGCTTCGGAAAAGGTTGGGATATCTTTGCTTCATATCCGCTTCCAATTCCCACGTCGCTTCCTCGGTGCCATGATTCGACCATAGGATCTTTACCATCCTCACAGTCTTGTTCCTTGTGACCCTTTCCTTGACGTCAAGTACCTCGATCGGACACTCCTCGTATGTCAAGTCATCATCTAGCTCAATCACGTCGGGTTGCAACACGTGAGTTGGGTCGTGCACATATTTCTTCAGTTGAGAAACATGGAATACGTTGTGCACTCGCGACAACTCTGGTGGAAGTGCCAAACGATAAGCCAAGGTACCTACACGATCCAAAATCTCGTACGGACCAATGTAGCGAGGACTTAGCTTCCCTCGTTTACCGAATCGCATCACCCCCTTCATGGGCGATACTTTCAGCATAACCTTGTCTCCCACCTCAAATTCCAACTCTTGTCGCCTAGTGTCGGCGTAACTCTTCTGCCTATCTTGCGCGGCTTTCATTTTCTGTTGAACCACCTTGATCTTGCTATTCATATCTTCAATGAGCTGCGGTCCAACAACTGCCGAATCATCATCCTTCGTCCAGCACAACGGACTACGACACTTCCGTCCGTAAAGCGCTTCGAACGGTGCCATGCCTATGCTAGCGTGATAACTGTTGTTGTACGAGAATTCAATCAACGGCAAGTGGTCCTCCCAACTTCCCTTGAATTCGAGTACACACGCTCTTAGCATGTCCTCAAGCGTCTGAATCGTGCGCTCAGTCTGACCGTCCGTCATTGGATGAAAAGCTGTTCTCATCTTGATTTGGGTTCCTAAGGCTTCTTGTAGTTTAGTCCAGAAGTTGGAGACGAATCTACTATCTCGGTCTGAGATAATATCATGCGGTACTCCGTGCCTTCGGACCACATTCTCGATGTAGGCCTTAGCTAGTTGATCCATCGACCAATTTTCCTTCATTGGTATGAAAATGGCGGTCTTTGTTAACCGGTCAACTATTACCCAAATCTTATTCTAGAAAGCGAATTTAAATTGAGACAGAAGGGACAGGAAGAAAATAATAAAATTGGACAAGATTCAGATGAAACACAATTAAACTTCCATTTTAATACGCAGATCTTAGTTTGGGATAATCCTTTCAGTTAGCTAACTCTCATGCTCTCTATACCATGTTCCCTTTAACAGAGAGTTACTTACAGTAAGAGTTTACATGCTCTTAAGGCACCAAATTCTAAGATACCACAGACTCACAACTGCCCTCACATGGCCATGCTGAGGCATATCATTCATCTGTGGTGGACAAGCAACACCTGAAAAATCATTTATTGAAGTGGCAAGTACCGCTATCATTCCCCCATGTCACACCCGAAGATTCTAATCAAGCCCTGAACTATCCCTTAACTATCAGTCCTAGTAGCAGTTACACAACTCTCAATACAACCGAGTGACCTCTAAAGAAAGCAGTTAAAAGAAAGCAGTTAAAAGAAAGCGGTTAAGAAAGCATATCAAATCCTATCACTCGGAGGTTTTTGAAAGTCTGACCCTGGTAGTAAAAGAAAGCCCCCAGTCAGAATGACTGGGTGTGGATCAAGAATTCCATAATCTCGGTGAACCGCTCGCAGTGTTCACTTCCCTTCGGGTGGTTATGAGATACAAACTAATGAAACGAACTAATAAATTAGTTCGTTCCGGATGCACTCACTCAGGACTCAAAATAGGCTTTGGCAGAAAAGGATAGCAGTTGAAAGGAACTCAACCCTATCTTAGAAAATAACCAAGGCCTCTGTATTGTTCCTCTAGAATTATCTAACACACTGTATTTGAATCCAAGTGGATCCCATCTCGGTGTGATAGTTAAGACTAAATTCCCAATACACAGCAATTTTGGAAAATAATAGATGTTTGAAAATCATTCCCTAAACAGGTACTAGACTCTCAATTAAAGCACAGATCCTTTCAGTCTAGGTGAGACCTAATCGCTGACTCTGCTTCTAATTTCCCAAAATCAACCCCCAGTCGGATATGAATTAGTCATAACTGTGGAATTTATCCCTTACTCAGATCCGGATTTTATAAATGAATTTTTGTTGGAAATTTATTGTGAGACATCTGATTTAAAATCAAGACTTCTATGTCCAAGGGAAGGATCCCAAAATAATATCGACCACAATATCTACATAATAATATCATGCATAAATTTATAGAGAAGTGTAAAATTAAACTAACCCAAAATATAAGGTGGGTTTAACAGAAGTTGGAACAAAAAGATGAAATAGCCGGAGATGAGAAGAATTTAGGCTAAAGAGAGTGCCAGAAATAATTGGGGTGATCTGGACTGCAAACATCTGCTATCCAGGTCTCAACTATTCCAGGTGGAACGGTTTTTTAGACAGAAGGGAATTCCAAGTGACGGTGACCACCGTCATTCAGCTCCCTTTTGTCTGTGAAAGGAAGAAAAACCCACATATTTTCTTGCTGTAATAATTCTCAAATAATGTTGGTCGACATCATTTAATAATACTACAACTTGAATTCAGGTTTGAAATTAAGATAAAGAAAAGAAAACTGTATCCGGATAGGAGTCAGCTGAGCAGCTATTATAATCCCGGATGGACGAACCGCCAAGGCTTCCACCAACCACTATCCGGACCATGCAAAATAACAACTAGTAATTAATATTCAGACTACGAGCTAGTTTATCCGTGTGGGAATACCCGCCAACATTATTCTGATATATCTCTTACTAGCTGTTTCACACAACACGGGTAAAGACAAAATAAATAAAAGAAAATATTTTTGGGTCATCTTGTATGAGAGACATTAGTTTCTCATCCAAGGTTATGGAAATTAATCCATAATTACTCTTTATGTCTAAATAATCACTCATTCCATAATTAATTAATTACAGTCCGGATTATATACTTAGATCATTAGAGTTTAATTTTTGTAGAAAAGTCTTTTAATGGAAATTGAACAAAGTTCTTTATATCAATTTAATCATGGGTTGAGATCATTGGATGTCAACCTCAAAAATATTAATACAAAGGTTCAATTAATTAATGGAGTGAGATGGAGAATAAAAATTTGGCAAACAGGTGCCAAGCCTGTCGAGGAACAGAGTTTGTGTCGCGGACCGTGGGTCCGCGACAGGCGGATCTCGACAGAAAGGTGGGAAATAAGAGAAATTAAAATTTTGGAAATTAGGGTTGTTGTGTCGCGGAACAAGAAGTGTGTCGCGGACCGTGGGTCCGCGACAGGGGTTCCGCGACACAAGGTTCGAAAATACAACAAGGGCATAATTCCTGGTCGTGGAACAAGGAGTGTGTCGCGGACCATGGGTCCGCGACAGGGGTTTCGCGACAGAGCCCTTCCAGAATAAAATACAAGTATTTGGGTCCTCTGTCGCTAATCATAGAGTGTGTCGCGGACCGTGGGTCCGCGATAGGGGGTTCCGCAACAGAGGGATTTAAAAATTTAATAAAATTTTGGCAGCATAACGCCTAATATTGCATTGCAGGGGATTGCGTTGTGATCACAACGGGAAGATTACGTTGCAACCCGTGGGGTCACAACGTGATGCAATACAATATAGGAGATGCAATTTTTTTAAATAAATATGCACAAACACTAAAATGCCATCCACTTTCTAAACCTATTAAACTAAAAATAAGATAAAATAAAATAAAGTAAAACACTAAGAAGCAGTAAAATAGCCACCCACTAAGAACACAAGGAAACTAAACTAAGAGACTAAAATTTAAATGAAACCTACACTAATAGATCTAGCAAGAGGTAGGCATCAAGTGGTCATACATTTATTAAATCTAATAAAGCAATAAACCTAACTAAAAATAATAAAAATGGTCAAGTGACCAAAAATGCAAAAATAAAGCAATAAATATTATGGAAATGATCCATAACAACTTTTTGGTGGAACATTTTCTTTATAACATCAAAAACCAAAGTATGGTTTAATCACACCCATTAGTTGAATGTTTCAAACCAAAATACATAAATAACAAACTGAAAATACAAATAAATATAAAAAGTGGCTACACTACTAGAAAACCCATTTATTGCTTAAAACTAACTAACTAAAACTGAAAATGAAAATTACATGGCCATGAAACCATTTATTCTAAGGTTGCTTGGGAGCACAGTGGTGCCCCCAAGGAGAAAAACAAAACTAATCTAAACAGTACTGGGTGTGTAGCTACTGTTCACTGGGTTGGGATGTTATATTTATAGAGAAGAAGAATCAAGCCCTAGGCCCATTCAAGGCCCACCAGTCGCTAAACAATTGTGCCTGTCCGCGGAGCAAAATCTGGTTCAGGACACAATTTTTAGCTCCAGGATGGCGCACAGGAGGGGACGGGAGCTCGAGGTCCAGAGGAAGAAGACGAAAATGTTATGCCTGCGGGACTTGAAGTCCAGGGACCTTGCGCGTATTTTGACATGTGGTGGAATTTGGAATTTGGGAGGGTGCAGGTCACGTGAGCTGCTTGCTCTCTCTTCTCTGTCGAGGTCGCGGGACTCTGTCCTGGTCGCGATCCATGTGTCGCGGAACATTGTTCCGCGACACAGATTTTTTGTCTTGATACTCCCAGTCTCTAACCATTTTCTGTGTCGCGATGCACCCGGTCGCGGTCCATGGTATCTCAACCCGGGGTTTGTTTAGGGACACAGATTTTGTGTCTCTAAACCTCCCCAGTCTTTAAGCTATTTTCCAGTCGCGGAGCACCTGGTCGCGGAACATGGCATCTCGACCCGGATTTGTTTAGGGACCGGATAAAATTTATCTCTTTTTCTTTTTCTTTTCTCTTTCCTCCATTTTATTCTTCCTTTCTCCTTTCCATCTCTCTCGACAGTTTCCCCATTTTCTTTCTCTCTAATTTCTCTGTTCGTTCTTTCTTCTTCAGTTTTCTATCCTCTATTTCTTTTTTCTTACAGGCTTCTTCTTTCTTCTTTCATTTCCTCCATTTCTTGCTGTGTTTCTGAAATCTTGTTGGAGCTTGCAGTGGTGGTCGATGGCGAATCGGAGGAGGTGCGGTGGTGGCGGAGCAAGAGAGAGATGGAGGCGGTGGATTCCGACGACGGTGAGGACGGAGGTGGTCGCGGCCAGGCGGCTGTCGACGGGACTGGTGGACGAAGGGACGGTGGTGACGGAGGTCGGATCTGGGGGTGTTGAAAATTGATGCCGGGATCTGGAGCGGCGATGGGGATGACTGCAGTGGTGGTGCGGTGAGGGAATGTGGGTGGAAATGGTGGTGGTGGTTGTGGAAGTTGGAAATGGTGGTGGTGGTTGTGGAAGTTGGGAATGGTGGTGGCGCCAGGGTTGGTGGTTGGTTGAGGATGGTGGTGGATGGCGAGATGGAGATGGGATGAGGATGGAGGCTGGCCGCCGGAGGGACGCTGTGGTGGAGAGGGTGGCGCGAGGGCGGCGCTTGGAGGATGAGATGAGGGTGGAGGTTGAAGAAGTTGGAGGCTGTGGCGGCTGTCGGAAATGGGACGGAGGTCGCCGGAGGCGGCGGCCGGCGGCAGGGTTAGGGTAGGGTTAATGTTAGGGTTTGAATGGTATTGGGCCTGGAGGTGTTATTGGGCTAAAGTGGGTTTTGGGCTTGTGGAGTTGGTTGAAAGTATTGGGTTAATTGGGTTTCCAGATTGGGCTTTGAACTTGCTAGACTGGATTTAAAACTCTTTGGACCAACTTAACTTAAACACCTGCAATTTAATTAAATATGGATTAGTGGATCAATTAATGCTTAACTAAAGCAGAAAATGGAAATAAAATAAAAATAGAGGTAAACATAGAAATTAAAAATATATACATCAAAATATATATAAAATATAAAATATAATAAATAAGAATATTTGCTCCACTTGATATTTTGTTTGTGTTCCGTTTAATGGATCCGTGTTCCACCGAACAGATACTACCAAACCATAATTATCAAATGCGGAATTTTTAATATTTTTATCATGTTGTTGGATTTTTTTAACACAAATTTAATAAAAAATAACAATATTTTTGTATTTTTCAATACCAGCTTATTATTTATACAAACTTGCATAAATCTGTTAAATTCAACTGCTTTCTTATTTAAATAAGACCGGAATGCGATCAAATGTTCGTATTAGACACCGAAATAGATTGAAAATAATGGTCAATTTTGGCCATTATCAACATCCTCACATTTAATACTGATCGTCCCCGAGCAGTCAGAGTCAGTGCTCCTAAGAGCATAGACGCTGCATATTCAATCTATTTTCGTGGCTTCAAAAATATCATTCTTTTTATATTGGGATAAGACAATCGAAAACTACAAGTATTAAATTCTCTTGATTGCAGTGTTTAATAAAATGATACTTCTAACTAAATCGGGCCTACAAATCCGTCATTATTGATAATTCTTCATGAACATCATGTTTAGAAGAACTCATTGATTTAATTCTAGAATTTAAGCATGACATGAACATAAATTAAAAAGAGGCCTCACATATAGTATAAGCGGAAATTTCACTCACTCTCAAATTTGGGTTTTAATCACGAACGCTCATAATCAAATTTAATTAAATTATCCCATAAGCTTGCAATTGGACCAACTCGCCACCGGCTCATTTCTTCAAATCGAGATCATGAGGTCTTATTTAAGGGTTATAATGGGGCATACGGTTGTAACATTTGGTAAGGAAGGGAATTATTGGGCTTAGAAGTGACAAGAATTAATATTATCATAACTTGGCATTATTTTTATTTAAAAATTTATGATCATCAATATTTTTTTCTTTCTTTTGCTTTTCTCTTTCTATTGCATGACATTAGACTATGTCTAATTTGCTTTGTCATTTGCAATTTACTCGTGTTGAAATGAATTCAATATTGTTCTTCTTCTTTTTTTTTTTTTTGATCGGATTTTTGAATACCGATTTGATGGATTGATGATCATAAATTTTTATGCCTTGATAAAGTTTATTCTTGCCCACTTGGGTTTGAATTTCTTGGTCTTTTTGAAGGCTTGGAATATTATAGAGGGCTTCAAATAAAAATTAGGCTTAAGGCTCAAAGTGGTTAATCCTAAAGGAAAAATATTTTTGGGTTTGGATTTCAAAAGAAGGCCAAAAATTTGGTTTTTTCTAGGTGCCTCGATCATATGCTCAATTTTTGGAATATGGCATGGTCTTGAATCGGTTCCAATCGCAAGTTCTAGTTTCCTTTAATTAAAATGATTTTCACACATCAAAGGAAAGAATGAGTAAAAGTGACTCATGGCTCAAATCTCACATGGGATGATTGATTCATGTCATACACTATTCTTAAATTTAATCTTTGAAAAATTCTTACAATCTATTCAATTAAATTCTCAACATGAGGACTCATTACCCAACAAGATGATGATATCATTAAATTTTTTATAGCTCAAAACCTCAAAAATTCATATCATGCATATCTTCAATTATATTATCCCAATTTAAAAGTTTGAAAATTTAATCATAAACCAAAATTAAATATGTGGATCCTTGACAAATTTATGCATGCTTTGTGCTGGGTATAAAATACTAAAATAAACAAAATAAAAATAAAAGTAACACACATTTTTTTTTAAGTGAAGAATCAACATACTCACATTTTGAGCCTTGCTCGAAATGTGAGTAAACCAATTCCTACTTAAACAAATTATCAAAATCAAAATAAAATAAAAGAGGAGGGAGGGAGGGAGAAAATATTAACACAAAAGGTAGGAGCATAATTCCGATAGCCTTTTTCGTCAAACCAATTAAATGTTCGACGATTTTGGCTATGTGTGATCGTTTGGTTCATCGAGTATGGTAATTGTTCGATGCCCAATACTTAGAAAAATTCTGATTTTCATCAAAATTGCTCGATCACATTTTTGAATTTTATAAAATTTAATCTACCATATTTACTTGCATAAATTAGGTCGGATTAATTCTGTTATTATAAAAGTTATTCCGGATTTTAAATTGCTTTAAATTCCAAGAATACTTTCAATTAATTACAGAATCGATCCAACCGGGAACCTGTTTTGGAGCTTTAATCTTCTTTTTGGTGATTCCACAAATTCCTGCAGAGCAAACACAGAAGAAGTTATCGGGTTTTCTCAAAAATATCAACATCCTCACATTTAGAGTCTTACTACTCTAAATGTGAGTCAATTGATTAATATCCGAATTATTTAATATAGTATGCACAATATGTATAAATATATATAAATATATATATATATATGATTTTGACTTGCAGAAATTTAGGTCGGACTAATTCTGTGCTTGTGAAAATTATTCCGGATTTTAAATTTCTTTGAATTCCGGATATAATCTTCGGTAAATTACAGAACTAATCCAACCGGGAACCTGTAGTCCGAAGGTCTGCTGCTCCATTTGTCGTTTCACCAGTGATGAGGGTTTCCTCAGCGCAGTGGTGGTAATGAGGTGGATGGGCGATGGGGCAGTGGTGGAGCTTCGTGGTGCGGAGGTGGTAGAGATGACAGACACGTGAATTTCACGTGTTTGGCAATTTACAATTGCAAATTAGTGTAGCTCCAATGCTACACTTCTCCATTCAACTCCTTACACCAATTTTGGCGGCTCCATGATTCCTGCAAGCAAAAATACCCAATTGGTTAGGTTTTCCCCTCAAATCAACATCCTCACATTTAGAGTCTTAGTACTCTAAATGTTTAATTGATTTGAGGGTACTTCTCTGTTCTGAAATAAATACACTAAACTAACACTAAACTAACTATGAGTAATCAGGAGTGTAATTCTCTTAATAAACGACGCTGGATCCTCCCCGGCAACGGCGCCACGAAACTTTTGACAAATTTCACTAACACGAGCGTTTTTCAATAAAATATATCAGGATTGAATTTATTAAATGAAAGAAAAGAGTTATGATTCGTGGGAAAGGGGTTTAAGGATATATTTCACTTTTTATTACTCATGTGGGAAACTTTGATTTCAAACGGCGCTGTGGACCTCCCCGGCATGAAACTTTTGACAATTTCGTGCCTTGAAGATCCTTGCCATGAAACTTTTGACAAGTTCCCACTACATGAGTATTTTTTGAAAAATCATAATCCTGGTTTTCAATTTTATTTAATGAAACTAATTTATGAAGGCGGAGTTGGGATTAGGGATATATTTATAGGTTGTCACGTTTTTATTTACTCGTGTTAAGAAACTGTGCCCCCGAAAGCGCACGGAGTCAAAAATTGCAGTATTTATAGTAAGTACCGGATCATTCACTGGAGGATGTGCGATGGAAGCAGGGCCCACGTCGTTTACTAAGATTTTCCACTCGGTTACTCGATTCAAGTTTGTGTTTGATTTATCAACTACTTGACAGAATTTAAACTAAGCTATGAAAGCAATTAAAATAAAGTAGATAAAATTATTCTAGAAAGCGAATTTAAATTGAGACAGAAGGGACAGGAAGAAAATAATAAAATTGGACAAGATTCAGATGAAACACAATTAAACTTCCATTTTAATACGCAGATCTTAGTTTGGGATAATCCTTTCAGTTAGCTAACTCTCATGCTCTCTATACCATGTTCCCTTTAACAGACAGTTACTTACAGTAAGAGTTTAAATGCTCTTAAGGCACCAAATTCTAAGATACCACAGACTCACAACTGCCCTCACATGGCCATGCTGAGGCATATCATTCATTTTTGGTGGACAAGCAACACCTGAAAAATCATTTATTGAAGTGGCAAGTACCGCTATCATTCCCCCATGTCACACCCGAAGATTCTAATCAAGCCCTGAACTATCCATTAACTATCAGTCCTAGTAGCAGTTACACAACTCTGAATACAACCGAGTGACCTCTAAAGAAAGCAGTTAAAAGAAAGCAGTTAAAAGAAAGCGGTTAAGAAAGCATATCAAATCCTATCACTCGGAGGTTTTTGAAAGTCTGACCCTGGTAGTAAAAGAAAGCCCCCAGTCAGAATGACTGGGTGTGGATCAAGAATTCCCTAATCTCGGTGAACCGCTCGCAGTGTTCACTTCCCTTCGGGTGGTTATGAGATACAAACTAATGAAACGAAATAATAAATTAGTTCGTTCCGGATGCACTCACTCAGGACTCAAAAATAGGCTTTGGCAGAAAAGGATAGCAGTTGAAAGGAACTCAACCCTATCTTAGAAAATAACCAAGGCCTCTGTATTGTTCCTCTAGAATTATCTAACACACTGTATTTGAATCCAAGTGGATCCCATCTCGGTGTGATAGTTAAGACTAAATTCCCAATACACAGCAATTTTGGAAAATAATAGATGTTTGAAAATCATTCCCTAAACAGGTACTAGACTCTCAATTAAAGCACAGATCCTTTCAGTCTAGGTGAGACCTAATCGCTGACTCTGCTTCTAATTTCCCAAAATCAACCCCCAGTCGGATATGAATTAGTCATAACTGTGGAATTTATCCCTTACTCAGATCCGGATTTTATAAATGAATTTTTGTTGGAAATTTATTGTGAGACATCTGATTTAAAATCAAGACTTCTATGTCCAAGGGAAGGATCCCAAAATAATATCGACCACAATATCTACATAATAATATCATGCATAAATTTATAGAGAAGTGTAAAATTAAACTAACCCAAAATATAAGGTGGGTTTAGACAGAAGTTGGAACAAAAAGATGAAATAGCCGGAGATGAGAAGAATTTAGGCTAAAGAGAGTGCCAGAAATAATTGGGGTGATCTGGACTGCAAACATCTGCTATCCAGGTCCCAACTATTCCAAGTGGAACGGTTTTTTAGACAGAAGGGAATTCCAAGTGACGGTGACCACCGTCATTCAGCTCTTTTGTCTGTGAAAGGAAGAAAAACCCACATATTTTCTTGCTGTAATAATTCTCAAATAATGTTGGTCGACATCATTTAATAATACTACAACTTGAATTCAGGTTTGAAATTAAGATAAAGAAAAGAAAACTGTATCCGGATAGGAGTTAGCTGAGCAGCTATTATAATCCCGGATGGACGAACCGCCAAGGCTTCCACCAACCACTATCCGGACCATGCAAAATAACAACTAGTAATTAATATTCAGACTACGAGCTAGTTTATCCGTGTGGGAATACCCGCCAAAATTATTCTGATATATCTCTTACTAGCTGTTTCACACAACACGGGTAAAGACAAAATAAATAAAAGAAAATATTTTTGGGTCATCTTGTATGAGAGACATTAGTTTCTCATCCAAGGTTATGGAAATTAATCCATAATTACTCTTTATGTCTAAATAATCACTCATTCCATAATTAATTAATTACATTCCGGATTATATACTTAGATCATTAGAGTTTAATTTTTGTAGAAAAGTCTTTTAATGGAAATTGAACAAAGTTCTTTATATCAATTTAATCATGGGTTGAGATCATTGGATGTCAACCTCAAAAATATTAATACAAAGGTTCAATTAATTAATGGAGTGAGATGGAGAATAAAAATTTGGCAAAAAGGTGCCAAGCCTGTCGAGGAACAGAGTTTGTGTCGCGGACCGTAGGTCCGCGACAGGGGGATCTCGACAGAAAGGTGGGAAATAAGAGAAATTAAAATTTTGGAAATTAGGGTTGTTGTGTCGCGGAACAAGAAGTGTGTCGCGGACCGTGGGTCCGCGACAGGGGTTCCGCGACACAAGGTTCCAAAATACAACAAGGGCATAATTCCTGGTCGCGGAACAAGGAGTGTGTCGCGGACCATGGGTCCGCGACAGGGGTTTCGCGACAGAGCCCTTCCAGAATAAAATACAAGTATTTGGGTCCTCTGTCGCTAATCATAGAGTGTGTCGCGGACCGTGGGTCCGCGATAGGGGGTTCCGCAACAGAGGGATTTAAAAATTTAATAAAATTTTGGCAGCATAACGCCTAATATTGCATTGCAGGGGAGTGGTTGTGATCCGTGGGATCACAACGGGAAGATTACGTTGCAACCCGTGGGGTCACAACGTGATGCAATATAATATAGGAGATGCAATTTTTTAAATAAATATGCACAAACACTAAAATGCCATCCACTTTCTAAACCTATTAAACTAAAAATAAGATAAAATAAAATAAAGTAAAACACTAAGAAGCAGTAAAATAGCCACCCACTAAGAACACAAGGAAACTAAACTAAGAGACTAAAATTTAAATGAAACCTACACTAATAGATCTAGCAAGAGGTAGGCATCAAGTGGTCATACATTTATTAAATCTAATAAAGCAATAAACCTAACTAAAAATAATAAAAATGGTCAAGTGACCAAAAATGCAAAAATAAAGCAATAAATATTATGGAAATGATCCATAACAACTTTTTGGTGGAACATTTTCTTTATAACATCAAAAACCAAAGTATGGTTTAATCACACCCATTAGTTGAATGTTTCAAACCAAAATACATAAATAACAAACTGAAAATACAAATAAATATAAAAAGTGGCTACACTACTAGAAAACCCATTTATTGCTTAAAACTAACTAACTAAAACTGAAAATGAAAATTACATGGCCATGAAACCATTTATTCTAAGGTTGCTTGGGAGCACAGTGGTGCCCCCAAGGAGAAAAACAAAACTAATCTAAACAGTACTGGGTGTGTAGCTACTGTTCACTGGGTTGGGAGGTTATATTTATAGAGAAGAAGAATCAAGCCCTAGGCCCATTCAAGGCCCACCAGTCGCTAAACAATTGTGCCTGTCCGCGGAGCAAAATCTGGTTCAGGACACAATTTTTAGCTCCAGGATGGCGCACAGGAGGGGACGGGAGCTCGAGGTCCAGAGGAAGAAGACGAAAATGTTATGCCTGCGGGACTTGAAGTCCAGGGACCTTGCGCGTATTTTGACATGTGGTGGAATTTGGAATTTGGGAGGGTGCAGGTCACGTGAGCTGCTTGCTCTCTCTTCTCTGTCGAGGTCGCGGGACTCTGTCCTGGTCGCGATCCATGTGTCGCGGAACATTGTTCCGCGACACAGATTTTTTGTCTTGATACTCCCAGTCTCTAACCATTTTCTGTGTCGCGATGCACCCGGTCGCGGTCCATGGTATCTCAACACGGGGTTTGTTTAGGGACACAGATTTTGTGTCTCTAAACCTCCCCAGTCTTTAAGCTATTTTCCAGTCGCGGAGCACCTGGTCGCGGAACATGGCATCTCGACCCGGATTTGTTTAGGGACCGGATAAAATTTATCTCTTTTTCTTTTTCTTTTCTCTTTCCTCCATTTTATTCTTCCTTTCTCCTTTCCATCTCTCTCGACAGTTTCCCCATTTTCTTTCTCTCTAATTTCTCTGTTCGTTCTTTCTTCTTCAGTTTTCTATCCTCCATTTCTTTTTTCTTACAGGCTTCTTCTTTCTTCTTTCATTTCCTCCATTTCTTGCTGTGTTTCTGAAATCTTGTTGGAGCTTGCAGTGGTGGTCGATGGCGAATCGGAGGAGGTGCGGTGGTGGCGGAGCAAGAGAGAGATGGAGGCGGTGGATTCCGACGACGGTGAGGACGGAGGTGGTCGCGGCCAGGCGGCTGTCGACGGGACTGGTGGACGAAGGGACGGTGGTGACGGAGGTCGGATCTGGGGGTGTTGAAAATTGATGCCGGGATCTGGAGCGGCGATGGGGATGACTGCAGTGGTGGTGCGGTGAGGGGATGTGGGTGGAAATGGTGGTGGTGGTTGTGGAAGTTGGGAATGGTGGTGGCGCCGGGGTTGGTGGTTGGTTGAGGATGGTGGTGGATGGCGAGATGGAGATGGGATGAGGATGGAGGCTGGCCGCCGGAGGGACGCTGTGGTGGAGAGGGTGGCGCGAGGGCGGCGCTTGGAGGATGAGATGAGGGTGGAGGTTGAAGAAGTTGGAGGCTGTGGCGGCTGTCGGAAATGGGACGGAGGTCGCCGGAGGCGGCAGGGTTACGGTAGGGTTAAGGTTAGGGTTTGAATGGTATTGGGCCTGGAGGTGTTATTGGGCTAAAGTGGGTTTTGGGCATGTGGAGTTGGTTGAAAGTATTGGGTTAATTGGGTTTCCAGATTGGGCTTTGAACTTGCTGGACTGGATTTAAAACTCTTTGGACTAACTTAACTTAAACACCTGCAATTTAATTAAATATGGATTAGTGGATCAATTAATGCTTAACTAAAGCAGAAAATGGAAATAAAATAAAAATAGAGGTAAACATAGAAATTAAAAATATATACATCAAAATATATATAAAATATAAAATATAATAAATAAGGATATTTGCTCCACTTGATATTTTGTTTGTGTTCCGTTTAATGGATCCGTGTTCCACCGAACAGATACTACCAAACCATAATTATCAAATGCGGAATTTTTAATATTTTTATCATGTTTTTGGATTTTTTTAACACAAATTTAATAAAAAATAACAATATTTTTGTATTTTTCAATACCAGCTTATTATTTATACAAACTTGCATAAATCTGTTAAATTCAACTGCTTTCTTATTTAAATAAGACCGGAATGCGATCAAATGTCCGTATTAGACACGGAAATAGATTGAAAATAATGGTCAATTTTGGCCATTATCACGGACCAAGTGCAGGGAAGATGTATGCCTCAATGAAATGGTGTGGGATGAAGCGGTGGCACAAGGGTGCAGCAAGATGGAGGTTGACGTTGCGGAGGCTCATTCCGAAGATTATGTTGGTAGTACGAAGGAGAGCAAGGAAGGGGATGCGGATGGTGGAGATGATGAAATGTGTCAAGACCCAATCTCAGAAATGGAAGGTGATATGGGGCAGTGGAGTGATGAAGAGGTGGGCGATATTGCTGGACAGCAAGAAGAGGGGGAATGTCCAGCTCAGGTTGGCCCCAGTCATCTTTCCTCAATCGTGGAAATAGTTAGGAATCGGGATGATCGCATCCCGAAGGCAAAGCCTCCGGATTTCATGACACCAGCATCAATCCCGAGGGAAGTCAAGAAACGTGGGAGGAAGCCAGATTCACCGGTAAGTAATGTTTGATTAATAGCACCAACGAATGAGTTGTCATTTTTGTTCACCTTTCACCTTGTCATGAATGTGCATAGTGTATAGTGGCTGAAACTGGCTAATCGTACTGATAGATAAACATTACCAGATCGAAATGCGATGATTCACAGGATCGGCAGGAGGAGAAACGCGAGCAAAGAGTTGTTAAGAAATATTGGACGCAGCGACGCTACTGTGGGAGACAGTTGAGTGATGAGGAGACGATTGTGAGGATTGATCGGTTTTTGGAGCAGGGTTTTAGGGGGTTATCTGTTTACAATTGTCTATAAAATTAATCACCATTGACTTTATGGTTCATGTTATTAACTCGTTGAATTCGTGAACCAGGCCAATAGTTTGGTGTCGAGAGCCACACAGATTGAATATGTCTAGCTTCATGACATATGGTTCGATGAGGCAATGAACGATGAGGTCATTCATGCGCGGTTGGAGATCATTACGGGCAACGGATATATGAAAACAGACGATATTCCTCATAGGATGGGGTTCATAAGTTGCTGGAGCATGGTACTCTCATATTTGTTTATGTTTATGTTAACTCTACTCAATAAGTACATAACAGTCTGTCCAATAATTCTGAAACCCATTTGGGTGTTTGTGGAAGTTGGCAATAATTTCAGGTGTAACAAGATACAAGAGAGACAAAATGAACAACGAGGAGTATGATGATTTCTTGGAAAAAGCTCCAATCCACTGCAGGACCGAGCTACTTCGAATGATACAGGAAGGAGTGCAGGAGACACGATACTATGTTGTCCCAGTGCACGATGGGAAGTACGCTCACTAGTATCTTCTAATCATAGATTTGAAAATGAAGAAAATATGGGCACGGGACCCTTTGAAGGGGCGGCGTTCCAAAGCGGGACAGGATCGAGTTGTAAGTGTTTTGAGCATTTTGATGAATTGTTTGCTTAGTACGTCGCGGGTGTATAATTTCATTATTTGACTCGATTACGTGGAATCTATTCTTATACAGGACAATTTTTTCGTTGGTTGGCTTCAGCGTAATCTATTTGAATGTGACCCGACGGTAAGGGTTGTGAGCGGTTGCCGACAGCAAGAACCGGATTCAAAGGATTGCGGAGCATTTGTGTGCCTGTGGTGCGAGGCATATTTACGGGACGATGCAGAGTTCTGGGACTACGAAAGCCAGGTTGATATCAAGTAGTTCCGTGCCCGAATGGCGAAGACCATACTGGAGGATGAGCAATGTGTGCTTAAAGACACTTAAGGAGTGTTGCATCCATTTTTAATTAACTGTATTGAGTGTGATTTTTTACTATCCTGGAATTGTTTTCCATCAAACACATGAATTGTGTCCAGTTCCCGTGTTGAAATCAGCAAGACATGGTACTTATTAAAGGTAAAATATCTAGACACAAGTATTCGTTTTGCCATAAATGGCAAACAAGTTTCAACTATGTGGACCACTTCCCACAAACATTCCGGGTCATATGGCAATACCCATGTGAACAATTTCCTTAGATATGTACAAGGACCAGTAGACATGTTTGTTGGTCCACTCCTATCTTTCCAAGTACAAACCAACAAATCAGGGATCTATACAAGGCATGTGCCGTGGGGAAATTTATACAAACCAACAAAACAGGGACTTACACTCGCATATTCTTGCAGTTAATGCACACCTAGTCACCAACCCGTGGACCCCTTCCCACAAATGAAAAATTGTTGGGCGAACAGCAAGCAATCAATGATTGGATGTACTTAACAAACATTGTCATTCATTCAGACAATACCAATTGTGGAAAGCATTTAATAAGAGGTCGATTGTGGTCCATATAGAAACACCAAAAAAAAGAACTGAATCTAACATAACCAGGTTCATTAATGCTTAGATTCCACTGCTATCCACTACAACATATATAGACATTCATTACAAAAGTGGGTTTATAGCACCCGTAACAAGTCAACACCAGTAGACAAGGATAACAAATCCAAACTTTAAACAAACCTAAGCCAAAATGCTTTACTCCTATGTCTGTAGAACCCATTGAAACACAGCACTTTCGGAGAAACAACCATCAAAATGAGATTTCCATTACCTCCGGTGTGAAATAGTGAAGGCGCCCAGCAACATCTTAATCCAAAAAGTTGTAACACCCCGATTTTTGGTCACCCAGGTCGGGATGTCACCGCCACACCTCCCTAGTAAGACACGGTTTCTCCGGCTTACTGAAGAGATGCAAGGCTAGGTATTTCAGTATTTAAAAATATTTAAAACGTTTGCAAACAGCCCATACAATATAGTCTCGAAAATAATAATATCATAATGCAGCGGAAATAATATTTAAGTATAATATTGCAGGGAAATGTAAATACGACCGACATGGTCAAAACACGGGTTAAACAGGCCCGTTTATTCGTATAGTCTAATGCAATAATTTAATAATAAAGTTTGCAAAAATATAGTTTCCCCCATGCATGAACGTACTCATGTTTGTTCCACATACTCTGTAAGGAAAAGGAAAAACAAATGGTTTGGTCAGCACAACTTGCTGAGTAAGTTAACACATGCATGATCGTAGGGTTTAAAAGCCATTAATTTAATAATTACGTAAAAGCATGATAATAATCATAAATAATTTAATTCAATAATATAACCAATTCGCATAATTAAATTATGGCACTAACCAATAGTACATTTAACATAATTTAAATAAAAGCCATAATTAATTTAAATAAAGCATTTAATAATTTAAAAGGACAATAATTAAACATTTAACTATCCACATTACTCCCAAGATTTAGTATTTCAAGTATTTCACGATTGCATCGCGATATCAACAAGTTTAGCCGGAAACCGGCGGCCGCAGCCGTATGCCATACCCAGTACCACTCCGGAGCCTCGGGAAACCCATAAGGATATTCACGAGAGTGTAGGCCATATATCTCATGCCGTTTTGGCAACATATCTCACAAATTTCGCGCGGGTCACCATCGTCCATAAAGGCACGAAGTGAATCGTTAGGAGGGCACCCTGCAGAGCACTCACCCCCTAATTTTAAAGATAAAGTTTGTAAAGGGGATTTCCTAATTTCAGATTTCATGTACTTATTTCAAAGAGTCTTCTACTCGTTTAAACCTTAAAGGCTAGTTTCACCGTTTAAACAAGATTCCAAGATTTGACTCGGTCAACCACAGTTTACTTCAAAATTCATTAAAAATTGAGTTTAATTCCAAAAATTCTCAAATTTTACCACTGACTCGGAAACATCGAGATGAACAACTTTTGTGTTTTAACTTTTTCAATCCGAGATACCAAAACAGGTCAAAAACATCAATTTTGGTCATATCATTAATCTGTCCGAATTTCGTGTACAGCAGTTCAAGATTATCAAGATCTACTATAGAAAATCAACTCCAAACTTAATGAAATTTTACAGAGACTTTCTTAAGAAATTTGTCTACAACTTTCATGTTCGGCTAAAGATCTAAATCGGTCTAGATCTAATGTCAAAAACATCATCAAGATCGAACCTAAGTTCTGTCCAGATTTCAAGAACCAATTTCAAAGCAGTTCGGTTTGAGGCCGATTTCCAATATCAAATCGTCACTAAAAATTCTGAAAATTTTACAGAAGATAGATCTAAGCCTTAGAAACGTTTTTCTTGTTTTAAGTGTTTCCGTTTGAAGACGTTTAAGGGTTCGGAAAAATTAGGAAAAACTGTTGCGCCGGTAGAAATCATATGTTGACAGATTTTGAAAGTTTCTATTAAGCTTTTAGGTTAAGTGTTTTAATTACTCCCAAAACCATGTAAGTGTCAACTTACAGATTCGTAGTCGTCCGGGATCGTCGAGTTCGGAGGCGTGGCTTCCGGTCCACCGTTTATCCTCTCCGTTCGTCGGTTCTTCGTTCTAGATCCGATTCGCGGTGTAGAAAGAAAAAGAAGAGAATTAGGGTTTCGTTTTTGAATTTAAAACGAGACGGATGAACGGATCTAACTTATCACGACGTTGGAGATCTCTCTAATTCGTCCACGGCAGTCCTCGCTCGGTTTTGGTGCCTCCGATGACTTCCGGATCTATGGTTTGTGTATAGAGAGTATCGTAGGGTTTTGAAAAGTGTTCGGGGCTTTCAAGAGGGGTTATTTATAGGTAAACATGACCTAGGGACGTCCAAGGTCGGCCTTGGGGAGCCTTGAGCCGAAAGGTGTTCAACCGAAGTCGGAAAATCCGGATTCGGGCGAGTGAATCTCGCAACCGGCGGATCTGCCCGTTGGCGCGGCCGTGGCGCGCCTTTCCCCTATTGACCGTGCGGCCACCGCGCGGCACTCGCCTAGACTTTGGTCCGGGCGGGTCGTGCGATCCGTCGTGCCTTTCCTCCTCTCTTTCGGACTTCTATCCCTCTATGCTCCCGGATTCCGATTTCCGGGGTATCTTCGGGTTCCTATTTCCTCTCTAAATTTTACTCGGGTCTAATTGCATGTTTGGACTCGAATTCTCGAATTCATTGGTGTCGGGTTCGGTGTGCAAATTTATTTATCTTTATTTAATTTTTTTTATTTAATTAAATTCCTTTAATTCCTTTTTAAGTTAAATCTCATTTCTCATTTCCTTATCTTTATTTATTTATTTGCTGAATTTATTTATTTATTGTATTTATGTTATTTATTGTTTATTTATTTAATTATTTGTTTTATATTGCAAAATTCTCGGGTATTACAGTCTACCCTCCTTAAGAATCAACTTCGTCCTCGAAGTTTTGTTTCGGCTTTTCTCGTGCTAAGGTCTTTTGTTTGTTTTGTTACTTTTACTTTGTGACTGAACTTAGAATTAAAACTTCTAAGCTGCCTACGTACCCTATGAAGGGATCAAGCCATAACGTAGTTCAAAACAATTCAAATTTGTTTGTTTGTTTACAAAAATGCACGAAAAATAGATGGTATG
Organism: Hygrophila difformis; assembly: GCA_030278955.1. Lineage (NCBI taxonomy): Eukaryota > Viridiplantae > Streptophyta > Magnoliopsida > Lamiales > Acanthaceae > Hygrophila > Hygrophila difformis. The sequence goes on from JAOANR010000011.1 coordinate 17,644,576, forward strand.
ATACGGATGTCACACCATGTATTACATCCTCTCCCCCTTAAGATTGCAGTTATGTCCCCATAACTGTGTCTGTGTCGGTTTGGAATAATGTCGGGTAGCGTTCTCTCATGTCGGATTCTACCTCCCAAGTTGCCGTCTCACTTTCGTGGTTCGACCAAAGAACCTTGATAATTTTGACGGTTTTGTTCCTCGTTACTCGCTCCTTAGTGTCCAGAATTCGCACTGGGACTTCTTCGTAAGTCAGATCCTCATCGAGTTCGATTACTTCCGGTTGAAGTACATGTGTCGGGTCCGGCACATACTTCTTTAGTTATGAGACATGTAAAACATTATGAACTCGATTTAATTGTGGCGGTAAAGCCAGTCGGTAGGCCAAATTTCTGACTCGTTCTAGAATCTCGTAAGGTCCTATGTATCGAGGACTCAACTTTCCTCGTTTGCCAAAGCGCATCACCCCCTTCATGGGTGATATCTTTAGCATGATCCTATCTCCCACTTGAAATTCTAGGTCTCGTCGTCTCACGTCAGCGTAACTCTTCTGACGGTCTTGAGCGGCTTTCATTTTTCCTTGAATCACTTTGATTTGTTGAGCCATGTCTTCGATAAGTTGTGGTCCCACTACCACCGACTTATCGTTTTCTTCCCAGCTCAACGGGCTTCGGCACCTTCGTCCATACAACGCCTCGAATGGTGCCATGCCAATGCTAGCATGGTAGCTATTATTATAAGAGAATTCGATTAAGGGTAAATGGGATTCCCAATTTCCCTTAAATTCCAACACGCATGCCCTCAGCATGTCTTCTAGTGTTTGGATTATTCTCTCGGTTTGACCATCCGTCATCGGGTGGAATGCGGTGCTCATTTTGATTTGAGTACTGGGAGCTTTTTGTAACTCCGTCCAAAAGTGAGAGACAAATCTGCCGTCTCTATCAGAAATGATGTCATGTGGTACTCCATGTCGTCGTACCACATTATCAACGTAGGCTCGGGCCAGTTGGTCCATAGTCCACGTGTCCTTCATCGGGATAAATATGGCTGTCTTCGTTGGCCTATCCACAATCACCCAAATCTTGTTCATGCCTTTAGGTGATCGGGGTAATCCCGAGACAAAATCCATTGAGATGCTGTCCCACTTCCAACTTGGAATCTCTCGTGGTTGCATCAGTCCTAGGGGTTTATGTCGCACTGCCTTAACCTTTTGGCAGGTGAGACATTTCGCCACGAATTCTGCCACTTCCTTCTTCATTCCCGGCCACCAATAGATCTTCTTTAGATCTTTGTAAAGCTTGTCACCTCTGGGATGTACTGAATATGGCGTGTTGTGCCCTTCCTCCATCAACTTTCGCTTCAACTCGGCACACTTTTTAGGCACACACCATCTCCCTTTGAAGCGAATGCTTCCATCCTCGTGGACAGCAAATCCTATTGCCTTTCCCTCGGCAATATACCCCTTTATCTTCTCCAATTTCGCGTCGCCCGGTTGAGCGAGTCGAATTTCGTCCAATGTTGGAGTTTCTACGATCATGGCGTTGATCGTGTCACTCACTATGCCAGGATGCACAAGTTCCACGTCCAATCGCGCTAAATCCATGTACAATGCCGGCAGAATTACCAACGAGTTTGTCACGTGTTGGGTTTTCCGACTTAGGGCATCGGCTACCACATTCGCCTTCCCCTCGTGGTAGGCTATCTCCAAATCGTAGTCCTTAATAAGTTCTAACCACCTTCGCTGTCTCAAATTGTAACACCCCGGTTTTTGGTCACCCAGGTCGGGATGTCACCGCCACATCTCCATAGTAAGACACGGTTTCTCCGAGCTTACTACAGAGATGCAAGGCTAGGTATTGCAGTATTTAGAAACATTTAAATCATTCAAAATAGCCCATACAATATAATTCGAAAATAATACTAGCATAGCGCAGCGGAAATAATTGGTTTAGTACAGTATCGCAGCGGAAAACATAAATAGGGCCGACATGGCCAAAACACGGGTTAAACATGCCCGTTCATAATATAGTCTAAAGTACGAATTTAAAAGCAAAATAACGTTCCCCAAAATCCCATGCATGATTCATGCTCACACATGTTCATTCCACATATTCTGTAAGAAAAGGGATAAAAATGGTTTTGGTCAGCAAATTTGCTGAGTAAGTTAACACATGCATGATCGTAGGGTTTAAAAGTCATTAATTGAATAACTTACTAAAAGCATGATAATAGCATAATATTTTATTTCATCTAATCAACTATCCAATAGCATAATTTATCTGAGGGCTCTATTTAATAGCACATATCGCATGGTTTAAGACAAAAGCCATAATTTAAATAAAGCATTTAAATAATTTAATTGGACAACAATATAATTTAATTTACTTTAATTTAATTTAAAATCCCCATTACATCCCCGATTTGGTATTTCAAAGTTTCACGATAGCATCGCGATGTCAACAAGTTTAGCCGGTAGCCCGGCGGCCACAACCGTATCAGCCATACCCAGTACCACTCCGGAGCCTCGGGAAACCCATACGGATATTCACGAGATTGTAGGCTCTATATTTTGCCTTTTTGGCAATATCACATTTCAAGTTTAGCGCGCGGGGTCACCATCGTCCATTACGGCACGAAGTGAATCGTTAGGGGGCACCCTGCAGAGCACTCACCTCTAATTTTAATTTATCAAGTTTGTAAGGGGATTTAATTTTTAAAATCTGACTTCAATTGTATTTATTTAAAAATAATATCTCAACTCGTTTCAACCCTAAAGGTTAATTCCATGTTTCAACAAGATTTCAAGATTTTGTTTCCGGTAAACCACAGTTTACTCCAAAATTCGTCAAAAATCAGATTTAATTCCGAAAATTCCAAAATTTCATATCTGACTCAGAAACGTCAAGATCTACAACTTTCATGTTTTAACTTTTTCAATCCGAGATACCTAAGTGGGTCAAAATCACCAATTTTCGCACAAGAACAATTCTGTCCGAGTTTAATGTGTCACAGTTTAAAGATTTCGAATTATATCATAGCAATTCAACTCCAAATTTACTGAAATTTGACAGAGATCATCTTAAGACAATTATCTACGACTTTCATGTTCGGCCAAAGATCTAAAACAGTCTAGATCCTATGTCAAAAACGTGATCAAGATCATTCCTAAGTTCTGTTCAAGATTTCAAGATCTAGATTCAAACAGCTCGGTTTCGGTGGGTTTTCACATAACAAATCAACTCCAAAAATTCTCAAAAATTTACAGTAGCTAGATCTAAGTCTTAGGAACGTTTTTCATGTTTTAAGTTTTTCCGTTTGAGTTCGTTTTAAGGTTTGGAAAAATTCCTCAAATCTGTTGCGTCGGTAGAAAGTATAAATTGACAGATTTTCGATTTCTTGTTAATCTTTTAGTTTTGAATGTTTTAATTCATCCCAAAACCATGTAAGAGTTAACTTACAGAGTTTATGAACGTCCGGGATCGTCTATTCGAAGGCGTGGCTTCCAGTCCACCGTTTCTCCTCTCCGTTCGTCGGGTTCTACGATCTAGATCCAATACGGGGTGTAGAAAGAAAAAGGAGATGATTAGGATTCGTTTTCGAATCGTTTATTGAACAAAGATTGGATCGAGACTTACCAAGACTATGGAGATCTGTAGAAAAATTCGTCCAACAGCGTTCGTCTTGGTTTCGTGCCTCCGACGACTCCGGATTTAGGGTTTCGAATGGGTAGAAGGTTGTAGGGTTTTGTAAACTGGTTCGGGGCTCCCAAGGGGTTTATTTATAGATTTCCCAAGCCCTAGGGCGTCCAACATCTGACCTAAGGGTCTTGGGTCGAGAGATGTTCAACCGAAAGTCGAAAAATCCGCGTTCGGGCGAGAGATTCACGCAACGGGCGAATCTGTCGTGTGGCGCGGTCGTGGCGCGCTCTTCCTCCTTCGACCGCGCGGCCACCGCGCGACACTCGCCCGGACTTCGGTCCGGGCGGGTCGTGCGATCCGTCGTGCTTTTCCGCCTCTTTTTCGGGTTTCTATCCCTCTATGCTCCCGAATTCCGATTCCCGGGGTATCTTCGGGTTTCTACTTTCTCTCTAAATTTTTACTCGGGTCTAATTGGATGTTTTGGACTCGAATCCTCGAGTTCATTAGTGTCGGGTTTTGGTGTACAATTTATTTTCCTTTAATAATTCTTTTTATTTAATTAAATTCCTTTAATTCCTTTTTAAGTTAAAATCTCATTTCTCATTTCCTTATCTTTATTTATTTCTTTATTTGCTGGATTCATTTACTTATTGTATTTATTGTTTATTTATTTAATTATTGTTTTATTTTATGTTGGAAAATTCTCGGGTATTACACAAATTCAACTCCTTCTGAGTGAATATATATTTCAAGCTCTTGTGGTCGGTGAACATTCGACACTTCCGCCCATAAAGATAATGTCTCCATATCTTTAAAGCAAAAACGACCGTTGCCAACTCCAGGTCGTGTGTCGGATAATTTTCCTTGTGAGGTTTTAGTTGGCGTGATGCATACGCTACGACTCTCGAGTCTTGCATCAAGACACAACCTAAACCTTCCTTCGAAGCATCGCTATAAACTTCGAAGTCACCATTCTCTGATGGTAGTGTCAATACGGGTGTGGTTATGAGTCGTTTCTTCAGCTCTTGAAACGCTGTTTGACAAGCCTCTGTCCACACGTACTTTACTCCCTTCTTCAGTAGCTTGGTCAAAGGTCGTGCGATTTTCGAAAAATCCTTCACGAACCGTCTATAGTACCCGGCTAATCCAATGAAACTCCTTATCTCGGTTTGGCTCTTTGGGGTTGCCCATTCAGTTATGGCAGACTTTTGCCGGATCCACTGAAACTCCATCAGCGGATACTATATGTCCTAGAAATGCTACCTCCTTCAACCAAAAGTCGCATTTGGACAATTTGCCGTATAGCTGATTCTTTCGCAAGGTCCCTAACACTTGGTGCAAGTGCTGGGCATGCTCCTCCTCGCTTTTCGAGTAGATCAGGATGTCATCAATGAACACTACTACACACTGATCTAATAGCTCTCGAAATACATTGTTCATGAGGTTCATGAACATTGCCGGAGCATTTGTTAACCTAAAGGATAACACTGTGAACTCGTAGTGGCCATATCGAGTTCGAAATGCCATCTTCGGAATGTCTTTCTCGGCAATTCTCAACTGGTGATACCCAGATCGTAAGTCGATCTTCGAGAATACTGAGGCTCCCTTCAGTTGATCAAATAGATCATCTATTTTCGGCAAAGGGTATTTATTCTTGATAGTCACTTGGTTTAACCCTCGGTAGTCTATGCAAAGACGTAATCCTCCGTCTTTCTTCTTAACAAATAAAACCGGTGCTCCCCAGGGGGAAGTACTCGGCCTTATGTACCCTTTTCCTAAAAGCTCCTCGAGTTGGTCCTTTAACTCCTTCATTTCCAGTGGTGCCATCCGGTACGGAGCTTTTGAGACAGGCTCTGTGCCCGGGATGAGATCTATCGTGAATTTAAGATCTCTCTCAGGTGGCATTCCCGGGATGTCTTCAGGAAACACATCCGGGTATTCTCTTACCACTGGTATGCTATCAACCTTGTTCTCTCCCGCCTCAAGGTTGTGCACGTAGCACGCATATAGCTCATACCCCTTACGCATCAAGTTACTTAGTTTAAGTGCACTAACGATTTTGTTACTCTTCTTAGGGGGCTGAGAGTAAAAGATAACTCTCTTTCCCCTAGCTTTTGACAAGGTGATCTTTTGTTTTTGGCATTCGATCACCGCTTTATACTGGGATAACCTTTGTTTCAACTCAGCACATTTAAGAGGCACACACCATCTCCCTTTAAAACGGATGCTTCCATCCTTGTGGACAGCAAATCCTATTGCCTTTCCTTCGGCAATATACCCTTTTATCTTCTCGAGTTTCGGGTCACCCGGTTGAGCGAGTCGAATCTAGTCCAATATTGGAGTTTCTACGACCATGGCATTGACAGTTTCTCTCACTGTGCCAGGATGCACAAGTTCTAACTCCAATCTTGCCAATTCCAAGTACAATGCCGGCGGAATTACCAACGAGTTTGTCACGTGTTGGGTTTTCCGACTTAGGGCATTGGCTACCACATTCGCCTTCCCCTCGTGGTATGCTATCTCTAAATCGTAGTCTTTAATAAGTTCCAACCACCTTCGCTGTCTCAAATTCAACTCCTTCTGAGTGAATATATATTTCAAGCTCTTGTGGTCGGTGAACATTCGACACTTCCGCCCATAAAGATAATGTCTCCATATCTTTAGAGCGAAAACGACCGCTGCCAACTCCAGGTCGTGTGTCGGATAATTTTCCTCGTGAGGTTTTAGTTGGCGTGATGCATAGGCTACGACTCTCGAGTCTTGCATCAAGACACAACCTGAACCTTCCTTCGAAGCATCGCTGTATACCTCGAAGTCACCATTCTATGATGGTAGTGTTAATACGGGTGTGGTTGTGAGTCGTTTCTTCAGCTCTTGAAACGCAGTCTCACACGCTTCGGTCCACTCGTATTTTGCTCCTTTCTTCAGTAGCTGGGTCAAAGGACGTGCAATCCTTGAAAAGTCCTTCACAAATCGTCTATAATACCCGGCTAATCCAAGGAAACTCCTTATTTCCATTGGACTCTTTGGAGTTGCCCACTCCGTCACGGCAGAAACCTTTGCCGGATCCACTGATACTCCATCAGCGGATACTATGTGTCCGAGAAATGCCACTTCTTTCAGCCAGAAGTCACATTTGGACAATTTGCCGTATAGCTGATCGAGTAAACAGTAGAAGGTAAATTAAAAAAAACAACTTTCGAGGCTCGCGCGGTGCCCGCGCGGTGGCGCGCGGCGACCGCGCGGCCATGGCAGTTCGAACAAAAGGGCTCGCGCGGAGCGCGAGCCATTCCGCCCCATTTCCACTTCCGAGGCTTCTTCTAGTTTTCTCTCAAATTCGTTCTCCCATTCCCCGATTCTCTCATTCTCGGCTTCGATTTTCCTTTGCAAGGTATGCGTCTACTACTTCTACTTGTCAATTTCAGATTTTATGCCTTGTTTAGCCTTACTCTGTGGGTGAATTTAAAAATTAGGGTTTAGGGACAAGAATTGGGGGTTTGTTGTTTTTAGACTTAATTTGTGCAATTAGCGAGTTTGGGCGATACTTGTTGTTATTTTTTTGTTGATTAGGAAGTATTTGTGCAACAATGTATGCCTAGTTTGAGGAAGTTTTTACTAGATCCCATACTTTAAGGAAAGCATGAATTTCCCGATTTGTATTGGTATTGTGGGTATGCGGATGAGTTCGTTGTCGTTGTTTTGTGCCCTATTATGATGATGAGTTATTGCCCAAGCAATTGTTTTGATTTGGGGCGTTCCCCATGTGTTTACAAGTAAACTTTGGTCTTGATTTATCGCGCACTCCACGTGTTTGACGAAATGTCCCAAAGAGGTTTGGGACTTCTCTAGACATAGTATTGGTTTGGTTATCTTCTTGATTGCTCGTGTTAGGGCTCACACTTCATGTTCTTGTGTTTTCTAGATTATGCTTAATGTAATCGCCGTGTAGGATTTATCCTTACATTTGGTATTGGTTGGATATTTGCATGATGCTTGATAATGGCCAGAAATGACCATTATTTTCAATCCATTTCCGTGTCTTAAACGGGCATTTGATCGCATTCCGGTCTTACATTAAGTAAGAAAGCAGTCGAATTGGACTGATTTATGCATAATTGTAAAAGTAATAAGCTGGTATGAAAAAGGCAAAAATATGTAATTTTATTACATATTTATTTGGAAAAATCCAAAAACATGAGAAAAGGAAAAGAAAAGAAAAAGGAATGGAAAAGAGGGGAAAAAGAGAGAAGAAAAGCCCACAAAAAGAACAGTTTCGGCCCATCTGGCCCAATCCAGCAGGCCCAGGAACACCCTTGTCGCGGAAGCCCCTTTGTCGCGATGCATGTTTCCGCGACAAAGGAGGGTTCCGCGACCAAGCAAGCTCAGATGAAGGAGAAGACCAGCCAGATACCTCTGTCGCGATACCTTTGTCGCGATGCCCTGTTCCGCGACAAAGGCCCATTCCACGACAAAGATGCATTTTTAGAGACACAAGACCCAGTCGAGAAGCTTTGCCACATGCAGTGTGTTCCGCGACCAAATTTGGTGCTCCGAGACAAAGCTGTGATGTGTGTGATGTCTTGAGACACAATGGGCTCAAATCAAGGCCCATGAGCTTTGGGTTTCCCCTCTATAAATATGAGGTGTTTCCTTTGAGCTAGAAGTTGGAAGAATTTTAAAGAAAATACACATTCTTGAAGACAAGTGGGAAGTTCAGTAGTTTAGTTTAGTTTAGGGTAGTTTAGTTAGATTTTTCTTGTATTATTTAATTCGTGCACTAGTTAGATGTAGTTTATTGCACTTTGGTTAGATAGCCAGATTTACACCTTATTTCCTGTTCTAAACTTTTGTTTAAGGGTTTGTGGTACCCAAATCATGGGTATGAACAACGCCGTTTAATAATATGGGAAAACATTCTCCATTTGTGTCCCAAAATCATGAAATGGGTCTCACACCCCATGGATCTTACTGCATTCGTTTTTCCTTGGGTCATTTGATCCTTGTTTTGCATTTTAATGTCACTGCTCGGTGACTTTTTCTTGGGATAATGTTGCACACTTATGGGTGATCAAGCTCAGATTAGGGTTACTTAAGATTTAAGTTTGTTTCATTTCCTTTATGTTCAAGCATGTTCTAGCTAGATTCTTATTCTGTTTTGTCATTTTGAGCTTAGTTTAGCTTTTGAATCTGAGAAGGGTGAGATCACACATAATGCATGCCACTGTTCCACTTTACTTTTCTGACATGTGTACTGGACACACCCTTGTCGCGGAACAACTCTTGTCGCGGAACCACGTTCCGCGACAAAATGATGCTTTGGCGACAAAGGTGCCAAAGAACATGTGTTAACCACTATTTTAAAACCCTTGGTCGCGAAACAACCCTTGGCGCGGAACCACGTTCCGCGACAAAATCCTGATTAGCGACCAAGGACCCAAATACTTGTGATTTTATTCTGGAAGGGCTTTGTCGCGGAGTTACCTTGTCGCGGAACCACGTTCCGCGCCAAAACCTCTTGTTCCGCGACAAGAATTATGCCTTGTCCAATTTTCAACCTTTTTGTCGCTATGCCCCCCTTGTCGCGGAACCATGTTCCGCGACAAAAAATTTTTTTACTTAGCGACAAAGCAAACCCTAAATTTTCAAAATTCCATTCCTCTTATTTCCCACCCCTTTGTCGCGAAACCTTTGTCGCGGAGCCATGCTCCGCGACACAAACTCTGCATCGCGACAAAGTGGCACCTTTTTGCCAAACTTTTACTCTTCATCTCACTCCATTAATTAATTGAACCTTTATATTAATATTTTGAGGTTGAAATCCAATGATCCCAACCCAGGATTAATTTGATATAAAGAATTTTGTTCAATTTCCCATTAAAAGATTCTTCTACAAATGATTAAACTCTAATGATCTAAGCATATAATCCGGACTGTAATTAATTAATTATGGAATGAGTGATTATTTAGACATGAAGAGTAATTGTGGAATCATTTCCATACCTTGCATGAGGAACCAATGTCTCTCATACAAGATGACCCAAAAATATTTTTCTTCTATTTATTTTGTCTTTTCCCGTGTTGTGTGAAACAGCTAGTAAGAGATATAACAGACTAATGTTGGCGGGTATTCCCACACGGATAACTAGCTCGTGGTCTGTATATTAATTATTAGTTGTTATTTTGCATGGTCCGAATAGCGGTCGGTCGAAGCCTTGGCGGTTCGTCCATCCGGGATCGTAATAGCTGCTCAGCTGACTCCTATCCGGATGCAGTTTTCTTTTCTTTACTTTAATTTCAAATCCGAATCTGGAGCTGTAGAAATGTTAGATGATATTTGCCAATATCATCTAATGATTATTGCAGTGATAGAATATGTGGGTTTTTATCCAAATTCACAGATAGTGGAGTCTAAGATGACCGTGGCAACTGTCATTTAGGGAATTTCACTATCTAAGAATCATCCCACCTGAAATAATCAGGACCTGGATAGCAGATGTTTGCAGTCCGGATTATCCTGATTATTTTTGTCATCTTTTTAGCCAAATAAATTCTTCTCATCTCCGGCTATTTCATCTCTGTGTTTCACATTCTGTCTAAACCCACCTTATATTTTGGGTTATTTTATTTTACACTTCTCTATAAATTTATGCATGATATTATTATGTAGATATTGTGGTCAATATTATTTTGGGATCCTTCCCTTGGACACAGGAGTCTTGATTTTAATCAGATGTCTCACAATAAATTTCCAACAAAAATTCCTTCATAAAATCCGGACCTGAGTAAGGGATAAATTTGACAGTTATGACTAATTAATATCCGACTGGGGGTTGATTTTGGAAAATTAGAAGCAGAGTCAGCGATTAGGTCTCACCTAGACTGAAAGGATCTGTGTTTTAATTGAGAGTCTAGTACCTGATAGGGAATGATTTTCAGATTTATTATTTTCCAAAATTGCTTCGTGTTGGAAATCTGGTATTAAATATCACACTGAGATGGGGTCCACTTGGATTCAAATACGGTGTGATAGATAATTCTAGAGGAACAATACGCAGGCCTTGGTTATTTTCTAAGGTAGGGTTGAGTATTCTTTCAACTGCTGTCTTCTTCTGCCAAAGCCTATTTTTGAGTCCTGAGTGAGTGCATCCGGAACGAACTAATTTATTAGTTTGTTTCATTAGTTTGTACCTCATAACCACCCGACGGGAAGTGAACACTGCGAGCGGTTCACCGAGATTAGGGAATTCTTGATCCACATCCGGTCATTCTGACCGGGGGCTTTCTTTTACTACCAGGGTCAGACTTTTAAAACTTCCGAGTGATAGGATTTTAAATGCTTTCTTTATCGCTTTCTTTTAAATGCTTTCGTTAGAGGTCACTCGGTCGTATTGAGAGTTGTGTAACTGCTACTAGGACTGATAGTTAAGGGATAGTTCAGGGCTTGATTAGAATCTTTGGGTGTGACATGGGGGATGATAGGAGTACTTGACACTTCAACTAATGGTTTGTCAGGTGTTGCTCATCCACCACAGATAAATAACATACCATTGCAAGGGTAGTTATGCATATGTGGTATCTTAGAATTTATTTTCTTAAGAGCGTGTAAACTCTTGCTGTAAGTACCTGTCTGTTAAAGGGAACATGGTATAGAGGGCATGAGAATTAGCTAACTGAACGAATTATCCCAAACAAAGATCTGTGTAACAAAATGGAAGTTTAACTGTGTTTCATCTGAATCTTGTCCAATCTTTATTCTTTTCTTCCTGTCTCTTCTGTCTCATTTTAAATCTGCTTTCTTAGATAATTTTCACCGCGTTCTTAGAATAATTTTATTGCTTTCTTAGATTTAATTTGATTCACTTTCTAGAATAATTTTATCTGCTTTATTTTAATTGCTTTCATAGCTTAGTTTAAATTATGTCAAGTAGTTGTTAGTCATTTCACAAACTTGAATTGAGTAACCGAGTGGAAAATCTTAGTAAACGACGTGGGCCCTGCTTCTATCGCACATCCTCTAGTGAACGATCCGGTCTTACTATAAATTACTGCAATTTTTGACACCGTGCGCTTTCGGGCCACAGTTTCTTAAACACGAGCAATAAAAACATGACTACTTATAAATATATCCCTAATCACAACTCCACCATCATAAATTGGTTTCATTAAATAAAATCAAAACCAGGATCATGATTTTTCGGAAAATACTCATGTAGTGGGAATCTGTCAAAAGTTTCATGGCAGGAAATCTTATGGCAAGAATTGATGAGAAGTATCATGGCATATTTGCCGGAGATCCTCAGTGTGACAGGCTGAAGGTCAACTTATCCCGGCTATGCCATGAGATTTGTCAACATTTCATGACAGAGAGGACCACAGCGCCATTTGAAACCAAAGCACCATACTTGAGTAATAAAAAGACTAATAATCTTGATATATCCCTAAACCCTTTCCCGTGAATCATAACTCCTTTCGTTCAATAAATCTAACCTGGTATATTTTAGAAAACGCCCGTGTGGACGAAATTGTCAAAAGTTTCATGGCGCCGTTGCCGGGGAGGATGCGGCGTCGTTTATTAAGAGAATTACATTCCTGATTACTCATAGATTAGCTTAGTTTAATGTAAAATATCTAATCCAGAACAGAAAAAGTACCCTCAAATTAATTGAACATTTAGAGTACCAAGACTCTAAATGTGAGGATGTTGAACTGAGGAGAAAACCTAACCTAATGGGTATTTATCTGTCTTGCAGGAAATTCGGAACCACCCAAAAAGAAGGAGCAGAAAGAGCATGGAAAACCAGGTTCATGGTTGGGAAAATTCCACAAATCTGAGAAATTATTTTCGGAAATTAAAGCAATTTAAGATCCGGAATAAATCTCGCAGATAAATGGAACTGACCCAACCTAATTTTATGCAAGTAGATTATTTTAAATAATGGCCCAATGATTTGAATTTACTTGGACTGAATTCATTCAGGTCCAACTCAAATAAAATGGACGCAGGCCCAATATCACACTCGGGCCCAATCCGTTGAAAATTTGAAAATTCAAAAAGTTTGTCGCGGAATGACCATTTTGTCGCGGAACAACGTTCCGCGACCAAGTGCAACTCCGCGACAAAGATCCCCTCATCATCAAACCTTGTTTGTCTTTGTCGCGGAGTGACCATTTTGTCGCGATGCCCAGCATCGCGACCAAGTGCAATTCCGCGACAAAATTTTACTTATCCCTGAACCCTGTTTGTCTTTGTCGCGGAATACTTTGTCGCGGAGCACTGCATCGCGACAAAGCTCATGTTCCGCGACACGGGCACACCACCCCATTCTTCCTTGCCATTTTGTCGCGGTGCATGACTCCGCGACAAAGTCCCATATTCCGCGACACCTCTAATGTCGTCGAGCCTGGTCGCGTAATCCTGTTCCGCGACAATGGGCTAGGGTTCCGCGACCGGCCCATTAGTATTTAAACCCTTTCCCCTCCCTCTTCTTCCCCACGCTCCCACACTTACAAAATTTGCGAAAACTGCTCGTACGCGAAAGCCTTTTCCGAAGAACACCATAGTGTTCCTCGCACTCGTTTCCCACCACTTCCAGGCGTTACTCTGCCCAATTTTCGCGAACCCAATGGAACCTCCATCTTCATCTTCGCCCCCGAAGCAGACCGAGCCCTGGTAAGTGTTTTCTATCCGATTCTTGCGCATTCTCGAGGCCCTGTATTGCGATCCTTGTGTTGTTTTCTTTTCCATTTATGTAAATAGGGCTGTTTTATGTTCTTTCCCTCTGTTTTAGTTTGATTTTAGGCGATTCTTGAAGTGGGCTTAGTTTATTTGAGGATTGCTGTGATTTCTTGTGTTGGCCGAGCAAGTTTTGGAAGAAGTGTGTTTTTGATTGGGGTTGGGGAAGATCGATTTTGTATGGGGCATTCGATTTTGAGAAGTTAGGGCTGTTAGAGAACTCAGACAGCAGGTAGGAGTTAGCACTGGCAAATTCTCACCATTGTTGGTTTTTCAAGCTTTTAGTGTTCACAGGAATAATTCACTTTCCAAAGGGAACTCGGTCTTTATCTCATTTAATTGCTTCTGTGTGCATTCATGATTTGAGAAATCTGAGCCTTATCTGTATGTCAATGAACATTTGGTTATTTTTCTCTGGATAGCTTGGTGTTATTGATTGTCTCGATTTTGCAAAGCATGAGTGTTTTTGTTGGGTTGATTAGTAAGAAAGCATGCTGTTATGATTAATTTGACGTTCTTGCTGAGATTTTGAAGCATGTTAGTAGTTTGATCTTATGTTGAGAAAAAGCATGATCATGTGTTGATGGTTTGCTTTGAGAGTTCATGTTGTTTGCATGCCAATGTTCATTTAATGCCCCTCCCCTGATTTTGGCAACTTGTGTGTATGGGTACAGCAATCTGCATAAAAGTGGGTGTATGGCCTTTTTATGGCAATCCCAGTGCACCATCCACTTTTCAGCAAGAATCACTTTTTCACAAAAGACAAAAATAGTACTAGGAATTTTGGGTTGACAAATGTGTTTTTGTTCCCAATGGAACTAAAGAGTGTGAGTTAAGTAGCAGTATTTTTGCCACCTCAACTGCTATCTTTTTACAAAAATCCAAAAAATGGGACCACACACATCCCACTTTTCATTAAATAAAAACAAGTCAACCTTTTCAAAATTAAAAATAGTGTTTGCAATTTTCTAGAATGTTTTAACTGTCCAATGACAGTCCAAACAATCCGGAAATAGCAACTCCACTCCGCCGCGTCTCCATTGCACATTCCACTCTCGAGCAATCCATTCCACCGCCATCACTTCATTCCATTTTCAACAAGTGCCTCGAGCTTGTTTAATAAAATTGGAAAAACAAACTTTTGGAAAAACAAACTTTTGGGCCCAATGGCCCATTAAAAAAAGGGAATTATTTTTTTGGTCCAATGACCACTTTATTTTTCTTTTAATTCTCCCTTTTGATTGGACTCAATAGTCCAATTAAGATATCTTCTTCTAGGTCCTTAAGCAAAAGCACCTCATCTTTGGATCTTTTAATAAACTCAAGATCAAAGCGCTTAAATCACATTTCGAGCTTAGCAAAGCTCAAAATGTGAGGATGTTGATTTTCAAACTTGAGTAGTCTTTGAAAAATTATAAAAATTTGGATGTATCTAAACACTTTGACCTTTTTCAGGAATGAGTTGGTAGTGCAATCAGGCATCGGGTTACCTGACTGCACCTATGAGGCTGCTGGCAAGCAGGCCTCGATTGATCGAACGGAGATTAAGGACACGAGAGATGCCATCAAATCAGTTTACAAGGTACCTCTGGACCACACTACGGATGAAAAATTGAAACTTTCTCCGGGATGGGACGTGCATATCCCTCCAGAAGAAAGAACGACAGTTGCTGCATCGATAGAGAGGGACTACTATCACTTCCTGAAGAAGTTTTGGATAAGGATGATGGAGCATGCCCCTCAAGACGAAAAGACAACTCCTGAAGTCCACCATGAACGCATCCAATTGAAGTTTAAAGAGCACAGGCTGTGTGGAACCGGCATGTGGAAAAAGGAACGAAAGATCCAAATATAGCTGACTTTGACATCATCATCCCTAACCAGATCGTAGATCCTCAAGTTCGGATGGCCTTCGAGCACAAGCAGATGGATCTAAGCAGGGTTATCAACAGTGGGGCCATCATGATGTATGAAGCATTCCCATTCAAGTGGAATCCGTATCTGTTTGAAGCAAAAGGACCAGTAGAGCAGAGGTGGATTACAGATCTAGCTCGTGCCAGGCATCGAGAGCTGACCTTCAATCTGTACAAACGCCTCAAAAACGCTGAGAAATATGAACAAAGCCACAACACCTCATTGTTGAACACAATGAGGAAGATGATCAAGGATGCACGCGATCAATGGGACGAACTGACTACAGTCTGGGGAAAAGGCAATGCAAGTATCACTAAGTCCTTTCTGGAAGAAGGAATAGTATTACCTGCAGATGAGGTGCTTGAAACCATCTTCACACATAGAAGGTATGGACGGTACGGAACAAACAAGGATGATGAATTTCCCCAGCACATAGCAGTATTAAGGGACCAGCTGCAAGTGGATATACGCAAAGGTGGCTGGAAACCCAAAAAGAAAAAGGAAAGGCAGTTCAATTTACTATCAAAAACTGAGGCTGGGTTGTATCTCACGTACGATTCGGCAGAAGACATGTCCTACCTTGAAGGAATTCAAAAGGATCTGGTAGGAGGCATGATGAATCAGTACAGGGACTCCTACTGGGACTTGATCATGGAAATGGACAAGTTTGCACTTGAATATTGTAATAGTACTGCAAATGGGAAGAAGGTCTTGCACTACAACAACAACGTTCGGAGTAAATTCTGCTCCAAGATCAAGAAGGACTGGGAGGACCAGCTGGGGAGAATCACTCAAAAGAGTTTCATTGAGGATTATTTACAGCGCGCCGAGAAGCAACTAGGCTATGAGGGTGAACCAAACAGAGAAGAGGATCCCGACGCTGAGATTGATGCCTACTTCTCCACTCCCCCTGAGGCCAACCCACAGCCTACCCAGCCAGCAGTACAAGCTTCGGCTTTACCACCAAGAGGGCAGACTGAAGTGCAAAAAGTTGCTACGTCCGAGCCAGTGGTGCAGCAAGAAGCAGTCCGGACTCCAGTACAGCCAGCTCAGACTGAAATGACAACACCTGCTGCAGCACCTGCCACCACTAAGGCACCCATACCGCCCGAGCAGACATCCAGTATTGTTGTCACATCTGAAGGTCAGCCAGCACCTCAACCGGGAACGAGGAGAAGGTTGATAAAATCTGCTGACAAAGATAAACCAGCAAGAGCTCCGGAAAAGAAAGTGGAGATCAAGGAACCTGAGCCAACTGTTAGGAAAGTGGCAGAGCCCACAGATCCCAAGGACAGAGGTAAGAAACCGATGCCACCACCACCCCCGAAAAAGAAGCATCAAGTGGCATTCGATGCTGAGCTAGCCAGAAAAATGCAAAATGATGAACTTGCATTAGCTGGTTTGATGGATCAAGTAACAGGTGGTTCAGGAGTAGAAAAGGTGACTGAGGAAGAACGCTTGGCAATGGAAAAGAAAGCTGCAGAGGAAGAGCAGATCAGAAAGAATATTCAGCAGACGAAGGATGAAGAGACTGCCAAGAAGATGCAAGCTGAGCTGGAAAGCAGGAAATCTGGAGAGGCTGAGCGGGGTGATGAGGAAGATTTCGAGCTGAAAATCACTGGTGGAGTCGAAGGAAAGAGAGTGAAGATCAAAGAAGAACAACCACCAGGATGGAGGCCCTTTTATTCGTAGTGCTGAGACACTTCGGGAAGAATTGAGGCAGAACATCAACGAACAGATTGAAACAAGAATTGATGCTGGAGAAAAGCCAAATCAAATCAAATATCAGACAGAAGTGGGTCAATTGATTGATCCTCTCGTGGGCACGGCCAGAATTGAAAAATTCATTACTCAAGAAGGATCATCGCATCAAGCTGAACAGCCACAAGGCTCGCATGAGTCCATTGATCCAGCAGCACTGGCCAAAACATTGGAAGAACAGCCAGGCGACCATCCCATGGCCTCTGCGCTTAAGGAAAAGGTTCAGGAAATTGTGACTGAAGCTGCAGAGGGAAATGATTCAGAAGAAGAAGCTCGGCAGGAGGAGCAAGAATTCATGAACCAGATGGCGCCTATTTTGCAACGTCCAGTTGGACGAGCTGCAAGAATTAGGGAGGAGGAGGAGGTATCAACTGATGTTGATGACCGTAATTATCATGCAACTACATCTTCTTTGCCTGTAAATTGTGAACTCAATACAATGAAAAATGTAATTGAACAGGTTGAGGAGGAATTCGGAGACGAAACAGCTCATGGAGAAGGAGAGTCAAGTCAGAGGGGAGCTGAGGCTGAACCAAGGAATGACCAGCCACAGGAAGGAGACGATCAAACAGACTGGCACACGAGCGACGACGAATCTGTCGGATCCATTCGACCAGTCGAGTTCTGGTCTGAGAATACTGTGAGGCAAAGAATGGGCGTTTCAAAGGAATATGAGAAGAAAAAGCTGAGTGAAGAACAGGTTCAGATCAAATTCAATGGCAATAAAGAGAATGCAGAAAAGTATAAGAAGTTGCAGAAAATGATAGTGCCAGATAAAGGATTCAGACCCGATGCATTGTCACACCCCACTGTTGAGACTTTCTACAGAAATCAAGAGTGGGGTAACTTCATGCTGCATCACGACGAAGATGGCTTCGTGGAGCTAACAAAGGAATTCTTCTGCAACATCGATGAAGCTGCCAGAACAACATGGATCCGTGGACAAGTGATAAACATTGCACCTGATTGGCTGAATCGGTTCTTTGGGACTCCGGACATTAGAAGCGAATTTCCCCCTGATGAGATCATGACAAAGAGAGCCAAGACGAGCGAATATGCAAAGTATGCAACCTTGGCCAACAGCATGACAAGCGTGACTGCCCCAGGACACACATTCAATGCAAAATGGCTGCGAATACAGTTCATGCCAACTTATGAGTTCTACATGTCCAAGATACGGCCCAATTCGCATCCGCACACCACATCTGGGAATGTACTGATGGGATTTGCAAGAATGTGGAGCGGAGCAAAACTGAATATAGGGAGGCATGTATTCGAGGTGATGATAACCCGGATAAAGGATAGACAGGTGCTATGCTATCCAAATCTGATTAGGAGAATCTGCATAGCTCAGGGAGTTGATTTGAGCGCTTTTGAGGGTGACACAGTGGTGAAAGTAAACCCACCTATCAGTGTGCCGAGACTTCCCCTGTGTGAGAGTATTAGATATTCTCTTCCCCAATTGTTCGACAGAGGAGATTCAGACGCTCAATCCTCTTTCATATCAGGTGGGCAAGCATCGAGAAAGAGAAAGAGACAACCCAAGACAAAGAAGGGAACACAGAAAACCTGTGCTGATGCAGGACCTTCAAATGTCCAAGAAGAGCCCCCTGCGGACCAAGAACGGACAGAGATTCCAATTCCACCTCCGACTCAACCTCAGATGCCTCCTCAAAGCCAGAACGTATCACAATTCCCTGCTGATTCCCAAACAATTGAGATGGTGAGCAGGATGAGTCAATCTATGCTCGAGGGAATGAAGTCCATGACTAACGTGGTTATGGCAAGCCAAGAGGAACAGCGAAAAAGGGCCGAAGAGGAACGTGAAGAGCGAAGGAGGGAGAGAGAAGAAGAACGCCAAGAGCGTAGGAGAGAAAAGGAAGAGAAGCGAAAGGAGAAGCAGGAGAAGGAAAAGAAAGAGGCGGAATTCAGGCAAATGATGATGGAAAGGGAAGAGCGCATGCATAGAGAAAGAGTGGAGAGTGAAGAAAAGCAGCGCAAGATGATGGAAACACTGATGCAAGCACTCATCAGTCAACTCCCCAAGCCACCCCCACCTCCACCAGATGTAGCAGAGCCGTCGAATCAGCCAGGAGAGAAAACAGATTAAGTATGTAATTGTCATTTCAATCGAGCATAATTGTAAATATCATATAAGAGAATTTCATTTCCCTTGTGCAAAATCGTTCTGATTGCAATGGAATCTCTTGTAATTGATATCATTCACTGTTTTAATTTGGAATTTTGCAGTCCAAACAATTTTATTCTTGAAAAGATGTCTGAACAGTCCAAGATGAATAAGTGACTGTCAGGCCAAAAATATGCTGTGGACATACTCTGTATGTCAGCAGTGCCTCTTTACTGCTTTAAATTAAATGACCAGCAAAAATATGCATAAACTTGCTCTAAATTCACATGTTGAATTTAGGCTTGTGATTAAATTTTCAAACTTTTAAATTGGGATAATATAATTGAAGACATGCATGAAATGAATTCCTGAGGTTTTGAGCTATAAAAATTTAATGATGCGATCAGCTTATTGGGTAATAAATCTGCATGTTAGAGATTTTGATTGAATAAATTGTTAGAATTAAGCTTTGATTAAATTTAAGAATAGTGTATGACATGAATCAATCTAACCTTGTGAGATTTGAGCCATGAGTCACTTTTACTCATTTATTTTCTTTAATGTGTGAATCATTTTGATTAAAGGAAACTAGAACTTGCGATTGGGACCGATTCAAGACTATGCCATATTCCAAAAATCGAGCATATGATCGAGGCACTTAAAAAAAACCCAAATTTTTGGCCTTCGTTTGAATTCCAAACCCAAAAATATTTTCCCTTTAGGATAAACCAACTTGAGCCTTTAAGCCTAATTTTTCTTTGAAGCCCTCTATATTATTCCTAGCCTTACAAAAAGACCAAGAAATTCAAACCCAAGTGTGCAAGGATAAATCCTATCAAAGGCATTAAAATTATGATCATCAAATTCATCAAATCGGTATTCAATAAACCGATTAAAAAAAAAAAAAAAGAGAAAGAGAATGTTGAGTTTCATTCAACAACAATAAATTGCAAATGACAAGCAATTAGATAATAGTCTAATGTCATGCAAGAGAAAAGCAAAAGAAAGAAAGAGAAAAATATTGATGATCATTAATTTTGAATAAAAATGCCAAGTCATGATAGATTAACTCTTGCCACTTCTTAGCCCAATAATTTCCCTTTCTTACCTAATGTCACAACCGTATGCCCCGTTATAACCCTTAAATAAGACCTCGTGATCTCGATTTGAAGAAATGAGCCGGTGGCGAGTTGGTCTGATTGCAAGCTTATGGGATAATTTAATTAAATTTGATTTGGAGCGTTCATAATTAAACCCCAATTGAGAGTGAGTGATCTTTCCGATTCTCTTATAAGTGAGGCTCTGTTTCATTGAAAATGTTCATGTCATCCTCTAATTCTCATCCTTAATCTTTGCATCTTTCAAACATGATATTCATGAAGGGTTGATAATAATGTTTGATTTGTAGGCCCGATATAGTGAGCAGGTATCATTTCATTAAACACTGCAATCAAGGGAATTTAATACTTGTAATTTTTGATTGTCCTATCCCAATCCAAAAAGGATGTGATTTATGAAGCCACGAAAATGAATTGAATATGTAGAGTCCGTGTTCTTACGAACATTGACTCTGACTGCTCGGGGACGATCAGTATTAAATGTGAGGATGTTGATAATGGCCAGAAATGACCATTATTTTCAATCCATTTCCGTGTCTTAAACGGGCATTTGATTTATGCAGTCGAATTGGACTGATTTATGCATAATTGTAAAAATAATAAGCTGGTATGAAAAAGGCATAAATATGTAATTTTATTACATATTTATGTTGGAAAAATCCAAAAACATGAGAAAAGGAAAAGAAAAGAAAAAGGAATGGAAAAGAGGGGAAAAAGAGAGAAGAAAAGCCCACAAAAAGAACAGTTTCGGCCCATCTGGCCCAATCCAGCAGGCCCAGGAACACCCTTGTCGCGGAAGCCCCTTTGTCGCGATGCATGTTTCCGCGACAAAGGAGGGTTCCGCGACCAAGCAAGCTCAGATGAAGGAGAAGACCAGCCAGATACCTCTGTCGCGATACCTTTGTCGCGATGCCCTGTTCCGCGACAAAGGCCCATTCCGCGACAAAGATGCATTTTTAGAAACACAAGACCCAGTCGAGAAGCTTTGCCACATGCAGTGTGTTCCGCGACCAAACTTGGTGCTCCGAGACAAAGCTGTGATGTGTGTGATGTCTTGAGACACAATGGGCTCAAATCAAGGCTCATGAGCTTAGGGTTTCCCCTCTATAAATATGAGGTGTTTCATTTGAGCTAGAAGTTGGAAGAATTTTAAAGAAAATACACATTCTTGAAGACAAGTGGGAAGTTCAGTAGTTTAGTTTAGTTTAGGTTAGTTTAGTTAGATTTTTCTTGTATTATTTAATTCGTGCACTAGTTAGATGTAGTTTATTGCACTTTGGTTAGATAGCCAGATTTACACCTTATTTCCTGTTCTAAACTTTTGTTTAAGGGTTTGTGGTACCCAAATCATGGGTATGAACAACGCCGTTTAATAATATGGGAAAACATTCTCCATTTGTGTCCCAAAATCATGAAATGGGTCTCACACCCCATGGATCTTACTGCATTCGTTTTTCCTTGGGTCATTTGATCCTTGTTTTGCATTTTAATGTCACTGCTCGGTGACTTTTTCTTGGGATAATGTTGCACACTTATGGGTGATCAAGCTCAGATTAGGGTTTCTTAATATTTAAGTTTGTTTCATTTCCTTTATGTTCAAGCATGTTCTAGCTAGATTCTTATTCTGTTTTGTCATTTTGAGCTTAGTTTAGCTTTTGAATCTGAGAAGGGTGAGATCACACATAATGCATGCCACTGTTCCACTTTACTTTTCTGACATGTGTACTAGACACACCCTTGTCGCGAAACAACTCTTGTCGCGGAACCACGTTCCGCGACAAAATGATGCTTTGGCGACAAAGGTGCCAAAGAACATGTGTTAACCACTATTTTAAAACCCTTGGTCGCGAAACAACCCTTGGCGCGGAACCACGTTCCGCGACAAAATCCTGATTAGCGACCAAGGACCCAAATACTTGTGATTTTATTCTGGAAGGGCTTTGTCGCGGAGTTACCTTGTCGCGGAACCACGTTCCGCGCCAAAACCTCTTGTTCCGCGACAAGAATTATGCCTTGTCCAATTTTCAACCTTTTTGTCGCTATGCCCCCCTTGTCGCGGAACCATGTTCCGCGACAAAAAATTTTTTTACTTAGCGACAAAGCAAACCCTAAATTTTCAAAATTCCCTTCCTCTTATTTCCCACCCCTTTGTCGCGGAGCCATGCTCCGCGACACAAACTCTGCATCGCGACAAAGTGGCACCTTTTTGCCAAACTTTTACTCTTCATCTCACTCCATTAATTAATTGAACCTTTATATTAATATTTTGAGGTTGAAATCCAATGATCCCAACCCAGGATTAATTTGATATAAAGAATTTTGTTCAATTTCCCATTAAAAGATTCTTCTACAAATGATTAAACTCTAATGATCTAAGCATATAATCCGGACTGTAATTAATTAATTATGGAATGAGTGATTATTTAGACATGAAGAGTAATTGTGGAATCATTTCCATACCTTGCATGAGGAACCAATGTCTCTCATACAAGATGACCCAAAAATATTTTTCTTCTATTTATTTTGTCTTTTCCCGTGTTGTGTGAAACAGCTAGTAAGAGATATAACAGACTAATGTTGGCGGGTATTCCCACACGGATAACTAGCTCGTGGTCTGTATATTAATTATTAGTTGTTATTTTGCATGGTCCGAATAGCGGTCGGTCGAAGCCTTGGCGGTTCGTCCATCCGGGATCGTAATAGCTGCTCAGCTGACTCCTATCCGGATGCAGTTTTCTTTTCTTTACTTTAATTTCAAATCCGAATCTGGAGCTGTAGAAATGTTAGATGATATTTGCCAATATCATCTAATGATTATTGCAGTGATAGAATATGTGGGTTTTTATCCAAATTCACAGATAGTGGAGTCTAAGATGACCGTGGCAACTGTCATTTAGGGAATTTCACTATCTAAGAATCATCCCACCTGAAATAATCAGGACCTGGATAGCAGATGTTTGCAGTCCGGATTATCCTGATTATTTTTGTCATCTTTTTAGCCAAATAAATTCTTCTCATCTCCGGCTATTTCATCTCTGTGTTTCACATTCTGTCTAAACCCACCTTATATTTTGGGTTATTTTATTTTACACTTCTCTATAAATTTATGCATGATATTATTATGTAGATATTGTGGTCAATATTATTTTGGGATCCTTCCCTTGGACACAGGAGTCTTGATTTTAATCAGATGTCTCACAATAAATTTCCAACAAAAATTCCTTCATAAAATCCGGACCTGAGTAAGGGATAAATTTGACAGTTATGACTAATTCATATCCGACTGGGGGTTGATTTTGGAAAATTAGAAGCAGAGTCAGCGATTAGGTCTCACCTAGACTGAAAGGATCTGTGTTTTAATTGAGAGTCTAGTACCTGATAGGGAATGATTTTCAGATTTATTATTTTCCAAAATTGCTTCGTGTTGGAAATCTGGTATTAAATATCACACTGAGATGGGGTCCACTTGGATTCAAATACGGTGTGATAGATAATTCTAGAGGAACAATACGCAGGCCTTGGTTATTTTCTAAGGTAGGGTTGAGTATTCTTTCAACTGCTGTCTTCTTCTGCCAAAGCCTATTTTTGAGTCCTGAGTGAGTGCATCCGGAACGAACTAATTTATTAGTTTGTTTCATTAGTTTGTACCTCATAACCACCCGACGGGAAGTGAACACTGCGAGCGGTTCACCGAGATTAGGGAATTCTTGATCCACATCCGGTCATTCTGACCGGGGGCTTTCTTTTACTACCAGGGTCAGACTTTTAAAACTTCCGAGTGATAGGATTTTAAATGCTTTCTTTATCGCTTTCTTTTAAATGCTTTCGTTAGAGGTCACTCGGTCGTATTGAGAGTTGTGTAACTGCTACTAGGACTGATAGTTAAGGGATAGTTCAGGGCTTGATTAGAATCTTTGGGTGTGACATGGGGGATGATAGGAGTACTTGACACTTCAACTAATGGTTTGTCAGGTGTTGCTCATCCACCACAGATAAATAACATACCATTGCAAGGGTAGTTATGCATATGTGGTATCTTAGAATTTATTTTCTTAAGAGCGTGTAAACTCTTGCTGTAAGTACCTGTCTGTTAAAGGGAACATGGTATAGAGGGCATGAGAATTAGCTAACTGAACGAATTATCCCAAACAAAGATCTGTGTAACAAAATGGAAGTTTAACTGTGTTTCATCTGAATCTTGTCCAATCTTTATTCTTTTCTTCCTGTCTCTTCTGTCTCATTTTAAATCTGCTTTCTTAGATAATTTTCACCGCGTTCTTAGAATAATTTTATTGCTTTCTTAGATTTAATTTGATTCACTTTCTAGAATAATTTTATCTGCTTTATTTTAATTGCTTTCATAGCTTAGTTTAAATTATGTCAAG
Organism: Hygrophila difformis; assembly: GCA_030278955.1. Classification (NCBI taxonomy): domain Eukaryota; kingdom Viridiplantae; phylum Streptophyta; class Magnoliopsida; order Lamiales; family Acanthaceae; genus Hygrophila; species Hygrophila difformis. The sequence goes on from JAOANR010000011.1 coordinate 17,669,241, forward strand.
TAGTTGTTAGTCATTTCACAAACTTGAATTGAGTAACCGAGTGGAAAATCTTAGTAAACGACGTGGGCCCTGCTTCTATCGCACATCCTCCAGTGAACGATCCGGTCTTACTATAAATTACTGCAATTTTTGACACCGTGCGCTTTCGGGCCACAGTTTCTTAAACACGAGCAATAAAAACATGACTACTTATAAATATATCCCTAATCACAACTCCACCATCATAAATTGGTTTCATTAAATAAAATCAAAACCAGGATCATGATTTTTCGGAAAATACTCATGTAGTGGGAATCTGTCAAAAGTTTCATGGCAGGAAATCTTATGGCAAGAATTGATGAGAAGTATCATGGCATATTTGCCGGAGATCCTCAGTGTGACAGGCTGAAGGTCAACTTATCCCGGCTATGCCATGAGATTTGTCAACATTTCATGATAGAGAGGACCACAGCGCCATTTGAAACCAAAGCACCATACTTGAGTAATAAAAAGACTAATAATCTTGATATATCCCTAAACCCTTTCCCGTGAATCATAACTCCTTTCGTTCAATAAATCTAACCTGGTATATTTTAGAAAACGCTCGTGTGGACGAAATTGTCAAAAGTTTCAATGCTGCTTTTTCTGTGGGTTGTTTTGGCGTCACTCATGTGTCCCCCGAGGACCAGGAGACGAGTTGCTCAGCGCGATGAGGCTGGTCCTAGCACTGTTGCTCCGGCGATGTCTGATTTTGATGAGAGCGAGTCCGAGGAGGACGAGGAGCAGCGGGGCCCTAAGCTCAAGGGTCTTCCCGACGAGGTGCGTCCCCATCGACACGACAGGTATCGGTTTGCTACTATGGCCTCTCAGGAGTTCTATTTCGACGAGCTTCGTCGGAACAGGTCTTATGTCCCGAAGAGAGGCATGTATCCTCGCCATATGGACGACGACAGGGTTAGTCCAGTTTTGGGTCTTCTTCAGTGGACTGGACTTGCGCGCCATCCCGAGGGCATCGCTTCTGGGTATTTAGCTATGGAGGTCATCGCCAACATTGGCGGTCTCGGGGGGAACAACGACTTGTCTCGAGTCTGGGTTCGGGGTCGCCATCTAGATTTCAGTGCTCGGGCGATCAACGTCTACTTCGGCCTTCCTGACGACGGTGTATTCCGGCCACAGCCCGAGGGTCGTATACCCCCGCCTGCGTGGGGTGTTTTATGTACCTTGATGGCTCCTCAGCTCGAGCATGATCATGAGCTGCGGTTGACGACGATGGACTCTCCGTGGCGCGAGCTTGCTCAGATATGGCTAGGCCGTGTCCGTCCGATCACCCGGAGCCATATTGTTATAGACCACGTCTATGAGACCATCTGCTTTCTCGCCCGAGGTGGTAGGGTGAATGTTGGGGCTTGTATCGCAGACAACCTGAGGGGTATGCGCCGAGGACGAGGGAGCAGGGTGATTACCCACGTTCATCTTATTTGCGGCATGTGTGCGGCTCAGGGGATCCGTACGTCACCAGAGACGGATCCTTACGAGCTATCCGCGGGCGGCTACTACCGTATCCCTACCTACGCCCCTCGACGCAGTGCTCTCCGACGTGGGGCTCCTCCGGCTGTCCTTCGCCCGGAGCCCAACGGTGATGGTTTGATTCTAGTTGTCCCTCCTGAGCAGCCACCTCCGCCTCCCGTGGTTCCCCAGCAGGGTGCGGAGATGCCGCAGATAGTTCAGATGCTACAGGGTATGCAGCTTAGTATGGATGCGGGGTTTGCTCGTATGGACGCTGGGTTTGCAGCCGGGCAGGCTCGCTACGACGCTCTGGATGCCAGGATGGATCTATACCAGGCTCGCATGGATACGATCACTACGAGACAGCTGGAGCGGCAGGCCTCCATGACCGACATGTATGCCTACCTGCGTCAGATGGACGAGTATATGCGCCGTCAGTTCCCGCCTCCCGACCAGTGATCCTTTGTTTCTGCGTTTCCATCTAGGCTTGCTGTAGTAGTGTTTTATTTAGTTGTTTTCTTATGGACTGTACAAGGATGATCTTGCTGATTATGTTTCGCAGTTTATGTTCCCGTTGTATCCTTGTTGTCTGATTTGACTGTTATCGTTTAGAGTAAATGCGGTAGAACTGTGCCGGTTTTTTTTTTCCCGATAAATTTTGGGCTGAAGAATTTCAAAAAAAAATCAACTCGCATTTCATTCCTTCAAAAGAAACTTAATACAAGTAATAGGATGCGCAAAATAAATGTACTATCTAAGATAAAGTATCTAAAAGATCTCTGCGTCCTCTGGCAGAGTAGCGGGGTCTTCCATAGGATCATCCTCATCAGAGATCTGGCCGGTGCCCAAGGGTCCATGAAACACTGGGGATGGTGGATCGACGGCTTCCGGAACTGGGTCCGGTGTCTCCTCCAGATGGTTCTCCACGGGGCTCGGGTTTGGCGATGGGCGGACCATGTGGGGCCAGAGCCCAAGGGTTCCGTAGCGTCCATGGATAAGGCCGGATGGGCTCTCCACTGGGGGTGTTGGGCTTCGTGGTCCGATCAAGTGGTCTTCCACAGGGCTATATGGTACTACTATATCAGTGAGGTCAAGCAGGTCCGTCCCTAGATCCTCGACTCTATCTATCACAGCATCGCTCCGTTCGTTGAGTTTTTGCACTTGAGTTTCTAAGTCTTTTATGCGATCTTGATCAGCGGCTCTCAAGTTCAGGAAGTGCTGGAGGTCAGCTTCCCTTAAATCTCCCATTTGGTGCAGATTTGCCTCCAAGTGAGCTATACGATTTTTCATTTGTTGTATGGTTTGTTGGGTGTCAAGGTGGGCGTTCATCATCTTGATCATCCACTGCATCATGTCTTGACTAACCATCTAGCGCAAGCAAGAGATCTAAGTTAATATTCGCCAAGATTCTAGGTTCAATTCGCCAAGATTCTAAGTTCAAGTTTCGCCAAGATTCTAAGTTCATAGCAGAGATGCAATATGCAAATGCTAATGATGATTCCCCCCTAAAAATAATTTGATGCAATATATATTTTTTTCCATGGGTTTTAAAATAAAAATTTTCCATGGAAATAATACTTTAAAATTTAAAATAATAGTCAAAATATTAATAATAGTTTAAAAATAATAATGGTTTAAAAATAGTAGTTTTAAAAATAGCCGGGCTCTGATACCAACTTGTAACACCCCGGTTTTTGGTCACCCAGGTCGGGATGTCACCGCCACATCTCCATAGTAAGACACGGTTTCTCCGAGCTTACTACAGAGATGCAAGGCTAGGTATTGCAGTATTTAGAAATATTTAAATCATTCAAAATAGCCCATACAATATAATTCGAAAATAATACTAGCATAGCGCAGCGGAAATAATTGGTTTAGTACAGTATCGCAGCGGAAAATATAAATAGGGCCGACATGGCCAAAACACGGGTTAAACAGGCCCGTTCATAATATAGTCTAAAGTACGAATTTAAAAGCAAAATAACGTTCCCCAAAATCCCATGCATGATTCGTGCTCACACATGCTCATTCCACATATTCTGTAAGAAAAGGGATAAAAATGGTTTTGGTCAGCAAATTTGCTGAGTAAGTTAACACATGCATGATCGTAGGGTTTAAAAGCCATTAATTGAATAACTTACTAAAAGCATGATAATAGCATAATATTTAATTTCATCTAATCAACTATCCAATAGCATAATTTATCTCAGGGCTCTATTTAATAGCACATATCGCATGGTTTAAGACAAAAGCCATAATTTAAATAAAGCATTTAAATAATTTAATTGGACAAAAACATAATTTAATTTAAAATCCCCATTACATCCCCGATTTGGTATTTCAAAGTTTCACGATAGCATCGCGATGTCAACAAGTTTAGCCGATAGCCCGGCGGCCGCAACCGTATCAGCCATACCCAGTACCACTCCGGAGCCTCGGGAAACCCATACGGATATTCACGAGAGTGTAGGCTCTATATTTCGCCGTTTTGGCAATATCACATTTCAAGTTTAGCGCGCGGGGTCACCATCGTCCATTACGGCACGAAGTGAATCGTTAGGGGGCACCCTGCAGAGCACTCACCCCTAATTTTAATTTATCAAGTTTGTAAGGGGATTTAATTTTTAAAATCTGACTTCAATAGTATTTATTTAAAAATAATATCTCAACTCGTTTCAACCCTAAAGGTTAATTCCATGTTTCAACAAGATTTCAAAATTTTGTTTCCGGTAAACCACAGTTTACTCCAAAATTTGTCAAAAATCAGATTTAATTCCGAAAATTCCAAAATTTGATATCTGACTCCGAAACGTCAAGATCTACAACTTTCGTATTTTAACTTTTTCAATCCGAGATACCTAAGTGGGTCAAAATCACCAATTTTCGCATAAGAACAATTCTGTCCGAGTTTAATGTGTCACAGTTTAAAGATTTCGAATTCTACCATAGCAATTCAACTCCAAATTTACTAAAATTTGACAGAGATCATCTTAAGACAATTATCTACGACTTTCATGTTCGGCCAAAGATCTAAAACAGTCTAGATCCTATGTCAAAAACGTGATCAAGATCATTCCTAAGTTCTGTTCAAGATTTCAAGATCTAGATTCAAACAGCTCGGTTTCGGTGGGTTTTCACATATCAAATCAACTCCAAATATTCTCAAACATTTACAGTAGCTAGATCTAAGTCTTAGGAACATTTTTCATGTTTTAAGTTTTTCCTTTTGAGTTCGTTTTAAGGTTCGGAAAAATTCATCAAATCTGTTGCGTCGGTAGAAAGTATAAATTGACAGATTTTCGATTTCTTGTTAATCTTTAAGTTTTGAATGTTTTAATTCATCCCAAAACCATGTAAGAGTTAACTTACAGAGTTTATGAACGTCCGGGATCGTCTATTCGAAGGCGTGGCTTCCAGTCCACCGTTTCTCCTCTCCGTTCGTCGGGTTCTACGATCTAGATCCAATACGGGGTGTTGAAAGAAAAAGGAGATGATTAGGATTCGTTTTCGAATCGTTTATTGAACAAAGATTGGATCGAGACTTACCACGACTATTAAGATCTGTAGAAAAATTCGTCCAACAGCGTTCGTCTTGGTTTCGTGCCTCCGAAGACTCCGGATTTAGGGTTTCGAATGGGTAGAAGGTTGTAGGGTTTTGTAAACTTGTTCGGGGCTCCCAAGGGGTTTATTTATAGATTTCCCAAGCCCTAGGGCGTCCAACATCTGACCTAAGGGTCTTGGGTCGAGAGATGTTCAACCGAAAGTCGAAAAATCTGTGTTCGGGTGAGAGATTCACGCAACGGGCGAATCTGTCGTGTGGCGCGGTCGTGGCGCGCTCTTCCTCCTTCGACCGCGCGGCCACCGCGCGACACTCGCCTGGACTTCGGTCCGGGCGGGTCGTGCGATCCGTCGTGCTTTTCCGCCTCTCTTTCGGGTTTCTATCCCTCTATGCTCCCGAATTCCGATTCCCGGGGTATCTTCGGGTTTCTACTTTCTCTCTAAATTTTTACTCGGGTCTAATTGGATGTTTTGGACTCGAATCCTCGAGTTCATTAGTGTCGGGTTTTGGTGTACAATTTATTTCCCTTTAATAATTCTTTTTATTTAATTAAATTCCTTTAATTCATTTTTAAGTTAAAATCTCATTTCTCATTTCCTTATCTTTATTTATTTCTTTATTTGCTGGATTCATTTACTTATTGTATTTATTGTTTATTTATTTAATTATTGTTTTATTTTATGTTGGAAAATTCTCGGGTATTACACAAATTCAACTCCTTCTGAGTGAATATATATTTCAAGCTCTTGTGGTCGGTGAACATTCGACACTTCCGCCCATAAAGATAATGTCTCCATATCTTTAAAGCAAAAACGACCGTTGCCAACTCCAGGTCGTGTGTCGGATAATTTTCCTTGTGAGGTTTTAGTTGGCGTGATGCATACGCTACGACTCTCGAGTCTTGCATCAAGACACAACCTAAACCTTCCTTCGAAGCATCGCTATAAACTTCGAAGTCACCATTCTCTGATGGTAGTGTCAAAACGGGTGTGGTTATGAGTCGTTTCTTCAGCTCTTGAAACGCTGTTTCACAAGCCTCTGTCCACACGTACTTTACTCCCTTCTTCAGTAGCTTGGTCAAAGGTCGTGCGATTTTCGAAAAATCCTTCACGAACCGTCTATAGTACCCGGCTAATCCAAGGAAACTCCTTATCTCGGTTTGGCTCTTTGGGGTTGCCCATTCAGTTATGGCAGAGACTTTTGCCGGATCCACTGAAACTCCATCAGCGGATACTATATGTCCTAGAAATGCTACCTCCTTCAACCAAAAGTCGCATTTGGACAATTTGCCGTATAGCTGATTCTTTCGCAAGGTCCCTAACACTTGGTGCAAGTGCTGGGCATGCTCCTCCTCGCTTTTCGAGTAGATCAGGATGTCATCAATGAACACTACTACACACTGATCTAATAGCTCTCGAAATACATTGTTCATGAGGTTCATGAACATTGCCGGAGCATTTGTTAACTTAAAGGATAACACTGTGAACTCGTAGTGGCCATATCGAGTTCGAAATGCCGTCTTCGGAATGTCTTTCTCGGCAATTCTCAACTGGTGATACCCAGATCGTAAGTCGATCTTCGAGAATACTGAGGCTCCCTTCAGTTGATCAAATAGATCATCTATTTTCGGCAAAGGGTATTTATTCTTGATAGTCACTTGGTTTAACCCTCGGTAGTCTATGCAAAGACGTAATCCTCCGTCTTTCTTCTTAACAAATAAAACCGGTGCTCCCCAGGGGGAAGTACTCGGCCTTATGTACCCTTTTCCTAAAAGCTCCTCGAGTTGGTCCTTTAACTCCTTCATTTCCAGTGGTGCCATCCAGTACGGAGCTTTTGAGACAGGCTCTGTGCCCGGGATGAGATCTATCGTGAATTCAAGATCTCTCTCAGGTGGCATTCCCGGGATGTCTTCAGGAAACACATCCGGGTATTCTCTTACCACTGGTATGCTATCAACCTTGTTCTCTCCCGCCTCAAGGTTGTGCACGTAGCACGCATATAGCTCATACCCCTTACGCATCAAGTTACTTAGTTTAAGTGCACTAACGATTTTGTTACTCTTCTTAGGGGGCTGAGAGTAAAAGATAACTCTCTTTCCCCTACTTTTTGACAAGGTGATCTTTTGTTTTTGGCATTCAATCACCGCTTTATACTGGGATAACCAATCCATCCCCAGTATGATGTCAAAGTCTCTTAAGTTAAATTCTACTAAGTTCGCGAAGAATTCTATGTTCTTTATCACTATAGGAATTCTGTTATATCGTTTAGAGCAAGATACTACTTCTCCAGAAGGCAATTGAATTCCTAAGCTAATTCTCTCGCACTTAGGTAGATCTAACTCGCACTATTCTTGATGCTATGATTGAGCAGCTAGCTCCAGAATCGAATAGAACTCTAAGGGGTGTATTCAAAACATGAAATGTTCCTGCCATCACTTCTCCTTGTGCAGGCACGTCCGCTTGGTTAACCACGTTGAGCCTCCCCATAGGGCGTCCTTGGTTGCCCTGCTGATTCGCATTCTGCTGCTGATTCTGCTGTTGGTTTTGATTCTGCGGTGGCGGAGGTCATTGGTTCTGGTTTTGATTCGGCGGCCTAAATTGGTTTTGAGGGGGTCTATACCCCTGGTTATTTCCGTTTCGCCCATTTTGGTTCTGAGGCTGTTCCGGCCCCATGACCAAATCTTCCCTCTTTGTTATGTTGTCCATCATCGTTCGGCAATCACGACGAATGTGACCCATTCGACCACATCGGAAGCAGGCGCCGTGTTGAGGGCATCCCCTCGCCAGATGGGGTCGTCCACACCTTGGGCAGGGTGGTACGGGTTCTTCTTGGTTAAACCTCCTCCCATTGTTGGTTTTTTGTGGCTTATTCGACCCTCTCCGCTGTTCGTTCCTTCCCGTGTTGTTCTCGCTTCTCGCGTCCCGGTTTCTCTTGTCTTGGGGACCCCTGCTGGACTCCCCACTCGCTCTTCTCTTCAGTTGTTGCACACGCGCTACTGCCACAACGCGGTCATACACAGCTTGCAAATCGGGGTAGTGTACCCCCGCGATCACCTCGCGAACAGACAGGTTCAGTCCCATCTCGAACTTCTGTGCTTTCTTCGCATCCGTGGGTACGAGTCTTGGTGCGAACCTCACCAGCTCTTTGAATCGATTGTAGTACTCTTGCACGGTTTGGCCTCCTTGCTCCAGCGACAGGAATTCCTCGTACATCGCCGATTTAGTACTCAAGGGATAGAATCGATCCCTGAGTAGTTCCATCATTTCCGCCCAAGAGTAGGGCTCATCATCTTCAGTCAGCTTGGCTTGAGTTGCCTGCCACCAGTCGTCCGCTTCGCCTCCCAAGTAGTACGAAGCGACGTGCACTCTCTCTCCTTCCGGACATTTGACTGCTCCCAGCAGCTTGTCGAAGGTTCGGATCCATTCTTCCAGTTTGGCTGGATCCTCCTCACCAGCATAGTGGGGTGGCTGGTAGGGATTCACCATTGCATAGGGCGCGCTTGGGGCGGAGGTACCGCCGCAGCTTGGCCCTGGTTGACTTGCGCGTTCCCTAGCGCAATCAAGACCTCCTCTATCGTCCGAAGACGATCGCCCACATTGTTCGGTGCGGGGCGTCCTGCGCACCTAGGGGTTGTTCCTCTACAGGTTGAGCCGGTTCCGTGACATTTAGAGGTGTTTCGGTAGGTGTTTCAGTAGTGGTTTGGGTTCTTCCTCGTCCTCTGGGTGCTATTCTGTTACAAATAGGGTGAATTAGGACTTGTGAATTTAACATATAGTCTAAACAACTTCTATTAATGTGTATGTGTTTTGTAATTTCGCACGTGGTGCTCGATCGAACTAAGAAGCGTCGTACGCTTCTGGGTTTTATTTTAATCTATTTTATTTTATTTCGTTTTTTTTCTTCCGGACAGGTCTGTCCAGATTTTAAATTTTTTTTTCTCGATGTATTATAAATAAATCGGGCATTTTATTTCCTTAACGAAATTTTAGTACAAGCGGGAAGGTATACCAAAGTAGAAATATTTTCCTAGCAAAAATAGTATCTACTATAAATAGAATTCCTAGCGTCTCAAGACGTCCTCCGGTGGGGTAGCGGGATCCTCCTCCGGGTCTTCCTCCCCCGAACTTGGCGGTAGTAGATCATCAAAGATGGTGTTCAAGTCTTGTCCATGAGCATCGATGTGTTCCTTCATGATTAGGTTTTGCGTAGTGAGGGTTTGGACTTGGCGTTCGAGTTGGTTTATGCGGTGGTGATCCGCCTCTCTCAAGTTGCCCATGTGGTGCAGATTTGCCTCCAATTGAGCCATACGATATTTCATTTGTTCTATGGTTTGTTGGGAATCAAGGTGAAAGTTCATCATTTTGATCATCAAATGCATCATATCTTGACTAGCCATCTAGCGCAAGTAAAAGATCTAAGTTAATATTCGCCAAGATTCTAGGTTAACTTCGCCAAGATTCTAAGTTGAAATTCGCTAAGATTCTAAGTTTAAATTCACCAAGATTCTAAGTTCTCTACATAAAAGAGATGCAATATGCAAATGCAAATGATGATTTTCCCCCAAAAATAATTCATGCACTATATATATGTTTTTCCATGGGTTTTAAAAATAAAATTTTTTTTCCATGGAAATAATACTTTAAAATTTAAAATAATAGTCAAAATATTAATAGTAGTTTAAAAATAATAATGGTTTAAAAATAATAGTTTAAAAATAGCCGGGCTCTGATACCAACTTGTAACACCCCGATTTTTGGTCACCCAGGTCATGATGTCACCGCCACACCTCCCTAGTAAGACGCGGTTTCTCCGGCTTACTCAAGAGATGCAAGGCTAGGTATTTCAGTATTTAAAAATATTTAAAACGTTTGCAAACAACCCATACAATATAGTCTCGAAAATAATAATATAATAATGCAGCGGAAATAATATTTAAGTATAATATTGCAGCGGAAATGTAAACACGACCGACATGGTCAAAACACGGGTTAAACATGCCCGTTTATTCGTATAGTCTAATGCAATAATTTAATAATAAAGTTTGCAAAAATATAGTTTCCCCCATGCATGAACGTGCTCATGTTTGTTCCACATACTTTGTAAGGAAAAGGAAAAATAAATGGTTTGGTCAGCACAACTTGCTGAGTAAGTTAACACATGCATGATCGTAGGGTTTAAAAGCCATTAATTTAATAATTACATAAAAGCATGATAATAATCATAAATAATTTAATTCAATAATATAACCAATTCGCATAATTAAATCATGGCACTAACCAATAGTACATTTAGCATAATTTAAATAAAAGCCATAATTAATTTAAATAAAACATTTAATAATTTAAAAGGACAATAATTAAACATTTAACTATCCCCATTACTCCCAAGATTTTGTATTTCAAGTATTTCACGATTGCATCGCGATATCAACAAGTTTAGCCGGAAACCGGCGGCCGCAGCCGTATTTGCCATACCCAGTAGCACTCCGGAGCCTCGGGAAACCCATAAGGATATTCACGAGAGTGTAGGCCATATATCTCATGCTGTTTTGACAACATATCTCAAAAATTTCGCGCGGGTCACCATCGTCCATAAAGGCACGAAGTGAATCGTTAGGAGGGCACCCTGCAGAGCACTCACTCCCTAATTTTAAAGATAAAGTTTGTAAAGGGGATTTCCTAATTTCAGATTTCATGTACTTATTTCAAAGAGTCTTCTACTCGTTTAAACCTTAAAGGCTAGTTTCACCGTTTCAACAAGATTCCAATATTTGACTCGGTCAACCACAGTTTACTTTAAAATTCATTAAAAATCGAGTTTAATTCAAACAATTCTGAAATTTTACCACTGACTCGGAAACATCGAGATGAACAACTTTTGTGTTTTAACATTTTCAATCCGAGATACCGAAACGGTCAAAAACATCAATTTTCGTCATATCATTAATCTGTCCGAATTTCGTGTACAGCAGTTCAAAATTATCAAGATCTACCATAGCAAATCAACTCCAAACTTAATGAAATTTTACAGAGACTTTATTAAGAAATTTGTCTACAATGTTCATGTTCGGCTAAAGATCTAAATCGGTCTCGATCTAATGTCAAAAACGTCATCAAGATCGAACCTAAGTTCTGTCCAGATTTCAAGAACCAATTTCAAAGCAGTTCGGTTTGAGGCCGATTTCCGATATCAAATCGTCACTAAAAATTCTAAAAATTTTACAGAAGAGATCTAAGCCTTAGAAACGTTTTTTTTTGTTTTAAGTTTTTCCATTTGAAGACGTTTAAGGGTTCGGAAAAATTAGGAAAAACTGTTGCGCCGGTAGAAATCATATGTTGACAGATTTTGAAAGTTTCTATTAAGCTTTTAGGTTAAGTGTTTTAATTACTCCCAAAACCATGTAAGTGTCAACTTACAGATTCGTAGTCGTCCGGGATCGTCGAGTTCGGAGGCGTGGCTTCCGGTCCACCGTTTATCCTCTCCGTTCGTCGGTTCTTCGTTCTAGATCCGATTCGGGGTGTAGAAAGAAAAAGAAGAGAATTAGGGTTTCATTTTTGAATTAAAAACGAGACGGATGAACGGATCTAACTTACCACGACGTTGGAGATCTCTCAAATTCGTCCACGGCAGTCCTCTCTCGGTTTTGGTGCCTCCGATGACTTCCGGATCTAGGATTTGTGTATAGAGAGTATCGTAGGGTTTTGAAAAGTGTTCGGGGCTTTCAAGAGGGGTTATTTATAGGTAAACATGGCCTAGGGACGTCCAAGGTCAGCCTTGGGGAGCCTTGAGCCGAAAGGTGTTCAACCGAAGTCGGAAAATCCGGATTCGGGCGAGTGAATCTCGCAACCGGCGGATCTGCCCGTTGGCGCGGCCGTGGCGCGCCTTTCCCCTATTGACCGCGCGGCCACCGCGCGGCACTCGCCTGGACTTCGGTCCGGGCGGGTCGTGTGATCCGTCGTGCCTTTCCTCCTCTCTTTCGGACTTCTATCCCTCTATGCTCCCGGATTCCGATTTTCGGGGTATCTTCGGGTTCCTATTTCCTCTCTAAATTTTACTCGGGTCTAATTGCATGTTTGGACTCGAATTCTAGAGTTCATTGGTGTCGGGTTCGGTGTGCAAATTTATTTATCTTTATTTAATTCTTTTTATTTAATTAAATTCCTTTAATTCCTTTTTAAGTTAAATCTCATTTCTCATTTTCTTATCTTTATTTATTTATTTGCTGAATTTATTTATTTATTGTATTTATGTTATTTATTGTTTATTTATTTAATTATTTATTTTATGTTGCAAAATTCTCGGGTATTACAAAAGTGTTCCAAGATTTGTTTAAAACCCTACTGGTCTTTCATTACTTCCAAAATATATGGATGACAGTGGAAAAATTACCAAATACCTTACCAACGAGCTTGGAATCGGGCAAACGCCGATTTGACGAAGAACTCGAAGAAACCCTCTCCGTCGGACTCATCCTTCTTCTCGAACAGGAGGGCAACAGCGAGAACACCCAATGGGAGCATTATTCCGGCGAACGTTGAGAATGCCAGACAGGGCTGGGCAAGCCTGATTGCCCTAATTTCTTCTCGGAGAAGATCCATCTCGCGGTTCCGTATGGAGTCATTTGTGAGGACGTGGTTGATAGTGGTGGCGAGGGTCTGTTCCACCTAGTACACGCGAGCTTCAATCGCCGGAACGCCGGTCACTGGAGGGATGGGGACGGAATCGTGTGGGATTCACAGTAAAAAAAGTCAACCCGGCACCACATTTATTTCAAAACGGAGGGAGTAATGATACGTAGGTACGGAGTACTGAATTGAATGCCCTAAACACTGGAATTCCCATTAGAAGAACTGTCTATAGTTGCTAATGTATTACAATTCGCCATCCTACAACTGAAGTCAGTTCCAAAAGAACTATAAAGCGGTACCAATGTACTTTATGCACATCGTCAAATGAACTGAAATCTTTATCATATATACCATTTCACTCTCCAAATACCTCAATGTACATCACTCAAATTGGATAACCTAAATTTTCCCCGATTATCTTACCAAGGCAACACTCAACTGTGTGGGAACTCCCAAACATAATGGTCCTAACATTTGAAGTTCGCATAACATGTTTTAATAGGCCATACAAAACCCACACGAACGTTTTATGTTTCTTTGGTGTGCCATTTCTTCAACATTAATAGGTCATATGTGGAAACGAATGTTAAACCATCATTGTCATGCACAAATATATTCTCCTAAAACAATACCACTTTCCTTCCTTTCTTATTAAAATCTCGTTTGTTTATGCATAACCTGATAGTTATTCCATCGGTACACAAATTATACATTGATCTCAATACATGTGGACATAGTTATTCCATCTAATCATATGAAGTTTAATGGACTACTTGCTATCACACATCTAAATGCAATCACATATTTTTTTTTTTTCGCTATACATTTGGAAATAACTTATGCATAAGATCATAGGATGTGTTACTAGTCCCCCGTCTTTACTCATTATTTCCCTTTAATCGAATGGTTAAATAATCGTATTATAAGTGGACTGAAATTTCCGCTACAAGTACCAAAATAAACCGTATTTGCAATTAACGGATCATTACATATACTGAAATCAGTTTCAGAAACAATGGACATATTTTACATTATACTCTACATACTTATTTACATGCAATGAACGGCTCATTACATACACTGAAATCAGTTTCCGAAACAATGGACCAGGGGAAATTTTACGTACTTTGTTACATCTAATGATTCCCCCATTACATACACTGAAATCAGTATCCTAGACAATGGACAAGGTAAAAAAATATACTCTACGTACTAAGTTACATGCAATGAACTAGTCACTACATACACTGAAATTAGTTTCCAACACAATGGAAAACTTAAACAGCAACATCCTTACGTATTTAGTTACATGCAATGAATTGCCAGCAACTTGCCCAACATTTGATTCAACACAAACTTTATTAAAACATGAACTGGCAAGCAACTTCCCCAACTTCCCACACAAGAATGATTGTAAAAAAAAGTTCGACAGCATCCATTAACAAATACAACATTATAGTTAACCCCATTACGAACTTCATCGTCCTCATACACAACGTACTAAATCATCATTACAATCAAGTACCCTAATATGAGGCAATCAAAATTGGGGACCAAATTACTGTCTCGGTTTTTATAAGGTTATAATAATCAAGCACTTCCCAAAAACACACCATCCCAAACTTTCTTAGTGCCTCGTCACGCGTGAAGACTTGCATGTTACTCGGTTATGGCCTTGACCCTGACACAATCCACACCGCACCATCGGTATCGACACCTGTGATGGTATTCTCTTTTTCTTCCTCCTACAGGGTTGTGCCCGAACATCAGGTGCGCGAACAAAATCTGGATCTGTACTCCTCTGAACCGCATCTCCATCGCTAGGTATCGGGTACAGTATCCTGTTGTACATTGTCCGATATGCCTGCACACGATAGAAGGGATCACAAAAATCATATACACTATGGTGAATGTGATCTAGGCACGCACCGAATGCTTGCATGGAAATCGATATAATTGCTAGCATCCACAACTGCACGTGCGCTGTTCCACGTCCACTGCCAGTGTCTTCTCGCCCTCAACGATCTCGAATATTGTACCTGATGCACTAAACACGCTAACTTCACGGGCTGCCAGATAATTCGTGCTAAACTTTTGCTCAAATTCTGGGCACAACGCTGTCTCCATCTTTGCCCCCGCCTCCCTTTTCTGATTAAACATGCCCATCGTCTTCATTCGAATACTGTTAACCATCCCTAGTGGAGGTAGCGTCCACGCTTCTTTCACCCAAGAATTCCAACTCTCAGCAATGTTGTTATTCACAATACCCCAATGATTTCCCATAAACAACGCATTTGCCCATTTGCTTGGTTCGCTGGCCATTAGGTATGGCCCCGCAGCTGGTAGTGCTTTCATTATATCGTTCATGTGCCCTTCAAACTCAGCATATGTCGCTGCATATGCCGCCATGTTTAGCTTCCCAGTCCAATAGTTGTTGTAGCTATAGTGATACTTCGTCATTACCTACAAACCGTCACAGTAGCACCGTCATAATTGTCATCTAGCTTCAATAAATATATGACTCCGTAAATCAATGTAGTAACTTTTTACTTACCTTCGTTTTAAAGTTATCCACCAGATGGCGCATACAAATGGCATGGATACAACCTACAAAAATATTCGGTATACCTTTCATCAATCCCGAATGTCGATCACTAAATAATGTATACCTACTCCACACCTCCTCCCCAGTATGCTTGGAAATTGTGAACTTCAACTTCTCACAGAACCATTCCCAATTCTCGTTATTTTCTGAATCGACAACTGCCATCATCCGTAAAAACATTACTATATTGTTCACGTAACTCTGACACTTACAAAATTTTATTTAATAGGAATCTTACGGGCAAATGCAACACACAGCAACCCGTCGTTGGCATCTTTGGTTGTCGCAGCCAGTATCTGCCCCTTCCATTTGGATTTTATATGTGTCCCATCGAAGAAAAGCAAAGGTCTACATCCTGTCACGAAGCCGACAACACAGGCTGCAAAGGCGATGAATAATCTGCGGAACTTCCTAGTTTCTTCAAACGTCTCAAGGTCCGCCATGCTCCCTACAATTTCACCACATGCACAAGATTCCAATTAAGAACATGATATACAACATTGTTCATATTTAGATAATATCGACCTGGGTTTGTTTCTTTCAATGCAGCACAAAACCCTCTTAACTTGTCAAAAGAATCAAAGTCATCGCCGTGTATTTCTCGTAGAGCAATCTCCCTCCCATTCCACGCCTTCCGATACTTGATTACAATCCCAAACTCCCTCTGCAAGTCCTTCATCACATTCACTGGCCTAATTGTTGGGTCGAGTCGGAGCTTCTCCCTTATATAACCTGCTATCCAGTTCGCATCTGCCTTCGGATTGTCACAATCCTTTAGGCTATCCAACCCACAAGTGTGGTCCGGGTTACATCTTCTAATCCCAAAACACCTGTCCACATTATGAAAAGAAGCATAGACCCGCCACGAACAATGCACAACCGTACACACTGCTGTTATTCTATCCCCGTCATTTCTCTCGTACCTAAACGCCCGCTTGTTCGCTATGCAATAGTTTTTCAGAATCGTCCTAAATTGATTCGCATCCTCGAATATCTGTCCCACCCCCTTAATCGCACGACCCCATATCAAGGAACCTATAGGGGCATTTCTATTCGGCGTTTCACCCTCTTCACTTCAACCTCTGTTTGCTACCCTGCAATCCGACATTAAAAAAGGTAAAATCACATCAATGCATGCAGATTATAACGCTTTCATTTTATTATCTACGCAATGATGCAACGCACTCATTCAATGAATATATTCCACATTAACATTTGGCATAATGAACTATATTGACATAATATTGCTCATGATGTTCTGTTTCATCACTTCTCATTCAACCATACCAACTTTTATAAACCCTAATGGCAGTTTCACATTCCAAGACAAATTATACTTACATCTCATCGATACACCGATCGCCATCATCGTCCTTACAATTTTAATCCCACAAAATAAAAACACACACTACCAATAATCTTACAAATATGCCGTAACCCTTCTCAATTTTTATCTCAGCGAAAATGTTACCTTGTTTGATTCTGCTCGTACTCGACCCGTCGAGCTGCAATTCTACACATTCCCTTCCTAACCAACCGATGCACTTCGAGCATGTGTCTGACATCCTCGTCCGACCTTAACCCCACCGGTAACCGCTTCACAGGATGCTCGTACTGCAATACGAAGCTCCTCACATCCATCCCTCTTTTACTTGCTAAAACCTCAGTAATTTCACTCAATCCCATCCCATTCCGCACTGCGATCGACTCCATCACCCCATCAACCTCGCAAAATGCAAGAATGGATGGACCATCATCAATCTCCTCCTCATCGATTTCAACCATCTTCTCCGCCAAATGGGACCGATTAATTTCTACCTTCGATTCTGCACTCCCTTCACTCTTTCGACGATCACAACCACTGTCTTCTCCCGATTGTGCACTTCCTCCTCCACACTTGCCTGCTTAAGCCAATGCTTACATCCGTGCGTAGGCTGCTTAAGCCAATGCCAAGAAGTTTCTCGATAATTTCCCTTCTTTGGAAAACCCCATTAGCCCCCTACTAATTTGTGTTGTCCATGGGTAAAACTGTACTTTCCTATTCCTAATTTTACAAATTCATTTTCTTTTCCGGTCATGTATTGATTTGGAACTTCTATTTCCTGTTATGGGGTACAAGTTGGTAAAATATTGCTATTGGTACTGTCCAATGCTTTCAGAGTTAATGGGTGGGTTTTTATTATGGGTTTTTATACCCCTTCTTAAAATAGTGCCGATATAAGTCAAGTGGACTTGGGTCAAAATCTTGATGGCGCTCTACCGCACTAAGTTGCATATGGACAATGAAGGGCTAGATTTGACATGTGATCCCGTTTTTCCATTATATATATAGTCCAACACTTTCGATAGTTATCTTTTTTCCATTTGTTTATTTTTTCGCCCGAGCAAAGCCAAGAGATATTTAAGGTCTCTGCACTATAAATGACAATATTGACTTTGCCTTCAGTGACATTTTATTTGACTAGAGGAACCGCTTTCCAAAAACAAAAATCAAAATAATAGTAATAATAAGAATAAGAATAACTAAAGTAATCACGCACCAAAAAAAAAACTAAAGTAATCACAAATGCACATTAACTATATACATATATTATACATTTATAAAATAATAAATAAGATCTAAAATTACTATTTATCGCTCAGCCAAAAAAATTAAAAAATTACTATTCACCCTTTCATGAATCAATTCAGTTTTTGTAGAATTTTTATTTTAAAATGTCCGTGGATTTATAAAATTTATAAACTCCATATAGAGTTGTCTGATTTTGTATAGTAGAATTTATGTAGAGCTTGGGTGATTTTGTATAAAATCTATAAAAATATTTAGTTAATTAGGAGAGATTTTGTATATAATTATATTTAATAAAAGAATACAATAATATATATATATATATATGAGAATTAAATCAGTAGCCTGTTGAATACCTATAAATTTTTTAAGAACTTTTTTTTTGGATGAGCCATTAAAGGCCTGAGAAAGGAATGATGGGAGCTCATGCCACACAAATTACAAAGGGAATAAATGGGAGGGATAAGTGGTCGGTGGGGAATATAACCTTCAACGTCCAACCTATAAACCTTTTAAGACCTTTTAAATTTATATTGAATACATATGGATTTTGAAAAAAAAATTAAAATCTATATTTAATATTTCCATAGTTTTAAAATCTAGATTATATTCAATACACCTAGGGTGTCAATTTAGATACGAACCCGACCGACACGGAAAATTTCAGGCTTGAGTTTAGTCATTTTGAGTTTTTTCCGAAATCAGGTCGACCCGAACCCAACCTGAAATATTACACCACCTGCTCAACCTGACTCGAACAAGGTCTGAAACCTGAAATTATGTCAATTTTTTGCTATAACCCGAAAAAATGGACCTGAACGACACGAAAAATTTCAGGTTTGGCTTTAGTGATTTTGGGGTTTTTCCAAAATCAGGTCGACCCGAAACCCGACCTGAAATATTATACAACCCGATCAACCCGATACGAACACGATCCGTAAACTGAAATTGACACCCCTAAATACACCACAACTTCAATTTGAGAGTTCAAAAAACATCTTATCGACTTTTGATTCAATACACACTCCTAACTACGGCCTTTTGAAGATAAATTGAATAATAATTTTATTTAAACTGGATAAAGAAAATTACCAACAACAACAATTAATTTGAATGATGATGAGACTCTAACTACTTAAATAAGTTTTTGAATTCGAGTTTTGTGAGTGATAGAATTGCTTTGAAAGATGTCAACAAACTAAATCAACCCATACCTGATAGTTACTCTTGGACCTCTAAAAAAACCTAATAAGTCTCTTAGATATCCCAAAAATAATTAAAAGTTCTCATTTTGTCCAAATGGTGGTTTCTCTATTAAGTGGCTCAATAATAATATTCCGTATATAAAACCAGTTAAATGATCATTCCGGCCTGGGTTACGTATAGATCAACCCTTATAACTATATACTTCCTCCGTTTTTTTTTTATTAGCTACATTTGACAAATGGCTACTGTTCATTCATATACTTTGACTTAAAATTATATCATGATTATACAAGTGTCAAATGGAATCTTGTTACGTTCGTCTCGTCTTGTAGTTTTTAAATACCAAACTTTTTGAATTTTTACTTTTACCGAATTTGAATTATTAATATTTTGAAATGTGCATCGAACTGTGTGTTGGGTGGGTCCATCAATCTTAAAAAAACAGAGAAAGTATCTTCCATTATTATATTCTCATACTAGCAAGTAACATGTCGAGACTCGACGGGCATATTTATGTATTTTATATAATATTTATATTTATATTATATTTTGAGTAATGAAAAATATGTGATGATTTATATAGATTCGAAAGAGGGGTATATGATAATATAATTTAATTATTTTTAAAACTAACAAAGAAATCATACTATACTGTCTTCTTTAGCTTTTGTGGCTTGTCCGGTACAAACCTAACATATCAATAAAAATAATTATTAAAATAATATTTTTATTTAATTTGAAATTTAAATTAAAATAAAACAAAATTTAAATATAAGTATTAAGCATAATATGAAAAATTCCCATGCAATTTGCTGAAAATTTCATTGTTGAAAATCTTATTGGTAAGGGCTAGTATAACACTATCCTTAAAAATGTTTGTATTATAAGTGGTGCAGTTTTTTTTTTTTTTTCTTTTTTGAGGAAAGAAAACTTTCATTTCATAAAAGAAATCCACAAATACAATGACCCTTGAGATTACACCTTTCGGACCACAAGCACAGCCTCAGAATTTAATTAAGCAGCCATTGGATGCAAAACAGACCAAAACCAGCATATCTATCATCAACACCAAAACTACAATTGCTAACAGTAAAAACACTCTATATTCGCCCCAATTACCACCGATCACAGAAGAAGCATACTGCACCATAACTGTTCAAATTCCAATCCTTCCATCTTCGCCAAGCACCTCCAACGTCACAACTGATTGTATATGTACTATAAAAATATTTGTATATGTACTATAAAAAATTGCCGTTATTGGATTACCCGTAGAGTTTATAAGAATATCATCCGGAAATGTCACAATTGATTAAATCTCCAAATTTAATAATAGTTTTACCATGACCTACATCAAGTATCAATTTCGCAAATTTTTTGTCATATATAAATTTCATTGTAAATATTTCTTGTGTTATGTTGAGTTAATCATTCTTAATTGTATATTAATACTTTAAGTCACATCTTGCTAGTCACACGAAGTATTGCAACATAACTGTTAATGGCTAAAAATTGGTTTTGGAAGATAAAGTCCAACATTCTTTAAAGATTGACATTGACTTTTGTTTATAATCATAGCAAAACAAACCGCGAGTGAGAATTTTCTCATCTGTAATCGAATGGGGAATTTGATTAAATCATATAGGCTCATAATTGTTCTACCAATCAAGAATTTTCTTTTTTCATGGTTTCTCGAAAATTAATTTAATCTCAATTATATGGTTCTGCATCTTAGTTAAGATCAACATACTTCCACCGCAATTTATTTGATGGATATATATTACTAAGATGCATGACTATAGAACCCTCATTCAACTATATTTTTCGGTAATCTAGAACAATTGATTGTTTTAGATATTCTAGTGAAAATAATTCATTGGCTTTACTTATGTTTTCATCATCTTGATAAATATTGTTAGAACTGATATATATACATTTTCATTTGTAGATATATGTTCCATGATGTAATCAATCGTATGAGCAATCATTGGTATGGGTTAGTATAACATAATCTTTAAAAATATCTGGATTTGAAATGGTGTAGTTCATATTTGCATAAGTACTCTGAACAAATACTGCTATATGATCTTCCGTATATTTTATAAAATTATCATCTGGAAATGTCACATCTAATCGAACATCTCCAAGATCAATACCAGCTTTACCAATTTCCATCGCGTATATGAAATCTTCATTGTGCAAAAGAGTTTTTTTTTTTAATAGTCATAGTAAAACAAATGTGAGATGGGAATTTTTTTCTCTGAAATCAAATGTAGAATTTGGTTAATTCAGACTGGCTCATAATCATTCTACAAACTAAGAATTTTCATCCCAAATAATAAGTTTTGTTTTATTGAGAATGGAGAATTATGGAGTAAGTTTTTTGCATGTAAAATTCTCGTCACAATCTAGTTGAATACTAAATTTATAATATGCAGTCCACTGGATACTATTCCACTGGATGCTACAGGCAGCACCATATCACCTCTTCCTCGAAGGGCTATACATAATGTTTTCTAGATAAATTATTGATAAATGTCTTATCATTTCCACCACGTAAAAAAAAAAAATCAAACATCATCACTATCAACTACAGACATTATTTTATTATAAACATTATTACGTTCATCAATCAAGAAAGAAATAGCTTAGCATGAACCACCTTCATCTCTTCCTTATTATAATATGTCTGTTCTAGTATCAATAGATTATATGTTTCAGACGTTAAAACTTCATTCAGTATCGACATTCCAGAGAAAATTTTCAAACTTATATAATTTGTAGCAATTAGGCTTTCAATTCCTAATAAAGCTATATTTATATTTGTTATTCCGTAAAATACAAATCTGTTAAAATATAAACTAATGAATTATTTCTTAAAAAATAGATTAAAAATAAAATTTTTCTTTATTTACTGATGGATCTATTCACACTCACAATAACTCTTTATACATCAGATTCTTTTATTTATAATATACTTTATGAAAATAATTGATTTACTTTAAACCAATTATCCAAAGAATATGAATTTTCACATTTCCCTTAATAATTATAATTGTTTTGAATTATTTTTAGAGATAATAATTATTTTAGACAATCAGAATGATCAATTATCAGATTTTAGCCATTATTTTTTTATTTACAATTTTTGGGCCACTACATGGCTGTCGGACCCACAAAAAGGGCCAAAGCGGACCGCATGTTGTTCAAATAACCTTATTATGGTCCAAAAATGGAAATCACATCCCTCTGGTAGCTCATTTAAGTTTTTCTTTTTATTATTTTTTATGTAAGAAAAATAAATAATATTAATTCCATCCCATTATTTATGTCTCGCTTTTCTTTTTTGACATTTCGAATAAAAAATAACCAGTTAATAACAATGTGTCAACCATATCTTGATTCCTTAAAAATTCCATATCTTTTTAAAACTGAAAATTATGTGAATAAAACAATGCAAAACCTAAAATGAATAATAAATAAATAATACAAAAATATAAAATAAAAATAAAATGCAAAAATCTAATATATATAAATAAATGCAAAATTAAAATTTGAAATCTTTTAAAAGCTAAAAATTGTAGGAATTCCATATAAGTTAAAAATTTTATTTAAAAAATGAAAATTGAGTAAAAATAAAAATTGTTGGAATAAAAAGTGCAAAAATCTAATATAAATAAATAAAAGAACCAAAATCTAATATAAATAAACGCAAATATACAAAATTTCAAATTTAAAATCTTTTAAAATTGGTAATTATGTGAATTTCATATAAATTAAAAATTTTATATCTTTTTAAAAATGGAAATGAGGATTTTCATATCCAAATCAATAAATATTTTGACATAAATAAATATATTAAATAAATAACAAATATAAAAATCTAAATTTAATTAATAGAAAATGCAAAAATCTAAGAAAATTAGAAATTTAGAATGGAGACACCACATTAAATGTTGACTTTGTTGACCACTAATGGTTTTAATAATATATAGATTGGAATAGAATGAGCTATTGCCACGAAATATATATATATATATATTTTTTTTTTGTAAACAGTTAACAGTGACACACATGTGTCGGCAAAGGTGTGTGGGAGCCCAAACCACACAAATTACAAAGGGGATAAAGGGGAGGGGATAGGGGCCGGGTGGGGATCGAACTCCCAACCTATGGTTGAGAGAAGGGGGACTTGACCACTAGAGTAAGTCTCCAACCCCAAAATAATTTTTTTTTCTCATGTAAAATAATAAAAAGAAAAAGAAAATCACCCATATATTTTGATGTGTATACTCTATGCTGTATACATTTTTCTTGGATTTGGTCTGAATACGTGTGACTAGGCTGGCAAAGCGTGTGTTTTATACATTTATGCATAGGGATGTCAACTTTACCCGCAGGGTCGGGTAACCCGTCGGGTAATCGGGTATCGGATAGGGTAGGGTAGAGATAATCGGGTAATCGGGTAGGATATTACCCGAAACCGAAATAAATCATATCGGGTGCGGGTAGGGTACGGATTTCATATATTACCCGATTACCCTACCCGATTACCCGATTAAATATATATATTTATTTATCTATATATACTTATATATATTTAATTTATATTATATATTGAGATATTTTATATGTTTGTTTATTTATTTTTATATTTCAAATTTATTAACGTTTGAGATTTGACAGTAAAAAGATTTATGAATTTTTTACTGAATATTCATAAATATTACAGTATTTATTTATGTTGCTTTAGCGGTTTCTTTTAAATATTCTTTTAAAATTTGTTCCCGTGCAATAATGAAGGTTTTATTTATTTTTTATGGTGAAAAATAAGTTTTTTCTTTATTAAAGTTGGGTCGGGTAGAGTTGGTTAACTATGTAATATTTAAGATTTCGGGTACCCGTTTACCCGCGGATAATCCGCATACCCGACGGGTATTGCCCGACTCCTACCCGATATTTGATTTTAGGGTAATAGGGTAGGGTAAGGGTAGGATAATTATATTTCGGGTAGTGAGTGGAGGTGGCCTACCCGTACCCTACCCTACCCGTTTACATCCCTATTTATGCACACTAGTGACGCTGACGCTCGCTATTCTGCACAGAATTGTATTTAATTTAGTCCATTTAATATTTTGATTTTTGACTGTTAATTTTTATAGAAGTATGCAGTATGCACTAATAGCACTATGCACAATATACAATTAGAAAAAATATAAAATGAAAAAATATCTATGTAGAAAATGGGGTGATTGAGTGATTGATTTCGATCTCTAAATTTAAAATTTAATTAATTAAATAACAATAATAATAATAATAATAATAATAATGACTAATAATAATAATAATAATAATAATAATAAGAATAATCTAATTATAATAATAAAAGAAGAAGAAAGAAAAAAAAAGGTATAGAGAAATAAAAAAAAAGTAATAAGAATGTTAAAGAAATATAATCATGTTATATATAATAACAAAATAGCCTCCCACACACCTACTTTCCCGCCCATTCCTTCCTCCCTCACAATTCAATAAATTTTACGTTCTCTCTCACACACTTACCTATTTACAAAACTGCCATTCTTTAAAAAAGAAAAATCGAAAAGAAAATCAAAATGACCATCTCTTTATTATTGCGGTGCAGGTGCATTTACTGCAGTCACCGACTTTTTATCTTCCCAAAATATTTCACTTCCCATTAATTTTATTTTCCCGGAACATTTCACTCTCATTTCAAATTTCTGATCGGAATTGCGGGCAGAGAGATTGATAGGAAAGAAAAATGGCTGCCGCTCAAATCACTTGCATATGCGTTGGAGGTGGACTGACGCACCTCCGCGCTGTTGTGTTCGCCGCCACCGCGCAGCCCGCCGTTACGCTTCCTCCCTCCTGCTTCCTTCGCGAACCCCTAACCGTTGTCCCCTCTCTTCACCCACTCTCGAGTCTCACAGTGTGTTTTGGTCTGCTCGGGAAAATGGCGACCCAAGTTCCCCGAATCAAATTAGGCTCGCAGGGCCTTGAAGTTTCCGCTCAGGGCCTCGGCTGTATGGGATTGTCCGCCTTCTACGGCCCCGCCAAGCCCGAATCCGACATGATCGACCTCATTCACTACGCCGTCAACTCCGGCATCACCCACCTCGATACCTCCGACTTCTACAGTCCTAAAGAATTACTCCTCGCCAAGGTCTGCTTTCCTCTTCTTCTTATTCTTCTTCCTCCTTTTTAATCACTCTCATCCTCTACGCTACTTCTTGCTCCGCCACTGCTCCACTTCACCGGTCTAGCCACGGCACGAGTCTTTACTCTCCCGACGCCGCCGCTCCTCCCCCTGTTAGCATTTCGCCCATCCCCAATATGGCAATATCCATGGACGCATCCAACGGGAACCCCTCCTCCATCGTCTGGCGTTTAAATTGACACGACGACCTCACTCCTAGCCTCCGCTAGCCTCTGCCGTCACCTCGGAGGAGTGATCGACTTACTTATCGAAATCTCAATGCAAATGATCCCAGCCCTTTTATTCCCCTCGGTTACGGTGATCCTTCTGCTTTCCCTTTTTCCGCATACCACTTTTGTTGCTATTTGCGCCGCCCTCCTCCACCGCCGGTATGTACCCCGCTCGAAGTGAGAACTTCTTAGTCATTTCAGATGAAGTTTATCATCACCTTTGCTTTGGAAACAAATCATTTGTCCTGCTTTCCTTTTCACTGTGCATTTTGTTTTCGATTTTTCGTTTCTTTCCCTCTTTGTTTGATACTAATGCGTGCCATTTTTCTGTTTTTGTTCTTTTGTTTGCAGGTGCATTATTGGATTGTGAATTTTTTTACACCTTTGCTGATTTCTCCTCTCGGGTAACCTAAATGGAACAATTGACCAATTTTTCATCTACTTATTTATTTGATTGATTATCGATTTTTCTTTGTTGTTTTGCTCAAATTTGTTTTTGATACAGACGATTGCGGGTAAAAAGAAATAATTCTCAGTGAAACCACCAAGATTTGTTTGCCAAAGGAAATTTCCATAACATGGCCAAAAGTATGAGCCGCATTGTTTAATAGCCCAACCTCATGAATATTTGCAATTGAGATTTCGTATGAGTAGTTTGATCCCAGAAACTAAAGGGTGCCAACCCTTTGTTGTGTAAATTTTCTGGGATTTTCCCATAAATCTGTTTACAGGCTAATGTCACTTTCTATTAATTTTTGGGAAACTTTTTGTTTAGAGGCTAATGTCAAAGGTTGCTTATTCCTCATTTTTAAAATGTTTAAGAAACTTTAGTGGAAATTTCATTTGGCAAACAATGCGTAAGAAACTTTCTGATAAATTTGCAGATTTTCCCACTGATTTGCAAATTTCCAGTAATAAGGGGACAATGCAGAGAGATCAGATCAAATTAAAGGGTGCTTAGGCTTTCGAAGAAGTCGAATTCCAGGTAGGAACCTGATGACCTGTCTGAATTTGTGGCATTCCTGGGATTTGTCTGCTGCAGCGATGTAAGATCGACAGGCTTGGGAATATGAAGCGGCTGTCAATTGTGTATGAGCGCCCAATTTACAGTTTCGAATAAGGGATGCTGTTTGATTTCCGTGGCGCCTCTTTTGAATCCTAATCTCTTTTGATGATCCTTAGCAAGCAAGCCTTTGATCAGATCCTTGGCGGCGAAGCTGATTGCAGAGCCTCGGGGGAATTTCAGGGGCTGCCCGACAACGTTGAAAAATGTCTCGCGATTGCCATTACCCTTAAACGGCGTCTTCCTTTGGAGCAATTTGTTACAAGAAGATGCCTAATGTACACCAGTCCACTGCGATGCCATGAAAATAGTCTTATTTGTTTGCCAATCAGAAAGTTTCTGGGATTTCCTTTGACATTAGCCTAAGCACCCTTTAATTTGTATTCTCTGTATAGAAAGTTTCTATAACCACCAAGATTTTAAGAGCCCAACCTCATGAAAATTTCTTTGTTGGTTGTAGGATTTGTTCTTTGGGGTGGTCTTTAATGAGATGCAATCAAGTCTCTATTTTTATGTTGCTTTTACAGGTTTGGGTTTGATTGTACTTACTGCTTCAGGAATTTTTTTTTTATGCGATGCTTATATGATCAAGTTCTTGCCTTTCTTTATTATATGCATTCAAGATTTGTTTGTTATTCTATCTCCGGAGTTTAATTTGCCTGTTTTCAAAATTATGTGATGTAATTTCGTTAGTAAAGTTTAAAAGTCTTTATATAGTTGGATTGTGTTGGAGAACAACATGACTGTTATAATATTCATTATGGGGTTTGTGCTGAGGCATGTTTAGAATGAAAACAGGCAAATATGCAACTTTTTTCTTTGCTCTCTGCTTTTGGGAATTGGCCAATCTAATGAAATTAATATTATTCGTAGTTTCATGCATTTGTTTTCACTGTTCGTGAATGGATTTAAATATTTAATTACAGGACGCACAAAGCAAAGCAAAGGAAATGGAAATGGGCATTGAACGTCGCCTAATGGAGAAGATTCCAGAAATTGTTTGGTATTGAATCACTGACGGATGAAGAAACTGGTCTGAAGCTCAATGAAAAAAACATTGAGAAGGTAAATTTGTAGTTTATCAACTGCGTTAGATCATTTTTGATTGATTAGAGCTGCAAATAGGTTGCCTTGGTTATTGTTCTGATGTGGTATTAGGTTGCTGTAAGTATAATGTGTTAAAATGGTACTCAAAATTATTTGTTTTGATTGTCACTTAACGCAGATATATTGTTAAATACTACCTTTCAGTGATTTTAGTCAATATTGTATTTATTTTATATTCATAACTTAATGATTCAGATTCTATCATTTAATCCTTAGCCGTAAGAATTTAGACTCAAATTCCATTCCATTTTATGAAGTTGGCATTGAGTTTATTTGGATTCAAAAGTCTACATTTTCAAGTTTGGTAATTGGTTTCGAAGTTGAGTTGCTGAGTGCATTCATATCTTTGTTGATGAAAAAGGCCTGAGGTTTTGTAGCATGTTTCAGGTGAACTCTCTACTGCTGAAATTGACAACTTGATGGTCTACTGCAGTTGCATTTTTTATTCTATTTTTTCACTTTATTTATTTAATTTTGCAGGTTACGAGATTGTGTCATTGACAACTTGATTGTCTACTGTAGCTGTTTTTTAGTTGTATTGGGTAAAGGTGTGTATTTTTAATCAATATATTGATATCTTAATACTAATATTCTATTTTTCTTGCATTGCAATGAGGATTTTAAATATTCAGTAATCTATTTTGATAACTCATTTAATAGTAATAATTTGGTGTGATAACTATATATACTTCACTGTTATCATCTCTTTTTGGAGGTATTATTGAAAAATCAGCCGCTTGAGGTAATTAATACTATTTTATTTTTAAGTTACAAGTTTTATTGATACGTAGGGTGTTTAGCTTTTTTTTTTTCTTTATGTATATTTTTATTGGGTAATCTTGATGGTTAATCATTTAGTTTTGAATTTGTTTATTTTTTCCTCAGTTTTGCAGTGCAATTTCCGGAAGTGTCTTCTATGAAGGTGAATTTAGCTAATTTTGATTTTTGTTATGTTTCATTTCGAATTCTAATAATAGGTTAAGACGATGAGGGCACAAGAATTGGCTACGCATTTTCAGAAGCAGAGGTGATTTTAAAGGAAAAGGCCCATCAGAGAGGAATCCACTAAGGTGCATATCACAGAGATAGGAAGTGGTGATTATTGTATCAGTTAGAATCAAGAACAGTTAGACGAGATGTGAGTTCTTGGTGTATGTTTTAGTGATGATAATATCATTAGGATAGATGCTATAAGTTAATTTTTTGAATTAATGATATAAAGCTATATTTTATTAGAGTATAATTATTAAAAGTATATAAAATCCAACAAAATTGACTGATGGCATCTAATAGATTTGTATGTGATTGTGACGTTTGATCACAAATTTTTAGTATATTCAAATTCGTCTCAATATATTACAGAGAAAAATATTTATTTTTTTTCTAATTTATAAAACATTAAAATTTAAAAAGACATAGAACTATTTATTTAAGTTTAAGTAATTTTTAAATTAATGATATCACATTTGTTATTAAACCTCGGGATAATAGTCAACAATACTTTCAACTTATACATTTCCCATAAAGTATAGTAAATGTATTACATTTCCCAATACACTCATAATAGACCTTAATTTTTTGGCGCAGTAATAAACCTTAATTGGAATCACATTATAAATATTTGATATTTTTAAGTAATACATTTTCCAATATTTTAAGTAATACATTTTCCAATAAAATCATATTGGAACTTGCACAAAACTTTCAATTAATAATAAAATATATTCTACGTAAATACTTAGACTATAAATATATTATTAGCTTTCTATTTTAATACAAGTATTCACGTATTTGTTATTTTTTTATATTAAATTTTATATTTTCTTTTATAAATTCTTATATTAGAATATCGAGTAAATTGTAAAGTTATTAGAATATGCGTGTGTTAAACACTGTACGTGCATTTAAATATGAAATACTATATAGTATATACTACTGATAAATATTACTAATAAATTAAAATAAATAAAATGGATTATGTTGAGGTAATAAAATAATTCGTTATGGTAATAGTATTTATTATGTTAATACAAGACTATGATTTAGATTATGTATATTCTTTTGTTAGTTAAATAATTCAAATATTATATATTGAGGTAATAAAATATTACTATTTTATAGTTTCCGTGGCTAAGTAATAATAATTCAATTTTTTGATAGTTGCATCAATGTAGATGCCGAGTTGTCTGTTTTGAAAATAATATAGATACCCTGATTTTGTTGTCTTTGAAGTATCTTAATTTAAATTAAAGGGTACTCCGTATGTGGTTACGTTTTGTATGATATTTGTTTTTTCGTATAAATGTATTTATTTCCATTATATATATACTTCCGTTTTTTTAAGTGTAATATGAGAAATGACACAAGATTTAATACAAGGAACAAAAGTATTTTGGTGAAAGTCTTACACCTTTATAAGCATTCTATATATGATTATGTAATATTTATTATAAAACATCCAAAAAATGAAAGTGTAACACTTAAAAAAAAATCGAGGAAGTATTTCACATTTCTATTATTATCAGTATGGCTAAACCAGCAAAACCTTCATGTCGGTGCTTGCAATTTTTATTTATCTAGAAAATAAGAATAATGTCTCCTATTTGGATCATTTTTGTGTGTTAAAAATATTAAAACTATTACGGAATAAAAAAATTCTTATTGAAAGGTATTATATTACACATAAAAAAATAATTGTTGAACTCATACAAAAACTTTGGTGGTATACCCCATAGTGTAATGAGATTTCTAGCTATACCCCTAAAACTACTTTGTAACTACATGAGGCATTTACTAAATGGAATTTAATTTTATTTGTTAAATATAATCACTTATATATCACCAAAAAATATAATCACTTATATTTAGTTGGGCCATGAAAAAATATCATATCCCCGCAATTTAGTTCGCATTTATAAGTTTGGTCATTGGTACCACAATCCCAGATCATTAATCTATATTAATTCCTATTATATTCGGATTGGGTGGATGTAAGCACTCTATGACCATAATATATATTTTATATATAGATACACAAATAATTTTAAGTTTTAGAATTAGCTATTTTCATTTTCTTCACTATAAGATTTTAAGTTTCTATTGCATTAGAAAATACATATAGCCTTAGGAAGCAACATACATGCACGCCCATCAAATTAATACATAAAGTGGGCTTAATGAATAAGTAGCACATGTATTATATCATATCTAATTGTTGCTTAGTTTTTCCCATATCAGTGTATCATATGGAATATGGAATAGTTGAATTTTAAATCTTACTATTAATTATCTTATGTTGAATTAAGTAAAATTTAAAAAATATATATTTTAGTATAATGAGGTTGATTTATTCTATATCATTATTTTGACATGATTTACTTTATAAGGTTGAAGATAAAACTATTCTTATGATCATCAAAAATATATTTCAATTATTTACATCTCATACTAAATTCTAATAAAATAAATAAATATAATGTATATGGAGCACTATCAATTTATTATAAATATTGTATGGATTCTTCTATAAATGATTTGTTTATCATAAATTAATAAGAAAATAATGATAATTGATGATTTCAAATTATTATACATTTTCTAATATAATAATTTAACTTAGGCAACAATTTCGTTTAATAAAATATACTTTACAAATTTCATATAGGAACTCTAAATTCATGATTAGCTCTCTCTCTCTCCTTTTATCACTATTATCATCAACGAATTGATTAATAAATCGCATATATTATTTTTTGGTGACAAGCCTCAGAAGGCTGGCAAAACAAAGAAAAAAGAAAGACAAACAAACTAACTACGACAAAACAATAAACCCTTAGCATCTGTCTCAAGCAGCGCCGCACACTCATCGGGCGGGAACGCCCAAGTCGTGAAGAACTCCTCAGCCAATGCCACCTTCTTCGCTAATCCATCCGCAACCTGATTGCCCTCATCTGACTAATAAATATATTATTAATAAATATATTTTTATAATATTAATTTTATCATCTGACTAAATATTTTTTTGTCATGTATATATTAAAATTAATTATTTATTAACTTATCAACAGTTTCACTTTTTTTTTTTTGAGAAAGAAACATATCTTATTTCGAACAAAGTCAGAACATGTCCTACTAGAAACAAAAATGAACCTGATCTTCGCCCTTCCCAAAAGACACCATATGGGCTACAAAACAACTGTCGCTACGCACAATTAGCAAAGAACATAGCTATTGCAGAATCAAGTCTTATATCCAACTAAGCCTGGCAACTTATATCTTAATATAGCAACATGATACCGGTAGTATCCTCGACCGATTGTTGTCCTCCGCATCCAGAGACGAGTCATAAGGACAGTCGAAAAGGCCACAAGAAAATACCCTGCACTCCAGCTGAACCTAATGCTGAATCTTTACTCCATGTCTATTTTCCAAAAACACATATTAAGCCACATCACCATTCTTACATCATCCGCGGCACCGGTACTCTCAAGTGGCGAACCACCATGAAACACCTAAACTTACTACAAAATCATATCGCCCCTGCAGTATTATTTAGTCCAATGTATCGAATCAAAGGGCTACATGAGGTGAAATGATACCAAAGCGGGAAAAGGATAAACATCGTATGGGTAAGGGAAATCATCTACAAACTATCACCCAACAGTTCCTACACATGATGCAACGATATGGGATCAATACAATGAGAAGTCACTCCTTTCCAATGGCATGAAAACACACCTTTCCAGAACTAGCATAATTCCTTCCAAAAGCCTTTCTTATTGAATCACACCTGAGAAGCTCTCTTTTTTTTTTTAGCTCCGACTTTCAAATTATTATCAAAGGACGAATAATTTCTACTTTATTCCAGGCACCAACTTTCAATTTTTCCATTTTATTTCTTTTTTTTTCTTTTTTCCTTTTTTCTTTTTCTTTTTTTCTTTTTTTTTCTTCTTTTCCCTTTTTTTCTTCTTTTTTTTTCTTTTTTTGGAACCGTTGTCACCCTTCTGGAACAGTTTCACTTAATCTGACTTCCCGTTCAGATAATTTAATTAATACTATTTTTTAATAGTTAATTATATTTTGATAATATATTTTACTTTATGAAACCATGTTTATGAAAATATTATTGGAATAAAATATTATGGAGAAATGTACGTGAATGCATTTTGTCTCGAATTTTAATGTTTGCTCCATTAGTTTTAAAATATATTCAATTTTGATTAAGTATTTCAATTTCTTTTTTCTTTTTTTAATTTTTTTTATTTTCTTTGTTGCGCAGCCTATTCAGACTAGGAAAATTTTCTTTTTGGTTTTTAATATTTTATATAAGAAATTTCGCATTACGTATTATTTATTTTCATGTATGTGTAATGTTGTTCACAAAAATATATTTAAATTCCTCTCAATACCTCTATTTTTTTTTTAGCTTTTTTAAATTGTCTTCTATACATTTGTAGATCCATAATGCAGGTGTGTGAGTTATGTTAGAGGATTATTGATGATAACTATAATAATCAACAAATATTAAAGTATGTATTTTGCTGGGTGCTATGTAATACCGGTGAATATTATTAACTTATACAATATTAAAATCCAAAAAGAAATTCAGTTATTTTACTCGGCTCTTTTAGGGTTTATTTTAAATTGTATTAACTATTCAGACAAAAAAAAAAGAAGTGTTTATTCAAATTCTAATAAATTTTAAAAAAATGGATAAAATATGCAATTATGCATTTTTGTGATTTAATGATGCAATTTATATAGGTTAATGATATAAAATTATATTTTCATTAAAGTATAGTATTATTAAAATTATAATCAGAAAAATAATATGCAGCGTTATCCTTTAATAGATTTGTATGGAATTATAATATTTTGATGCATGATTTTTTTTTTCTTTAGGTGAGTTTCTTTAATATTTTTTTTTAATTCTACTACAACTATTCATCTATTCCCATATTATGCATGGTGATTTTTTATATAAAATTTATTTTTATTTAATAACCCTTATTTAAAAAAAATATATTAATTGTAAAGTTATAAAATATGCACACTCCACTGACAATAAAAAAGAACCATTTATAATAGAATAATTTTATATAAATATACAAAATTCTTGACAGCACCCTCATTTGTAATTTAATCTATTATAAAGGGCTCGAGCACGGAGAACAGACTGACATTGTTTTTTAATTAAAAAATGACCTTTAAAAGAAGTTATTTGGTCAAACATTAAAAATACACACCACAAAAACTGTTTGCTCCAATTATTTTGTTTTTATTTTAATTTTAACCTTCTAAAGTTATTTTAACCTTCGATTCCCCACCAGCCCCTTATCCCTACCTTTTATTCCCCTTTATAATTTGTGTGGCATAGGCTCTCACCACCAATTTCCTAGCCTTTACAGCCTATTCAGCAAAAAAAAATATTATACATTAGGGTAAAGGGTGAATTGTGTTATATGAGATATCATTGGGCCTCTGCAACTATTTTAAAAAATTCCTTTGTTTCTATTCAGCTGTGATGTTTCATAACTTTTCTTGGTGATCTTCGGAAAAGTGTCGGCAGTACATCTCTAATGATAGAGTATTGGAGGGTGAATGATTGACTCGGAAAAAAATGGGAAAAATATCCTGGAGGGTGAAGCATTGACTGTCAGTACATTGGTTCCGACAAAAGTGAGAAAAAATGTCCCGGATGGTGAAGTATTGACTGACAATACATTGGTTCAGACAATAATGGGAGAAAATGTCCCGGGGGTGAAGTATTGACTGGCAGTACATTGGCTCCGACAAGAATGAGAAAAAGGTCCTGGGGTGAAGAATTAACTCACAAAAGTAGTGGAGGATGAGTGATTATTCCAGAATTGAGTTTGAAATCATCTGATCATAGGATACCGCTTAAATTTTCAAGACGTCAGTTTCCACTTATTATTTGTTATACTATGACTATCAACAAGAGTCAAGGTCAATCTCTAAAGCATGTTGGAGTGTTCATGAAGGATCCAGTTTTTAGACATGGTCAGTTATATATTGCTTCATCACGTGTAATAAGACATTAGGATAAAGGGTCAATTGTGTTATATGAGATATCATAAGGCCTCTGCACCTATTTTGAGAAATCCATTTGTTCATATTCAGCTGTCATGTTTCATATCTTCTTCTGATGATTTGTGAACAATTGTTGGCAGTACATATCTAAGGATAGAGTATTGGAGGATGAAGTATTGACTCACGAAAAAATGGAAAAAAATTTCTGGAGGGTGAAGCATTGACTGAAAGTACATTGGACCTAACGAGAGTGGAAAAAAATGTCTTTCAAGGTGAAGTATTGACTGGCAGTACATTGGTTCCGACAAGAATAGAAAAAATATTACGGGGGTAAAGTATTGACTGGCAGTACATTGGTTCCGATGATAGTGTGAAAAAATATCTTGGATGGTGAAATATTGACTGGCATTACAATGGTTCCGACAATAATGGAAAAAAATGTCCCGGGGGTGAAGTATTGACCGGCAATACATTAGTTCCGACAATAGTGTTTAAAAATATCTTGGAGGGTGAAGTATTGACTGGCATTACATTGGTTCCGACAAGAATGGGAAAAAATGTCCCCGGTGGGTGAAGTATCGACTGACAGTACATTGGTTCCC
This sequence comes from Hygrophila difformis, assembly GCA_030278955.1. Classification (NCBI taxonomy): domain Eukaryota; kingdom Viridiplantae; phylum Streptophyta; class Magnoliopsida; order Lamiales; family Acanthaceae; genus Hygrophila; species Hygrophila difformis. Next base: position 17,704,562 of record JAOANR010000011.1, read on the forward strand.
ACAATAGTGAAAAAATGTCTTGGGGGTGAAGTATTGACTGACATTACATTGCTTCTTGAATTAAGCATATTCAGTATGTTGATTAATATTAAAGATCGAGTGAACAATTTATAATATTTTCATTACTTATAGGGCCATTGATGCAAATTTTATTTTATGTTTTATAGAATTCAAATAATACATAAACTTTTACTAAATTGTTTTGTGTGTAATACGAACGTCCGATTTTTTTTTTTTTGTTTTGTAGAATTAACAGTCGTTGTGACGGCGAATCGATGCATAGCGTTTTGTCTACACAATTAAATATCAAAATTGTCACACTTTTTGTTTATAGTATTAACATATAAACTATAACTTTATTGTAGTAGTTAATAATAATAATATTCAATCAAATTTTTTTACATCGACGCGCATCGCGCGTACGGGTGTACTAGCACAAAATTATTAATCATTTAAATTTACATGACATAATAATAATAATAATAATAATAATAATAATAATAATAATAATAATAATAATAATAATAATAATAATAATAATAATAATTAGATTGACATATAAATTTATTTATGATTTTAAAATTTACATCCCGCGGGTACCGCGGGTGGGCTGACTAGTTTCATTTTGGAAAATAAAATAAATAATATTTTTATAAATACAGATAATGTACAATGGCATAAGATGAATTTCAAGTGCCAAAATTTCGAATTTTATAATAAAAACTATAAATATCATCCCTCTCTTTTCAAAACAGTGACCATTTTAAAATAAATAATTTATTTTTATATTTAATAAAACAACATAATTATTAAAGATATAGGAAAATTAAAATAAAATAAAATAAAAATTATTAACAAAATACTCCATTCATCCCATTTCAAATGTTACACTTTCTGTTTTGGTCTGTCTCACTACAATTATCACATTTTCTTATTTAAATTTTTTTACTCATTCAAATAAACATCATATCAACTATTTACTAACTTTATAATAACCCATTCTACGTAAAATATCGGGTCCAAAATAAAAAAAACTTCTCAAATGGAAAGGAGGTTGTATCAAATAAAAGACATTACTAAAACATAAAGACATAAAGAGAGTATCTGTATAATGAAGTACTACTCCACCATTCCGGTTTCTGTAATGGCATAACAATTGCCAGCAGGTGTAGACAACGCTAAAAATGATGTGTAGCCTTTTGTAAAGTGATGTATAAGACTTATAAAGTGATGTATAGATGGTAGTTTGTTTTTTTTTTTTAATTAATTTTTGGTTCATAACTTTCATCCATCACTTTTTATACTCATACATCATTTCATATACACATACCTATCACTTTTGAATGTGCCAGCACTACAAGAATAGACATATATAGCGACCACCAACTGCAGTTGGTAAGGGGCTGAATTGGGTTGGAAAACACGCTTGCGATCTCACTAGCGACCGCAGGGAGAAGGTCGTCATATGCCTGGTTAGAAATGGAACAACGACTGCAGAATGTTGGAGTCGCACAACGTAGCGACCTCACTAACGACCAGCTGTGCAATCGCCAGCCTCCCTGTGTTAACTATAGTTAACCTTCTTCGGCGACCTCGTAGCGACCCATATATGCGGTCGCTAAGTCTGGAACTGGACAAAAGACAATTCTCATACAGAAACATCCTACCTGCTTTGATCTACAATTTAGAATAATAAAATACACAAGTAAAGGCAACAAATATTTTAATATGAACTACAATTTGAATATGAACTACAATTTAGAACAATAAAATATGCACATACATTCTCATAGAATATTTGAAGTATATCAACATCCATTTACATTATAAACAAGTGAAGGCAAGCATAACTACAGTATCTTTGATCTACCTAGTCCAACAGGAAATCCAAAAAAAACCTTGTTTCATGAACTTCCTCCTACTATCATGAACTCCATTTTCCTCGAATCCAGAAAGGTCGACCAGACTAATTCTTCTCATCCTTGATTTTGGGAACCTTTATCTTTCTGAGAACGCCTTCATACAACATTGTATTTGAAGAACCTATAGAAATCAATATATAGGTAAGATTACATTTAGGATACAAGCTGTGGACTTATTTAGTGATTACATTTAGAGATCAAAACTCATGTACTAACCGGGAAAATGCTGTGAGCATGGACTCTGGAACGCTTGTGGGAGAAAATATTTAACCACTTGGCGACAACCTGTAGAATGGAGAAATAGGTGCAAGTATTGATCTCCAAGGCTTTGTGGACGAACAACAGTTTGTGAACGTTTGTTCCTCGAGTAGACTTCCTCCAGATTGTCTGGAACAACCTGGTCCTCTATTCGCATAGGCGAAGCTGAAATAAATAACCAATCAATTATGAAAGGAATGAACATGAAAAACTCAATCAAGAATGAACAATCAAGAATAAATAATACAAATAAAGAGTGAAAGGAATGAACAATCAATTGTAAACCAACCTGTTATAAACCAGATTTTCCACTGTTTCCTTCAAATCTTGTAGTGACAATGAAACATGAAAAAAATTAATTGCCAATGACAATCCAAGTTTTTAAAAAATTATAAACCAACCTGTTGTTCCACTGTTTCTTGGAACTATTTCCTTCTGAAATAAAATATAAATGTCACAAGGATTATTGACAATGAAATATGTAAGGAAATGAAGCAAATATAACCATATTTAGATGACAACAACAACAACAAAAGAACACTAAAATAACGTTTCAGAGCAGCAACAATCGAGCAAACAGAAGCATGTAACAAGGGGGCTGAGAAATTGAACCTTAGTGTTGACGAGCAACACTTTGTGAACGTTTTAAATATTATCCTTGTCAAATAAAAGTATATAATACATTACCTCTACAATCTTCACATAAATCTTGTTAAGATCAAATTTATTGTTATCAAGTTTCATGCTTAATGTTTTTCTGGCAATAATGCTATCATAGATAAAAAATAACCAATCAAGAATAACCAAAAACTGTTGACATTAAATAAAATCATCATGAAAAATAATTTTACTAGCAAATACCTTATTCAAAATGTGTTCAACGTGCTCTGATGGGAGGACAATTATCCAACTATGCCCAACAAGATATTGCCTGCAATATAACATTTAGTTAAGTATGGAGAACCATTTAAGAATGAGCAAAACTCAACTGTTAACATAGTGAAACGGGATCAATAGGAATTTCAGAATTTTCAACAAATGGGTAGAAAATGAACTTCAAGATTCCTCCATCTATCATACTGGTCAGGAAATGTCTCTGTGTATGGTTTTGGTGTAAAAGTGGTTAACAAGAGTATAATACCAAATGTTCCAAGAAAAAAAAATATATTCACAAGTGCAATAAATTGAATAAATTACCATCAGCTTCCTGGATAATCTAACAAGAAGATTATTAGATTGAATCTCACAAAATAGTAAACTCAAATTCCGAAATTCCACAACAACAGTTGGCATTTCTCTTTTCAAATGAGCATCAGAATCAAATTTTTAGAATACAATATTCCTTAAGCAACTAATTCAAGTTTCCAAACCCAAAATTCCTTAAGAACACAAGAATTCAAAAAGCCCCAACAGTGACAGTGTAATCGTGAGAAATAAAGTTCCAAACGTCTAAAACCCTAGATGCACATTGTCATTCAAAATTTCATTCTATTTCCAGAAATTAGATTCCAAAGCCAAAATCATCATCACACAACACAGTACTTCAGAAAGTATATTCACGGACAAATTTCATTCCACACAATAATCTCAATAAAAAACTACACTAACTGAAAAATAAACAATAAATCACGGTGGCTTAGAAACAATAAGTAACATCAAGTTACCACACAATGGTCGGAGTGCAGCGGCAGCATATGTTGAAGGTGCGACATAGGGACGGTGGTATGTGGAGGAAGAATGCGACGGCGGCGCTAGGGTAGTGGAGCAGCGGGAGCGATGAAGAGAGCAAGGCAGAGGTGAGCGGCGCCAGCTGTTCAGTATCGGCGAGGGATCTGTTATGAAGATGCAGCGGCTTGGTGGGTGGAAGAGAGAATGCCGACGGGAGAAAGGCTGAGAGAGACAGGAGACGGATTTGAGGATGAAATGGAATGACTTACAGTGATTTGGGGGATGAAATCCCTAATTTGGGCTAGCAACCGCTCCCAGTGGTCTCTAAGGAAGTCGCAACACGACGACCTTTCCTGCGGTCCGAACTAGTGGTCGCCAAATTATGATTTGGTTGAAATGTTGGATGGCTTTCGCGACCACTATACTCCGGTCGCAATCCGCGGTCGCTAAAAAGCTTTTTTCTTGTAGTGCAGCACCTATAGGCCGCCAGCACCCAAACGATTTTCCTGCTCCACTATATATAGTACTCCCTCCGTCCCATTAAAAGTGGTCACTATTCGTTTTTGGGGTGTCCCATTAAAAGTGACCACTTTCCCTTTTAAGCAAATTATATTAACATAAACATGATTAAAAACCCCACAATAAATCAATAATGACAATTGTACTTTTTGCACAAAGTCCCTATATATGTTTAACCATTAATATCTCAAAATGGGTATAAATAAAAATTATATAAAATATATATTTTAAACCTATACGATTAGACGATTCCAACAAGATCACACTTGACTATTTTTTCCTTTCTACTTACATCATTACGATAACATTAAGTCAAAGTTAATTAATAAATATGTTTAAAAGTCAAATGTAACCATTATAATTAGATGGATTGATTAGTCAAATTTACTCACACTACCTTAACTACTAAACACAACAACCTAAATTCCCGTGCCCAAAAGAAAGTGGCCACTTTTAATGGGACGGAGGGAGTATATGGTGCGAGGTCCCACAAAGGGGGAATAAAATATCCAGGCGTTAAGGTCCCAGAAACCAAGAATGATCCCATCTGGACTCGTAGGTAGGCAGGCAGGCTTCTTCTCTGCCTCTATATATATAATGACCAGTCATTCTGAATTAAGGGCTTTCTATTCGTCAGTCAGGAACAGTGTGGTGCTTTCTATTCTGTCTACCCATCCTTAGCTTTAATTTGTTGTTTCTTCTCCTCTATCTATCTATCGATCATTACCAGCTGCTGCCGCCTGCAGGTTGGGTGTAAATTGTAATAATAAAATTACTACTAGTAATACTAAATGGGAAGAAAACCCTGCTGTGAGAAGGTGGGACTGAAGAAGGGACCTTGGACTGCAGATGAGGACAAGTTGCTCGTCAATTTCATTCTCACCAATGCCCATTGCTGCTGGAGAAATGTCCCCAAACTTGCAGGTTCTCCCAATTCTTCATCCTTTTCCTTTTTTCCATTTTATTATTATAAGTAGTATTAAAATTAAACAAAGAAAAGAAAACAAAAAAGAATTTATGTGTGTATTTGTATTATTAATTTTTGTTGCAGGGTTGTCGCGGTGTGGAAAGAGCTGCAGATTGAGATGGACAAATTATCTGAGGCCGGATTTGAAGAGGGGACTTCTGTCTGAATCTGAAGAGAAACTGGTTATCGATCTCCATGCTTCCCTTGGCAACAGGTCCTTCCCTTCCTTCCTGCCTCCTATCTATCTATCTATACTTATTTATTTAAAAAATGGTGCATATTTAAATTCTCTAAACTTTTAAATATTGAAGTATTATGGTTGAGACTTCGAATATTTTACTTATTTTATTTTCATTTTATTATTTACTAGTATATTTTACCATTCTCTAAATAAAAAGTGATAGGATGAAGGCTTGTTCAATTGGTTAAATTTATATTTTCTAATTTCATAGTTGGGAGTTTAATTCTCCACTCAACCATTAGTTTATTCATCAACTTTATTCATTTATAATTTGTGTAGTATTAGCTCCTATCAATAATTTCTCTGGCTTGGCGTAGTCAAAAAGATAAAATAAAATAAAAAGTCATGTGCTTCATTTACAGAAAAGAATTCCTAAGGCTCTTGTATTTCATGAATAATAACAATATATAAATTATTTTCTGAAAATTTGTATAAATGATTATTGTTGGATTTATGAATTTTTACTACTGGTGAACCCCAAATTTTCATTATAATATAATATATCGTCAACATTTTGATTGGAAAAAGCTCTCTCCTAGCTCCTTACTCAGAATGTTTTAAACACATTCTTCATTTAATATGATCAGAAATAAAGTGTGCAATTTTTTTTATTGTGAGGTAGAGCAATGTAATGTGTCTGAAAGAAGAAAGACTTTTTTTATTTTTATATTTTTGTTATGTTATTTATTAAATATTGTATGAGTTGTGAAGATTTCCATGCTTTGTTTTATATGCACAGAATAAATTTAAATAAAATTATATATGGTCTTCGTTTTACACTAATTTTTATTTTTTTTATTTATATAAAATGATGAAGTTAAAAAATATTCTCCAAAATATTCTCTCCGTCTAAACAAAATGTCTCATTTTTCATTTAACATTGTTCATTATTTATTTTGAATCGATATATTGCCAGTATAATGAAAAGTATAGTAATGTAAATTGTTAGAAATGTATCATATATTTTATACTCCATTTGTCCCAATAAATTGCTGTCATTTTAACTTTTATTACTGTTAGTTGATTAACTTTAACTTAAAATTATTGTGAAAATTACTATAATTACAAAAAAAATTATCAAGTGGGATAAAGATCGTTTAGTTGAGAAGCTTTAAAATATAATTCTTAGAATTTTTATTTGCGTATAACTTGAGATATTGATTGTTAAACTAGTACCAAATGTTGGGATTGAGGGAATATAACTTTTATTTATATATATTTTTGATAATAAATAATTGTATTGCGGTGCATTATATATTTAAGCCAAATGAATTTTTATCTTTTGAACGAGTGAATATAATAATATTAAGTGGTTTTTCGTTGTAAATTATCAAAATAAATTGACTAAATTATTCGTTTGATTTATTTTAAGCAGTCAACCATAGCCATGCATACTATAAAAATAGTATGAAAGACTGATTCAAAAAGAATTAATGAAGCCTATATAATTGACTTTTGGAATTCCCTCTCACATTGAAGAAACTCTGTCAAAAACCTCAGTCTTTCTAACTTGTCTTTTTCCCCAAAACAGATGGTCCAAAATTGCTTCTCATCTTCCAGGAAGAACAGACAATGAAATCAAAAACCACTGGAACACACACATCAAGAAAAAGCTCAGGAAATTGGGAATTGATCCCCAAACCCACAAGCCTCTCCCGCCGCCGACTGGCGCCGATGCTCCGCCGGTCAAAGAAGAAGAAAGCACGACCGCCTTGGACTCTTCACAGCAACAAACCCTAGTAGACAGTAGTAATAACATCATCAGGAATGAAAACATCACTAATAATAACACGGGTGATGTCTGCATCGATGATTTCCCAGTGATCGATGAAATCGTGATTTCTTCGAACAATTCCTCGTGTTCATCGTCTTTGTGGAATCCTGGGTTGTCTGGAAATATCATCGAAGACGGTCTGCAGTGCCCGTCGTTAGACGATTACTGCAGTGAAATTATCAACAGCTATAATGTGTGGGAAGATGATTTCAGAAATGTTTGGAATCATGTGTGGAATGATTGTGATTATAAGAGTGATTCTGTGGAGAATGCCGTCAGCTGGTTTGGTGAGGAACAGATTTGGACGTCCAATGTGATGTAAGAAAATAAAAATGATTAGGGTTTTCAAATGAGTATACATGTAATAATCGTTTTTTTAAAAAAATAAATAAATGAGTGACTCTTACAATTTAGGTTTTGTCAACTGGGTTTAGTGTTTGTGCGGAACATTCATGGTTGTTTACGTGTATAAATTATGGGAATAATTGTCGAATACGTCTCTTTTTTTTTTTGTCATTTTTATCCGATTCGTTTAGTCCGCTTTGTTTGCTAATTGAAATAAAGTATCCTTTCCAACGTTTTGATTTGCCATCCGAATTCCAACATTGTTAATTTTTTTTTTTTTTTTTTCTAAAGAAGTAAGGGGTTGTGATTAGTAAAAGTAATAATGAGTAAGATCTAGTGTCACTGGTTTTCCACCCACTTATTTACGAAGAAAGACGCCGATGAAATATTTAATTTCGAACCCAATATTTGATAGTATTGTAATGAGAATATTAATGAATCTAATTAGATTTCTTCATATTTGATATATGAATATGATATGCTTTGAAAATATCTTACTTTGTAATTGTGACAATATAATGTAGACGGTAGAAATAAAAATGACACGTGGGCATAATATTAGTCTTTTTTCTTTTATTTTTTTTTTCTAATTCAGTCCTAAACTTTTGTTTTGTTCCATTTAGTCCTCTACACAAATCAGACATTTTTATATTAATTGGCCTTCAACCTCTAAAATTATTTCGTTTCAGACCCAGAACCTTAAACTTTAATTTATTAGTCCATTTATCAAATAAATGCCCAACATACTTTCGTAAATAAAATTAAACACCAACCTCATACATACATTGGTTTAAATTATTTAACCTCCCATAATCTTCCAAAAAGTAAAATAAATCATTTACCCAAAAATTAAAATTAAATTATTTACTGAAACCTTACTACGTCCTAAGGTAGGAAACAAAATAGGATTGTGTTGATTGTTGCTGTAGGAAACCAGAACCAATGACCATCGGTTGCGGTCGGGTGGTTGGAGGGAGTCCGTAGCCGGAGCTTGGAAGACCTGATAACAAGACAGCCAAACCCAATGTATATATGAGGTTTGGTGTTTAATTTTATTAACGAAGTATGTTGGACATTTATTTGATAAATGGACTAATAATATTAAAAATTTAAGGTTTTTGGCCTGAAACGAAATAATTTGAAAGGTTGGAAACCAATTAATATAAAAATGGCTGATTTGGGTAGAGGACTAAATGGAACAAAACAAAAGTTTAGGATTGAATTAACAAAAAATAAAAGAAAAAGGGCTAATATTATGCCCACGTGTCAAGTTTAAATTTAGACGCTTGCCACATCAACAATTAGGACATAATTAGTGAAAAATGGATTGATTTGGACATAATTAGCATTTATAGCGGATTGTTTTGGTAATAAAATAAAAAAAGATTGATTTGAATTTTTGGAAAAGAAAATGGACATATTTAACATTTTTTACCAAATTGTAACATTAATCGTGAGCATTGATCAGCGAAGCAAAAATATATCAATCAAATTCTCACAAGTGTATATAACACGTTCGACATCTCTGAATAAAAGTAGTTGCAATTCAAACTAATTAATCAATCACATAAAATAGGGTTCAGTTAGGGTGCGATTGCCAATTTTGACTTGATGTACTGCGGTGCATCAAGTCCGTTGATTCAATTTGCAAATTGATGGTTGAGATTAACTTGAAGGTTAAAATAGTAAATTTGTTAGATTTAATTTTGTTAACCAACAATTGATCGTCTCTTCAGTCTACTTTTACTCTATTTTTTCTCTACACATTTCAATACCATCAATCGATCTTACATAAACTCCAATTTACTTAATTATGCTGCAATATATATATATATATATATCTTTGAACTGTTCATGAAAACGATTGTTCATGAAAGCATCGCTGAATTGTTTTTGGTGGCATCGCTGAATTGTACATGGTAGCATCGCTGAATTGTTCTTGATAGTGTCGCTGAATTGTTCTTGGTGTAGTCGCTGAATTCTTTTAGGTAGGCTCACTGAAATATTTTTTGGTAGCATCACTGAATTATTTTTGGTCACATCGCTAAATTATATGTGGTGGCATCACTGAATTCTACAAGGTATTGTCGCTGAATTGTTCTTGGTGTAGTCGCTGAATTCTTTTAGGTAGGCTCACTGAAATATTTTTTGGTAGCATCACTGAATTATTTTTGGTAAACATCGCTGAATTGTATGTGGTAGCATCGCTGAATTCTACAATGTATTGTCGCTGAATTCTTCTTGGTGTAGTGGCTGAATTCTTTTAGGTGGGGCCACTGAAATATTTTTTGGTAGCATTACTGAAGTAATTTTGGTAACATCGCTGAATTGTATTTGATTGTGTCGCTGAATTATTCAATGTAGCATCGCTGAATTCTTCAATGTTGAATCGCTGGAATATTTCTGATAGCATCCAAAAATTATTTTTGGTAAGATCGTTGAAATGCTATACGCAATAAATTTTTATATTATTTACTAAATATTCTTGATCATAGATATAGATTACCAAATATTTGATATGATTTACCAAATATTAGATTGATAACATACTAAATATAAGGTTATATCTTCCGTTACATATTTTGTTGGACAACTTTACCCTTTTCCATTTACAACCCTTGGATTTGAAATCAATGGTCCAGTTTTCCGCATTGATGTGCTGCGAATTTATTCAATCGCACCCTAACTAAAGCGCATAAAATAACTTTCGATATAAACTGAATGAACAAAGTTTTAGGAAGAGAGACAGATGAAAATTCATATTTTTTCTGACATAAGAAAAATATTTATGATTGTTTTTAATACTCCCTCATTTTGTGTTTAATTGCGTTTATAGGTAATTCAAGCATGCATGCCACTAAATGATAATGATGAGATTGGAGAGATACAATATCTAAGTAAAAGAAATTAAAGGGTACGAATACAATTATTATATGGGGTAAAATATGAAGTATTGGATATTCTTACATTGGGATTCTCAATATGATATTTATATTTAATCTGAATGACAAATTAAAAAGACATTGAAAAATATACGAAGGGATAACTAATGTACCTATGTTAGTATGAATCTCTAAGACAAAAAATTCTTGGAAGCATTATTTGCATATATAAGTGGATTCAGTTTTATATCATGCACCCTTCTTCCAATCTCCACATGTAATAATACATCCAAGGTTAGAACTTTGTTTACTTTCGAAAAGCTTCTATCCTACTATATATAAGATATTTCATGTTGAATAAATTCCTTTCTTCATGGGTTCATTCTAGGATGTAATAATATGATTTTTAGCTAAGCTGTTCATACTAACAAAATACTTTTATTTCATAACTATCTTCACTTAAAAAAAATCACTTTAGTAACACAATTGTTGTAATGTCTTTTCAAGCGCATTAAAATGTTTCTTGAAAAATGACTTTAGCAACGTACAATATTGTAATGCCTTTACATAGGCATTACATTTTATTTAAATTACTTTAGTAACACAATTTTGTATAATGCTTCTTTAGGTATTGCTAATTTAACATTTCTTGTAGTGCTATAATAACTTCAAAGTTAAGTCTGTTAGCTTTGGAGTAATTTTTGGATGAATGACCTATTGGAAGATCTCTCAGAGCGCGTAAGTGAGACCAAAGCTGTAACACCCCGGTTTTTGGTCACCCAGGTCGGGATGTCACCGCCACACCTCCCTAGCGAGACACGGTTTCTCCGAGCTCACTAAAGAGATGCAAGGCTATGGTTTTTCAGAATTTAAAACATTCAAAAAACCCATTCACATATAATTTAATAATACATCAAAGTTGCAGCGGAAGATAATATTTACATATATGTATCGCAGCGGAATTTAATTATAGGGCCAACATGGCTTAATCACGGGTTAAACAGGCCCGTTCATGCAAGATCTAGTCTAATACAAAAATTCAAAATAATATATCATCCCAAGCTTCCCGTGTATGCATATGACGATGCATAATTCTCAACTCTGGAGGAAAAAGAAATAAAAATGGTTTGGTCAGCACTACGTGCTGAGTAAGTTAACACAAACATGATTAAGGGGTTTCAAAGCCGTTATTTAATATTTAAAGAACACATGTACACAACGCCACATCATTTAACTTATTATCTAGAAATAATTAAATGGCATAATTTAAAAGACAGAGATTTCATAAGATCATAAATTTAATTCGCAAAGCAATATAATTGTAGGACATAATTTCAAAATGTAATGAATAATTTTTTCGAGTCTCCTAGTTTCATATCTCATGTCTCATGTTTCAAGTTTTTATCTCAATTGCCATTCGGCAAGCTTTATATTTCAAGTGCCTTTCGGCAGGCAGTTTGCCTTCCGGCAAGCAGGATATTTCAATTGCCTTTCGGCAAGCAGTATATTTCAATTGCCTTTCGGCAAGCAGGATATTTCAATTGCCTTTCGGCAAGCAGGATATTTCAATTGCCTTTCGGCAAGCAGGATATTTCAATTGCTTTTCGGCAAGCAGTATATTTCATGTGCATTTTATTTCAAGGAATTCCCAATCATTTAAACCTTAAAGGCTAATTTCACCGTTTCAACAAGATATCAAGATTTGACTCGGTCAACCACAGTTTATTCTAAAATTCGTCTAAATTCAGATTTAATTCCAAAAATTCCGAAATTTCACCACAACTCAGAAACGTCGAGATGAACAACTTTCGTGTTTTAACTTTTTCAATCCGAGATACCGAAACATGTCAGAAACGTCAATTTTCACAGAAACACAAATCTGTCCGAATTTTATACGTCACAGTTTAAAGATATCGAGTTCTACCATAGCAAATCAACTCAAAATTTTATGAAATTTTACAGAGATCATCTTAGGACGTTTATCTACAACTTTCATGTTCGGCAAAAGATCTAAATCGGCCTAGAACCCTAGTCAAAAATGTCATCAAGTTCTGACCTAAGTTCCGTCAAGAATTTCAAGATCCGCATCCTAGCAGTCCGGTTTCGGGTGGATTTCATATATCAAATCATCACGAAAAATTCTGAAATTTTATGGAGGTGTTCTTAACGTATAGATCTACAGCTCTTATGTTCAACGCCAAGCCTAGATCGGTCTAGATCTAAGGTAGAAATCACCAACAAGTTCGAACTAAAGTTCTGTCACCGTTTCAAGATCTAAACCAAAGGCAGGTCTGTTCATGGTCGTTTTCGGATATCAAAACACGATGAAAAATTATGAAAATTTTACAGTAGATAGATCTACGTCTTAGGAAGTTTCTCGTGTTTTAAGTTTTTCCGTTTGAAGTCGTTTTAATGTTCAGAAAAATTAGACAAAACTGTTGCGCCGTTAGAAATCACATGTTGACAGATTTACGAAAGTTTTGATTAAGTTTCTAGATTTAAATATTTTAAATACTCCCAAAACCGTGTAAGCGTTAACTTACAGAGTTTGTGAACGTCCGGGATCGTCTATTCGAAGGCGTGGCTTCCAGTCCACCGTTTCTCCTCTCCGTTCGTCGGGTTCTACGATCTAGATCCAATACGAGGTGTAGAAGAGAAAAGAAGAAGATTAGGATTCGTTTTCGAATCGTATATTGAACAAGGATTGGATCGAGACTTACCACGACTATTGAGATCTTAGAATTTTCGTCCAACAGCGTTCGTCTTGGTTTCGTGCCTCCGACGACTCCGGATTTAGGGTTTCGAATGTGTAGAGAGTTGTAGGGTTTCGTAAAAGTATTCGGAGCTCCTAGAAGGTCTTATTTATAGATGTCTAAGACCTAGGGCGTCCAAAATCTGACCCCAAGGGTCTTGGATCGAGAGATGTTCAACCGAAAGTCGAAAAATCCGCGTTCGGGCGAGAGATTCACGCAACGGGTGAATCTGTCGCGTGGCGCGGTCGTGGCGCGCTCCACCCTCTTCGACCGCGCGGCCACCGCGCCGGCTTCGCCTGGACTTCGGTTCGGGCGGGGTCGTGCGATCCGTCGGGCGTTTCCTCCTCTCTTTCGGACTTCTATCCCCCTATGTTCCCGGATTCGGATTTCCGGGGTATCTTCGGGCTCCGATTTCCTATCTTAATTTTATTCGTACCTAAATTTATGTTTGGACTCGAGTTATTGAGTCCATCGATGTTGGGTTTCCGTGTAACCATTTATTCGATTAAATTGTCTTCGACTTCCCGGGTTCTCGAAATCTTGATTCCTTTTTAATTGAAATTCCATTTCTCATCTTCTATGCTTCTTTATTCATTTATCATGTTTATTATATTTATTTATTTATTTTATTTATTTCTTTTATGTTGCAAAATTCTCGGGTATTACAGTCTACCCTCCTTAAGAATCAACTTCGTCCTCGAAGTTGTGTTTCGGCTTTTCTCGTGCTAAAGTCTTTTTGTTTGTTTTATCATTTTGTGACTGAACTTAGAATTAAAACTTCTAAGCTGCCTAAGTACCCTGTGAAGGGATCAAGCCATAACGTAGTTCAAAATTTTATTTGGGATACATATTGTCGAGCCAACTAAAAAAAATAATGCAACTACTTTATTACGGGGTATCACATCCTCTCCCCCTTAGGACTCCAGTTATGTCCCCATATTTGCCTATTCAGTACTCTCGAGAGGTTTCGGGTTTTGGTCTTTATTCTGATGGTACTGGTTCCGTTGGTTGTTGCCACCTTGACCGTCTGGGTTTCGTGGTTGCTTAAGTCGAGTAGTCACATCCTCTCTCTTGTCGATATTCTCTTTCCGGGTCCGGCAATCACGCAGCTGATGACCACGTCGACCACATCGAAGGCATGCTCCAGGCTGAGGGCATCCTCTCGCATAATGCGGTTTACCACACTTTGGACATGGTGACGCATAGTCACAATGGTTGAAGACTATCCCCTTTTTCTCCCCATTGTCATTTTGATGTTGTCCTTTCGAGTTTCCATCGAAATGGTCCTTATCCACCTTGTATTCTCCTTGTGGTCCTTGGTTAGCCTCATCTATCGGTTTCCGTTTCAGTCCTTGGACTCGTGCAACCGCTACCGCACGATCATAAACCGTCTGCAGGTTCGTGAATTGTCCTACTGCAAGTATCTCCCGGATACTAAGGTTCAGACCCATCTCAAATTTCTGAGCCTTGTCAGTGTCGGTTGGCACTATCCTCGTAGCAAATCGTACCAACTCCTTAAACCGGGCGTAATACTCCTGCACCGTCCGTCCCTCTTGCTTCAGTGATAAAAACTCTTCGTACATTGCCGCCTTGGTGCTCATGGGGTAGAATCGATCCCTTAGATCCTCCTTAAGTTTAGTCCACGAATAAGCTTCTTCAGCTTCCTCTAAATTCCACTGGAGGTCTTGCCACCACTCATCGGCTTCGCCTCCTAAGTAGTAGGTTGCTACTCGTGTCTTTGCCTCATCGGGGCATTTGATAGCATTCAAGAGCTTATCAAATGTACGGATCCACCCCTCTAGTTTGGCGGGATCCTCCTGGCCATCATAACGTGGTGGTTGATAGGGATTCACCAACGCTAGATAGTTGGTTTGAGCTACGGGCGGAGGTACTGCTGCAGGTGTCCTATGCACCTCTGCATTTCCTAATGCTACTAGGAATCCCTCTATCGTTTTTAAACGTGCTTCCATATTATTGGGCGCTTGAGGCACTTGCTCTCCTAGGTTCTGAGGACTTTCACTGTTGTTGGGCGTGTTGGAAAGGTTAGCGTCAGTGCCGTTTGGACTCACCTTCCTTGGTTTTCTCCTAGGCGCCATTTTCTGTTATAACATGTATAGATTAGCTTATCTTGGTTTAGATAGATCGCTCGAACAAGACGTTTGGTAAATTTTCTAATTTCAAATTTTCGGATTTGTTGTTTGGAAATCCAAACAAGATTTTTGGAATAAAGAGTGTTTTAATAAAACTTGATTTTTATTGTTCCACATAAGGAAATTTTCTAATTCGTACAAGAGTAGGAATGGCTAAGGCCGAGAGTTCGTAGGTGTGCGCTTAGATGAATGAGATCTAGAACTAAGGCAAGATCAGTCTCTAGTGAGCGTTTCTAATTCAATGTCAAGTTTCTAAGTCATCTAGTGCAAGCAGAAGACCTAGGTTAAACCTCGCCAAGATTCCAGGTTATAATTCGCCAAGATGCTAAGTTAGAGTTCGCCAAGATTCTAAGTTCTCTAAACAAAGGAAAGGAAATGCAATATGCACATGCAATGATGATCTCCCCCCAAAAATAATTTATGCACTATGTATATATTTTTTTTTCCCATGGGTTTTAAAATGAAAATTTCTCCATGGAAATAATACTTTAAAATTTAAAACAATAGTCAAAATGTTAATAGTACTTTAAAAAAAATAACAATGGTTTAAAAATAATAGTTAAAAATAGCCGGGCTCTGATACCACTCTATAACACCCCGGTTTTTGGTCACCCAGGTCGGGATGTCACCGCCACACCTCCCTAGCGAGACACGGTTTCTCCGAGCTCACTAAAGAGATGCAAGGCTATGGTTTTTCAGAATTTAAAACATTCAAATAATCCATTCACATATAATTTAATAATACATCAAAGTTGCAGCGGAAGATAATATTTATATATATGTATCGCAGCGGAATTTAATTATAGGGCCAACATGGCCTAATCACGGGTTAAACAGGCTCGTTCATGCAAGATCTAGTCTAATACAAAAATTTAAAATAATATATCATCCCAAGCTTCCCGTGTATGCATATGACGATGCATAATTCTCAACTCTGGAGGAAAAAGAAATAAAAATGGTTTGGTCAGCACTACGTGCTGAGTAAGTTAACACAAACATGATTAAGGGGTTTCAAAGCCGTTATTTAATATTTAAAGAACACATGTACACAACACATCATTTAACTTATTTATCTAGCAATAATTAAATAGCATAATTTAAAAGACAGAGATTTCATAAGATCATAAATTTAATTCGCAAAGCAATATAATTGTAGGACATAATTTCAAAATGTAATAAACAATTTTTTCGAGTCTCCTAGTTTCATATCTCATGTCTCATGTTTCAAGTTTTTATCTCAATTGTCATTCGGCAAGCTTTATATTTCAAGTGCCTTTCGGCAGGCAGTATATTTCAATTGCCTTCCGGCAAGCAGGATATTTCAATTGCCTTTCGGCAAGCAGTATATTTCAATTGCCTTTCGGCAAGCAGGATATTTCAATTGCCTTTCGGCAAGCATGATATTTCAATTGCCTTTCGGCAAGCAGTATATTTCATGTGCGTTTTATTTCAAGGAATTCCCAATCATTTAAACCTTAAAGGCTAATTTCACCGTTTCAACAATATATCAAGATTTGACTCGGTCAACCACAGTTTATTCTAAAATTCGTCTAAATTCAGATTTAATTCCAAAAATTCCGAAATTTCACCACTAACTCAGAAACGTCGAGATGAACAACTTTCGTGTTTTAACTTTTTCAATCCGAGATACTGAAACATGTCAGAAACGTCAATTTTCACAGAAACACAAATCTGTCCGAATTTTATATGTCACAGTTTAAAGATATCGAGTTCTACCATAGCAAATCAACTCCAAATTTTATGAAATTTTACAGAGATCATCTTAAGACGTTTGTCTACAACTTTCATGTTCGGAAAAAGATCTAAATCGGCCTAGAACCCTAGTCAAAAATGTCATCAAGTTCTGACCTAAGTTCCGTCAAGAATTTCAAGATCCGCATCCTAGCAGTCCGGTTTCGGGTGGATTTCATATATCAAATCATCACGAAAAATTCTGAAATTTTACGGAGGTGTTCTTAACGTATAGATCTACAACTCTTATGTTCAAACGCCAAGCCTAGATCGGTCTAGATCTAAGGTAGAAATCACCAACAAGTTCGAACTAAAGTTCTGTCACCGTTTCAAGATCTAAACCAAAGGCAGGTCTGTTCATGGTCGTTTTCGGATATCAAAACACGATGAAAAATTATGAAAATTTTACAGTAGATAGTCTACGTCTTAGGAACGTTTTTCGTGTTTTAAGTTTTTCCGTTTGAAGTCGTTTTAATGTTCGGAAAAATTAGACAAAACTGTTGCGCCGTTAGAAATCACATGTTGACAGATTTACGAAAGTTTTGATTAAGTTTCTAGATTTAAATATTTTAAATACTCCCAAAACAGTGTAAGCGTTAACTTACAGAGTTTGTGAACATCCGGGATCGTCTATTCGAAGGCGTGGCTTCCAGTCCACCGTTTCTCCTCTCCGTTCGTCGGGTTCTACGATCTAGATCCAATACGAGGTGTAGAAGAGAAAAGAAGAAGATTAGGATTCGTTTTCGAATCGTATATTGAACAAGGATTGGATCGAGACTTACCACGACTATGGAGATCTTAGAATTTTCGTCCAACAGCGTTCGTCTTGGTTTCGTGCCTCCGACGACTCCGGATTTAGGGTTTCGAATGTGTAGAGAGTTGTAGGGTTTCGTAAAAGTATTCGGAGCTCCTAGAAGGTCTTATTTATAGATGTCTAAGACCTAGGGCGTCCAAAATCTGACCCCAAGGGTCTTGGATCGAGAGATGTTCAACCGAAAGTCGAAAAATCCGCGTTCGGGCGAGAGATTCACGCAACGGGTGAATCTGTCGCGTGGCGCGGTCGTGGCGCGCTCCACCCTCTTCGACCGCGCGGCCACCACGCCGGCTTCGCCTGGACTTCGGTCCGGGCGGGGTCGTGCAATCCGTCGGGCGTTTCCTCCTCTCTTTCGGACTTCTATCCCCCTATGTTCCCGGATTCGGATTTCCGGGGTATCTTCGGGCTCCGATTTCCTATCTTAATTTTATTCGGACCTAAATTTATATTTGGACTCGAGTTATTGAGTCCATCGATGTTGGTTTTCCGTGTAACCATTTATTCGATTAAATTGTCTTCGGCTTCCCGGGTTCTCGAAATCTTGATTCCTTTTTAATTGAAATTCCATTTCTCATCTTCTATGCTTCTTTATTCATTTATCATGTTTATTATATTTATTTATTTATTTTATTAATTTATTTTATGTTGCAAATTCTCGGGTATTACAAAAGCACATTTGGGAGAACTGATCATGTTGGTTTGAGGGGTCAACCTTTACGTCTGAGCCTTGTGTTACATATGTTATCAGAGCCAATCTGTGACCAGATACTGGTATTCAGACGTCTACTAGATCCACGGGATATGGATGGTTGAGGTCGGTCCCGATAGTTAAATGCTTAACGGAGGAGAAAAGATCCATGAGACGTGGATGGCCGAGGCCAATGAGACATTGTGACCTTACAGAGGAGGAATGTAAAACCCAAAGTATGGGTTATAAACGAGTTAAACAAGCTACTCATATCAATAATGTTAATTTCTTTATTGGTAGCTATCTTATAAAAACTCTGAAATTAAGTGTATTATCTTTGGGGTAATACTATGACGGCTGACCTCCTGGAAAATCTCTCAAGTTGTGCATGAGTGCCACAAAGCATATGAAGAGCTCATGTTGGTATATTGAGTCAAACTTCATGTCCAAATTCGCTGACTTTTAAAACCCTATTCTGTGGTGTTACATAGGAATGTTCAATGCGTATATTTGTTGTTATCTCCTTTACTCCAAAGCACATGTTTGAATCTATCTCGTTAGAATTCTACATCATAAAATAATTTTTCCTACTAATTTTTGTTTTCTGTTGTGGTATCGTTTGAAGTTTTTTATTGTTTATTGACCTTCAATACATAAATTTTTCGGAGGTAAAGAGAAGGCCGGAGCAAATTCTATTCAAGTAGTCAGAAAACGTGAGACAAAACCCACAGAGCAAAAGCACAAAGTATTCATCAACATGGAATCATCCAAGAGCCAAGTCCAAAAACACATTAAGCCCCAAGCTAAGCAACCTTGTAAATGCAAAGAATAACAACAGGCAATCGGGCAGGCACAAAACAAGAGGGTAAGCATACATCTCAAGGTCTTCTCCTCTACTTAGATCCCGATCCCAACACTCGCTTGCGAGCATGGGAAGATGGTTCCTCCACTCTTACAACTTTACGGCAGTCGGATGGAAGTGATGTTAGCATCAATTAGAGCCTTGCTGCCGAAGGTTGTGGAATCCAAGATGGTGAACTGGCAGATTGACTAGTGCCATCAGGATGAGTGTTTGGATTTAAGAAGCCATTAGGATGGATGGATCTGGGCCTCGTGGAGTGAGCGGCTAAAGAAAGGACTTGGGGCTCGTCTACCGATTGGCAATTTGGGGTGCGATTTGGGCCACTCAAAGGGCCGAGAATCGAGATCTAGGGCTTCTACTGCAACTTTGGTTGTTTGGGTTAGGATTCTCCTGGTGGGGAGGTGATGGCGATCTACGGACCATATTTTGTGCTCTCCTACCCTTCTGGTGCGTCTTCCATGGCCTCCTGTCTCAGGGGTGAGTTCTCATCCTCTTCTTGGTACTCTACAAGTGATTCAAGCGCGATTGTTAAAGGGTTTGGTTGTGGCTCGCTTTGTTTGGTCAACTCTAGGTTTGACAAGACGACGAGTAGATGCATCCAAGGCCCAAAACCCAGACCGCTCTTCCAAATTCATACTTGGGGCTGGATCCGAGCAGTGATCCTGGGAATGCCCATACATGCCACATCAGAACAAGACTGAATGAACATTTTCATACTCAACTTTAACAGTCCAATCTTCAAGAATCACCTGTGAGGTCAATGGTTTGGTCAAGTACAACTTGATGACGAAGTGTGCATATCGCCCCTGAGATATCAGATCCATGTTAAAGTCAAGGCTGATCCATCGCTGATCCAACCCATAATAAAAATTGTCAATTGTATAAGAACATCAGGAGTTGAACCCATGCAACCATGGAGTTGAACCCATCACCATCCAAGGGCCGCCGGTGAATGCGAATTTGGCATCGTCTTCAATTGGGAATACATAATGACGTATCCATTTTCAACATTGTTAGATATATTGTTGTAAATATATTACATAGTTCCATTTATTGGCTCAACATAATAGTCCACCCTCTATTGTAAATATAAATTTGTGTATTCCCTCATTTTTCAGTAATACAATTCATTCATTCCCTAAAACTAACATGGTATCAGAGCCAAACCCTAAAAAATCTTTAAAAGTACCAAATTTAAAACCCTAGCCACCACCTCTGTTGGCCGTTCTCCGATGGCCGCTGGTCGTCACCTTCCCCACCATCGTCTTCACCTTGTCCAGGAATCTCCGCCACCAAGTATGGTGGTCAACGGCGGCCAGTGCCCTTCACATGCGTGGTACAAAGTTTCGCCGGCCGTTTTCTTCGTCCGACGCGTGGCGGAACATTTCGCCACATTTCGGCGTGATTTTTTGGCGGTTGAAGTCTGCACCATCCCCGTCATCGTGTGGTCCGATTTTTCATCCAAGGTGTTCTCGTTTGAGTTTGTTTTTTCGCTTATATTGTTTTCTTCTTTGTTTTCTATTTGGCTATGGACTAGTTAGATGTTCCACTGCCGTATGCTTCTTAGACTCACCAGTATTGTTGGAAATGCAGAGCACTGAGCACCTATTTTCCACATGTCCTAAGGTGGAGTGTCACATTTGTCATTATTTGGGGCACATTTCTCCAAACTATCCTTCTAAATTTAAGAGATCTCGATGTGTCAGGCCTCCTGGATATCCCTCTGTCACTGCAGCTACTGGTATCACTTCTGAGCCACTTCCCTCGCCTCCTACTTTTCAGGATATTGAAGCCGTTTTCAAACAGGTTTTAAGTTCTAATTCTGCCTTATCTGTCACCTCCGGTAACTCTCACTGGTACCCTGGTTGTTGCAATCATATAACATTTGATCCCAATATCTTGTCATCTTCTTCTGTTATGTCTTCATTACCTCCCATCCATACTGCTAATAGCACCCATATGACTGTCACATGCACTGGAACTGTGTTGTCCCCCTTCTATTAGTCTCCCTGATACTTATTGTATATCTCAATTGGTTTTAAATCTTATTTCTGTTGGGCAACTTGTTGATAGTGGTCTAATGTCTTGTTTTCCCTTTCTGGTGTGCAGGTTCAGGTCTCTGATGGGTCAACTCATTGGGAAGTGCTGCAAGACGGGCCGGTTATTTGAACTTGAGTGTCTCCAACCATCTCCCTTTCGCCATATCTCTGCCGCCGCCACATCCCTTTCCCCCAGTCTTCAATGGCATGTTCATCTTGGTCATGTCTCTTCCCATAAAGTTCAGTTTTTGCATACTCAAGGTCTCCTAAGTCCCGGTCAGTTTGAGTCCTTTCAATGTTTGCATTGTAAACTTGGCAGACAACCTGCTCTTTCATTTTCCCAAAACCTATGCACTGTTGAAAAAGCATTTGATTTAGTGCATTATGATATATGAGGTCCATCTCCTATTGCATCTATATGTGGTTATTGTTATTTTGTTCTCTTTATTGATGATTTTTCGTGTTTTACTTGGATATATGTCATGAGGAGTCGTTCTGAGCTATCTACTGTGTATACTCAATTTGCCACCATGATTCATACACAATTTTCTTGTCCTATACGCACTCTATGTATTGATAATGCCCTTGAATATCATGTTCCTCCCTCATTCGTTTTCTCTCTGAACAGGGAACTGTGGTTCAACGCTCCTGTCCCTATATATCTCAACAAAATGGTAGGGCGGAAATATCGTCATATCTTAGATACTATTCGTGCTGTCCTTTTGTCTGCTTCATGTCCTGATCGTTTTTGGGGGGAGGCTGCACTTACTGCTGTGTATACCTCAACCAGCTTTCTTTATATGTCCTTCCTCGAGTCTATTCCTATGAAATCCTACCTGGTAAGCCTCCTGATTATTCTCAGCTTCAACCATTCGGTTGTGTTAGTTTTCTTCTTCTTCCTCCCCATGAGCGCAATAAGTTAGAACCCCGTGCTTGTCTGTGTTATTTATTGGGTTATGGGATGGAGTATAAGGGTTACCGGTATTGGGATCCTATTTCTCGACGGCTCCGTATTTCACGTCATGTTACATTCTGGGAGACCACAATGTTCTCTTCCCTGTCCCAGTTTCATGTCCCATCCTCTATCTCTGTCACTCTCTATTCTCCTTTTCTCTTCCCATATCCTCTTACCATACATTCTCCTGCTGCAAATGATTCATTTTTTTGCGACCTCCTGATGCAACCGACCCACCTACGCCACCTGAGCCAGCGCCACTTCCTGTGTCTTCTGTCGCCCCTCGTCATTCAACTCGTGTAAGTCATCCTCCTACTCATCTTCTTTATTATCATTGTTATTATGCTATTTTATCTCACCATGAGCCTTGGTCCTTTTGTGAGGCCTAGCTTGATACCTTGTGACAACATGCTATGTCAGAGGAGTTGCAGGCTTTGGTGAAGACACATACTTGGGATTTGGTGGAGTTACCCCTAAGAAAGCCGTTGGTTGCAGATCAAGACTCATTCTAATGGATCTATTGAGCACTATAAGGCTTATTTAGTTGCAAAGGGATATACTCAGGATTATGGCATTGACTATGAAGAGACTTTTGCACCAATTGCTTGTCTTACCTCTGTCTGGTGTTTAGTTACTCTTGTTGCTGCTCGCCGCTGTCCTCTTTAGCAGTTAGATGTGAGGAATGCATTCTTGCATGGGGATTTGTTTGAGGATGTTTATATCACTCCTCCTCACGGCTTTGATTCATTTGGCAAGGAAGGATGTTTATATGACTCCTCCTCACGGCTTTGATTCATTTGGCAAGGTATGTAAGTTCCCCCTGGCTCTCTGTGGTTTGAAGCAAGCCCCTCGGGCTTGGTATGAAAAGTTCAGTTCTGCTTTATTCGCATACTCTTTCACTTCTAGCAGTCATGACACTGCTCTGTTTGTCTGCCGTTACTCTTCTGTTACCATTATCTTACTCTTGTATGTGGATGATATGATCATTACTGGTGATGATTCCTTGGGCATCTCTGATCTCCTGAATATCTTCATCATCACTTTGAGACGAAGAGCTTGTGTTGCCTTCGATATTCTTAAGTCTTGAGATTTCTGACTCATCTGATGGGTATTTTATGTGTCGAGAAGTATGAATCCGACCTTTTAGATCGTGCCGGCCTCACTGATTGTAAGACAATTTCTACTCCTCTTGATTATAATTGTCGCCTTACCTCTCTTGATGGTACTTTACTTGAGGATTTTACATTGTATCGACAACTTGTTGGGAGTTTGATTTATTTGACTGCTTCCCGGCTTGACATTGCTCATGCTGTTCACATTGTAAGTCATTTCATGACCTCCCCTTGGACTGTCCATTATTCTGCTGTGTTGCATATTCTTCGGTGTTTAAAGGGTCTTCTCTATGGTTTACATTTTTCAGCTCAGTCTTCATTAATTCTTACTGGTTATTCCGATGCTGATTGGGCTAGTGATCCCACTGATCGTCATTCTGCCACTGATTATTGCTTCTTTTTGGGTGATTCCCTTGTTTCTTGGCGAAGCAAGAAACAGATGTTGGTTTCACGTTCCAGTGCTGAATCTGAGTACAGTGCCCTCGCTGATTCCACTGCTGAACTCTTGTGGCTACGTTGGTTACTTGCTGATTTTGGTACCCTCCACTTCTCTTTATTCTGATAGTAAAAGTGCTATACAAATTGCTCACAATGACGTGTTTCATGAGCGCACAAAACATATTGAGATTGATTGTCATATGGTGCGTCAACATGTTGCTCGTGGTACTGTGCTCTTACACTACATTCCTAATGGTGATCAAATTGCCGATATCTTCACCAAGACACTTCTTCCTGGTCGTTTCCACCTGCTGCTGGACAAACTCAAGTTTGTGTCCACTTTCCCTCCTCGAGTTTGACGGGAGGTGTTAAATATATGGTTGTAAATATATTACATAGTTTTGTTTATTGGCCCAACATAATAGCCGGCCCTCTATTGTAAATATATACTCCCCCTGTCTCATTTAACTTGTCCGGTTTTAATTATGCACACAATCCAATGCACTTTTCAACTATTAGAGGGTGTTTGGATTGACTTTTAGCAAGATGCTTTTGGCTTTTGCTTCTGCCAAAAGCATTTTTGATGGAAAATAAACGTTTGGTTTGGCTTTTTAGAAAAAGCAGAAGCACCTCGAAAAGCTGCAAAAGTGCTCCTGGGAGAAGCAGCCCAGGGGGTGCTTCTCTGAAAAGCAGAAGTCAAAAGCACTTCGTAAAATGTGCAAAGACTTAAATACCCACATTACTTAATATAAATTACACTACAAATATATCTTATTATCATATTAAGTAGCATGTCCTTTTTGGTAATTTACACATTTTAAAAGTACTTTTCACTTTTACACATCCAAACACACTTTTGAAAAAAAGCTGCTTTTCAAAGATTCTATCCAAACACAAAAGTTACCTACTTCTGCTTTTGGCTTTCACTTCTGCTTCTACTTTTGACTTCTGCTTTTCTCAAAAGCTAATCCAAATGGGCCCTTAATACCTCGAAATATAAAATATTATGTAAATTATATATTCTGAAACTACATAATTACACAATTCTAACAAGACCCAACTCGACCATTCTTTATCAAACATATACTTGCACTAAAATTGAGTTAAAGTTAAACAATGAACAGTGTCAAAAAGTTAAACATGACAAGCAAGGTGGGACGGAGGGAGTATTTGTGTATTCTCTCATTTTTTTTCAGTAATACAATTCATCCATTCCCTAAAACTAACAAACATCCATGAGCTGCACCGATGCGGGGGATGACCAGATCTTTTCCAATCTATCCTTGAGGACTCGGTACGTGACGTTTCTCCCAATGATCTTGATGACAACGACATACCCATTGACAAAGGAAGGTTTTCTTGAACGCACCAAATAATGTAAACCGAGGGATCCTATTCACCATGGTTTGAATAATGCCCTCTGGATCCCCAATGGGTTCATTAGTGTCGCCGTTGATGGGGACGTGGAGGAACCCCGCTCAGTGTGGTGCCTCTCACTGTACGAAGACCTTCGCCGTTTATTTGTATGAGTCTCCAACGAGTCAAGAGGACGACTGCAGTGGTAGGACATCTCCGTATCAGCCATCATGGTGGTTATTGGAGCTCAGTTGGAGTTTAGGGTTCTTGGAGAAATTTCTTATAATACTGTTAATTTTAATTTGTGTAACGAGCTTGGTTTCGACACCTTGAATTTGATCAATAAACAAGTCGAACCAAGCTGAGCCGAGCTATGGGTGTTTGAGGTCGGCTCGTTAAGGGTTCGAGCTCTGTTCGTGTTTGTTTGCTAAAGAGTTCGAGCCTAAAATTATGTTCGAGTTCGGCTCGTGAAAAAGTTCCTGAACTCAAGCTCGAGTTCGGCTCGTAAAAAAGTTCCTGAGCTCGAGCTCGAGTTCAACTCGGCTCGTGTAGTTTAAACGAGTCAACTTACTATAATTGTTATCAACTAATTAGTCCATATTTTTGGAGCTTTATTAGTATTTTTACAATAATCTTTACTATAATTGTTTTCAACTAGCTAATTTTGGAGCTTTATTTGTTAGGTTAAAGAATGATTTTGATTGAAGGTAAGTTCAATATAAGTTTTGTAGTCTGTAATCTCTACTTTCACTATCACTTTACCATTTTTTTATTTAGTATTGTAACGAATCATATAAAAGCATCCAAAGTCGGCTAGTTGAAAATAGTTTTTTCAATGTAGCATTAAAACAAAACGGAGGTAGTATATGTCTAGTAGTATGCGGGCTCATGACAGTTTAAATAAATGTATCGATTGGAGCATTTGTATATGCAATACGCAAAAAAAACTTACAAAATAATTATTAAATACAATTTTTACGGGGCCTATTTTTCTAAATTTCGCTCAGGGCCCGAAAATTTTCGGGACGGCCCTGCCCATAAATATTCACAATCTATCATATAGACAGGTGATATGTGTAAGTAAGTATTGTGCATATCAGTCCATAATAGTGGTAAATGATAATAATAATAATAAATGAACTCTTAATAAAGCATGCAATAAAAGTCTAATTGACTAAATGAAATGAGAGGTAAGATGGCAAGTCACACATTTTTGTAGTTTTTCGCCTTAAAATTCAAACGAAGCAAAATTGTGACTTTCCACCCGGCGGATACAGAATAATATCAATACAGACATACTGTACTTTTCCAAGACTAATCTAACACTTCTATTGTGATTGTTTTTAAAAACGCTATAAAAAAAAACTATTTTAGCAATTGAATTCGTGACGGATATAATTCAGTAGAAAAGAAAAAATTTTATATATAGTAATACCAAAGTTATCAAGATCGAGATCTTAACTAGGATCATTTTGAATTTGCAAGATCGGGATCGTAGGATGAATTTAGATCCTAAGATTCTACAAAATTGCACCGTACCAATATATGAAAATAATTACACATATTAATAAATGAAAGCATAACATAGAATATATTAGGTAAATGAATCAATAAAGCACTATAGGGCACGTTTGGACCACTGTATTGTATTATTGTATTACTACATTTAATTCGGGTGTATTGTATTATGATGTATTGTATTAAATTAATGTTATACACAGTGTTTGGTGTTGATGTTGATTACATCATTATGTATTATATTTTAAACAACTAAATAAAAATAAAGTTTTTTATTTATTAATAAATAATATATTTAAAATTAAATTATTTTCAAAATAACCCCTTAAAATAATTAATATATATTAATAAAATAATTTACTAAAAATAATAATTAAATAATTAGATGAGATAATAACTAAAATAGGTCACCAGAAGGAGTCATTTCCACTTTTGGGCCACTATATTTTGATTTAGGGAAATGTGCCATTAGAAGGATTTTGGGCCTGAATTTAGGCCATCGGGCTGGAATTCGGGCCGCGATGGCCTAAAAGTGGAAATGACTCCTTCTGGAAGCCTATTTTGATTTTTCAATTATTTATTTATTTTATGTAATTAAAATAAATAATACTCATTTTGTGTCATTATTTATGTCCTACTTTTTTTAATCTTATTCCAATATTTTTATTTCATTTTTATTTTAAAAAATAATTAAATATTAATCGTCAAACTTACCAATCACACCACATTAATAAACAAATATATTAAACTTTCAAATCCACTACCATTAATTATTGCAATCCATCCTACAACCATATATCAGTAAATCACATATAAATAAATAAATTAAAATTTTAAACTCATTACAATCACATTATATAAATTCTTAAGTTAACTTTTATTACAATCATATTATATAAAAGGTAACTTAAGAATTTATATAATGTGATTGTAAATAATTTATAATTGTAATTTATTTATTTATGTGTGATTTACTCATATATGGTTGTAAGTTGGATTGTAATATTAATGGTATTGAGTTTGTAAGTTTAATATATTTATTTATTAATGCTATATGATGGGAAGGTTTGACAATTAATATCTAATTATTTTTAAAAATATAATGAAATAAAAATATTGGAACAAGAAAACAGAAAGTAGGATATAAATAATGGCACGAATGAGTATTATTTATTTTAACTATATAAAATAAAAAAATTCAGAAAAACTAAAATAGACCATCAGAAGGAGTCGATTTCCACTTTGAAGCCATCCCAGCCCGAATTCCAGCCCAATGGCCTAAATTCAAGCCCGAAATCCTTCTGATGGCCTATTTTCCTAAATCAAAATATTGTGGCCTAAAAGTGGAAATGACTCTTTCTGGTGGCCTATTTTAGTTATTACCTCTAATTAAATTAAAACCACTAATATATTAAAAAATAATATTATTTTAATATCATAATATTTAATAATTATAAGATATATAAGGAATCTGCGCTGCTTCTCCTTGTCGACCGGTTTGAGGATTAACTATGGGAAGAGCTCTCTATATGGTGTTAACTGTGATGAGGGGTCGGTGAGGGGGGCAGCCGCTGCCATGGGTTGCCGGGTAGGGGAGTGGCCGATGATATATTTGGGGATTCCGGTGGGGGTAGGATTAATGGTGTTGAGGTCTAGAAACCGGTGCTTGAAAGGATTGAGAAAAAATTGGCGGGGTGGAAGGGGAAATTGCTGTCACAGGCAGGGAGACAATGCTTACTTAAGGTGGTGGTAAGTAATTTACCTGTGCATTATTTATCGATTTTTAAGGTGCCTAGGTGCGTGGCTGAGCGGCTCGAAAGGATCAAAAGGAGTTTTTTTTGGAACGAGTGGGAGGGGGTGAGGAGACTACATATGTTAAATTGGGGGAGGATAAGCAGACATCTGGGGGAGGGAGGGTTGAGTGTGAGGCCGGTGCAGGAGTTTAATAGGGCTCTATTGCTTAAATGGAAGTGGAGATTTGGCACTGAAAATGCTTTGTGGAAAGAGTTGATAGATGCGAAATATTACTCCAGTTCCAGTCCGCTTATCCCAGAAATAAGGTGTGACAGATCAATATGGGGGTTTATATGTAGGTCTTGGGACAGCTGGGGTGAGGCAGGGGACAGATATAAGTTTTTTATTCAGATTGGAAATGGTGATCGAGCAAGATTCTGGCATGACTGTTGGGTGGCAGGTAGTCGCCCGCTTAAAGAGGTATTCCCACGAATTTTTGCTCTATCTGTAAATAAGGATGGTAAAGTCGGGGAGTTTGGGGAATGGGATGGGTTGATTTGGAGATGGTGTATTAGGCTGAGAAGACGGGTGTTTGATTGGGAGGTTGAGGTGTGGCAAAATTTTTTGACTACTCTGGAAGGGCAACAGTTAAATCGCTTTTTGGAGGATAGGGTTAGATGGGAAAATGAGAGTAATGGCTGCTTTTCGGTGCGATCTTGTTGGCGGGGTGCGGTCGATGGTAGGGGCGGGGAGGGTTGGAGCCTATGGAGGAAGATTTGGCAATGTCCCTGTCCAGCAAAGGCTAGGCTGCTTGTGTGGAAGGCGCTGCAAGGCGGGATCCCGGTGCGGGCCGAATTGGTTAAAAGAGGGTGTTTGGAAGTGGAAAATGCTATGTGTCCGCTATGCTGCTCCGAGACGGAAACGCTGGATCACCTTTTATGTAGATGCCCAGTAGTAAAGGGGTTATGGTACGTTGGTGTCGAAGGCTTTGGGGTGTCATGGGCGTTGCCGGGGGGTGTTAAAGAACTTGTATCCTGGTGGCTTGATACTAAACCAAGAAAGGGCAGTGTTGAGGTTTGGAGGCTTATCAGCTTTGCTATCATTTGGTCAGTTTGGCGGCATCGGAACGAGGTGGTTTTTAAAGGGGCGAGGTTTGATATTAATGTTGTAGAGGCGGAGATAAGGTGGCGTGTACAATTTTGGTGGGATGCCGCTGGGGGGAGGGGCGATTTCCTGCCCAGTATGGTTGGACTGGAGGAGCTGGCCTGGAATGGGAGTTGCAAGGTTAAGGGGTCGCGGGTGGGGTTTAAATGGGAACCTCCGGGGATGGGTTGGTGGAAGATTAACACGGACGGGTCATCCGTAGGGAACCCTGGGCCGTCCGGAATTGGCTGTGTGATCAGGGATCACCTGGGAACTGTTATCTTTGTCCTATCAAGATTCATAGGCTGCAAGGACTCGACAGAGGCCGAGGTCACCGCCATCAGCCTTGTGTGCGAAGCTATTGTTCGAGATCAAGGATTTCCGTTGCCTAGGATGGTGTTGAGTGCGACTCTATTAATGTTGTAAGGTGGATGGAGGAGCCGGGCAATTTCCCTTGGAGATTCACGAACCTGCTTGGTCCTATCATGGTTGTTCTAAGAAGTGGGAGTGGTGTAAAGTTTCAACAAATTTACAGAGAAAGAAATTCCCTTGCAGACTTTTGGGCAAGGTGTGGTGCTGCGGGTGAAGACGATGTTGAAGTCTGGATTTGAGCAGGATCTGGGAGCCGAACATCTGAGTTGCTGAGCTGATGGGCGGCTTCAAAACCAGGACAGGGTTACGGTTTCCAGGTAGACGCCTGGAGGCATGGTTTCAGTTCTATGATTTCTGGAATGTCTTTAATCTGTCTGTGATAAATTCGTATGCGATGGTCTGCTATGTACTAGTACTGGATTGTATTCTGGAATATAATGTCAGGGTGTCGAAGTGGTTGGGGTTGGGAGTTTGGTCTGTTTGTATGGTGGACATACCAAATGGTGCTTGAGAAAGCTGTGGTTGCTGGATGTTTTTGAGGCTGTAGAATGCCGAGTTGTTGGAATAAAAGGATTCCTTTCTCAAAAAAAAAAAAAAAAGATATATAAGGAAAAAAAGAAAATAAACATAAATAAAAAATAATAATAATACACCATAAACCCACCCTCCCACATGGTATTAAATAATACACCAAACCCCTCATTAAAATAATACCTATACCTATCTTAAAAATCACCAAACATAGGATAGCATTATTTTAGTGCATAATATTAATACTATACACCCTAATACATCCTAATACATCATACCAAACATACCCATATAAACAGTCGGAAATAAAATTTAAAACCGATTTTATGAAAAACATGAGATTATAGGAGCATATTTCAACCTTTGGTAGGATTGGAGCGTATAGGATCGTAAGATTCTACTATTAAGATCGGGATTTTATAATCAAGATCGTGATCAAATTAGAGATCCTACCGAGATCTAGATCGTTTTAAGAAGTGTGATCGTAAAATTATAAGATCTTAAGATCAAGATCGAGATCTTAATAACTATAAGTAATAATATAGAAGAAATAAGAAAGTTGACATACTTTTTTTTTTCTTTTTTTCGTTTTTCCTTAGAAATCTTTTTGGTTCAAAATTATATATACTAGCTTTTTTGACCCGCGCGTTGCGCATGGGCGTGTTGTTTTCTTTTTTATTATGAAATGAATAGAACTAATAATTTTTTAATTGGATGAACAAAATAAATATGTAAAAAGTTTAGAGTTCAGAATTTAGAATTCATAATAAATGATAGTTTTGAGTAACGTTTAAAGTTTAGAATTCATGCATCGACAAAACACCAGAAGTCTAAAAAATTTGTGTTTGAGAGATACACAAATCCACAAAAGTAGCTAAACAATGATGATAGAACATGATTGATCAACAATGTGGAGACCTAAATTTATTCTTTTTCAATGCCACTAAAAGTGATAAAAAGCGTGAGTTCCTTTTCTTAACATAAAATTTTAAGCCTAATATTATAACTTTGGGTGATTATTAGTTAGTGTATAATAGAAACTAATAAAGCAGCAGTTAATTGGTAGAGTTTAAGAAGTAGTAAAAGATTCAGTAAGTGGGTGGTTCTTTAAGTATATTTTATATCCAACATTAAAAATTGGATTTTCGGTTATCTTACTTCTTTATAAATTTAAATTGAATAAAATTATTCCAATACTGCAATGCATATTTGATTTCTAATTTGCACCCAATAAATCTAAATAATGGAGCCGGGCTTTGCATTGTACATCAAATTTGTGTGAAAACAAAGATGCCTATGAATTCTGGAATAATTACCATCCTATAGAAATGGCTACCAAAAATTATAGTTCAATCAATATTTACAGCCTCTGAGGATTATATTTATCAAATGAACCTCAGTACCATAGTGTCATTGGATTCCAATACAACTTGATTAGTTGATCACATATCATATATCTTCATTCTTACATTTGACTTCTCTCTTTAATTTTCAATGCTATTTTCTATTTATCGTAACAACTACTGGCCTCCTTCCATTTTCTTTAATAGTATCAATAATTGTTATCAATTTAAGAATATTCATGCTACCTTATAGTTCACGATATTGAATATCCTCAACGAACAAAGTAATAATCAGTTAAGATATTTCAAGATTGGCAACATTAAACAAATATGAGTTTCCCATCTTTAACGTTCCCAACAAAAAATATAAGCTGCTATGGAGATTAGATGCTATGGAAGAACAAACGACATTGAAGGAATTTGATTTTTATTTCGAATGAAGCTGCTATGGAGCTGAGTTTAGATGAACAACAAAAAATTAGAAACATATACATCATGAAAAAGCAATTGAAAATAATATGGTAAATATAATTAATTAGAGATGAGGCGTATAACATTAATTAGCGCTGAGGTGTATCTGATGATTACTCAGCGCCTACTTTTTTTTAAGTCGTTGATCTAAAAATGAGCATATAATGACTGATTAACCCTTTAAAATTAAAAAAGATGAATTAAAATTAATAAGGACAATATGGTCTGTACAGACCAAAAATTATTTAGGATTATTACATAGATTGTTTAAATTTTTTAGATTTAATTACTAAATATATCTATTCTCTAAAATAATTTTTGAATAATTATTTTTTCTTTATATTATGTTATTTATTAATATTATTTACCAGAAATTATGATTAAAATTTGAATAAAATTTTCTATAGCAGAATACTTTTTTTTAATATACATTTTGATAGATTAACTTTTTTTTGGATGGGGATTTACCCTAGTGGTCAAGTCCCCGACTCCCAACCAATATGTTGGGGATTCAATTCCCCACCCGGCCCTTATCCCTCTCCTTTATCCTTTGTAATTTGTGATGTATGAGCTCCCACTACCCTTTCCAAGCCTGTATAGACTGTTTAGCCAAAAAAAAAACTAAATTATTTTCTTTGTTTGAATATATAATATTATGCTTTTTTTTTATTATTATGTTATGCTATGGAATGAATTGGTTAATACTTAAAGATTAATAGAATTATATTATTATATATTTTTTATATAATATAACTCTATATTTTTTTATTTACATTATGCTACTTTTTTTTATAATAATATCGATCTATATTGAAATAACTGAAATGAAAACTTTAAATAATTTTTAGGTTAAATTTTACTATAATTGATTAAAATTTTTGATTTAATATTAAATATATATGTTAAAAATATTTTTGAATAATTATTTTTTCTTTATATTATGTGGTTTATTAAAATTATTTTCTTATGATCAATAGTAGTTCACTTGAGTGAATTGAAGTTCTAGTTGCTTAAGCAAGATCTCGAATTTGAGCTTTATGTATACAAAAACCTGCTTTAGGAGGGGCGCCCTTAATTGCCTGTCTTGCTTGGGGATACCCAGTTTCTCCAAGAATTATTTTATTATAATAAGAATTAAATTCAAAATTAAACCTAATATAAAAAATTAGGATTAAAATTTGATTAAAATTTTCTCTAGCAGAATAAATTCTTTTAAATACATATTTGGATAAATTAACAAAAGTAGGGTAGAATTAATTAAATTTAAAATTTATTTTATTGATTTAGATGAATACTTATTAATACTTTAGTCTTCCTCTAGCCTGTATAAGTTGTGAATAGCAAAAAATGCTTTAAGCTCAAATTTTAATACCCTTAATATAATATTGAATATATATTGTATATATTATTAAAAGTTAATAATATGTGTATTTAATTAAATATTTATCAACCATCAAATATATTATAATTTGTTTAAAATTTATATAATTTTGAAAATATATAGAAAGATTTTTTTAAGATTTGTTTATAATATATTATAGATTTCTGATCTAAATATAGTATTAAAAGTTGATGATATGGCAAGTATAATTAATTAGCGCTGACGTGTATTATGCATGATTAATCAGCGCTGACGTAGATTAATTGTAGCTATTGATTAAAAAATGATGGTATAATTACTGATAAAACCCTAAAGATTAAAAAGATTTAGTTATATTGAATATGGACAATATAGTCTGCACAAAACAAAAAGTATTCAAGATTTATTATATAGATAAATAGATTTCAAGGTATTAATGACGCTGAATTGGTAAAAAATTTCTTAATAATTTTTTTATTATATACACTCCCTCTGATCCGTTTTTGTTTAACATCACCATTTGCATAGTAGAATTTATTATTAAGTAACTTTGATTTAACTTTTTAGCACAATTATATAAGATAAAACATTATCAAATGAGATATTGTTGGATTCGTCTTTTAGAATATCACTTTTTTTTTAATCATTTTCACTTATGTATAATGTGAGATATTAATGATTGAAAATACGCATTGGATTGCACGTAGTGTAGAAATTGAGAATTTATTAAAAAAGGAGGGAGTATATAAGAGATTTATTTGGAGACCGTACCGGCTAAAGTAAATGATTGAACGTAATTTTCATTCCTATGTACTTAAAAAATATATTGATCGAAGATCAACTAAGCGCGTTTCTGTATTAATTTATATGTCGATAAATAAATTTGTATGAAATAATGCGTGAATGTCAATATAACACATTATGCAAGGATTGAGTACGTAATGCTTTGATTTCCAATAAATACTCATAAATTAAAACGGAGTAATTGACTAATTCTTAGGGTATAAACACACGTTATAATATAATGCTCCATCCGTTCCGTTTATTACGTCTTATTTGAAATTTTGGCATGGTTTATTGTTTAAGTTTGACCTAACTTTTTATTGTATCTATATAAAAAAATATAGTCGAGTGGAATATTTATTAACGGCCAAAATTGACCATTATTTTCAATATATTTTCGTGTCTAAATACGAACATTTGATCGCCTTCCGGTCTTATGTAAATAAGAAAGTAGTTTAACTAGATATATAAATGCAAGTTTGTAAAAATAATAAGCTGGTATTGAGAAACATAAAAATATTGCAATTTTATTGTATTTGTGTTAGAAAAATCCAAAAACAAAAGAAAAAAAAAGAAAAGAAAAAAGAAATAAAAAGATGGGGAAAATGGAGAAACCCACAAAAATGCAAAATTTTGGTGTTGTGCGTCGCAGACCATGTATTACGACGTAAGCCATGAGGATTGCGACGCAGGAACAAGAAAAGAAAATTTCAAAAAAGAAGCTGTGCGTCGCAATCCACCTATTGCGATGCAGTCAAGGGATTACGACACACAAGGAAAGAATTGGGAAGAGCAT
Organism: Hygrophila difformis; assembly: GCA_030278955.1. Classification (NCBI taxonomy): domain Eukaryota; kingdom Viridiplantae; phylum Streptophyta; class Magnoliopsida; order Lamiales; family Acanthaceae; genus Hygrophila; species Hygrophila difformis. The sequence continues at coordinate 17,740,108 of JAOANR010000011.1, forward strand.
TGCGTCGCAATTCGAGCTTTGCGATGCAACCCTAGATTACGACGCAAGCTGTCCAATGTAGAGACTGGAAGCTTGTGTCCGGATGCACAAACGAGGATTACGACGTAAGGCTGGATTACGACGTAAGTAAAAGATTACTACGAAAAGGTCATTCTCAGACCTGATGGGCCCACGGGCCTAGGGTTCCACGCCTATAAATAGGGTGTTTGTAACGCCCCGAAAATTCAAACCTGATTTTCGCAAGCATTACCGTCGTACTAACCATCTCAAGCTAGTGTCCAGCTAACTTAAAATAGCTAGTACAAGGATGAGTACAAACCTAAAGTTATTATCTGATTAACCAATTATGAGCGGAGCTAAAACATTTAAAAACACAAAGGCAATTAATGTAACACCCCGGTTTTTGGTCACCCAGGTCGTGATGTCACCGCCACACCTCCCTAGTAAGACACTGTTTCTCCGGCTTACTAAAGAGATGCAAGGCTAGGTATTTCAGTAATTAAAAATATTTAAAACATTTGCAAACAGCCCATACAATATAGTCTCGAAAATAATAATATCATAATGCAGCGGAAATAGTATTTAAGTATAATATTGCAGCGGAATTGTAAATAAGACCGACATGGTCAAAACACGGGTTAAACAGGCCCGTTTATTCTATTGTCTAATGCAAAAATTTAAATAATAGGTTTCGCAAAATATAAGTCCCCCCATGCATGAATGTGCTCATGTTTGTTCCACATACTCTGTAAGGAAAAAGGAAAAATAATTGGTTTGGTCAGCACAACTTGTTGATTAAGTTAACACATGCATGATCGTAGGGTTTAAAAGCCATTAATTTAATAATTACATAAAAGCATGATAATAATCATAAATAATTTAATTTAATAATATAACCAATTCGCATATTAAATCATGGCACTAACCAATAATACATTTAGCATAATTTAAATAAAAACCATAATTAATTCAAATAAAGCATTTAATAACTTAAAAAGGACAATAATTAAATATTTAACTATCCCCATTACTCCCAAGATTTAGTATTTCAAGTATTTCACGATTGCATCGCGATATCAACAAGTTTAGCCGGAAACCGGCAGCCGCAGCCGTATCTGCCATACCCAGTACCACTCCGGAGCCTCGGGAAACCCATGTGGATATTCACGAGAGTGTAGGCCATATATCTCATGCCGTTTTGGCAACATATCTCAAAAATTTCGCGCGGGTCACCATCGTCCATAAAGGCACGAAGTGAATCGTTAGGAGGGCACCCTGCAGAGCACTCACCCCAAGTAGTACGAAGCGACGTGCACTCTTTCTCCTTCCGGACATTTGACTGCTCCCAGCAGCTTGTCGAAGGTTCGGATCCATTCTTCCAGTTTGGTTGGATCCTCCTCACCAGCATAGTGGGGTGGCTGGTAGGGATTCACCATTGCCAAGTAATTAGGGCGAGCTTGGGGCGGAGGTACCGCCGTAGCTTGGCCCTGGTTGACTTGCGCGTTCCCTAGCGCAATCAAGACCTCCTCTATCGTCCGAAGACGATCGCCCACATTGTTCGGTGCGGGGGCGTCCTGCGCACCTTGGGGTTGTTCCTCTACAGGTTGAGCCGGTTCCGTGACATTTGGAGGTGTTTCGGTAGGTGTTTCAGTGGTGGTTTGGGGAGCGGGTTGAGTTCTTCCTCTTCCTCTGGGTGCCATTCTGTTACAAATAGGGTGGATTGGGACTTTTAAATTTAACATATAGTCTAAACAATTTCTATTAATGTGTATGTGTTTTGTAATTTCGCACGTGGTGCTCGATCGAACTAAGAAGCGTCGTACGCTTCTGTCCAGATTTTATTATATATATATATATTTTCGATTTATTATAAATAAATCGGACATTTTATTTCTTTAAAAGAAATTTTAGTACAAAAGTAGAAATATTTTCCTAGCAAAATAGCATCTACTATAAATAGAATCCCTAGCGTCTCAAGACGTCCTCCAGTGGGGTAGCGGGATCCTCCTCCGGGTCTTCCTCCTCCGAACTTGGCGGCAGTAGATCGTCAAAGATGGTGTTCAAGTCTTGTCCATGAGCATCGATGTGTTCCTTCAGGATTAGGTTTTGCGTAGTGAGGGTTTGGACTTGGCGTTCGAGTTGGTTTATGCGGTGGTGATCCGCCTCTCTCAAGTTGCCCATGTGGTGCAAATTGGCCTCCAATTAAGCCATACGATATTTCATTTGTTCTATTGTTTGTTGGGAGTCAAGGTGAACGTTCATCATTTTGATCATCAAGTGCATCATATCTTGACTAGCCATAGATTCTAAGTTGAAATTCGCCAAGATTCTAAGTTGAAATTCGCCAAGATTCTAAGTTAAAATTCGCCAAGATTCTACGATAAAATTCGTCAAGATTCTAAGTTCTCTACATAAAAGAGATCCAATATGCAAATGCAAATGATGATTTCCCCCCAAAAATAATTCATGCACTCTATATATATATATTTCCATGGGTTTTAAAATAAAAATTTTTCCATGGGAATAATACTTTAAAATTTAAAATAATAGTCAAAATATTAATAGTAGTTTAAAAATAATAATGGTTTAGAAATAATAGTTTAAAAATAGCCGGGGCTCTGATACCAACTTGTAACACCCCGGTTTTTGGTCACCCAGGTCGGGATGTCACCGCCACACCTCCCTAGTAAGACACGGTTTCTCCGGCTTACTAAAGAGGTGCAAGGCTAGGTATTTCAGTAATTAAAAATATTTAAAACATTTGCAAACAGCCCATACAATATAGTCTCGAAAATAATAATATCATAATGCAGCGGAAATAGTATTTAAGTATAATATTGCAGCGGAATTGTAAATAAGACCGACATGGTCAAAACACGGGTTAAACAGGCCCGTTTATTCTATTGTCTAATGCAAAAATCTAAATAATAAGTTTCGCAAAATATAAGTCCGCCCATGCATGAACGTGCTCATGTTTGTTCCACATACTCTGTAAGGAAAGAGGAAAAATAATTGATTTGGTCAGCACAACTTGCTGAGTAAGTTAACACATGCATGATCGTAGGGTTTAAAAGCCATTAATTTAATAATTACATAAAAGCATGATAATAATCATAAATAATTTAATTTAATAATATAACCAATTCGCATATTAAATCATGGCACTAACCAATAATACATTTAGCATAATTTAAATAAAAACCATAATTAATTCAAATAAAGCATTTAATAACCTAAAAAGGACAATAATTAAACATTTAACTATCCCCATTACTCCCAAGGTTTAGTATTTCAAGTATTTCACTATTGCATCGCGATATCAACAAGTTTAGCAGAAAACCGGCGGCTGCAGCCGTATCTGCCATACCCACTACCACTCCGGAGCCTCGGGAAACCCATGTGGATATTCACGAGAGTGTAGGCCATATACCTCATGCCGTTTTAGCAACATATCTCAAAAATTTCGCGCGGGTCACCATCGTCCATAAAGGCACGAAGTGAATCGTTAGGAGGGCACCCTGCAGAGCACTCACCCCCTAATTTTAAAGATCAAGTTTGTAAAGGGGATTTCCTAAATTTTAGATTTCATGTATTTATTTCAAAGAGTCTTCTACTCGTTTAAACCTTAAAGGCTAGTTTCACCGTTTCAACAAAATTTCAAGATTTGACTCGGTCAACCACAGTTTACTTCAAAATTCATTAAAAATCGAGTTTAATTCCAAAAATTATAAAATTTTACAACTAACTAGGAAACATCGAGATAAATAACTTTTGTGTTTTAACTTTTTCAATCCGAGATACCGAAAAGGGTCAAAAACATCAATTTTCGTCATATCATTAATCTGTCCGAATTTCGTGTGCAGCAGTTCAAGATTATCAAGATCTACCATAGCATATCAACTCCAAACTCAATGAAATTTTACAGAGACCTACATTTTTCTACAACTTTCATGTTCAGCTAAAGATCTAAATCGGCTTAAAACTAATGTCAAAAACGTCATCAAGTTCAGACCTAAGTTCTCTCAAGAAACACAAGATCCAAATCTTAGCAGTTCGGTTTCGGGTCGATTTAATATAACAAATCATCATGAAAAATTCTGAAACTTTTACAGGAGGTAGATCTAAGGCTTAGAAACATTTTTCGTGTTTTAAGTTTTTACGTTTGAAGAATTTTAAGGGTTCGGAAAAATTAGACAAAACTGTTGCGCTGGTAGAAATCATATGTTGACAGATTTTGAAAGTTTCGATTAAGCTTTTAGGTTAAGTGTTTTAATTACTCCCAAAACCATGTAAGTGTCAACTTACAGATTTGTAGTCGTCCGGGATCGTCGAGTTCGGAGGCGTGGCTTCCAGTCCACCGTTTATCCTCTCCGTTCGTCGGGTTCTTCGTTCTAGATCCGATTCGGGGTGTAGAAATAAAAAGAAGAGAATTAGGGTTTCGTTTTTGAATTAAAAACGAGATGGATGGACGGATCTAACTTATCACGACGTTGGAAGAGATCCGAATTCGTCCACGGCAGTCCCCGCTTGGTTTTGGTGCCTCCGATGTTTTCCGGATCTAGGGTTTTGTGTATAGAGAGTATCGTAGGGTTTTGAAAAGTGTTCGGGGCTTCCAAGAGGTCTTATTTATAGGTAAAAATGACCTAGGGACGTCCAAGGTCGGCCTTGGGGAGTCTTGAGCCGAAATGTGTTCAACCGAAGTCGGAAAATCCGGATTCAGGCGAGTGAATCTCGCAACCGGCAAATCTGTCCGTTGGCGCGGTCGTGGCGCACCTTTCCCCTATTGACCGCGCGGCCACCGCGCGGCACTCGCCTGGACTTCGGTCCGTGCGGGTCGTGCGATCCGTCGTGCCTTTCCTCATCTCTTTCGGACTTCTATCCCCCTATGCTCCCGGATTCCAATTTTCGGGGTATCTTCGGGTTCCTATTTCCTCTCTAAATTTTACTCGGGTTTAATTGCATGTTTGGACTCGAATTCTCGAGTTCATTGGTGTCGGGTTTCGGTGTACAATTTATTTATCTTTAATAATTCTTTTTATTTAATTAAATTCCTTTAATTCCTTTTTAAGTTAAATCTCATTTCTCATTTCCTTATCTTTATTTATTTCTTTGCTGAATTTATTTATTTATTGTATTTATTTTATTTATTGCTTATTTATTTAATTATTTTTTTTATGTTGCAAAATTCTCGGGTATTACAGTCTACCCTCCTTAAGAATCAACTTTGTCCTCGAAGTTGTGTTTCGGGGCTTTTCTCGTGCTAAGGTCTTTTGTTTGTTTTGTTATGTTCTGACTGAACTTAGAATTAAAACTTCTAAGCTGCCTACGTACCCTATGAAGGGATCAAGCCATAACATAGTTCAAAACAATTTGAATGTGTTTGTTTGTTTACAAAAATGCACGAAAAATAGATGGTATGACATCCTCTCCCCCTTAAGATTGCAGTTATGTCCCCATAACTGTGTCGGTGTCGGATTGTAACCATGTCGGGTAGCGTTCTCTCATGTCGGATTCTACCTCCCAAGTTGCCGTCTCACTTTCGTGGTTCAACCAAAGAACCTTGATCATTTTGACGGTTTTGTTCCTCGTTACTCGCTCCTTAGTGTCCAGAATTCGCACTGGGACTTCTTCATAAGTCAAATCCTCATCGAGTTCGATTATCTCCGGTTGACGTACATGTGTCGGGTCCGGCACATACTTCTTTAGTTGTGAGACATGGAAGACATTATGAACTCGATCTAATTGTAGAGGCAAAGCCAGTCGGTAGGCCAAATTTCCGTCTCGTTCTAGAATCTCGTAAGGTCCTATGTATCGAGGACTCAACTTTCCTCATTTGCCAAAGCGCATCAGCCCCTTCATGGGTGATATCTTTAGCATGACCCTATCTCCTACTTGAAATTCTAGGTCTCGTCGTCTCACGTCAGCGTAACTCTTCTGTCGGTCTTGTGCGGCTTTCATTTTTCCTTGAATCGCTTTGTTTGTTGAGCCATGTCTTCGATAAGTTGTGGTCCCACTACCACCGACTTATCGTTTTCTTCCCAGCTCAACGGGCTTCGGCACTTTCGTCCATACAACGCCTCGAATGGTGCCATGCCAATGCTAGCATGGTAGCTATTATTATAAGAAAATTCGATTAAGGGTAGATGGGATTCCCAATTTCCCTTAAATTCCAACACACATGCTCTCAGCATGTCTTCTAGTGTTTGGATTGTTCTCTCGGTTTGACCATCCGTCATTGGGTGGAATGCGGTGCTCATTTTGATTTGAGTACCGAGAGCTTTTTGTAACTCCGTCCAAAAGTGAGAGACAAATCTACTGTCTCTATCGGAAATGATGTCATGTGGTACTCCAGGTCGTCGTACCACATTATCAACGTAGGCTCGGGCCAATTGGTCCATAGTCCACGTGTCCTTCATCGGGATAAATTTGGCTGTCTTCGTTAGCCTATCCACAATCACTCAAATCTTGTTCATGCCTTTAGGTGATCGGGGTAATCCCGAGACAAAGTCCATCGAGATGCTATCCCACTTCCAACTTGGAATCTCTAGTGGTTGCATCAACCATAAGGGTTTATGTCGCACCGCCTTAACCTTTTGGCAGGTGAGACATTTCGCCACGAAGTTTGTCACTTCCTTCTTCATTCCCGGCCACCAATAGATCTTCTTTAGATCTTTGTAAAGCTTGTCGCCTCCGGGATGCACTGAGTATGGCGTGTTGTGCCATTCTTCCATCAACTTTCGCTTCAACTCGGCACATTTTTGAGGCACTCACCATCTCCCTTTGAAACGAATGCTTCCATCCTCGTGGACAGCAAATCCTATTGCCTTTCCTTCGGCAATATACCCCTTTATCTTTTCGAGTTTCGCGTCGCCCGGTTGGGCGAGCTTAATCTCGTCCAATATTGGAGTTTCTACGACCATTGCGTTGATCGTTTCACTCACTATGCCCGGATGCACAAGTTCCACGTCCAATCTTGCTAAATCCATGTATAATGCCGGCGGAATTACCAACGAGTTTGTCACGTTTTGGGTTTTCCGACTTAGGGCATCGGCTACCACATTCGCCTTCCCCTCGTGGTAGGCTATCTCCAAATCGTAGTCCTTGATAAGTTCCAACCACCTTCGCTGTCTCAAATTCAACTCCTTCTGAGTGAATATATACTTCAGGCTCTTGTGGTCGGTGAACATTCGACACTTCCGCCCATAAAGATAATGTCTCCATATCTTTAGAGCGAAAACGACCGCTGCCAACTCCAGGTCGTGTGTCGGATAATTCTCCTCGTGAGGTTTTAGTTGGCGTGATGCATACGCTACGACTCTCGAGTCTTGCATCAAGACACAACCTAGACCTTCCTTCGAAGCATCACTATAAACTTCGAAGTCACCATTCTCTGATGGTAGTGTCAATACGGGTGTGGTTGTGAGTCGTTTCTTCAGTTCTTGAAACGCTGTCTCACAAGCCTCTGTCCACACGTATTTTACTCCCTTCTTCAGTAGCTGGGTCAAAGGTCGTGCGATTTTCGAAAAATCCTTCACGAACCGTCTATAATACCCGGCTAATCCAAGGAAACTCCTTATCTCTGTTTGGCTCTTTGGAGTTGCCCATTAAGTTACGGCAGAAACTTTTGTCGGATCCACTGAAACTCCATCAGCGGATACTATATGTCCATGAAATGCTACCTCCTTCAACCAAAAATCGCATTTGGACAATTTGCCGTATAGCTGATTCTTTCGCAAGGTCCCTAACACTTGGTGCAAGTGCTGGGCGTGCTCCTCCTCGCTTTTCGAGTAGATCAGGATGTCATCAACGAACACCACTACACACTGATCTAACAGCTCTTGAAATACATTGTTCATGAGGTTCATGAATATTGCCGGAGCATTTGTTAACCCAAAGGATAACACTGTGAACTCGTAGTGGCCATATCGAGTTCGAAACGCCGTCTTCGGAATGTCTTTCTCGGCAATTCTCAACTGGGGATACCCAGATCGTAAGTCGATCTTCGAGAATACTGAAGCTCCCTTCAGTTGATCAAATAGATCCTCTATTCTCGGCAAAGGGTATTTATTCTTAATAGTCACTTGGTTTAACCCTCGATAGTCTATGCAAAGACTTAATCCTCCGTCTTTCTTCTTAACAAATAAAACCGATGCTCCCCAGGGGGAAGTACTCGGCCTTATGTACCCTTTTCCTAACAGCTCCTCGAGTTGGTCCTTTAACTTCATTTCCAGTGGTGCCATCCGGTACGGAGCTTTTGAGACAGGCTCTGTGCCCGGTATGAGATCTATTGTGAATTCAAGATCTCTCTCAGGTGGCATTCCCGGGATGTCTTCAGGAAACACATCCGGGTATTCTCTTACCACTGATATGCTATCAACCTTGTTCTCTTCCGCCTCAAGGTTGTGCACGTAGCACGCATATAGCTCATACCCCTTACGCATCAAGTTACTTAGTTTGAGTGCACTAACGATTTTGTTACTCTTCTTAGGGGGCTGAGAGTAAAAGATAACTCTCTTTCCCCTACTTTTTGACAAGGTGATCTTTTGTTTTTGGCATTCGATCACCGCTTTATACTGGGATAACCAATCCATCCCCAGTATGATGTCAAAGTCTCTTAAGTTAAATTCTACTAAGTTCGCGAAGAATTCTACGTTCTTTATCACTATAGAAATTCCGTTATATCGTTTAGAGCAAGATACTACTTCTCCAGAAGGCAATTGATTTCATAAGCTAATTCTCTCGCACTTAGGTAGGTCTAACTCAGGCACTATCCTTGATGCTATGATTGAGCAACTAGCTCCAGAATCAAATAGAACTCTAAGGGGTGTATTCAAAATATGAAATGTACCTGCCATCACTTCTCCTTGTGCAGGCACATCCGCTTGGTTAACCACGTTGAGCCTCCCCATAGGGCATCCTTGGTTGCCCTGCTGATTCGCGTTCTGCTACTGATTTTGCTGTTGGTTTTGATTCTGCGGTGGCGGAGGTCGTTGGTTCTGGTTCTGATTCGGGGCCTAAATTGGTTTTGAGGGGGTCTATACCCCTGGTTATTTCCATTCCACCCATTTTGGTTCTGAGGCTATTCCGGCCCCATGACCAAATCTTCCCTCTTTGTTATGTTCTCCATCCTCGTTCGACAATCACGACGAATGTGACCCATTCGACCACATCGGAAACAGGCGCCCTGTTGAGGGCATCCCCTCGCCAGATGGGGTCGTCTACACCTTGGGCAGGGTGGTACGGGTTCTTCTTGGTTAAACCTCCTCCCAGTGTTGGTTTGTTGTGACCTATTCGACCCTCTCCGCTGTTCGTTCCTTCCAGTGTTGTTCTCACTTCTCGCGTCCCGGTTTCTCTTGTCTTGGGGACCCCTGCTGGACTCCCCACTCACCCTTCTCTTCAGTTGTTGCACACGCGCTACTGCCACAGCGCGGTCATACACAACTTGCAAATCGGGGTAATGTACCCACGCGATCACCTCGCGAACTGACAGGTTCAATCCCATCTCGAACTTTTGAGCTTTCTCCGCATCCGTGGGTACGAGTCTTGGTGCGAACCTCACCAGCTCCTTGAATCGAGTGTAGTACTCTTGTACGGTTTGGCCTCCTTGCTTCAGCGACAGGAATTCCTCGTACATCGCCGATTTAGTACTCAAGGGATAGAATCGATCCCTGAGTAGTTCCATCATTTCCGCCCAAGAGTAGGGCTCATCATCTTCAGTCAGCTTGCTTTGAGTTGCCTGCCACCAGTCGTCCGCTTCGCCTCCCAAGTAGTACGAAGCGACGTGCACTCTTTCTCCTTCCGGACATTTGACTGCTCCCAGCAGCTTGTCGAAGGTTCGGATCCATTCTTCCAGTTTGGCTGGATCCTCCTCACCAGCATAGTGGGGTGGCTGATAGGGATTCACCATTGCCAAGTAATTAGGGCGAGCTTGGGGCGGAGGTACCGCCGCAGCTTGGCCCTGGTTGACTTGCGCGTTCCCTAGCGCAATCAAGACCTCCTCTATCGTCCGAAGACGATCGCCCACATTGTTCGGTGTGGGGGCGTCCTGCGCACCTTGGGGTTGTTCCTCTACAGGTTGAGCCGGTTCCGTGACATTTGGAGGTGTTTCGGTAGGTGTTTCAGTGGTGGTTTGGGGAGCAGGTTGAGTTCTTCCTCTTCCTCTGGGTGCCATTCTGTTACAAATAGGGTGGATTGGGACTTGTGAATTTAACATATAGTCTAAACAATTTATATTAATGTGTATGTGTTTTGTAATTTCGCACGTGGTGCTCGATCGAACTAAGAAGCGTCGTACGCTTCTGGGTTTTATTTTAATTTATTTTATTTTATTTCATTTTTTTTTCCGGACAGGTCTGTCCAAATTTTATTATATATATATATATATTTTCGATTTATTATAAATAAATCGGACATTTTATTTCTTTAAAAGAAATTTTAGTACAAAAGTAGAAATATTTTCCTAGCAAAATATCATCTACTATAAATAGAATCCCTAGTGTCTCAAGACGTCCTCCGGTGGGGTAGCGGGATCCTCCTCCGGGTCTTCCTCCTCCGAACTTGGCGGAAGTAGATCGTCAAAGATGGTGTTCAAGTCTTGTCCATGAGCATCGATGTGTTCCTTCAGGATTAGGTTTTGCGTAGTGAGGGTTTGGACTTGGCGTTCGAGTTGGTTTATGCGGTGGTGATCCGCCTCTCTCAAGTTGCCCATGTGGTGCAAATTGGCCTCCAATTGAGCCATACGATATATCATTTGTTCTATGGTTTGTTGGGAGTCAAGGTGAACGTTCATCATTTTGATCATCAAGTGCATCATATCTTGACTAGCCATAGATTCTAAGTTGAAATTCGCCAAGATTCTAAGTTGAAATTCGCTAAGATTCTACGTTAAAATTCGCCAAGATTCTACGTTAAAATCCGCCAAGATAATGGTTTAGAAATAATAGTTTAAAAATAGCCGGGGCTCTGATACCAACTTGTAACACCCCGGTTTTTGGTCACCCAGGTCGGGATGTCACCGCCACACCTCCCTAGTAAGACACGGTTTCTCCGGCTTACTAAAGAGGTGCAAGGCTAGGTATTTCAGTAATTAAAAATATTTAAAACATTTGCAAACAACCCATACAATATAGTCTCGAAAATAATAATATCATAATGCAGCGGAAATAGTATTTAAGTATAATATTGCAGCGGAATTGTAAATAAGACCGACATGGTCAAAACACGGGTTAAACAGGCCCGTTTATTCTATTGTCTAATGCAAAAATTAAAATAATAAGTTTCGCAAAATATAAGTCCCCCATGCATGAACGTGCTCATGTTTGTTCCACATACTCTGTAAGGAAAAAGGAAAAATAATTGGTTTGGTCAGCACAACTTGCTGAGTAAGTTAACACATGCATGATCGTAGGGTTTAAAAGCCATTAATTTAATAATTACATAAAAGCATGATAATAATCATAAATAATTTAATTTAATAATATAACCAATTCGCATATTAAATCATGGCACTAACCAATAATACATTTAGCATAATTTAAATAAAAACCATAATTAATTCAAATAAAGCATTTAATAACTTAAAAAGGACAATAATTAAACATTTAACTATCCCCATTACTCCCAAGATTTAGTATTTCAAGTATTTCACTATTGCATCGCGATATCAACAAGTTTAGCAGGAAACCGGCGGCTGCAGCCGTATCTGCCATACCCAGTACCACTCCGGAGCCTCGGGAAACCCATGTGGATATTCATGAGAGTGTAGGTCATATATCTCATGCCGTTTTAGCAACATATCTCAAAAATTTCGCGCGGGTCACCATCGTCCATAAAGGCACGAAATGAATCGTTAGGAGGGCACCCTGCAGAGCACTCATCCCCTAATTTTATAGATCAAGTTTGTAAAGGGGATTTCCTAAATTTTTGATTTCATGTATTTATTTCAAAGAGTCTTCTACTCGTTTAAACCTTAAAGGCTAGTTTCACCGTTTCAACAAGATTTCAAGATTTGACTCGGTCAACCATAATTTACTTCAAAATTCATTAAAAATCGAGTTTAATTCCAAAAATTCTAAAATTTTACCACTTACTCGGAAACATCGAGATAAACAACTTTCGTGTTTTAACTTTTTCAATCCGAGATACCAAAAAGGGTCAAAAACATCAATTTTCGTCATATCATTAATCTGTCCGAATTTCGTGTGCAGCAGTTCAAGATTATCAAGATCTACCATAGCATATCAACTCCAAACTCAATGAAATTTTACAGAGATCTTCTTAAGACATTTTTCTACAACTTTCATGTTCAGCTAAAGATCTAAATCGGCTTAAAACTAATGTCAAAAATGTCATCAAGTTCAGACCTAAGTTCTCTCAAGAAACACAAGATCCAAATCTTAGCAGTTCGGTTTCGGGTCGATTTCATATATCAATTATCATGAAAAATTCTGAAACTTTTACAGGAGGTAGATCTAAGCCTTAGAAACATTTTTCGTGTTTTAAGTTTTTACGTTTGAAGAATTTTAAGGGTTCGGAAAAATTAGACAAAACTGTTGCGCTGGTAGAAATCATATGTTGACAGATTTTGAAAGTTTCGATTAAGCTTTTAGGTTAAGTGTTTTAATTACTCCCAAAACCATGTAAGTGTCAACTTACAGATTTGTAGTCGTCCGGGATCGTCGAGTTCGGAGGCGTGGCTTCCAGTCCACCGTTTATCCTCTCCGTTCGTCGGGTTCTTCGTTCTAGATCCGATTCGGGGTGTAGAAATAAAAAGAAGAGAATTAGGGTTTCGTTTTTGAATTAAAAATGAGATGGATGGACGGATCTAACTTACCACGACGTTGGAAGAGATCCGAATTCATCCACGGCAGTCCCCGCTCGATTTTCGTGCCTCCGATGACTTCCGGATCTAGGGTTTTGTGTATAGAGAGTATCGTAGGGTTTTGAAAAGTGTTCGGGGCTTCCAAGAGGTCTTATTTATAGGTAAACATGACCTAGGGACGTCCAAGGTCGGCCTTGGGGAGTCTTGAGCCGAAAGGTCTTCAACCGAAGTCGGAAAATCCGGATTCGGGCGAGTGAATCTCGCAACCGGCGAATCTGTCCGTTGGCGCGGTCGTGGTGCGCCTTTCCCCTATTGACCGCGCGGCCACCACGCGGCACTTGCCTGGACTTCGGTCCGGGCGAGTCGTGCGATCCGTCGTGCCTTTCCTCCTCTCTTTCGGACTTCTATCCCCCTATGCTCCTGGATTCCGATTTCCGGGGTATCTTCGGGTTCCTATTTCCTCTCTAAATTTTACTCGGGTCTAATTGCATCTTTGGACTCGAATTCTCGAGTTCATTGGTGTCGGGTTTTGGTGTACAATTTATTTATCTTTAATAATTCTTTTTATTTAATTAAATTCCTTTAATTCCTTTTTAAGTTAAATCTCATTTCTCATTTCCTTATCTTTATTTATTTCTTTGCTGAATTTATTTATTTATTGTATTTATTTTATTTATTATTTATTTATTTAATTATTTGTTTTATGTTGCAAAATTCTCGGGTATTACAATTAATAACTCTCAACATAAGTGCATTAATAAGGAACTAACATAGTACTCACGCTACAAGCCTCATAATCCAAGACCAAGCACCAAGCCAAATATTCCAAGTAAAACGGCTACCACACCGAAATAATAAATCACATATGGCCACAGTTCTAAAGATAACCAACTAGCACCCAATATCAATCAATTATTCAATTCACCAAGAATTAACACATAATCAAATAACATTCATTAATCACACACATAATCACCAATCTAAAGCAAGAAATAACAAACACCCCAAATTAATCCATCAATCCCTCAATTTATCCAACTTCAAACTCACTGAAGAAGAACAATGAAGAAAAGAAAGTGAGAGAAGAAAAAGAACATAAGATAGGATGAAGGGACGGCCACCTTCGCCACTGGCCCGCCACCCCCGTCGGAGGGCGGCATCTCCGCCACCATTCTGGCGTGCGGAAGGGCACCGCTGCAGAGGGCAGCGTACCTGCCTCGGTCGCACACCTGTTTCTACCTCCACCACTCCGTCGCCATCCGTTCGTGCATCGCTGGAGTGCCATTGTTTTGTCTCCGTGAAGAAGAAAGGGAAAAGGAGGTTGCGATAGAAGAATGGAATGGAGAAGATGAAGGAGAATGGAACTCCAACCCAAACTAAATACACATAAATTCCCTTGCCTTTGTAAGTCGATGAGCTTTCGGTATCTTCATCTGATCGAGTCTCCTTCCACTACCATGGCTGCATTTTTTTCATTCTCCCCTCTCAACAAGTCACGCTCCAGCAAGATCTAGAAAGGAAAAACTAGGTTGGGGATTGACTTTTGCCCCATGGGTTAGGGTTTTAAGTTATGGGCATGGATCTTGGCTTGGGTAAAAGATGATTGGACTATTGATAATTGAGTTAAAAACATTTGGGCCATTACATCCTCTCTCCCTTAGGATTATTTCGTCCTCGAAATAAGGAAGAAAGAAACAAAAGTAAGACACGTATAAGGTAGCATGTTAGCTCAACTAACCGATTCACATCCGACTCAATATAATATGCATCTTCATCAAATCTAACCATTCACCCACTCCATATATGTACACTCAAATTGCTTCAGAAGACCCATAGGTTTGAAATGCCCTACCATTACATGCTAACATAGATAACCATGCATGCAGTAGTTATGTCATCAGGTAATCAAGTGCCATGCCATCGAATATTGTCAAGCTAGGCCAGCTCACATTAAACTCAAGTACTGGTTCTAAAGAATACACAGGTTTTAAATCACGCTACAGTAAAGACTACTCGTAGGCATACAAAAGTCTTCGTCTTTCGCACCGAAATTGTACTCCCTTGAAAGGAGCGAGATACTCTCATGATCTATATAAATCGCCTCAAGATTCACCATGCCAAATGACTTGCTTCTAATGTATACATTTCACTTTGATAGGGGTATCAGTCTTCCGAACACGTAGTAGAATACAAATTTTTCCAATGTCATTGAACACAACCACAACAAAGATACTCGAAACAGCCAAGGCATATGCTCGCAGATCCCGTACTTAATATAAGTAGGCAGGGTATTCCCTACATAATAGTGCCGAGCAATAACAGAAACAACATGCACAAAAAGGCCAACAAGAACAAGAATGCTACGAACAAACTTGCCCCAATGGCCCTAAAGGAATCTGAGGACCATCATAATCAACCACAGCACGTTGAAAAGTCAGTCAACCCGTGCCAACATCACATTACATTTATTAAGCCAAAACCATCAGCTCCACCCAGAACTAACGACCCTCGATGCCCAACACTATACCATGCCACATGTGATCACTACGAAAAATTATTGCCCGAGGGTAGACACCAGCATATGATAGGACAATGACGGTCCTAGTCTCTGCTTGTTTATGAATGTCAGAGCCACAAATGAACGACACTCTCAACTCAAACAAAAGAATTGCTACAAGACTCGCAATAGGAAGGGTTCCCTAAAACAGAGTACGATTTCATCACTTAACGAAAGAGTAAAGAAGAAACACCCATAAGTAACCAACATACAATGTTAGCAGAAAGTAAATCACAGCCCTCAATGACCGTGATGAATAAAGATCCCAACTGGAGTACCATGGTTCTCTCACAGTCACCTTGAACTGTAATATAACCTGGTATACATATTACCAAAAACATAAGTAATAAAAATACAATCCTACACTTAATGCATCCCCACACAACTCATCACCAATGTATACACAAGTTTTAACAAAATATGAAGCACACAGGATCTGATACCACTCTGTAATGCCCCGAAAATACAAATCTGATTTTCGCAAGCATTACCGCCGTACTAACCATCCCAAGCTAGTGATTATCTGATTAACCAATTATGAGCGGAGCTAAAACAATTTAAAACACAAACGCAATTAATAAGTCTCAACATAAGTGCATTAATAAGGAACTAACATATTACTCAGGCTACAAGCCTCATAATCAAAGACCAAGCACCAAGCCAAATATTCCAAGTAAAACGGCTACCACACGGAAACAATAAATCACATATGGCCACAGTTCTAAAGATTAACCAACTAGCACCCAATATCAATCAATTATTCAATTCACCAAGAATTAACACATAATCAAATAACACTCATTAATCACACACTTAATAACCAATCTAAAGCAAGAAATAACAAACACCCAAAGTTAATCCATCAATCACTCAATTTATCTAACTCCAAACTCACTGTAGAAGAATAATGAAGAGAAGAAAGTGAAAGAAGAAAAAGAACATAAGATAGGATGAAGGGACGGCCACCGTCGCCCCTGGCCCGCCACTCCCGTGGAGGGCGGCATCTACGCCACCAGTCTGGCGCGCAGCAGGGCACCGCTGCAGAGGGCAGTGTACCTGCCTTGATCGCACACTTGTTGCTACCTCCACCACTCTGTCGCCATCCGTTCGTGCATCGCTGAGTGCTCTTGTTCTGTCTCCGTGAAGAAGAAAGGAAAAAGGAGGTTGGGAAAGAAGAAAGGAATGGAGAAGATGGAGGAGAATGGAATCCCAACACAAACTAAATACACATAAATTCCCTTGCCTTTGTAAGTCGATGAGCTTTCGGTATCTTCATCTGATCGAGTCTCCTTCCATCACCATGGCTTCGTTTTTTTCCTCTGCCCCTCTCAACAAGTCACGCTCCAGCAAGATCTAGAAAGGGAAAATTAGGTTGGGGATTGACTTTTATCTCATCGATAGGGTTTTAAGTTATGGGTATGGACCTTGGGCTCGGGTAAAAGATGAATGCGCTATTTATAATTGAGTTTAAAAACATTTGGGCCATTACAGTGTTGACACTAATGCGCTATTTATTGTCAAGCTAAGCCAGCTCACATTCAAAGTCAATTAATGGTTCTGAAGAATACACATGTTTTAAATCACGCTACAGTGAAGATTACTCGCAGGCATACACAAATATTCCTCATTCACACAAAATTTTACCCCCTTTAAAGGAGCGAAATACTCTCATGATCTATATAAATCGCCTCAGGATTCATCATGCCAAACTTGCTTTTAATGTATACATGTTCAGTTTGATAGGGGTATCAGTCTTCCGAACACGTAGTAGAATACAAATTTTTCCAGTGTCACTGAACACAACCACAACAAAGATACTCGAAACAGCCAAGGCATATGCTCGCAGATCCCGAACTTAAAATAAGTAGGCATGGTATTCCCTACATAACAGTTCCGAGCAATAACAGAAACAACCTGCACAAAAATGCCAACAAAAAACAAGAATGGTAAGAACAAACTTGCCCCAATGGCCCTATAGGAATCCGTGGACCATCACAATCAATCACAGCACGTTGAAAAGTCAGTCAACCCGTGCCAACATCACATTACATTTTATTAAGCCAAAACCATCAGCTTCACCTAGAACTAACGACCCTCGATGCACAACACTATACCATGCCACATGTGATCACTACGAAAAATTATTGCCCGAGGATAGACACCAGCATCTGATAGGACAACGACGGTCCTACTCTCTGCTTGTTTATGAATTTCAGAGCCACAAATGAACATGACATTCTCAACTCAAACAAAAGAATTGCTACAAGACTCGCAATAAGAAGGGTTCCCTAAAACAGAGTTATGATTTCATCACTTAACAAAAGAGTAAAGAATAAACACCCATAAAGTAACCTACATACAATGTTAGCAGAAATTCCCGTCATACAAAAGCACAATAAATGAACAATATAATAACAAGAAAGTAAATAATAGCCCTAAATGACCATGATTAATAAAGATCCCAACATGAGTATCATGGTTCTCTCACAGTTACCTTGAACTGTAATATAACTTGGTATACGCATTACCAAAAATAAGTAATAAAAATATAGTCCTACACTACATGCATCCCCACACAACTCACCACGAATGTATACACAAGTTTTAACAAAATATGAAGCACACAGGCTCTGATACCACTCTATAACGCCCCGAAAATTAAAACATAATTTTCGCAAGCATTACCGCCGTACTAACCATCCCAAGCTAGTGGCCAGCTAACTTGAAATAACTAGTACAAGGCTGAGTGCAAACCTACAGTGATTATTTGATTAACCAATTATGAGCTGAGCTAAAACAATTAAAAACACAAAGGCAATTAACAAGTCTTTACATAAGTGCATTAATAAGGAACTAACATATTACTCAGGCTACAAGCCTCATAATCCTAGATCAAGCACCAAGCCAAATATTCCAAGTAAAATGGCTACCACACCGAAACAATTAATTACATATGGCCATAGTTCTCAAGATTAACCAACTAGCACCCAATATCAATCATTATTCAATTCACCAAGAATTAACGCATAATCAAATAACATTCATTAATCACATACTTAATCACCAATCAAAAGCAAGAAATAACAAACAATAAAAATTAATCCATCAATCCCACAATTTATCCAACTCCAAACTCACTGTAGAAGAGCAATGAAGAGAAGAAAGTGAAAGAAGAAAAAGAACATAAGATAGGATGAAGGGACGGCCACCGTCGCCACTGACCCACCACCCCCGTCGGAGGGCGGCATCTCTGCCACCAGTCTGGCGTGCAGCAGGGCACCGTTGCAGAGAGCAGCGTACTTGCCTTGGTCGCACACCTGTTGCTATCTCCATCACTCCGTCGCCATTTGTTCGTGCATTGCGGGAGTGCCGTTGTTCTGTCTCTGTGAAGAACAAAGGGAAAAGGAGGTTGGAAAAGAAGAATGGAATGGAGAAGATGGAGGAAATGGAACCCTAACACAAACCAAATACACATAAATTCACTGCCTTTGTAAGTCGATGAGCTTTCGGTATCTTCATTAGATCGAGTCTCCTTCCACCACCATGGTTGCGGTTTTTTCCTCATCCCCTCTCAACAAGTCACGCTCGAGCAAGAACTAAAAAGGAAAAATTAGGTTGGGGATTGACTTTTGTCTTATGGGTAGGGTTGTAAGTTATGGGTATGGATCTTGGGCTTGGGTAAAAGATGATTGGACTATTGATAATTGAGTTAAAAACATTTGGGCCATTACATCCTCTCTCCCTTAGGATTATTTCGTCCCCGAAATAAGGAAGAAAGAAACAAAAGTAAGACACGTATAAGGTAGCTTGTTAGCTCACCGTAACCGATTTATATCCGACTCAATATAATATGCATCTTCATCAGATCTAACCATTCACCCACTCCACATATGTACATTCAAATTGCTTCAGAAGACCGATAGGTTTGAAATGCCCGACCTTTACATGCTGACATAGAAATCCATGCATGCACTAGTTATATCATCAGGTAATCTAGTGCCATGCCATCGAATAATGTCAAGCTAAGCCACCTCACATTCAAAGTCAAGTACTGGTTCTAAAGAATACACAAGTTTTAAATCACGCTACAGTAAAGACTATTCGCAGCATACACAAGTCTTCCTCTTTCGTATGAAATTGTACCCCCTTAAAAGGAGCGAAAAACTCTCATTATCGATATAAATCGCCTCAGGATTCATCATGCCAAATGACTTGATTTTGATGTATACATTTCACTTTGATAGGGGTATCAGTCTTCCGAACACGTAGTAGAATACAAATTTTTCCAGTATCATTGAACACAACCACAACAAAGATACTTGAAACAGCCAAAGCATATGCTCGCAGATCCCGTACTTAATATAAGTAGGCAGGGTGTTCCCTACATAATAGTGCCGAGCAATAACAGAAACAACCTGCACAAAAAGGCCAACAAAAACAAGAATGCTAAGAACAAACTTGCCCCAATGGCCCTAAAGGAACCCGTGGACCATCACAATCAATCACAGCACGTTGAAAAGTCAGTCAACCCATGCAAACTTCACATTACATTTTATTAAGCCAAAACCATCAGCTCCACCCAGAACTAACGACCCTCGATGCCCAACACTATATGCCACATGTGATCTCTACGAAAAATTATTGCCCGAGGGTAGACACCAGATAGGACAACGACGGTTCTAATCTCTGCTTGTCTATGAATTTCAGAGCCACAAATGAACACGACACTCTCAATTCAAACAAAAGAATTGCTACAAGACTCGCAATAAGAAGGGTTCCCTAAAACAGAGTTACGATTTCATCACTTAACAAAAGAGTAAAGAAGAAACACCCATAAGTAACCTACACAAAACGTTAGCAGAAATTCCCGTCATACAAAAACACAATCATAGAACAATAATAAAAACAAGAAAGTAAATCACAGCCCTCAATGATCGTGATGAATAAAGATCCCAACTGGAGTATCATGGTTCTCTCACAGTTACCTTGAACTCTAATATAACCTGGTATACGCATTACCAAAAACATAAGTCATATAAATACAGTCTTACACTACATGCATCCCCACACAACTCACCACCAATGTATACACAAGTTTAACAAAATATGAAGCACACAGGCTCTGATACCACTCTGTAACGCCTTCATACCTAATTTTCGCAAACATTATCGCCGTACTAACCATCCCAAGCTAGTGGCCAGCTAACTTAAAATAGCTAGTACAAGGCTGAGTACAAACCTACAGTGTTATCTGATTAACCAATTATGAGCTGAGCTAAAACAATTAAAAACACAAAGGCAATTAATAAGTCTTTACATAAGTGCATTAATAAGGAACTAACATATTGCTCAGGCTACAAGCCTCATAATCCTAGATCAAGCACCAAGCCAAATATTCCAAGTAAAATGACTACCACACCGAAACAATTAATCACATATGGCCACAGTTCTCAAGATTAACCAACTAGCACCCAATATCAATCATTATTCAATTCACCAAGAATTAACGCATAATCAAATAACATTCATTAATCACACACTTAATCACCAATCAGAAGCAAGAAATAACAAACACCCAAACTTAATCCATCAATTCCACAGTTTATCCAACTCCAAATCACTGTAGGAGAACAATGAAGAGAAGAAAGTGAAAGAAGAAAAAGAACATAAGATAGGATGAAGGGATGGCCACCGTCGCCACTGACCCGCCACCCCCGTCGGAGGGCGGCATCTCTGCCACCAGTCTGGCGTGCAGCAGGGCACCGCTGCAGAGAGCAGCGTACCTGCCTCGGTCGCACACCAGTTGCTACCTCCACCACTCCGTCGCCATTTGTTCGTGCATCGCGGGAGTGTCTTTGTTCTGTCTCCATGAAGATGAAAGGGAAAAGGAGGTTGGGAAAAAAGAAAGGAATCGAGAAGATGGAGGAGAATGGAACCCCAACACAAACCAAATACATATAAATTCCGTTGCCTTTGTAAGTCGATGAGCTTTCATAATCTTCATCAGATCGAGTCTCCTTCCACCATCATGGTTGCGTTTTTTTCCTCCTCCCCTCTAAACCAGTCACGCTTAAGCAAGAACTAGAAAGGAAAAATTAGGTTGGGGATTGACTTTTGCTCTATGGGTAGGGTTGTAAGTTATGGGTATGGATCTTGAGCTTGGGTAAAAGATGATTGGACTATTGATAATTGAGTTAAAAACATTTGGGCCATTACATCCTCTCTCCCTTAGGATTATTTCGTCCCCGAAATAAGGAAGAAAGGAACAAAAGTAAGACACGTACAAGGTAGCTTGTTAGCTCACCGTAACCGATTCACATCCGACTCAATATAATATGCATCTTCATCAGATCCATCCATTCAACCACTCCACATATGTACACTCAAATTGCTAGAAGACCCATAGGTTTGAAATGCCCGACCTTTACATGCTAACATAGAAAACCATGCATGCACTAGTTATGTTATCAGGTAATCAAGTGCCATGCCATCGAATATCGTCAAGATAAGCCAGCTCACTTCCAAAGTCAAGTACTGGTTTTGAAGAATACACAGGTTCTAAACCACGCTATAGTAAAGACTACTCGCAGGCATACACAAGTCTTCCTCTTTCGCACCGAAATTGTACCTC
The DNA here is from genome assembly GCA_030278955.1 of Hygrophila difformis. Taxonomy (NCBI): domain Eukaryota; kingdom Viridiplantae; phylum Streptophyta; class Magnoliopsida; order Lamiales; family Acanthaceae; genus Hygrophila; species Hygrophila difformis. The sequence continues at coordinate 17,762,116 of JAOANR010000011.1, forward strand.
TTGAAAGGAGCGAAATACTCTCATGATCCATATAAATCGCATCAGGATTCATCATGCCAAATGACTTGCTTATGATGTATACATGTTCAGTTTGATAGGGGTATCAGTCTTCCGAACATGTAATAGAATACAAATTTTTCCAGTGTCACTGAACACAACCACAAACAAAGATACTCGAAACAGCCAATGGCATATAGGGTGTCCTCGATAACTCATTTGGTGTGTCTAAGAATTCCATAAATTATTTATCCATCTTTTTAAATTAAAAATCCCATTTTTATATACTCTCCTAAAATTTTCAAAATTCATTGTGTTGTATATTAACTTACGCACTACTGTTTGTACTGATTTATCGTTGTCTCTATTTTTCATCAGATTTCGCAGGGTGAGCATTTGCATGGAGGGATGGGATTTTATCCTCAAGACTTATCGCATTTTACTTTTATTTAAATTCTGCACTGAGACTTTGGACTATGTTTTGGCTGTGTGTTTTGGCCTTATTCAGCTTCCGCAATATTATACTCTATGCATGTTGGACGTTGGATTTCATTTTTAAACTCGGGCATTGATTGAATGGTTTTTAAATATTTTAAAGTATTGGTACAACTTTAGCCTTAGCATCTTTTTAAATGAGCTCGATTTGACTGTGTTACATACTTGTCTTGCATTAATTGATTATAAGGATGGAGTGATAACTCTTAGAATTGGAGAAGATAAGGTAACTTTTAATGTGAACAATATGTTTAAACAATCTTCTCATGCCTTTGGAATGAATTCAATTGACTGTGTTCATGATGACATTGATAGTAAATTTGATGGTGTTTGCTTGGGAGAGTGTAAGAATTAGTTGTAGGAACCAGATGAGGACTCAAGACAGCAGAAAGGGTGTACATGGTGTCAAGATAGGACCCAAAAAGCCAAAATCGTGCAAAAAGCAGTCTGGAATCAAGCATAACACATGAAACGGAGTTCAGAAGCGGAACGAACGCGCGACCAGGCACAACCAAAGCGTGCGGCATGGAGGAGATGTGGCGCGCCCTTCGCTCGCGGATAGCGCACGAGCAGCTCAGCACGGACGGTTCGATTCGGTTTTCGCAATTTCGTCTGAAAGGGAATCTTCCCTTCCTCTTTTAGCTCCTTCTGTACCAATTCTCGGGCCTTTATTGCCATTAATTCAAACTCTATCCGAGATTAAATTGAACAGACTGTCATCTCATCTCAAACACTTAAATCTTGGATTGAATGATTCACTCCCTGCTGTCAATTCTGCTGGAATCACTTCAAGAGCTACAAAGGATGTTCGGTTGTGGACGTTAAATGCAGCGCATCCGGGAGGCGACCCGAGTCTTTTTCGAATTCTAGTTATTAGTTGATTTTTGCTAATTAGTATTATTTTGACTTATATGGTGATTTTTTTGGTTGTAGTGATCACATCAGCACGGACCAATGGGCCTGGAAAAGCAAGGAAATCACGTTTGGAATGGATTCATGGCCCACATTTTCCACCGCTTATCAGTGATACCCGGTTTGAGTATCTTTGTATTTTTTTTATTTTTTTTTATTTTCTTTCTTTGAGTCTTTTATTTTTCTTTCTTTGATTCTTTTATTTTTGCTTTTTATGCATGGGTTGTATAATATGATCTAGATCTTTATGTTTTGACATGTTATATAATCCTTGCCCGTATTTTTTTTTTTTTTTTGTTTCGTGTCGTGTCATGTCGGTTAGGTAGTATCACTGAATTGGTCTATGCCTTAGCTTTATTATTTAAACATTGAGAACAATGTTAATATTTAGTGTGAGGATGGGGGATCCCCCAGTTTACGATACATTGCTCATTAACATCACCACTAGTAGTTGAATTTTTTTTTAGGAGTGGAACTTGACTGAGAACTTGTTAGAGTATATTGATTAATTGAGTTTAAATGACTCCCCTCATACTGTATAACTAATAGGTTCAACCAAAAAGCCTTTGGGTGAGAATTTTTAGCCTTAAATATTTTTATTTTTGTGAGCCGGGCATGCTTTTGGATCTTTTTATATGTGATAGAATGCATGAGATTACTTTCTGGAATTTTGATGAGGAATATGATATAGGCACCTAGAAACCTATGGCCTAAACACTTCATACCTTTGACATATTTATCTTTAGGAAAGCCCCTCTGAGTCTTTTAGCCTATTTTCTTTAATAAGCCATTATATATTTATCAATAGCCACATATTTTTAAGCCTTCTGAATTTTAACCTGTGGAACAACTGATACAATGTTAGTGGGGAGTTGGGAATATTTTTGTTGTGGGGGAAGCTTTAGAAGATGAATCATGTGAAGATTGGAGGAAGAGTTGAGATTGTAAAAATAGTATAGTGCCCAAAAAAAAAAGTGGATACATATAGTTGGAAAAATTGTTCCTCTGATAGAGAGTTCACACTCTCAGTCATGAATAATAAGAATTGAAGTCCCGTATGCAATGTTAGATAATGGGATTCTTCTAAATAAAATTGTGAAACCGAGCTGTTGAAAGCCACGAGGTATTTGGGGGTACATACTATTTCAGTTTTTTGGTATGGTTTGATGATTTTGATGTGATGGGGTGTGGTTCGACATGTTGGATATTTGGATTTAATTTTTGATGGAGTGATACTTGTTCCATTTTTATTAGCCCACTTTATCCATATTTTCCTACCTAATGACCCTAGCCCCGTTATAACCTATTTTAAGTCCTATCGATTCCTTGTGATGAATTCTAAGTGTGAGGATTTTGTGATTTTGTTCCAAATTTATAGTGATAATTGCATTACCTTGGTACTGAGTGGATTCTTACCTTTTCATATGAGAGCACTTCATACATTTATATTTATACATATATCTTGTGAATCTTTGTGAGGGTTGAGCCAAGTGGTAGTGTTAGTGTTGAGGGGACGAATTACAACTTAATTTTCAAATTTGCTTGAGCTTGTGATTGGTTGTAGTTTGGCTTTTAGACATTTTGGTGGCTATTATGTGTGTTGATATTACTAAGTCTTAGTTATACCTTGTTTGGGGACGAACAAGACTTAGTGTGAGGATGTTGATGTCTTGCAGAAAGTGCAACATTTAGTTATGTTTAAATAATGAGTTAAATATTTAATTGGTGGAAATTGTGCAATTATTAGCTAAAAACAATGAATTTGACTATAAAGGTTAAATTGTGATCTCATTTTATGATTCTATGTGTTTTGATGTATTTTTTGTTGAGATTGTGTTTAGGTGTTTTTAGCCATCCAAAGGCCAAATGGACCAAGAAGAAGTCAATTGGAGCTCAAAAACTCGGAAACATAAGAAAACGATGCAATCAGAGCAAGGAGGCGAATCAGCGCGCGTTCTACGCATAGATAGGGCGCGCATAGCACGCCACATGTAGGAGGCCCCACGCATCTCACGCAGCACGAAGCAGATAGCGCGCGAGAAGCGCACATGACAAAAGATGGCGCATGGGCATCGCGCGCTGCGAAGCGTTTATCGCGCGCGGAGCCCAGCTGTTCGGCCCAATTTTATGTTTTCAAGGGTTTTCGCGTCCCGGAGCATAAATAGCACGTTCCGAATCATTCATTCATCAGCGTTCGAAGTTCATAATTTTATCAGCCACCATCTTTCATCCATCATCCAAGCGAGAGAGAAGAGGAAAAGAAGGCAACCCATTTAAGATCTGACAAGATTTCTACATTGCGTTCCTTCAACCGATGTTTCACCAGACTATGTTTTCTATCTTTATTACTTTCTGTCTTTGTGTGAACATGTTAGGCTAAACTCATTGTTTGGGGAGACCTAGATTTGGATATTGTTGAATTTATTTTTGCTATATGAATATCGTTAATTTAATGTTAATGTGTTCAGTTCCTATATGTGTTTGGTGAGATCGACAGGAGATCTGAACTAGGGCTTTTTATTGTTTAGGTGATTGAAAAATACTTGAACAAATCATAATTGAACATATTAATCTGACAATTTGTAGCTTGAGAAAATACCATATCTGTTAGGACCAATTTAGGAGAATCACTAGTCGGAGAAATTGCATGTCATTAAAACCGAGAGGTTTCTAAATAGACATTGAATTGATTAAAAATTAAATTTTCATATGCAATTAGGAAGTTTGTCAACAATTGAAAGATCTTGGGATCCTCATTAATTATCTAGCTGATTAGTCAAGCATCTCTCTCTGTTGCTTTGTTGATTGGAATTTTAGTTGCTTTATTTTAATTAATTGCAATTTTAGGATTCTAGATAAACAAACAATTCATGCACTTTAATTTATTCGCTACTTTAATTTGATAAATTATAACAATTCACTGTTCCCTGAGGATTCGACCCGGTTTCACCAGATTATTATCTGGAGTGTACACTGTGGGTTGTGTTGGAAAATATTCCACACATCATTTATAGCTTAAATTTATTTTCCGTGCACTTAGAATCTTTAAATATTGTTGATGTTCTTCTTTTCAGAACAGTACAATAGATCTAAAATGGGATAAGATCACAGTGTTTGTGCATGCTTCTGACTGTAAGCCAGCTTTTGCATCGTAATAGTCTACGTCGTGAACCTAGGGTCACGATGCTACTGATGCATTGCGACGCAAGGGTTAAACAATTATTAAAAATTCCCTCCTTGCGTTACAACCCATCACGTCGTAACCCCAGGTTTACGACGTAACTTTTCCTGTTGCGACGCAGGAGACCAAGTCAACCTTTGAAAATTTCAAAACCCTTGCGTCGCAATCCTCACGTTGTGATCGTAGGACCACGTTGTAATTTGTTGCCCATTGCGACGCAACTCTTCTATTTGCTCAGAAAAACTGATATCTCTAAATTCTGACATTTCCGTCGGCGATGTAAGTCTCATTTTCTAAACCCCAGTGCGTCTAAATCCTCTAGGGTCACGACGCAACTTTTCTATTACGACGCACACCATTCCATTTTCAGAAAAAGACAAAATTTAAATTCTAAACCATCCCTTACGTCGCAACCCTCCACGTTTTATTGCGACGTAAACTGCATTCTGGTACCAAATTTCATTTTGGATGCCAAATTTCATTTCTCACCTACCCTTTATATCATTAATTTAAGATCGAAATTCTAAACAATTGAGATCTAAAATTAAACTGGTATGTGGAATTTTGTTAAATTCCATTAAAAGTTTTTTCTACAAAATTAGTTAAGCTATTATGTTTAGAATTGTTAGGGATATCTTTAGTATTGTGAAGATGTTCGTTACATTTGTTGTTGTTGCAACATCGTGCCAACAACGCTTGATTCTCTTCACTGAAAAAGCACAGAAAAGTACAATGATGTGGCATTTCCCCTTAGCAGGCTTTTAAGGGTTTAGATGGGCCTTAAGACCCATATAAATACCTGTCTTCGTCCTTGAGGGATTTGAGAGTCTTCTAGCTGCAATCACAACTCAATTTACAGAGCATTTGCAGATTCTTAGGTGGGATTATGGCGATTTGGAAGCTGGAGTAGAATTCCCCTGAAGTTCGTTGTTTATAGAAGACATCAACAACCATTTTACAACTGGTATAGTTTTGGTTGCTGTGTCTGCTGCATTTTAATGGGTTTTTGGGTTTGTGTTTAGGCATTTCGGGATTCATCCTTTGTAAACACAATCCGTGCATATCGTAGGTGTTTTTATCACCATTGCGCTTGATTTGTTGAGTAGCTAGGATTCCAAAACACCACCTTAACATCTGCTAGTGAATTGCTTGAATTTGGGTAGATAGTTGATGCTCCCTTGTGTTTCTCTAGTCTAGGATGATTAGATAGAGAAGTTCACCGGAATGGAAGGATGTGTAAGGTGTATTGATGTGTGATTCAATGGTTTGGGTGAATCTAGTGAAAACCTGGCTTGGAGCCCCCAGATGTAGATCAGTGGATCGAACTGGGTAACCAAACTCTTTCTGTTCTTGGTTATTTTCGCACTCTGTTTGTGTCTGCCTCTGGTTGTGGTTTGCAGGTTGTTGAGACTATGCTCAAACAACGCATACAGGGTTTTATCTATTAGCTTGGGCCTGTCAATTGGTATCAGAGCTTCTTGGCTCTCTTATCCTGTAACATCCTTGCCAACTTCTTGGTTAAATATGCCTTTTCTTCATTGTCAATGCATTGAATCTCATTGTCAACTTTAAAGGCTAGATTGCGAGTAGGCTCTTCTTCCAAATAGTTCATCTCAAATGTCTGAAGTGAACCAACTAGAGCTTCAACAGTAAAGGTCTTGGTCTTATCAAGCTCTTCGAGAGTAGAAACCTTCGATTGATACTTCCGAGTGACCGTTCTCAGTATTTTTCTAACTAGCTTTGCATTATCATACTTCAAACCAAGAGACTGAGTTTCATTAACCAATTTATTGAACTGAGCATGATAAGCAGCAATATTCTCATCCTCTTGCATCCGAATACTATCAAAGGCAGATTCAATTCTCTGAAGCTTCAAGGCTTGCACATCAGAGGACCCTTCATAAGCTACTTCCAGAGCAGTCCAGGCTTCATGAGCTGTTTCACAATTTGAGATAATGTGATATTGTGACTCATCCACGGCATTGAACAGACAATTTAAGGCAGTGTTGTTCCCCTGTTCCTTGTTCCTCTGAGCAGTAGACATTTCTTGTTAAGTGGCTGGAACCAGAGTAGTAATGGCAGCAGAGGTCTCAGTAGCAGGTGTGCGAACCTCTTTCATAGGTTGTTCCGAGGGTGTTAGAACAACATTCCATGATTCTCATTCGGTTCTTCAAGAATGGATAATTCGAACCATCAAACAGAGGAGGTCTCGAAACAAAACCACCTTCTCTATTCATTTTGGACCGGAATCAGATAAATGTTAGAGCCCCGCTCTGATACCAATTGACAGGCCCAAGCTAATAGATAAAACCCTGTATGTGTTGTTTGAGCGTAGTCTCAACAACCTGCAAATCACAACCAGAGGCAGACACAAACAGAGTGCGGAAAATAACCAAGAACACAAAGAGTTTGGTTACCCAGTTCAATCCACCGATCTACATTTGGGGGCTCCAAGCTAGGTTTTCACTGGATTCACCCAAACCATTGAATCACACATCAATACACCTTACACATCCTTCCGTTCCGGTGAACTTCTCTATCTAATCATCCTAGACTAGAGAAACACAAGGGAGCTTCAACTATCTACCCAAATGCAAGCAATTCACTAGCATATGTTAAGGTGGTGTTTGGGAATCCTAGCTACTCAACAAATCAAGCGCAATGGTGATAAAAACACCTACGATATGCACGGATTGTGTTTACAAAGGATGACTCCCGAAATGCCTAAAATATACATTCTAGACTATAAGTAATTATGGGATGAAAGATTGTTCATAACGTAATTCCATAACCTTGCATGATTTTTCTTTTTAACCCAAAACTTTTTTCCTATTTTTATTTTGGTCTTTACCCATGTTTGGATGAAACGGATAGCAAGAGATATCACAAACCATTGTTGGCAAAAGGTCTCTTCATCAGGATATGATTAGCCCTTCATTTGAGTATTAATTACTATTCGTTATTTTGCATAGTCTGAACAGTGGCTGGTGGAAGCTTCGGCAAAAAGTCTCTCACAGGGAGATGATTAGCTACTCGGCCAGCTCCTGTTTAGATACAGTTTAATTTTCTTTTCTTAATTTGAAACCTGAATTTTAAACTGTAATATCATTAAATGATGTCGATCAACATTGTTTAAGAGGTATTCCAATGAGAAAACATGTAGTTTTTCCTCTTTTCGCAGATAGTAGGGGTCTAGATGCCAGTGATCACTGTCATTTTAGGTTTTCTGCTGTCTAAAACCGTTCCACCTTTAATAATTGAGCACTGGATTGCAGATGTTTGCAGTCCAGACTATCCCAGTTATTTTTTTCACCTTTTTAGCCAAAAATAAAACAGTCTTTTGAACCTCTCCAGCCCCAAGGCTCTTCCATCTTTGTGTAACAAATTTTGTATAATCCCACCATATATTTTGGGATAAATTAATTTTATCTTTCTAATAATAAATAATGCATGATACTACTATGTAAATATTGTAGTCAAATTATTTTGGGATCCTTCCCTTGGACACAGAAGTCTTAATTCAAATCAGATGTTCATAATAAATTTTCAACAAAGATTCATTTATATAATTCGGATCTAATTGAGGGATAAATTCCACAGCTATAACTAAATCATATCCGACTAGGGGTTGATTTTGGGAAACATAGAAACAGAATCAGCGATTAGGTCTCCTCTAGACTGAAGGGATTTATGTGATTTAAATGATAGTTTAGTACGTGTCTTATAGGGAATAATTTTCATCATCAAATGTTTTCCAAAATTGTTGTGAGTTGGAAATCTGATACTTCCTCTGATATTTAAAAACTACCCGATGAGACGAATCTAACAAGATCCCACTTGAATATATTTTAACTTGTATAACTATGATAAAAACTTTAAGTCAAAGTGTATGTGTGAATAGTGCTGAAAAATCAATTGGTGCATTCTTTAGAAAACGCAGGGAGTATTAAATATATGCACTAACTTAGAGACCACATGGATTCTGAGGAAGTGTGATAAATGATATTAGAGGAACAACATATAGGCCTTGGTATTTCCTAAGGTAGAGTTAGAGTTTTCGTTCAACTGTTATCATCCGCCAAAGCCTAGATTAGAGTCTTGAGTTAGTGCATCTGGGACAGATTAATTTAATAGTTTGTTTCATTTAATTTGTATCTCATAATCACCTAGATGTCCGTAAGCACTGTTAGAGGTTTGCGGGTGTTCGAGAATTCTGGATCCGCATCCAGTCACCAAGACTGGGGGCTCTTTTATACTAACGAAAATGAGATGCTTTTAAAACTTCCCAGTGATAGGATTTTAAATTCTCTCTTTATTGCTTTCTTTTAAACTGTTTTATAGAGGTCACTTGGATGGGATAGAGGTTGTCCACCGTATATAAGGTTTAAGAGTTATGGAATAGTTCGAGGCTTTGATAAAATCTTTGGGTGTGACCGGAGGAATTATGGGAGTACTTGGCATTAAAGTCAATGAAATGTCAGGTGTTGCTTATCCACCACAGATAACTAACATACCCTGGCCAGGGCAGTTATGCGTCTGCTGTATCTTAGAAGATATTTTAAATGCATGTAAATTCTAGCTGTAAGTACATGACTTAAAGGGAGAACAACAAAGAAAGCATGAGAGTTAGCTAACTGAAAGGATTATCCTAAAGAAAGATTTGTGTAATAAAATAGAAGTTTAATTGTGTTTAATCAGAATCTCGTCCAATCTTTAGTCTTTTCTTCCTGTCCCTTTTGTCATCCTTTTAAATTCGCTTTCTAGAATTTAATTGCTTTCTTGGAATTTAATTGCTTTCTTAGATTAATTTTTATCAGTCAATTGCTTTCTTAGAATAAATTTACTTACTTCCTATAATAATTTTTAATATGCTTTTTAAATAGTTTTATTTGCTCTCATAACTCAGATTAAATTATGTCAAGTAGTTGGTAATCAAACACAAAACTGAATCGAGTAACTGAGAGGAAAATTTTGTAAAATGATTTGGGCCTCGCTTCTATCGCACATCCTCCAGTGAACGATTCGGTCTTACTATAAATACTGCAATTTTTAACACTGTGCGCTTTCGGCCACAGTTTTCTTCACACGAGTAACTAAAACGTGACAAAACCTATAGGTATATCCCTAATCCCAACTCCATCTTCATAAATTGATTTCATTAAATAAATTAAACCTGAATTATAATTATTTTCTTTTAGAAAATACTTTTGGTAAGAAATTGTCAAAAGTTTTATGGCGTCGTTGCCGGGGAGGATGCAACGCCATTTTATTAAGAGAACTTCACTCCTGATTACTCGTAATTGTTTTTGTATATATTTTCAAACCATTACTAACCTAACGGATGGCGCAGGTACCGTCAACACTGAAGGAAGCTGTTTATGCAACGCAGAAAAAACACACCACCTGAGCTCCTGATCAATATCGAGATTGAGAGAGAAGCTAGAAGTCAAAGGGCATTAGCTAGATTTACGACAGAGGGAGAGACAAGCTAGAAGTCAAAGGGCGTTAGCTAGATTTACGACAGAGGGAGAGACAAGAGAGTCAGGCGTTCACTTTACTTGAAGCAATCAGCGGTCTTTCAGATATGGCTAACAATCCTGGCATCTCACCCATCCCACCTATCAACCCACCACCACCACTACAAAACCCACCTTTGGGCAACGAACGAAATGGTGCAGATGGAAATGTGATAGAGGACACACTTCTTGTTAATGAAGGGGAAAATCTACCTAATCTCTTGTAACACCCGAGAAATCAACATCGAGATTAAATCCGAAAAAATTAATTAATTGGATTTAACTATCGCAATCGAAATAATTCCGAGAGAGCGGAATTAAATATTTTCGGACGATAGCAACTCGAAGAGAACAATCATGGATAATCCATGTATGGTTTTTAAAGATTAAAAATCATAAAAAAAAAGAAAGGAAATTCGCTGCCTGGAGTGGCGCGGTGGCCGCGCGGTGGCGCGCCACCAGCGCGCCACCCTCCAGTAGGCAGCGTTTCAAACGCTGCTTACGCGTTTCAAGCTTGTTAGTGCATTAAGTCCGATCTTGATGCTTTGAATCTACTCCTAACCCTTTTCCAGATGTTGGTGGATGTATTGAGACACCATTGGATGAATCTAGAAGCTTCTAGAGCCTCCACTTAGCTGAGATGAGGGTGGTTCATGCATGAAATTAGTGATTGGGGGATGGATAAGTTTGTGGGTTGATTATGTAGTAATGGGGGCTCCATAATCCGAGGGGTGACTGCATTCACACTCCCTACACTCCCTAGATGCATTAACACCTCTTTTAGGAGTCCTAAATATTCCATTCTTATCCCAAATCAGTCCCCAAAACCCCCCATACACACTAATCCGAAAATTCCATTCTTCTTGAGTGTTGGTGAGAGTTGAAGGATATTCTTCTTGTTCCTGAGTTCTTGGACGAGTTGGAAGACTTCCATCTCTTCTCCTACGTCTAGGTAAGGTTTCTAATCCAATCCCTTGTTCCTTACTTCGAATTCTAAGCCCTAACATCTAGTATTTCTCCTAACATCTCAAAATAGGAATCATTCGGTAGATCTTGGAAGTGAGAGGCTGTTCCGGACGAGTTTGAGGGTTCAACCAAAGAGGATTTCGACACTATACTCTTGAGAAGTAAGTTAGTGTTGTGCATCTCGAATTTTAGAGCTTTTGGTTGAGTATTCTTTGAGTTGTAGTTCGATTTTCATCCTATGCCAAAACTGTCTTTTAGGGTTTCTTCCGAGTAGATTTTATTGGTGTGCTTTTCTCGTCTAGATCCTTTCGTTTTTGGAAGAACTTGTCTAAATGAAAAATGTTCCTAACACTTTAAAGATGATCCCTGTAAATTTTCATAATTTTTGGACTTGATTTGGTCGTCGAAAACAGATCTGGTATTTTCTGCTGTACATGTTGACAGATTTCAATTTCTAGCATGTTCAGTTTTGTAGTTCATATTTCTCCTAGCTATGGTCGTTTTTGATGGTTAGTTTCTTCATGAAAATTGTTCATCTATGTGTCTAGTGTACTCCTGTGAAATTTCAGAATTTTTGGATCAACCTTCGAATTGTTATGGATTTTTAAGTAATCTGTGGTCGGATGAACAGTGATCTTTGCACCCTTTTGAAAACAAGTTTCTGTAATGATTTTTTTTGAGCGACTTAGAGTCCGAATTTTCTAAGGCCTATTTCTGAGAAAAATGTTTATTTTGATGTCTCCTAGTAGCTGTAAAATTTTCAGAATTTTCCACAAAGTTTTACTACATTTCCTAATACGATTTTGAAAACTGCTACGGTGTGGTCTTACCGGTAAAACTTGGTTTCGTACGTTTTGATGGTTATTGAGTCGATTGTTACTCTTCTATGAATCTTATGAATTCTGGAAATGTAGACATGAGTTGTAATTATTAAATGTGGATTTTGAAACTTTGTAAATTTTGATCGAGTTAGATGCCCAATTTTGGAGGGTAAGTGCACTTGGCGTGGGCTCGTTGGGCCGCCCCCTCTTTTTGGTGGCCAAAACGGCGCCAAGGAAATATTATTATGTTGCGTGATTGTATGAGTCTATACTCCTAGGTGTATCCGTAGGGGTTACCTAGGGCTCCGGAGTGTGTCTGTATAGGGTCCGCTGCTCTCACATTGTGGATACCGTCGGCTTGTGGACATAAGCGCCCAAGTGGGTAATTGATCCCAAACGGCTAAGGCCCAGGATTGTTGATACCGGCAGCTTGTGGACATAAGCGCCCAAGCGGGTAATGTTTGGATGTCCTCGATCAAAATGAACATTGGTGTGGTAAAGCGTAAAAAGAAATCCCCGTAAATTATTTTACTCGATCGTTAAATTAAATTCCCAACTTTTTATTACTCTTCTAAATCTTTAAATTTTGTTATGCTATACATTAACTTACTCAGTACCGTCCGTACTGATAAAATTGTTGTTTCTTCTTTTTCGCAGAGTAAGTGATGGCAGGTTGGGATGGGATTCTCAAAAATAAAGACTTGTCGCATTTTACCGTTGTTTAAATCTCTGCACTGGACTTTGGACTTTGGTTTTTTTTTGGCCGTCTGTTTGGCCCACATTTTTATTTGTTTTTAGCTTCCGCACTGATTATTACTGTGATGCATGAGATACTCTGATTTTAATTCGGGCATGATTGAATAGTTTTTAAATTGTTTAAAAATTTGATACAACTTAGCCTTAGCATTTTTTCTAGATGAGCTCAACTTGGTTTGGGTCTTGTTTAGAAAAGTGTGGCGGTAATGCCCTGGCCTGGGAAATCAAATCCGGGGTGTTACAAAGTGGTATCAGAGCCCGAAAATTTTAAAGCTATTATTTTTCGGCCCACTATAGAGGCCCAAATTATTCAATATTATTTTTAAGCATTTTAAGTATTATTTCCATGGGAAAAGGGAATTTTATTTTTAAACCTATGGAAAAGTATATCGTGCAAATTCGACAAGTCTTAAAAACTTAGTACTATTTTTGGGGGAAAGCATGTGCATTAACAAAATTATTTTTATGTGTGGCATATCGCTTAATGTAAAAAATTTTGCATGTTAGATGGCCGACCCGAGGTTACAGGATTCCATCATGCGTTTGTTGTGCTCCATGTCGGATATCATGCACGAACTTCGCCATATCTCTAGGGATGCCGCAAACGATAGAAATAGGATTGTGGCTTTAGAGGAGAGGATGGAGGCTATGACCATTAGGAGTACCCAGATGGCTGCTCGCCATGATGCTCTTGCAGCCGAGTTCGAGGATTGCCGACACCACGTGCACATGTTGCAGGGACGCATATTTGCGTTGGAGGAGGTCATTGTTGGGCTGCAAAACCAGCTTAACCCCGAGCCAGAGATGGAGGAGGAAGAGGAGTTTGACCCCGATGAGTTCATCAACGTGGAGGAAGAGGACCCCGAGGAGGTTGTGGAGAACCCTCCACTGCCTCTTGATACCGACGAGGAGGTAGAGGCCGACCGTAGGATGCTCGGCTACTCTCCGGATTATTTGCTTTAGGGGTTGTGTGTGGTTTCTGTGATGGACTCCGTTACTTGTCCTTGCTAGATTTCTGATTTCCGTATATTGCGTATTCGTATATTCACATTTTGTTACCATATAGTTATCACATTTTACGTAGTGATAACTTAGTAAGTATATCATGATGTAACCCTCGCTGTTAAAGCATTTTATCTAGTGGAATTTCGTATTTAGTATTTCTCTTTCCTTCCATGCCCATTTCTGTGGTCTTTAGCACTTAGAACCTATGAGATTGAGTTCTAACCATAGTCTGACTCGGCTATTAGCTTTCGACTAACCGCGAATCTAACCTCTGCGTGCTTGATCATCAGAATGCCGCCCAGAGGGAGACCTAGAGCTGAGATCCCAGTGAATGAGAACGTTAATGCTCCAGCTGATGCGAACCCGCCGAATCCGGGAGTTCAAGCTAACCCTGTTCCCAACGCACTGGATGAGCGGTTGAGGACAGTTGAACAAGTCCTCATTGCTCTAGGAAACGCTGAAGTCAACCGAGCTCAGGCAGCAGTACCACCCCCAGCAGCTCGAATAAATTATCTGGCGATGGTAAACCCTTACCAGCCGCCCCATTACGAGGGACAGGAGGATCCCGCGAAGCTGGAGGATTGGCTAAGGACTTTTGACAAACTGCTTACTGCCATCAGGTGCCCCGCGAATGAGAAGGTTGGTGTGGCTGTGTACTACTTGAGGGGAGAAGCTGACGAATGGTGGCAAAACCACCAAGAAGGACTTGCCGATGGTGAACACGCCTACTTCTGGGAAGAGTTTAAGGAGATGATGAGGGAAAGGTTCTATCCCCTCAGTACAAAAACTGCTAAATATGAGGAATTCATTAATCTCCGACAAGGCACCCAGACAGTTCAAGAATACTATGTGAAGTTTAAAGAGCTCGTCCGATTCGCTCCAAGGCTGGTACCAACCGATGCTGATAAAGCCCAGAAATTTGAGATGGGGCTGAATCTCAGCATCAGAGAGATCTTGGTTGGCGGACAGCACACTACTCTGCAAGCTGTTTACGATCGTGCAGTAGCAATTGCACGAGTACAACAGCTGAAGCGCAAGGATCATGGAGAGACGAGCAAGGGCCTAAATAATTTCGATAAGAAGAATCGGAACAACAACACTGGAAATCACTTCCGAAGGGGGAATGACCAAGGAAGGAATGATGGTCATAGGAAGCCAGATAACAGAGAGCTCAACCGAGGAGGCCAAGGAGGTTGGAGGCCGGATAACCAGGGCGCCTTCATACCCAGATGCCGGGAATGCAACATTCCGCACTTGGTGCGTGAATGCCCAAGACCGGGGCATTGTTACCGGTGTGGCCGAGAAGGTCACATGAAGAAGGAATGCCGGACGAGGGAGGATCGCATTGACAAGAGGTTGGACCTGATAAACCGTCCTCAGGGCAACAGGCCAGCCGGGCCAAACCAACAGGACAACCAAGGGCAGAGATTCCCGCAGGCACAGAGGCCACCTCAGAATCCAAACCAGCATGGGAATCAAGGGAGGCCAGTAGGACGCCTGAACGTGATAAATCAAGCTGACTTAGCTGCTCAAGGCGATGTGATAGAAGGTACGTTTACTGCTTTAAGCGTACCTGTCAAGGTCTTATTTGACTCAGGAGCGAGTTGCTCTTTGATTTCCACGAGAATTATATCTGCGTTAGATCTACCAGCTCCGAATAACATTAACTTAGGAATCCAATTACCATCGGGTAAGGTAGTATCGTGTTCCAAACGATATGACGGGATCCCGGTAGTAATCAAGAACACTGAATTCTTTGCGAATCTCATAGAATTTGATCTTAAGGATTTCGACATCATTTTGGGAATGGACTGGTTGACGAGGTACAAGGCTATCATCGAGTGCCAGAAGCAGAAGATCTCGTTGGCGAAGAGTCGCGGAAAGAAAGTCATTTACTATATGCAGCCTCAGAAGAAGGGTGCCAAGATAGTAAATGCAATAAAGTTCTGCAATCTCATGCAGAAGGGATACCAACTGTACGCGTGCTACGTGCATAATCTGGAAGGCGAGGAGAACAAGATCGATAGTATCCCCGTCGTGAACGAATACCCAGATGTCTTCCCGGAAGATATCCCAGGAATGCCTCCTGAGCGAGAAGTGGAGTTCACGATCGATCTCGTGCCCGGAATCGAACCGGTGTCGAAGGCACCATATCGCATGGCGCCTGCTGAGATGAAGGAGCTGAAAGAACAACTCGAGGAGTTGTTATCAAAGGGATATATTCGGCCGAGCACATCACCATGGGGAGCTCCAGTCCTATTCGTGAAAAAGAAGGACGGCGGACTCCGATTGTGCATCGACTACCGAGGTCTTAATCAAGTGACGATTAAGAACAAGTACCCGCTACCTAGGATCGAAGATCTCTTCGATCAACTGAAAGGAGCGTCGGTATTTTCAAAAGTTGATCTAAGGTCGGGATACCACCAATTGCGTATCGCCGAGAACGATATACCCAAGACAGCATTCCGAACAAGATATGGACACTACGAATTCACCGTAATGTCTTTCGGTCTGACTAATGCTCCCGCAGTATTCATGAACCTCATGAATAGCGTTTTCCGAGAGTTACTAGACTCATGTGTAGTCGTATTCATCGACGGCATCCTAGTTTACTCGAGGAATGAGGAAGAGCATAGTAGTCATTTGCACCAAGTACTCGGACTTTTGAGGAAGAATCAACTATACGCGAAACTGTCTATGTGCGAGTTTTGGAAGAATGAAGTCGCTTTTCTAGGTCATATAGTATCGGCTAAAGGAGTATCAGTCGACCCGGCGAAGATATCAGCAGTGTCTGATTGGCCGGCACCAACAAACCAGACCGAGGTAAGGAATTTCCTAGGTCTAGCCGGATACTATCGAAGATTCGTGAAGGACTTTTCTAAAATTGCGAGACCGATGACCCAATTGCTGAAGAAAGGATTGAAGTTTGATTGGACAGCTGAGTGTGAGCAGTCATTCCGCGAGCTTAAGGGGAGACTCACATCAGCACCAGTTTTAGCATTGCCATCAGAGGCTGAGGATTATGAGGTGTATAGCGACGCCTCAAAAGAAGGTCTTGGTTGCGTGCTAATGCAAAACCAAAGGGTGATTGCTTATGCATCCAGGCAACTCAAGACGCACGAGGTAAACTACCCGACACATGATCTGGAACTAGCAGCGGTAGTGTTCGCTCTTAAGATCTGGCGACACTATCTATATGGACGAACTTGTCGGATGTTTACAGATCACAAGAGCCTCAAGTATATATTTACACAGAAAGAGTTAAATATGAGGCAGAGGAGATGGCTCGAGCTGATCAAGGATTACGATCTGGATATAGCCTACCATGAAGGCAAAGCAAACGTCGTAGCGGATGCGTTGAGTCGCAAGACGAGGCACACGGCGAACACGCTCATTCTACCTTCGGGACTGTATATGGACCTAGCTAAGTTAGATACTGAACTAGTCCATTATGGAACTGTGGTGGAGACAGTGAACGCCATAACAGTTGAATCTACCGTATTTGACGAGATTCGAGAAGCCCAGCCGGACGACGAGAATCTCCAGAGGATCAAAGGAAAAATAGGTGAAGGGAAGGCGGTAGGATTCACGATCCATGAAGACGGAAGTATCCGTTTTAAAGGAAGATGGTGCGTTCCTCATAAGTGCGAGGAATTGAAGAGGAAACTCATGGAAGAAGGCCATAGTACACCTTATTCAGTCCACCCTGGTGGGGATAAGTTGTACAAAGACTTAAAGAAGATCTATTGGTGGCCGCGGATGAAAAAGGATGTTGCCGACTTTGTGGCCAAGTGTATAACCTGCCAGAAGGTGAAGGCAGTGAGGCAAAAACCGTTAGGGTTGGTAAAGCCATTGGAGATCCCAAACTGGAAGTGGGACAGCATCTCCATGGATTTTGTTTCGGGGTTGCCAAGATCTCCCCGAGGAATGAATAAGATTTGGGTAATAGTTGACCGGTTAACAAAGACCGCCATTTTCATACCAATGAAGGAAAATTGGTCGATGGATCAACTAGCTAAGGCATACATCGAGAACGTGGTCCGAAGGCACGGAGTACCGCATGATATTATCTCAGACCGAGATAGTAGATTCGTCTCCAACTTCTGGACTAAACTACAAGAAGCCTTAGGAACCCAAATCAAGATGAGCACAGCATTTCATCCAATGATGGACGGTCAGACTGAGCGCACGATTCAGACGCTCGAAGACATGCTAAGAGCGTGCGTACTCGAATTCAAGGGAAGTTGGGAAGACCACTTGCCGTTGATTGAATTCTCGTACAACAACAGTTATCACGCTAGCATAGGCATGGCACCGTTCGAAGCGCTTTACGGACGGAAGTGTCGTAGTCCGTTGTGCTGGACGAAGGATGATGATTCGGTAGTTGTTGGACCGCAGCTCATTGAGGATATGAACAGCAAGATCAAGGTGGTTCAACAGAAAATGAAAGCCGCGCAAGATAGGCAGAAGAGCTACGCCGACACTAGGCGGCAAGAGTTGGAATTTGAGGTGGGAGACAAGGTCATGCTGAAAGTATCGCCCATGAAGGGGGTGATGCGATTCGGTAAACGAGGAAAGCTAAGTCCTCGCTACATTGGTCCGTACGAGATTTTGGATCGTGTAGGTATTTTGGCTTATCGTTTGGCACTTCCACCAGAGTTGTCGCGAGTGCACAACGTATTTCACGTTTCTCAATTGAAGAAGTACGTGCACGACCCAACTCACGTGTTGCAACCCGACGTGATTGAGCTAGATGACGACCTGACATACGAGGAGTATCCGATCGAGGTACTTGATGTCAAGGAAAGGGTCACAAAAAACAAGACTGTGAGGATGGTGAAGATCCTATGGTCAAATCATGGCACCGAGGAAGCAACATGGGAATTGGAAACGGATATGAAGCAGAGATATCCCAACCTTTTCCGAAGCGACTCAGGAGCAGTTATGGGGGCATAACTGCAGTCCTAAGGGGGAGAGGATGTGACACCCCGCGCAAGGTTGTCGCGAGCTGAGGTAAGAATTTTAAATTGCAAGCCTCAATAATTTCTGTGCCAATTATTTTTCCGAAGTGCGACCCAACTTCGAGGACGAAGTTGATTTCTAAGGAGGGTAGACTGTAACACCCGAGAAATCAACATCGAGTATTAAATCCGAAAAAATTAATTAATTGGATTTAACTATCGCAATCGAAATAATTCCGAGAGAGCGGAATTAAATATTTTCGGACGATAGCAACTCGAAGAGAACAATCATGGATAATCCATGTATGATTTTTAAAGATTAAAAATCATAAAAAAAAGAAAGGAAATTCGCTGCCTGGAGTGGCGCGGTGGCGCGCCACCCTCCAGTAGGCAGCGTTTCAAACGCTGCTTACGCGTTTCAAGCTTGTTAGTGCATTAAGTCCGATCTTGATGCTTTGAATCTACTCCTAACCCTTTTCCAGATGTTGGTGGATGTATTGAGACACCATTGGATGAATCTAGAAGCTTCTAGAGCCTCCACTTAGCTGAGATGAGGGTGGTTCATGCATGAAATTAGTGATTGGGGGATGGATAAGTTTGTGGGTTGATTATGTAGTAATGGGGGCTCCATAATCCGAGGGGTGACCGCATTCACACTCCCTACACTCCCTAGATGCATTAACACCTCTTTTAGGAGTCCTAAATATTCCATTCTTATCCCAAATCAGTCCCCAAAACCCCCCATACACACTAATCCGAAAATTTCATTCTTCTTGAGTGTTGGTGAGAGTTGAAGGATATTCTTCTTGTTCCTGAGTTCTTGGACGAGTTGGAAGACTTCCATCTCTTCTCCTACGTCTAGGTAAGGTTTCTAATCCAATCCCTTGTTCCTTACTTCGAATTCTAAGCCCTAACATCTAGTATTTCTCCTAACATCTCAAAATAGGAATCATTCGGTAGATCTTGGAAGTGAGAGGCTGTTCCGGACGAGTTTGAGGGTTCAACCAAAGAGGATTTCGACACTACACTCTTGAGAAGTAAGTTAGTGTTGTGCATCTCGAATTTTAGAGCTTTTGGTTGAGTATTCTTTGAGTTGTAGTTCGATTTTCATCCTATGCCAAAACTGTCTTTTAGGGTTTCTTCCGAGTAGATTTTATTGGTGTGCTTTTCTCGTCTAGATCCTTTCGTTTTTGGAAGAACTTGTCTAAATGAAAAATGTTCCTAACACTTTAAAGATGATCCCTGTAAATTTTCATAATTTTTGGACTTGATTGTTCGTCGAAAACAGATCTGGTATTTTCTGCTGTACATGTTGACAGATTTCAATTTCTAGCATGTTCAGTTTTGTAGTTCATATTTCTCCTAGCTATGGTCGTTTTTGATGGTTAGTTTCTTCATGAAAATTGTTCATCTATGTGTCTAGTGTACTCCTGTGAAATTTCAGAATTTTTGGATCAACCTTCGAATTGTTATGGATTTTTAAGTAATCTGTGGTCGGATGAACAGTGATCTTTGCACCCTTTTGAAAACAAGTTTCTGTAATGATTTTTTTTGAGCGACTTAGAGTCCGAATTTTCTAAGGCCTATTTCTGAGAAAAATGTTTATTTTGATGTCTCCTAGTAGCTGTAATATTTTCAGAATTTTCCACAAAGTTTTACTACATTTCCTAATACGATTTTGAAAACTGCTACGGTGTGGTCTTACCGGTAAAACTTGGTTTCGTACGTTTTGATGGTTATTGAGTCGATTGTTACTCTTCTATGAATCTTATGAATTCTGGAAATGTAGACATGAGTTGTAATTATTAAATGTGGATTTTGAAACTTTGTGAATTTTGATCGAGTTAGATGCCCAATTTTGGAGGGTAAGTGCACTTGGCGTGGGCTCGTTGGGCCGCCCCCTCTTTTTGGTGGCCAAAACGGCGCCAAGGAAATATTATTATGTTGCGTGATTGTATGAGTCTATACTCCTAGGTGTATCCGTAGGGGTTACCTAGGGCTCCGGAGTGTGTCTGTATAGGGTCCGCTGCTCTCACATTGTGGATACCGTCGGCTTGTGGACATAAGCGCCCAAGCGGGTAATTGATCCCAAACGGCTAAGGCCCAGGATCGTTGATACCGGCAGCTTGTGGACATAAGCGCCCAAGCGGGTAATGTTTGGATGTCCTCGATCAAAATGAACATTGGTGTGGTAAAGCGTAAAAAGAAATCCCCGTAAATTATTTTACTCGTTCGTTAAATTAAATTCCCAACTTTTTATTACTCTTCTAAATCTTTAAATTTTGTTATGCTATACATTAACTTACTCAGTACCGTCCGTACTGATAAAATTGTTGTTTCTTCTTTTTCGCAGAGTAAGTGATGGCACGTTGGGATGGGATTCTCAAAAATAAAGACTTGTCGCATTTTACCGTTGTTTAAATCTCTGCACTGGACTTTGGACTTTGGTTTTTTTTTGGCCGTCTGTTTGGCCCACATTTTTATTTGTTTTTAGCTTCCGCACTGATTATTACTGTGATGCATGAGATACTCTGATTTTAATTCGGGCATGATTGAATAGTTTTTAAATTGTTTAAAAATTTGATACAACTTAGCCTTAGCATTTTTTCTAGATGAGCTCAACTTGGTTTGGGTCTTGTTTAGAAAAGTGTGGCGGTAATGCCCTGGCCTGGGAAATCAAATCCGGGGTGTTACATCTCTGTCAGCAGCATTACCACCAATAACCACCTCCCCAAAAACAGTTTGATAACCAAAATGACCAAAATTTCCAAAACCAACAATACCAAACCTTCCATATAACCCGAACCAGTATCATCACAATCCCAATGATCCAAACAAACCTCTGAACTACCAACATATTCCCAATTTTAACCAGAACCAACATTACCAAGGAGGCCCTGTAACGCGCCGAAAATTCAAATATGATTTTCGCAAGCATTGCTCCCGTACTAACTATCCTAAACTAGTGGTCAACTAATTTAAAACAGTTAGTACAAGGCTGAGTAAATCTAAATGGATCATCTGATTTATCAAGTTTAATGCAAAAGCTAAGATAAATTAAAACACAAAGGCACATATAAAATCTCACATAATAACCAAATAATAGTCCCATCAAATTATCTAGGTTGCAAGCCTCACAAAACAACATTGGTAATATGCTAATATCTCAAACAGGGCTACCAGCCCAAAGCAGTAAATCACATAAGGCCATAGGACGAAAGAATGTAAATCCTAGGTTCACATGCCTCAACTAACAGATAATCCAATGCCAAGTAATAATAATAAAGCAACATAGTACCACATAAATAAATACAATAAAATAAACAGATAGATCCTATCTATGTGATCTCTCAACCCCATACCCAATTATACTCCAACGCCTCCAGCAGGATCTATAAAACAAACAAAGCAAAGGGAGTCAGTACAACATACTAAGAAAGGGCTACGTGCAGGGAAGTAAGGGAAACAGTAAATAATGATAATTAATAATAATAATAATAATAATAATAATAATAATAGTAATAATAATAGTAATAATAATAATAATAATAATAATAATAATAATAATAATAATAATAATAATAATAATAAAAGAGCGGAATATAAGTAGAGGAAAATAAACATCACACCGTCCCATACCGGTGCTTCAGCCACAAACATACAATTTATGCACGTGATGCATGAGCTATCATACACCTATCTACCCAATATCCATATGCAAATGAATATGCCTAGATGGCACCTAAAAACCCGGGCAGTATGAACCTACGGGTGAGGATACCATCAACTCCAACCCGTTACAGGGTAGCATACACCATCCCCACATGGATCACAAGCTTCACAGCTAAATCACAGACAATAACAGCCAAATCACAGGCAATAACAGCCAAATATCCAGGCATAATAGCCATATCATACACCCCGCAGGGTCATCGGGACTCAACAACACTGGTGAAGAAAGACCGATCAAATAAGTCATCATAACAACCCATCAGGTTTATAACCGTCAATTCCAATGTAAAATCCTGCAAATACAACATGCCAAATGATCCAACACCTAATCATTAGGCTCGCATGCTTCTCAACGCATAATAGATTTAATACATAGCCCCTAGGCTAAGGCATTAATGGTTTAATCCATTTTCACATATAATTAACGATATCATAATTCAACAATTCTCCCAAGTAGTTCAACAACCCCCATGGGCAAACAATCATTTCAAGAACTATAAATAATGTTGGGAGAAGTTTAAACACACCTTAAAGCAATAATTCAGGCATTTAGACATCAAAAATTACATAAAACGGACCAAAACAGCGTCCTGCCGCGCACCTGGCGCTCCAGCGCGTGCCCATGCCCAGCCAGCACGCGCCCACGCTGAACCCGCACGATGGGCGCGCGGCGAGCGCGCGCTCGCTCTCTGCACCACTGTGCAGCCATTTTCCGGTGAAACTTGCCGGAGACCACCCCCAAACACTCCAACACGTAAGAAATAACGTTCATAACCCTTGCCTGATGTCTTCCACCGATTAACACCCTCCGATTCGTCCAATCCAAGCCTCAATCAATTAAAAACACCCAAAACCACACGAAAACCTAACATCGACAAATCATCTCCAAATCATCACCAAACGAACGAAACTACAATCATATCGAAGGGGGGAATGAGAGGAATCACTTACCAATGATTGATTTCACGATCTCTAATGATTTATGGTGATTCGAACAACTCCAAGATCACCCCCTTTTTATCCACAACCGTTCGGTCTTCCTCCTCCCATTTTCTCTAATTTTGACAATTCCAAAATGACCCCAAACCCTCAAACTCGATTGGGCTACATTCGGAATTGGGCTGAAATTTAATCAACACCAAAAATCAATTATACAGCCCAATTTAAATAAATCTGGTCATTATAGGCCAGACTACATGCAGCCAATCGTGGAACCTTACCTTAATATACTAGGGCGGGCCCACATTGCAGCCAGAAACTTCGAGCTAAAGCCAGCATTGATTAACTTGGTTCAGAATAATCAATTATGTGGAGAAAACCATGAGGATCCACATGATCATCTGCTGACTTTTCTGGAGTTGTGCAATACCATCAAAACTCAGGGGGTAACCATTGATGCTGTAAGGCTGATGTTGTTTCTGTTTTCCTTGTTTTGTAGACCAAAAGATTGGTACAAGTCACTGCCATAAATTGATAAATTGCCTTGCAAAATGTGATTTTTGTGTATGTTGGATGTGTTTTGTGATGTGTTTTATTTTTGTTGTCATGAAAGAGTTTCAAATGATTGATAAACTTTGTTTGGCTAAGGCTTTAGAAGAAATGAGCTTGAATGTGAGTTTTCACCATATTTTGGCCCATTTTTGTAAGAAAATTGGCCCCTTGAACATGTCAAAATTCGATTTCATGGGAATTTTTGTGAGTGCCTTGCATAATCAGATCAAAGGGAATATTTGTGACTTACATGACTTGAAATCTCTGAATTTGAATTTCATTTGTCAAAGTTATGCATATTTGAGTGAAAACATAAGAATTAGAAAGAATCATGAATATGGGAAGCACTTTTTGACTTACCTTGTGAATGTGAGTGAGCTAAACATGTCTTTAATCATTTTGGGAAGAGTTGGACTTATTTGCATGAGCTTAAAAAGAATTATGTTTGTATTTCTTATGTTGAGCTTTGAAACTTATTGCAAAGTTTTCCTATATTGTAGGTCCGTGGAACACCTTGTTTTAAAGGAGGGCGAGATGGTGTGACCATCATGTGAAAGGAGCTTGAGGATGATGAATACATGAGCTACATGGCATTAGGAAGCATCATACTTGCCAAGTTCACCCTTGAAGCAACAACTAACACCGGGACGAAAACGGAGCCAACTCGACAGCAAAACAGAGCAGCTAAAGTGCCAACCAAGCATACTGGCGCCTCAAGAGGACCTCATCCACCATTCTGGCACCCCGGAACACTTAGCCAAATTCTTGGATTTGAAGTTTCAGCTCCCAGGCGCCAGACATGCATAACGGCGCGTAAAAAGCCTCCTGAGCGCCAGTTGAGGTGCCACTCTACTGCTTTCAACACTCAAGATCAGCTCCCAGACGCCACATACACACAACGGCCCAAATCCCTGTCTGGACGCCACTTTGGTGTCTCCCTTGCTGCTGAAACTGATTTTGTGCGGATTTTGCCCTATTCAAGTGGGATCCGACCCTCCATACTTTATTAATCCTATTTCCATTTCTTCCCCATATTTTCCATGTATTTTCAGTTGGTTTTTGTTAGATTTAGGCTTGGGGATCATTATGTGAAGTTAATCCCCATTTTTTACCTTCCTATTTCATTATTATTGCACTTTAGCCTCTAGGGTTAGGATTATAGGTATTAGGGCTGAGCTAGGCCAGAACATAATTCTACCATTATTCAATCAAAGACATTGTTCTTGTTTTATTCATTTTCTTGAGGGTACCAAGAGTTGATCACTTGAGAATCGAGGGTTACTTGATCTCTCACCCCAAAACCGGGTCTCTACACATCGTATAGTGTAAGGTTCGTCAATTTCAATTGATTTGCAAAGATTGATTGATAATTTCTTGTTCATTTGTGCATGAATCCTTTTTCTATTTGAAACTCTACTTGCCCAATCCTTTACTTTTGCATTATTTGTGTGTTTAGCTCAATACCTTGCATACATTAGAGCCTTACCAAATAGTTCTGAGAAAAACCCTCAATGCAAGGCAATTATGCCGAGAGGTGGAAAGATCTTGGAAGGGCCAGAGGTTAAGGAGATTTTGTAGAAGAAATCTGGAGGAGTGAATATGGAAGAGAATGATGGTATTGCTGAGCAGAGTGAATCAGAAACAGAGGCTGCCAATCCGCAGGCTGAAGCTGCATCTAATGAGGCCGAAAAAGGTACATGTGAAGGTAAAAGTTCCTTCTCTACACTCTCTAAAGATGATAATAAATACATGCCTAGGGTACCTTACCCTGCACATCTTAAAAATAAAGAGCAAGACCTGAAATTTAAGAAATTCTTAGAAAGATTGAAAGCTGTGGAGATTACTATCCCTCTGGTCGAAATGATTTCAGAAATGCATGTCTATGCGAAATTTCTAAAAGAAATGTTTTCAGGAGGAATGAAGTTTCAGCAGGATGGTATAGTGGTTTTGAACAGCAGCTGCAGTGCCATCATACACAGAAAAATGCCCGAAAAGAAAGAAGATCCAGGCTGCTACACGCTTCCAATCCATATTGGGAAGTATGATGTTGGCAAAGGACTCTGTGACATCGGGTCAAGCATAAACGTGATGCCACTCGCCATGGCACAACGTCATTATTTGGGAAATATTGAGCCAGTTAAAATGAAATTACAATCGGCAGACCAATCAATCACCCAACCTATCGAAATATTGAAGGATGTGGTTGTCAAGGCAAGAAAAACTTTGTTTCCTATCGACTTCATAATTCTTGATATGGAAGAGGACAATGAAATGCCTTTGATTTTTAGACGCCCATTCCTTGCAACTGGAGGAGCTTTGATCGATGTAAAGTCAGGCCGGATAAAGCTCCGTGTTGATGGAACATAAATCAACTTTGATATGAAGTAACTGCAGAAGTACCCCTCTGAAGGGTCTTATTCATATTTTGATGTAATAGATAATGAGGAAGGAGAGAAAGACAACTGTAACTTTGGGTGTGTAATTATTGACAATAACACTGAGCAGGTACTGAAGCCTGCGGGCGCGACGGACCAAGGATGTAGCGTCGTCTATTTCGCGGACCCTGGGACTGGGGATGTGGAGGAGTTTGATGGTGCTAACATCCATCAAGAGGATATACGAGGCGCCCAGGAAAAGGAAGCGGATCCTGTAATAATGCAGGATCCGAAAGGTAAATCTGAATTTCCCCCATCTGATTCTCGCAAATTACTTCCTTCCGTGGAATGCACACGAGAGCTTGAACTTAAAACTCTACCGGATCATCTTAAGTATGTGTTTCTTGCAGAACATAAAAAATTTTCGGTAATTGTATCCGCCAAGCTGACACAAGAACAAGAAAATGCTCTTGTGGTTGTGCTTAAAAGATAGTACATGCAATTGTGCTTAAAAGGTATGTACACGCAATTGGATGGACCATTTCTGATATCAAAGGAATAAGCCCCTATGTTTGCATGCACAGGATTTTAATGAAGGAGGATTTCAAACCCTCCCCTCAACCCCAACCACGTTTGAAAACACCAATGCAGGAAATGGTAAGGAAAGAGGTTATTAAGCTCTTAGAAGCTGGAATTATCTATCCTATCTCTAACAGCAATTGGATTAGTCCCCTGCAGGTCCTAAGCATGGTGGGATGTGCATGACAAAGAATGAGAGAGGAGAGGAAGTTGCTACGAGGCCATTCACTGGATGGAGAGTTTGTATAGACTACTGGAAGCTAAACATGGCCACTCGCAAGGACCATTTTCCTTTACCTTTTATTGATCAAATGTTGGAAAGATTGGCGGGGAGGGAATTTTATTTCTGTTTTGATGGATATTCAGATTACCATCAGATTGTCATTGCTAGTGAAGACCATGAAAAGACCACTTTATTTATCCATACGACACTTTTGCATATCGGCGTATGCCATTTGGTTTATGCAATACTCCCGTAACTTTTCAAAGATGCATGATGTCGATATTTTCAGAGTTCACCGAAAAATGCGTTGAAATCTTCATGGATGACTTCTCTGTATATGGAGATACTTTTGAGGATTGTCTAACCAATCTTGCGAAAATTTAAAACAGGTGCGAAGAAATTAACCTTGTTCTTAATTGGGAAAAATGTCATTTCATGGTAACCAAAGGAGTAGTGTTAGGTCATCGCATCTCGAAAGTAGGAATTGAGGTCGATAGGGCCAAAGTTTTAATAATTTCAAATCTCCCCGTTCCTAATTCAATAAAATCAGTTATGAGTTTTCTTGGGCATGCCGGTTTTTACCTGAGATTCATAAAGGATTTTTCAAAGATTGCCAAGCCGCTCACTAATTTGTTATGTAAAGAAAATGATTTTGTAATAACTGATGCGTATGTTCAAGCCTTTGACACGCTCAAGAAAATGTTAGCTTCTTGTGATACCCCGTAATAATTTATTTTTGGAGTTCGACTCGATATCATGTATCCTAAATCATAAATGAACAAATTCAACTTGTTTTGAACTACGTTATGGCTTGATCCCTTCACCGGGTACGTAGGCAGCTTAGAAGTCTTAATTCTAAGTTCAGTCACAAAATGATAAAATAAACAAAAGACCTTAGCACGAGGAAAACCGAAACACAACTTCGAGGACGAAGTTGATTCTTAAGGAGGGTAGACTGTAATACCCGAGAATTTTCCAACCTAAAATAAATACAATAAATAAATAAATAAATATAATAAACATGATAAAGGGATAAAGAATCATAAAAGATGAGAAATGAAATTTAAATTAAAGAGGAATCAAAGTTCCGAAAACCCGGGACCCCGAAGGCAATTTAATTGAATAAATGGTTACACGGGGACCCGACATCGATGGACTCAATAACTCGAGTCCAAACATAAATTTAGGTCCGAATAAAATTAAGATAGGAAATTGGAGCCCGAAGATACCCCGGAAATTCGAATCCGGGAACGTAGAGGGATAGAAGTCCGAAAGAAAGGAGGAAACGCCCGACGGATCGCACGACCCGGCCCAGACCGAAGTCCAGGCCAGGATGGCGCGGTCGCCGCACGCTCCAAAGGAGAAGACCGCGCCAAGGGCGCGCCGGCAGGGCAGTTGCGGCGTTCCGCGATTTTCTCGCCTGATTCCGGATTTTTCGACTTTCGGTTGAACATCTCTCGACTCAAGACCCTTAGGGTCAGATCTTGGACGCCCTAGGTCTTAAATATCTATAAATAAACCCCCTCGGAAGCCAGAATACTTTTCAAAAACCCTACAACTCTCTATACGTTCGAAAAACCTAATCCCGGAGTCGTCGGAGGCACGAAGGCACTCGAAGACTGTATCTTGGACGAATTTCGGAGACCCCCGTCGCTGTGGTAAGCCTTGATCCATTCTTTTTCATATGTGATTCGAAAACGAATCCTAAATTCGATCTTTTTCTATTCCAAAACCCCCGATCCGGATCGAGAGCGAAGAACCCGACGGAATCAAGAAGATAAACGGTGGACTGGAAGCCACGCCTCCGAATCATCGAGCCGAGACGTCCATAGATCTGTAAGTTAACGCTTACTTTGGTTTTGGGTTGTTAAAAGACTTGAACATATAGATCTAATGGAACCCTACCTAAAATCTGTCCACACCGGCGCAGCGCTTTTATTGAATTTATTCGGACCCCTTAAAACGTTCAAAAGGGAAAACTTAAAACACGAAAAACATTCCTAAGACACTGATCTAGCTCTTGTAAAAATTTCATAATTTTTCATCGTGTTTCGATATCCGAAAATGATCGTAAACGAGCCTGCTTTGGATTTAGATCTTGAAACGATGACAGATTCTTTATTCGAACTTGTTGGTGATTTCTACCTTAGATCTAGACTGATCTAGGCTTGGCGTTGAACATAAGAGTTGTAGATCTATACGTTATGAATACCTCCGTAAAATTTCAGAAATTTTCGTAATGATTTGATATAAGAAATCCACCCCAAACCGAACTGGTTTAAAATCGGATCTTGAAAACTGGACAGAACATAGATTCGAACTTGTTGACGTTTTTGACTAGAGTTCTAGGCCGAATTAGATCTTCAGCCGAACATGAAAGTTGTAGATAATTGTCTTAAGATGATCTCTGTAAAATTTCATCAAATTTAGAGTTCATTTGCTATGGTAGATCTCGAAACTTTTAAACTGCTATGTGAAAACGCGGACAGATTTTTGATCTGACGAAAATTGACGTTGTTGACCTGTTTCGGTATCTCGGATCGAGAAAGTTAAAACACGAAAGTTGTAGATCTCGACGTTTTGGAGTCAGTGGTAAAATTTTGGAGTTTTTGAGATTAAATCTGATTTTAGACGAATTTTAGAGTAAACTGTGGTTGACCGAGTCAAAACTTGAATCTTGTTGAAACGGTGAAATTAGCCTTTGAGGTTGAAACGGATAGAAATACTTTGAAATACGATACACGAAACGAGAAGATTAAAATATTGCGGGTTATGACTAAGCTAGACACTGTCAATGTTCTCTGCGGCTTGGGACATAAGAGCCCAAGTGTATGTCTAGGTTGACGTAAGAGCCCTAGCGAAACACTGATCGTATGGCTAGCAGACGGATTAACTCTAATTAAAAGATCGACCATGATACCTGTGGACATAAGAGCCCAGGCGTAAGGCTGGCGGACATAAGAGCCCTAGCGGTGGTGATCTGTAAAAGAATCGAAACGAGACATCGATAAAGGAATCCAACTAAGTCCTTGATAATTTGTGTTATTTAATTTATGGCAACTTATTTAATTACGTTGCAAGCTATATTGATGATCTTATGAATCCATATCTTCTAGATTATGCGATTACATGAATTGTTTAAATTATGCACATGTTTTCATTAAATTTAATTAAAGGCTTTGAAACCTCATAATCTTGTACGTGTTAACTTATTCAGCATGTAGTGCTGACCAAAACCATTACTTTCTTTTTCCTACAGAGTATGAAGAATATGCATCATCATATTCATGCATGGGATATTCGGGGAAATATTATCTTCTTTTATTATTCTAGCCTTAGATATGAATTGCATGAACGGGCCTGTTTAACCTGTGATTAGGCCATGTTGGCCCTAAATTTAAATTCCGCTGCAATATATATGTAAATATTATTTTCCGCTGCAACTTTGATGTATTATTTTTAAATTATATATGAATGGGCTGTTTGAACATTTTAAATTCTGAAAAACCATAGCCTTGCATCTCTTTAGCAAGCTCGGAGAAACCGTGTCTTGCTAGGGAGGTGTGGCGGTGACACCCCGACCTGGGTGACCAAAAATCGGGGTGTTACAAAGTGGTATCAGAGCCCGGATATTTTCAAGCTAGTATTTTTAAACCATTATTTTTAAACCATTACTATTTTTAAACTATTATTAATATTTTGACTATTATTTTAAATTTTAAAGTATTATTTCCATGGAGAAATTTTTATTTTAAAACCCATGGGAAAAATATATATATAGTGCATAAATTATTTTTGGGGGGAAATCATCATTCGCATTTGCATATTGCATCTCTTTTATGTAGAGAACTTTGAATCTTGGCGAATTTTAACTTAGAATCTTGGCGAAGTTAACCTAGAATCTTGGCGAATATTAACTTAGACCTTTTGCTTGCACTAGATGACTTAGAGGCTTGACATCGAATTAGAAACGCTCACTAGAGACTGATCTTGCCTTAGTTCTAGATCGCGTTCATCTAAGCGCACGTCTAAGCATAACAAATCTCGGCTTTAGCCATTCCTATCCTTGTACGAATTAGAAAATTTCCTCATGTGGAACAATAAAAATCAAGTTTTATTAAAACACTCTTTATTCCAAAAATCTTGTTTGGATTTCCAAACAACAAATCCGAAAATTCGAAATTCGAAATTTGAAACTCACGATGCTCTAAACGTGGCCTTATGGGCGCGCGTTTAACACTTGATCTCACATACAATTTAGCAAATTTCTTGTTCAAGCGATCTATCTAAACTCTGATAAACTAATCTATATACGTTATAACAGTAAATGGCACCTAGGAGAAACCCAAGGAAGGTAAGTCCAAACGGCACTGACGCTAACCTCCCCAACGTGGCCAATAACAATGAGACCCCTCAAAACTTAGGAGAACGAGTACCTCCTGCACCCAACAACATGGAAGAACGTCTAAGTACTATGGAGGAAGTCCTTGTAGCATTAGGAAATGCCGAGGTGCATAGGGCACAAACAGTACCTCCGCCAGTAGCCCGAGTCAACTACTTGGCATTTGTGAACCCTTACAACCCACCCCATTATGACGGCCAAGAGGATCCGGCAAAGTTGGAAGGTTGGATCCGTACCTTTGATAAGCTCTTGAATGCTATCAAGTGCCCTGATGAGGAGAAGAAACACGTAGTGACCTACTACCTAGGAGGCGAAGCCGATGAGTGGTGGCAAAATCTCCAAGCAAATTCAGTGGAAGACGAAGAAGCCTACACCTGGGAAGAACTTAAGGAAGCTTTGAGGGAAAGATTCTACCCACTGAGCACCAAGACTGCGAAGTACGAGGAATTCATCAACTTAAAGCAAGGTGCGCAAACAGTGCAAGAGTACTACAGCAAGTTCAAGGAGCTAGTACGATTCGCTGCGAGGATAGTACCAACCGACTCTGACAAGGCTCAGAAATTCGAGATGGGTCTGAACCTTAGTATCCGGGAGATACTTGCAGTAGGACAATTCCCGAACCTGCAAACGATATGTGATCGCGCCGTATCAATTGCTCGAATCCAGCAATTGAAGCGTAAGGAACATGGTGAGTCGAGCAAGGACTCGCAAGGACTTGAGAAGAAGGATCGGAAAGACAACAATAACAACTCTAGGAAAGACAATGGATCCCGAAGGAAAGGAAATAAAGGTCTCAACAATGGAGGAGACGACAATCGTGGTGCGTTTATACCACGTTGCCCACGATGCAACCATGCACATCTGGTGCGCCAATGCCCGAAGCCTGGAACCTGCCGTAGGTGCGGCAAGCTTGGTCACAAGGCCAGTGGATGTCGAACGCCAGAGGAGGCGATCGAAAAAAGAGTAGATTTGGTGAACCTTCAGCAAGGAGAGAGTGACGAGGAACAAGACCAAAACCCGAATCCTCTTGAGAATAATGAGTAGGCAGTTATGGGGACATAACTGAAGTCCTAAGGGGGAGAGGATGTGATACCCCGTAATAATTTATTTTTGGAGTTCGACTCGATATCATGTATCCTAAATCATAAATGAACAAATTCAACTTGTTTTGAACTACGTTATGGCTTGATCCCTTCACCGGGTACGTAGGCAGCTTAGAAGTCTTAATTCTAAGTTCAGTCACAAAATGATAAAATAAACAAAAGACCTTAGCACGAGGAAAACCGAAACACAACTTCGAGGACGAAGTTGATTCTTAAGGAGGGTAGACTGTAATACCCCAGAATTTTCTAACATAAAATAAATACAATAAATAAATAAATAAATAAATATAATAAACATGATAAAGGGATAAAGAATCATAAAAGATGAGAAATGAAATTTAAATTAAAGAGGAATCAAAGTTCCGAAAACCCGGGACCCCGAAGGCAATTTAATTGAATAAATGGTTACACGGGGACCCGACATCGATAGACTCAATAACTCGAGTCCAAACATAAATTTAGGTCCGAATAAAATTAAGATAGGAAATCGGAGCCCGAAGATACCCCGGAAATCCGAATCCGGGAACGTAGAGGGATAGAAGTCCGAAAGAGAGGAGGAAACGCCCGACGGATCGCACGACCTGGCCCAGACCGAAGTCCAGGCCAGGATGGCGCGGTCGCCGCGTGCTCCAAAGGAGAAGACCGCGCCAAGGGCGCGCCGGCAGGGCAGTTGCGGCGTTCCGTGATTTTCTCGCCCGATTCCGGATTTTTCGACTTTCGGTTGAACATCTCTCGACTCAAGACCCTTAGGGTCAGATCTTGGACGCCCTAGGTCTTAAATATCTATAAATAAACCCCCTCGGAAGCCCGAATACTTTTCAAAAATCCTACAACTCTCTACACGTTCGAAAAACCTAATCCCGGAGTCGTCGGAGGCACGAAGGCACTCGAAGACTGTATCTTGGACGAATTTCGGAGACCCCCATCGCTGTGGTAAGCCTTGATCCATTCTTTTTCATATGTGATTCGAAAACGAATCCTAAATTCGATCTTTTTCTATTCCAAAACACCCCGATCCGGATCGAGAGCGAAGAACCCAACGGAATCAAGAAGATAAACGGTGGACTGGAAGCCACGCCTCCGAATCATCGAGCCGAGACGTCCATAGATCTGTAAGTTAACGCTTACTTTGGTTTTGGGTTGTTAAAAGACTCGAACATATAGATCTAATGGAACCCTACCTAAAATCTGTCCACACCGGCGCAGCACTTTTATTGAATTTATTCGGACCCCTTAAAACGTTCAAACGGGAAAACTTAAAACACGAAAAACATTTCTAAGACACTGATCTAGCTCTTGTAAAAATTTCATAATTTTTCATCGTGTTTCGATATCCGAAAACGATCGTAAACGAGCCTGCTTTGGATTTAGATCTTGAAACGATGACAGATTCTTTATTTGAACTTGTTGGTGATTTCTACCTTAGATCTAGACCGATCTAGGCTTGGCGTTGAACATAAGAGTTGTAGATCTATACGTTATGAATACCTCCGTAAAATTTAAGAAATTTTCGTGATGATTTGATATAAGAAATCCACCCCAAACCGAACTGGTTTAAAATCGGATCTTGAAAACTGGACAGAACATAGATTCGAACTTGTTGACGTTTTTGACTAGAGTTCTAGGCCGAACTAGATATTTAGCCAAACATGAAAGTTCTAGATAATTGTCTTAAGATGATCTCTGTAAAATTTCATCAAATTTAGAGTTCATTTGCTATGGTAGATCTCGAATCTTTTAAAATGCTATGTGAAAACACGGACAGATTTTTTATCTGATGAAAATTGACGTTGTTGACCTGTTTCGTATCTCGGATCGAGAAAGTTAAAACACGAAAGTTGTAGATCTCGACGTTTTGGAGTCAGTGGTAAAATTTCGGAGTTTTTGAGATTAAATCTGATTTTAGACGAATTTTAGAGTAAACTGTGGTTGACCGAGTCAAAACTTGAATCTTGTTGAAACGGTGAAATTAGCCTTTGAGGTTGAAACGGATAGAAATACTTTGAAATACGATACACGAAACGAGAAGATTAAAATATTGCGGGTTATGACTAAGCTAGACACTGTCAATGTTCTCTGCGGCTTGGGACATAAGAGCCCAAGTGTATGTCTAGGTTGACGTAAGAGCCCTAGCGAAACACTGATCGTATCGCTAGCAGACGGATTAACTCTAATTAAAAGATCGACCATGATACCTGTGGACATAAGAGCCCAGGCGTAAGGCTGGCAGACATAAGAGCCCTAGCGGTGGTGATCTGTAAAAGAATCGAAACGAGACATCGATAAAGGAATCCAACTAAGTCCTTGATAATTTGTGTTATTTAATTTATGGCAACTTATTTAATTACGTTGCAAGCTATATTGATGATCTTATGAATCCATGTCTTCTAGATTATGCGATTACATGAATTGTTTAAATTATGCACATGTTTTCATTAAATTTAATTAAAGGCTTTGAAACCTCATAATCTTGTACGTGTTAACTTACTCAGCACGTAGTGCTGACCAAAACCATTACTTTCTTTTTCCTACAGAGTATGAAGAATATGCATCATCATATGCATGCATGGGATATTCGGGGAAATATTATCTTCTTTTATTATTCTAGCCTTAGATATGAATTGCATGAACGGGACTGTTTAACCCGTGATTAGGCCATGTTGGCCCTAAATTTAAATTCCGCTGCAATATATATGTAAATATTATTTTCCGCTGCAACTTTGATGTATTATTTTTAAATTATATATGAATGGGTTGTTTGAACATTTTAAATTCTGAAAAACCATAGCCTTGCATCTCTTTAGCAAGCTCGGAGAAACCGTGTCTTGCTAGGGAGGTGTGGCGGTGACACCCCGACCTGGGTGACCAAAAATCGGGGTGTTACACTTCTGCCCCGATAGTTCGACCACCCGATTGGTCAATACCTTTTGGGGTAATGTGTGATGCGAGTGATCTCGCAGTCAGTGCATTCTTGGACAACACAAAGACGGGAAGCATTGCGTAATCCATTACGCAAGTCATGCCCTGAATGAGGCCCTAGTTAACTACACTTGTACATTGTGGTCTTCGCGTTTGACAAGTTCAGGCAGTACCTCATCAGTACAAAGACCATAGTATATACAGATCACTCGGCACTAAGCCTGTTTAGCAAGTAGGACACAAAACCTCGATTAATAAGGTGGGTGCTATTGTTGCAAGAGGTTGACATTGTAATAAAAGATAGGCGAGAACGAGACAAAGGTGCTACTGACCATTTGTCTCGATTAGAAAATGATAACAAAAAAAAGAGCAAGCCGTCAACGAGGACTTCCCGGACAAACAGCTGTTCGCGCTGCATTTACACGACCAAGCGTGCCCGTGGTTTTCCGACATTGCTAATTATATAGCATCTGGAATAACCCCGCCATTTCAAAACAAGACTCTCAAAAGCTGATTCTTCCGGGATTTAGTAACCTACTTCTGGGAGGATCCATATCTTTTCAAACACTATGCCGATTTAATAATCAGGCGACGCATGACCAAATCTGAGGCTATCAAATCGTCAGAAAATGTCATGAATCAGAATACGGAGGTCATTATGGCCCCACTCGAACAGCTCATAAGGTTCTCGAGTGTGGGTTCTATTGGCCTACTATTTATGAGGATTGTTTTGTGTTTGTTAGAGCTTGCGACAGGTGCCAGAGGTTAGGGAACATTTCTAAGAGGGATAAAATGTCTCAGAAAGGAATTTTCACTCTTGAGATCTTAGGGACCGTTTCCACCATCTGGTGGAAACCTCTATATTCTTGTAGATATCGATTACGTGTCCGAATGGGTTGAGGTGATTGCACTGCCGACCAATGGTGGTAACCAAGTCATCAAATTTCTTAAAAACAATATTTTCAATAGATTCGGTACACCTAGGGTCATAATTTCTGATGGAGGAACTCATTTTGTTAACAAATCTTTTGAAAGTCTCAAGAGACAAATGGGGACCCTCCAATAGATAGGCACGCCTTATCACCCCCAAACTAGTGGTCAAGTCGAGGTGTCAAATCGTGAAATCAAACACGTAATCGAAGCAACAGTGGGGAGATACGTAAAGATTGGGCTAAGAAGCTTGATAATGTTCATGGGCATATCGCACTGCATTCAAGACTCACATTGGGATATCCATACAAACTGGTGTTCGGGAAAGCCTGTCATTTGCCTGTAGAGCTAGAGCACAAAGCTTACTGGGCCGTCAAAAAGCTCACTTTTGACTTGAGAGTTGCTCAGGGCAAACGCAAGCTGGACCTCAATGAAATTGAGGAAATGCGAGCTCAAGCCTATGAAAGCTCGAGATTTTACAAAGAGCGGACCAAGAAGTTGCATGATCGCAAAATCCAAGCAATTCTATAGTGGCCAAAATTTATTATTATTTAATTCTAGGTTGATGCTATTCCCCGGAAAGCTGAAATCTGGGAAGGGCCGTATGAAGTGCTGGAAGTGTTTGAAAGTGGGGCCATCAGGATCTGAACTGACAAGGGCAACATGGTTGTGAATGGGCACATGATGAAAGAATATACCGAGCAGTTCGAGCCCAAGAAAGAAGTCCAATCTGTGACAGAGCCGGTCTATAAAAATTAAAAAGGGATCTAGCTGTAGACATAAACTCACAGCGCTTCTAGGAGGCAACTCGGGCTCCATTTAAATTAATTGCATATTAGTTGAATTTGTAACACCCCGATTTTTGGTCACCCAGGTCGGGATGTCACCGCCACACCTCCCTAGTAAGACACGGTTTCTCCGGCTTACTAAAGAGATGCAAGGCTAGGTATTTCAGTATTTAAAAATATTTAAAACATTTGCAAGCAGCCCATACGATATAGTCTCGAAAATAATAATATCATAATGCAGCGGAAATAATATTTAAGTATAATATTGCAGCGGAAATGTAAATAAGACCAACATGGTCAAAACACGGGTTAAACAGGCCCTTTTTCTTCTATTGTCTAATGCAAGAATTTAATAATAAAGTTTCGCAAAAATAAAGTTTCCCCCATGCATGAACGTGCTCATGTTTGTTCCACATACTCTGTAAGGAAAAATGAAAAATAAATGGTTTGGTCAGCACAACTTGCTGAGTAAGCTAACACATGCATGATCGTAGGGTTTAAAAGCCATTAATTTAATAATTATATAAAAGCATGATAATAATCATAAATAATTTAATTTAATAATATAACCAATTCGCATAATTAAATCATGGCACTAACCAATAGTACATTTAGCATAATTTAAATAAAAACCATAATTAATTCAAATAAAGCATTTAATAATTTAGAAGGACAATAATTAAATATTTAACTATCCCCATTACTCCCAAGATTTAGTATTTCAAGTATTTCACGATTGCATCGCGATATCAACAAGTTTAGCCGGAAACCGGCGGCCGCTGCCGTATCTGCCATACCCAGTACCACTCCAGAGCCTCGGGAAACCCATGTGGATATTCACGAGAGTGTAGGCCATATAGCTCATGCCGTTTTGGCAACATATGTCAAAATTTCGCGCGGGTCACCATCGTCCATAAAGGCACGAAGTGAATCGTTAGGAGGGCACCCTGCAGAGCATTCACCCCCTAATTTTAAAGATCAAGTTTGTAAAGGGGATTTACTAAATTCCAGATTTCATGTATTTATTTCAAAGAGTCTTCTACTCGTTTAAACCTTAAAGGCTAGTTTCACCATTTCGACAAAATTTCAAGATTTGACTCGGTCAACCACAGTTTACTCTAAAATTAATTTAAAATCAGATTAAGTTCAAAAATTCTGAAAATTTACCACTGATTCAGAAAATCGAGATGAACAACTTTTATGTTTTAACTTTTTCAATCCGAGATACCGAAACAGGTCAAAAACGTTAATTTCCGTCATATCATTAATCTGTCCGAATTTCGTGTACAGCAGTTCATTCCGATCAAGATCTACCATAGCAAATCAACTCCAAACTTAACGAAATTTTACAGAGACCTTCTTAAGACATTTTTCTACAACTTTCATGTTTGGCTAAAGATCTAAATCGGCTTAAAACTAATGTCGAAAACGCCTACAAGTTCGGACCTAAGTTCTGTCAAGAAATTCAAGATTCAAGTTTCAGCAGTTCGGTTTCGGGTGGATTTCATATATCAAATCATCACAAAAAATTATGAAACTTTTACAGGAGATAGATCTAAGCCTTAGGAACGTTTTTTGTGTTTTAAGTTTTTTTGTTTGAAGACGTTTAAAGGTACGGAAAAATTAGACAAATTCGCTGCGCTGGTAGAAATCGTATGTTGACAAATTTATGGAAGTTTCGATTAAGCTTTTAGTTTTACGTGTTTTAATTAATCCCAAAACCATGTAAGTGTCAGCTTATAGATTCATAGTCGTCCGGGATCGTCGAGTTCGGAGGCGTGGCTTCCAGTCCACCGTTTATCCTCTCCGTTCGTCGGGTTCTTCGTTCTAGATCCGATTCGGGGTGTAGAAGGGAAAAGAAGAGAATTAGGGTTTCGTTTTTGAGTTAACAACGAGATGGATGAACGGATCAGACTTACCACGACGTTGGAGATCTCTCGAATTCATCCACGGCAGTCCTTGCTCGGTTTTGGTGCCTCCGATGACTTCCGGATCTAGGGTTTTGTGTATAGAGAGTATCGTAGGGTTTTGAAAAGTATTCGGGGCCTCCAAGAGGTCTTATTTATAGGTAAACATGACCTAGGGACGTCCAAGGTCGGCCTTGGGGAGTCTCGAGCCGAAAGGTATTCAACCGAAGTCGGAAAATCCGGATTCGGGCGAGTGAATCTCGCAACCGGCGAATCTGTCAGGTGGCGCAGTCGTGGCGCGCCGTTTCCCTATTGACCGTGCGGCCACCGCGCGGCACTCGCCTGGACTTTGGTCCGGGCGGGTCGTGCGATCCGTCGTGCATTTCCTCCTCTCTTTCGGACTTCTATCCCCCTATGCTCCCGGATTCCGATTTCCGGGGTATCTTCGGGTTCCTATTTCCTCTCTAAATTTTTACTCGGGTCTAATTGCATGTTTGGACTCGAATTCTCGAGTTCACTGGTGTCGGGTTTCGGTGTGCAATTTATTTAATTGTCTTTTAATTCTTTTTATTTAATTAAATTCCTTTAATTCCTTTTTAAGTTAAATTTCATTTCTCATTTCCTTATCATTATTCACTTATTTGCTGAATTTATTTCTTTATTGTATTTATTTTATTTATTGTTTATTTATTTAATTATTGTTTTATGTTGCAAAATTCTCGGGTATTACAGAATTATTCTGAGCAATAAAGTATCCAAAAATCTACTAAACAATTTGAGTACTAGCACTCTAAATGTGAGGATGTTGATATTTGGAGAAAATCTGATAGGTTAAATTGTCTGTCTTGCAGGAGTTTGTGGAAACACCAAAAAGAAAAGTAAAGCTGCAAACTAGGTTCTCGGTTGGATTGACTGTACAACTTAAAGAAAACTATTCCCGAAATTTGAAGCAATTGGACTCCGGAATAATTTTTATAAGGATAGAATTAATCCAACCTAATTTATGCAAGATAATTAGTGTGCACCAATTTAGTGTATAATTGGTTTTTGCAAAAATCAAAACCCGTAAAAATTTAAAAATCTACATAATGTTTTTGACTCAAAATTTTCTAAGTCCAAAAAGAATGAAAATCGAGACTAAGGCCCACCTTCCCATAACAGCCCAGCCCCATAGAATTCGAAAATTCGACCAGCGTCCTAATCCTTGTCCCGCTCTTTCTGCATCGTAATCCATGGAATATGACGCATAGTCTTGGATTAGGACATATAATTCCCATTCACCCAACAATTTTACGTCGTAACCCCCTCTTCCTAGTCCACTTGCGTCGCAGTCCTTGTACTGCGGCGTACATCTGTGGATTGCGACGCAATCACTCAGGGCCCAGACCAGTGCGCGTCGTAGCCCTTTTCCCCTTTTGCCCTGCATCGCGACCGTCAGATCACGATGCACGTATATGGATTACGATGCAGTTTCGTCATAACACTCTGGGCTCCCTTATCTCTCTCTCACTGTCGCAATCCTACGATTGCAACGCATACCACCATCCCCCCCCCTCGCCCCCAATTTAAATATCCCCCTTCCCAGTCTTCTTTTCCACTTCTCCCTTTTCGACACTTAACTAAAAAATTTTGAAAAACTCTCATGACAGAAAACACCGTTCTTCATAACTTTGAGAACCAAATCTTAGAGAAATTCCGTCAAATCTTTCAAAAATCATCAATGGCGTATTCTTCTAACCCGGAACCTTGGTAAGCCTTCCTTTGTCGATTCGCGATTGTTTCAGCGTTTGTGTTGCGCAAAGTTTGGTTGTTGATTCTATGAGTTTCTCTAAAATGGAGGTTAAACTTGTGGCAGGAAATGTTTTCCAAGGGTGGGGAAG
This sequence comes from Hygrophila difformis, assembly GCA_030278955.1. Taxonomy (NCBI): domain Eukaryota; kingdom Viridiplantae; phylum Streptophyta; class Magnoliopsida; order Lamiales; family Acanthaceae; genus Hygrophila; species Hygrophila difformis. Next base: position 17,803,055 of record JAOANR010000011.1, read on the forward strand.
GTTTAACGAACATAGGCAGCGTTAGTGTAACACCCCGGATTTGATAATCCAGGCCGGGATGTTACCGCCACATCTCCCTAGCGAGACACGGCTTTCCGAGCTCACTAAGGAAATGCAAGGCTTATGGGTACGTAAAAGATTCAAAGACATTTCAATATTGAGTCCGGAAATTAATAATACTTAATTCAAAATACGGAAGTAATAATCATCCATGCACGAGATAGAGTAAATGCAGCGAAAAGATAATCACGGCCAACACGGCCAAACCTCGGGTTCAACAGGCCCGGTAAAACAGTAGTAAAATGCAGTGAATAAAAATGTTCATAAAAGTTTTCCCCTAAGTGCAAGTGCATGCGTCACTCGACATACTCTGTAAAAGAAAAATAACAACGGGTTTATCAGTATAAAAATATACCGAGTAAGTTAATCCCTAACTAAACAATTTAAGGGGTTACATGTGTTTAATTAAAATTTCATTTTCATGCATTAATTTAAAATTCATAGTTTACTCGCAGCGGAAGAACACGATTAATTTACTCAAGACGTGAATACATAATTTAAGGACTTAATTTAAAAGCGTAATTTAAAAGCATAATTTAAAAACGTAATTTAGAGGCATAATTTAAAACGTGATAAATAAATTCAGCATAATTAAATACACACACAAGCCTTTTATATTTTATCCCGCAAACTAAGAAGAGGACACCATAACGGGGAGATCACTAACGAGGCAATCTCCAATCGTAGGACCACTAACGAGGCAGTCCAAATAAATGGGAGACCACTAACGAGGCAGTCTCAAAGATAGTAGGACCACTAACGAGGCAGTCCAAATAACAGCGCGCGAGATCACTAACGAGGCAATCTCAGAAAGTAGGGAGACAACTAACTAGGCAGTCTCAAAATAATAATAGCATGAGGATCGGCTCAGCCTAGTGAACGGGATTTTTCGAAAGTTCATATTTCAATGTTTACAAAATATTCGATATCGCATTTCGTAGTTCGAGTTTTCTCAAGTTCGAAAAATCCGATTCGCCACAGTTTACGCCTTTCTTAATTAAAAATTCGTCTTTTAACCAAAAATTCTGAAATTTACACAGTAGCTCAAGAACACACATACAAACAACTTTCATGTTTTAAGTTTTTAGAAATAAGGTTTCGAAGTGAGTCAAATTCCGAGATCTTTACAAAAGAAGAATTCTGCCCAAAGGACTGATTCCGACACAGTTTCGTGCAACGCCGATTAAAAATTCATTTTAAAACCAATTGGTCCGAAATTTCTACAGGATGTACACAACACCTTAGTGAGCAACTTTCATGTTTTAAGATTTTGGAAATAATGAGTTTTAGATGTTCAAAAGTCGACACCAAAACGCTGCTTACGCGCGGATTCAAAAATCGGTTTAGAACAGGTTCTGAAATCGTCCGTTTTGACACATCAAATGAACTCCAAAATTCATGAAATTTTATATGCATAATCTAGACATAATTATCTACAACTTTTGTTTAGAAATGCAAGTTGAATCGATCTAGAAACGGGTGAAAAATATGCATCAAGTCGAGTCAATGAATCTGTCCAGATTTCAAACGTTCGGTTTTATTACAGAAACTTTACAATACGATTTGGGATATCAAATCTTTATGTCAATGGCTGAAATTTGGACACAAGGTAGAGAGTCTTATGAACAAAATCTATGTTGAAAAGTTTTTGGTTTAAATTCCCAAAGGTCGGGTTTTAGGCGAGTTTCTAAAATTGGTCGAAAATAGGGTTTCTGAAAACCGATTTTAGTTACGTGTCTAGATCTTAAGTTTTAAACGACAATAAACCACAAAAATTAAAGAGTAAGGTCTTAACTTACTTAGTTAGAGATTAGGGTCGAAGTGAGGGCTTTCCGGTCGTCCTAAGGTCGCGACGAACGGCCAACTTCTCCTATCGCTTTTTGTTCGTCCCCCGACGTGAAATCGTAGCAAAGGAAAGGATGTTAGATTTCGAGTTTTTAAGGTTTATGGACGAACTAAACACTATACCATAACTTACCAAAGGTCTAGAAGGCAGAGGCTTTGTCCCGGTTGTCCTGTCGTCGCCGGAATACTCGCCGGAAAGTGGACTCGAAAGGGTTTCGGCTTGGAGAGGAAGATTGAAGGGGAATGACTTATGTTTTCTGTGAAAATGGGGATGAGGACGCCCTAACACCCCCCCTTTAGCCTTTCCTAAGGCTGTGATCCGGTTGCCATTGATAGGGATCGGATTTTTGGCAAGAAAATCGCCATGGAAGGAAAGTTTACCCCTCCTGCACCTCTGGCGCAGTGGTGACGCGCACGTATAGGGATGTCCGCGCGGAGCACGCGCGACCAGTCCTGGGACGCGTCTCCTCCTGCCGCGCGGTGGCCGCGCGGCGGCGCGCGGAGAGCGCGTGGCGGCCGGACCGGCCGGTTCGGCGGTCCGCGTGGTCCGTCGGGTCTTTTCTTCTTTTCTCTATCGGTTTTCTATCCTCTACGTGTTTGGCTCGACTCCTCGGGTCGTTTCCGGTTTGAAATCTTTATCTTAAATTCGTTACGAGCTAGGGTTTAACGCTCGTAACATTTCCGTGCCGTAATTAATCTAGATAAATTAGTTCCAATTCCTCTTAACATTTTTGTGATTTATCTTGTGATTTATTTTGTGATTTATTTTGTGACTGAACTTAGAATTTAGATTTCCAAGCTGCCTACGTACCCTGTGAAGGGATCAAGTCATAACGTAATTCAAAACAATTTGAATTTGTTTTTCTCGGGTGTTACTTCCTCCCCCTCTTAAGAATACAGTTATGTCCACATAACTGTGGTCGGGTCATCTTGGAAGAGGATTGGGTAACGTTGTTTCATATCGGCTTCCAATTCCCATGTTGCCTTCTCCGTTTCATGGTTAGACCAAAGGACCTTGACCATCCTCACGGTCTTATTCCTCGTTACTCTCTCCTTCATATCAAGTATTCGCACCGGAACTTCCTCGTAGCTCAAGTCATCTTCAAATTCAATTTCTTCCGGTTGGAGCACATGGGTTGGATCGTGTACGTACTTTTTCAATTGTGAAACGAATCTACTGTCCCTATCCGAGATGATGTCGTGTGGCACTCCATGCCGGCGTTTCACATTGTCGACATACACCCGGTAGGGTATAAGGGGTAAGTCATGAGAATGTATTAACCAACTAAATAAGAAAAATGGAATAAACTAAAGAAGAAATGAAAGAAAAAAAAAATTCGGACCTCGCGCGGTGGCCGCGCGGTGAGGGTATAACACCCCGGATTTGATAACCCAGGTCGAGGTGTCACCGCCGCATCCCCCTAGCAAGACACGGATTTCCGAGCTCGCCAAGGAAATGCAAGGCTTGTGGGCACGTAAAAGATTTAAAACATTTCAACGTATAGTCCGGAATTTAATAATACTTAAGTCAAAATACGAAAGTAAAGGTTATCATGCACGGATAAAGTAAATGCAACAGAAAAGTAATCACGGCCAACATGGCCAAAACCTCGGGTTAAACAGACCCGGTAAAAACAGTAATACGGTGCAGAAAGCGAAAATGTCCATAAATAGTTTTCCCCAAGTGTATGCATATGCGTCACTCGACATACTCTGTAAAAGAAAAATGACAACGGTTGTCAGTATAAAAATATACTGAGTAAGTTAATTCCTAACTAACAAATAGAAGGGGTTACATGTGTTTAAACTAGAGATTTCGCTTACCATACATAAATTTAAAATACATAATTTATTTGCAGCGGAAAACATGATTAAAGGACAAAATTTTGAAAGCGTAATTTAAAGCATAATTTAAGATCCATAATTTTAAATACATAATTCAAAAGCATAATAAATACGATTATAGCATAATAGAACACTCACGCAAGTCTTTTACATTTTATCCCGTAGACTAAGAAGAGGACACCAAAATGAACACCAAAATCCCGTAGTCTTTTACATTTTATCCCGTAGTCTTTTACATTCGACCGTTTGACATATCAAATGAACACCAAAATCCGTGAAATTTTATATGCATAATCTAGACACAATTATCTACAACTTTTGTTTAGGAATGCAAAGTTGAATCATTCGAAAAATGGGTGAAAAACATGCATCAAGTCGAGTAAGGGAAAACTGTCACAGTTTAAAAATGTTCGGGTTGTCACAGAAAGTTTACGGCGTGATTTGGGATAGCAAATCTTAATGTCAACGGCTGAAATTTGGACACAAGATAGATAAAGGTGTTAGAAACAACTTTTATGTTGAAAAGTTTTCGGTTTGAATTCCCGAAGGTCGAGTTTTAGGCGAGTCTTTGAAATTGGATGAAAATAGGGTTTTTGAAAACCGATTTTTGTTACAAGCCTATATCTCGAGTTTTAAACAACAAACAACCACGAAAATTTGTGAGTAAGGTTTTAACTTACTTAGAATGAGGATGGGGTCGCTGAAAAGGGTTTCCGGAGATCCTAGGGTCGCGACGAACGGCCAACTTCTCCGATCGCTTTTCGTCCGTCCACCGACGTGAAATCGTAGCAAGGGAAAAGATGTTAGATTTCGAGTTTTCAAGGTTTATGGACGAACTAAAACCTATACCATGACTTACCAAAGGTCTAGGAAGCAGAGGCTTCGTCCCGTTTGCCTCGTCGTTGCCGGAATGCTTGCCGGAAAGTGGAGTCGAAGAGGTTTTCTTGCTTTGAGAGGAAGGGTGGGAGGTCTAGGGTTTGTTTTCTGTAAAGTGGTGGAAAGGGGCGCCCAAAATCCGACTTTAAGCCTTTCCCTAAGGCTGTGATCGGCTTGCCACCGATAGAGGTCGGATTTTTGGCAAGAAAATCACCATGGAAGGAAAGTTTACACCTCCTGCACCTCTGGCGCGCTGGTGACGCGCACATAGGCCTTTGTCCGCGCGGAGTGCGCGCGAACCATCCAGGGACGCGACTCCCTTTGGCCGCGCGGTGGCCGCGCGCATGCGCGCGGGGTGCGCGCCGCCCGAACCGGCCGGTTCGGGCGGTTTGTGTGGTGCGTCGGTTCTTTTCTTCCTTTTCTCGATCGGGTTTCTATCCTTCGCGCTCTTGGTCCGACTATTTGGGTCATTCCCGACTCGAAATTCTCATGTGGGTTTATCTACGAATTCGATCTAACTCCCGTATGATAATTCGTCTACTTAAACTCGTCCCGTCCTTCCTTAATGATTTTACTGAAGTTGTGTTTTGGTTTCTTCGGGTTTAAACGATGGGATGCTTTCGGTTATGTTTTTATTTTGTGATTTATTTTATGACTGAACTTGGTATTTAAATTCCCAAGCTGCCTACGTACCTTGTGAAGGGATCAAGTCATGACGTAGTTCAAAACAATTTGAATTTGTTTTTCCTCGGGTGTTACATCCTCCCCCCCTTAAGAATACAGTTATGTCCCCATAACTGTGGTCGGGTCGTCTTGGAAGAGGGTAGGGTAACGTTGTCTCATGTCGGCTTTCAAATTCCCAGGTCGCCGTTTCTGTCTCGTGGTTAGACCACATGACCCTGACCATATTTACAGATTTATTTCTTGTCACCCTTTCCTTGTAGTCGAGTATTTGCACTGGGGCTTCTTCATAGGTCAAGCCATCATTCAATTTGAATACGTCCGGTTGGGGGTACATGCGACGTGTCGGGCACATACTTCTCCAGTTGGGAGACGTGAAACACGTCGTGAATACGAGCAAACTGAGGTTGGGACGTTAGTCAATAAGTGGTTTCCCATTCCCTACGGGATTTCTTATGGTCCCTATGTATTTACGTCCCGAGGGTTTTCTGAGGTCTTGCGAAAGGAGGACGTGAGGCAATTCTGCTGTCCTTGTCAGGTATAGTGCCAGGTGACGCCCCATGTCGTTGTATTTCACTGTCAATGTATGCCCGGGTTCAGTGAGGAGCGTATAGTAGAAGAGGTTAAGCAAAACAGGAAAAATAAAACTCCCTCCGGGTCCCACGCGGTGGCCGCGCGGTATGGGGCCTCAGCGCGCGGCGAGCGCGCGGCTGCCCCTGCTCGAGAAAATAGGGCTCGCGCTCCGCGCGAGCCACTTCCCCTATTTCCCATTCGAGAACACACCCCCAATTCTCTCTAAATCCGGCGAGTTACCTTCCTGTTTGCTTGATTTCGACTTCAATTTCACTCATCGAGGTACGATTCTACTAAACCCACTTACTAATTTCAACTTTTATGTTTTGAATGACTTGATTTGTGAAGAGATTTAGGAAATTAGGGTTTGTGTACAAAAATTGGGGGTTTGTTACTTTTAGGCTTGATTTGTGCAATTTAGCAAGTGTACGTGGCAATTGTTGTTACTCTTGTTGCCTTGCCTATGTTTATGTTATAATGTGTTTATGTTTTTGGAAAATTCTTGTTGAAGTTGAATCCTTAGAAAGGCTGTGAAGTTTTTTGATGTTTGGTTGTTATTGGTGTGTGATTATTAGTTCGTTCCCCTGTTGTTTGGTGCTGTAGGATATGCTGTGTGGTTATTAGAATGATCGTTTCATTCTGTGGGTAATTTCCGTGTGTTTGTTAGTAACTTAAGTTTTGGTTTATTGCGCACATAACGTGTTCGACGAAATGCTACAAAGGGTTTGGGCACTAGTTTGAGCATATCCCATGTCTAGATTACCTCCTGGTTGGTCTTAGCAAACGGTAGGATTTGCTGTTCTTACGGTATATTCACGTTGGAGGTGTATATTGATGCCCCTTACGTATTTTCGCTTGACTTTTGTGTGGGACTTAGTCTTATAATCGGTATTTGGTAACTTGCAGGATGTTGCGCTTTTTGTGGGTCGTTTTGGCGTCTCTCATGTGTCCTCCGAGGACTAGGAGACGAGTTACTGATGAGGCTGGCCCCAGTCATGCCGCTCCGGCGATGCCTGATTCCGACGAGAGCGAGCCAGAGGAGGACGAGGAGCAGCGGGGCCCGCGACTCAGGGGTCTCCCGGACGAGGTGCGTCCTCACCGGCACGACAGGTTCCGGTTTAGGACGAGGGCTGCCCAGGACTTTTATTTCGACGAGCTTCGTCGAAACAAGGCTTACGTCCCTGAGAGAGGCATATATCCTCTTCATCTGGGCGATGACAGGGTCAGTGCAGTCTTGGAGTATCTGCAGTGGACCGGTCTGGCACGTCACCCCGAGGGCGTTGCCTCCGGTTATCTGGCTATGGAGGTTATCGCCAACATTGGCGGTCTCGGGGAGGATGACGACCTATCCCGGGTATGGGTCCGTGGTCACTATCTCGACTTCAGTGCTCGGGCGATCAATGTCTACTTTGGCTTGCCTGACGATGGCATATTTCGCCCACAGCCTGAGGGACGTGTTCTTGCTCCTGCGTGGAACACCTTATGCACCATAGTGCCTCCTCAGCTCGAGCACGGTCATGAGCTTCGTTTGACGACGATGGACTCCCCTTGGCGAGAGCTTGCTCAGCTGTGGTTAGGGCGCGTCCGGCCGATCACCCGGAGCCACATTGTCCTGGATCACGTCTACGAGACCATTTGCTTTATCGCGCGAGACGGTAGGGTGAATGTAGGAGCTTGTATGGAGCACAACTTGTGGGGTATGCGGAGAGGACGAGGGAGTAGGGTGATTACCCATGTTCACCTCATATGTGGGTTGTGCGCGGCGCAGGGGATTCGCACTACACCGGAGACAGACCTGTACGACCTAGCACCGGGCCGTTGCTACCGTATCCCGACTTATGCTGACCGGCGTAGCGCCTTACGTCGTGGGGCTCCCCGTGCTGTACTTCGCCCGCAGCCTGATGACGGCGGCCTGATCCTTGTTGTACCACCGGAGCAGGCACCCCCTCCTCCAGTAGTTCCACCTCCTGCTGTGGCACCTCAGGGGCAGGAGATGGCTCAGATGCTGCAGATGATGCAGGAGATGCGGGTCGGTATGGACGCCGGGTTTGCAGCTGGGCAGGCTCGTTATGACGCCATCAACGCTAGGTTGGACTTCTATCAGACCCATATGGACTCGTTTGCTACGAGGCAGGCTAAGCAGCAGGCCACCATGTCCGACATGTACGCCTATGTGGGCAGATGGACGACTACATGCGCCGGCAGTTCCCGCCTCCCGACCAGTGATGTCTCCTTTCATATTTGCGGTTTCGTTTAGGTTCTGCATTAGACGTACTTTGTTTAGTTTCCTCCTTATGAGGACGTTGCCTGCTGACTGGGATTTGAGATTTATATTTTCGTTATGTCATTGCCTAGTTATGCGTTTGACATGTGTTAGCTGTTTACTGCTGTTTTAGAATCATGGTTTAATTATTCTGTCTATTTTATGGTTTGAGATGTTCTGGGTTTACTGTTACCTTCCTATCGTATCTATATGTGTGCGGGTTGCCCAACAATACTTGCGTCGTTGTTTGACTAAACCGCTTTAAGGAACTTAGATAAACTAGTGTGATAAGATATACGGGGTAGAGTTTGTATGTTAAATATATAGCTGCTTGTAAGGGGAAAATTTTATTGAATGAAGATTAGTCTTTTGATAGGTATCGATTTATTGGGGTTTGTTTGTAGAGGTTGCTGGAACTTAGGCAGAATTTATTTATTTATGTATTTATTTTTATCTTTATTTACTTTTTTTTTTTTGGGTCTAGGGGTGTATGCTCCCCCCCTTGATCCTGGTAGTTTAAAGATTTTAAATAAAATGTATGGAATAATAAAAAAAATAGGCTTGTATTTTTATTATTCAAGAAATAAATTTTGGGGTTACAAGCACTCGAACGGAAATAGTAATGGTGCATCAGTATGGATCTCTAAGTCTAGAGTGACTAGGCAGGTACATCCTCGATGGAATCGTCCTCATCGCTGGATACGTCTATGGGAATGGGTGTCCCCACCGGGCTCGGGCTCGGAGGGAATATGTCAGCTTCTAGGCCCAGCAGCTCAGCTCCTAAGTGTCCTATTTGCATCATCAGTTCGTTATCCTTGTTTTGGAGTGTGACCAGTTGGGTTTGGAGTTCGGCGACTTGGGCCTTGAGTTGGGTTATTTCCTGATGGTCAGCTTCCCTAAGATGTCTCAGATAGTCCACGTTACTCTCTAGATGCCCCACTCGAGCCTTGAAGTGATTGATATGCTGTTGGGACTCGAGGTATGCGTTGGTCAGTTTCATCATCAGATTGGTCATGTGCGCGTTGGGCTCGGCCATCTAATGTCAACAAGGGAGGTTAGAGTTAGACATTTTTCAAGCAAGGTTAAGATGTGCAGGAATTTAAAACTATGTGAAGTATGCTTATGCAATATGCAAGTGCAAATCCCTTCCCCTTTAAAATTTAATTTATTCGTATGTTTAAAATAAATTGCTAAAGGTTGGGCCTCTATAGTGGGCTGATAAGTTTAATTTTTTTTCTTTTTTTGGCTAAAACATTGGGCTATAAATAAATTTGTGGACTAAATAAAACTAGTGGTCTTTAAAAGTAATATGCTTAAAAATATTACTAGGGTTTAAAATATCAGTATCAAAATAATTATAATAATAATATTACTAATAATAATAATAATAGCTTCAAAATAAAATTCCGGGCTCTGATACCAACTTGTAACACCCCGGATATGATAACCCAGGCCGAGGTGTCACCGCCGCATCCCCCTAGCAAGACACGGATTTCCGAGCTCGTCAAGGAAATGCAAGGCTTGTGGGCACGTAAAAGATTTAAAACATTTCAACGTATAGTCCGGAATTTAATAATACTTAAGTCAAAATACGAAAGTAAAGGTTATCATGCACGGATAAAGTAAATGCAACAGAAAAGTAATCGCGGCCAACATGGCCAAAACCTCGGGTTAAACAGACCCGGTAAAAACAGTAATACGGTGCAGAAAGCGAAATGTCCATAAATAGTTTTCCCCAAGTGTATGCATATGCGTCACTCGACATACTCTGTAAAAGAAAAATGACAATGGTTGTCAGTATAAAAATATACTGAGTAAGTTAATTCCTAACTAACAAATAGAAGGGGTTACATGTGTTTAAACTAAAGATTTCGCTTACCATACATAAATTTAAAATACATAATTTATTTGCAGCGGAAAACATGAGTAAAGGATAAAATTTTAAAAGCGTAATTTAAAGCATAATTTAAGATGCATAATTTTAAATACATAATTCAAAAGCATAATAAATACGATTATAGCATAATAGAACACTCACGCAAGTCTTTTACATTTTATCCCGTAGACTAAGAAGAGGACACCATACCGGGAGATCACGAACGAGGCAATCTCAACATAGGACCACTAACGAGGCAGTCCAAACAATGGGAGACCACTAACGAGGCAGTCTCAAAAAGATAGCAGGACCATTAACGAGGCGATCCAAAAATACAGCGCGCGAGATCACTAACGAGGCAATCTCAGATAGTAAGGAGACCACTAACGAGGCAGTCCCAAAGATAATGATAGCATGAAGATCGGCTCAGCCTAGTGAATGGGATTTTTCAAAAGCTCATATTTCAATGTGATCAAATGATCGATATCGCGTTTTCATAGTTCGAGTTTTCTCAAGTTCGAAAAATCCTATTCGAGGCAGTTTACTCCTTTCTTAATTAAAAATTCGTCTTTACACCAAAAATTCTGAAATTTTTACAGTAGTTCGAAAACACACACACGAACAACTTTCATGTTGTAAGTTTTTGGAAATAAGGTTCCGAAGTGGGTCGAATTTCGAGTTCATTGCAAAGAATGATTTCTGTCTTAAAAACTGGTTCCGTCACAGGTTCGTGCAACGCCGATTAAAAATTCATTTCAAAACCAATTGATGCGAAATTTTTACAGTAACTACAAAACACGTTAAGGAACAACTTTCATGTTTTAAGAATTTGAAAATAATGAATTCTTGGTACTCAAAAATCGACCACAACTCACTGCATACTCGCGGGCTCCGAATAGGTTTTAAAATAGTTCTGAAAATTCGACCGTTTGACATATCAAATGAACACCAAAATCCGTGAAATTTTAAATGCATAATCTAGACACAATTATCTACAACTTTTGTTTTAAGAATGCAAAGTTGAATCATTCAAAAAATGGGTGAAAAACATGCATCAAGTCGAGTAAGGGAAAACTGTCACAGTTTAAAAATGTTCGGGTTGTCACAGAAAGTTTACGGCGTGATTTGAGATAGCAAATCTTAATGTCAACGGCTGAAATTTGGACACAAGATAGATAAAGGTGTTAGGAACAACTTTTATGTTGAAAAGTTTTCGGTTTGAATTCCCGAAGGTCGAGTTTAAGGCGAGTCTTTGAAATTGGATGAAAATAGGGTTTTTGAAAACCGATTTTTGTTACAAGCCTATATCTCGAGTTTTAAACAACAAACAACCACGAAAATTTGTGAGTAAGGTTTTAACTTACTTAAAATGAGGATGGGGTCGCTGAAAAGGGTTTCCGGAGATCCTAGGGTCGCGACGAACGGCCAACTTCTCCGATCGCTTTTCGTCCGTCCCCCGACGTGAAATCGTAGCAAGAGAAAAGATGTTAGATTTCGAGTTTTCAAGGTTTATGGACGAACTAAACACTATACCATGACTTACCAAAGGTCTAGGAAGCAGAGGCTTCGTCCCGTTTGCCTCGTCGTTGCCGGAATGCTTGCCGGAAAGTGGAGTCGAAGAGGTTTTCTTGCTTGGAGAGGAAGGGTGGGAGGTCTAGGGTTTGTTTTCTGTAAAGTGGTGGAAAGGGGCGCCCAAAATCCGACTTTAAGCCTTTCCCTAAGGCTGTGATCGGCTTGCCACCGATAGAGGTCGGATTTTTGGCAAGAAAATCACCATGGAAGGAAAGTTTACACCTCCTGCACCTCTGGCGCGCTAGTGACGCGCACATAGGCCTTTGTCCGCGCGGAGTGCGCGCGAACGATCCAGGGACGCGACTCCCTTTGGCCGCGCGGTGGCCGCGCGCATGCGCGCGGGGTGCGCGCCGCCCGAATCGGCCGGTTCGGGCGGTTTGTGTGGTGGGTCGGTTCTTTTCTTCCTTTTCTCGATAGGGTTTCTATCCTTCGCGCTCTTGGTCCGACTTTTTGGGTCATTCCCGACTCGAAATTCTCATGTGGGTTTATCTACGAATTCGATCTAACTCCCGTATGATAATTCGTCTACTTAAACTCGTCCCGTCCTTCCTTAATGATTTTACTGAAGTTGTGTTTTGGTTTCTTCGGGTTTAAACGATGGGATGCTTTCGGTTATGTTTTTATTTTGTGATTTATTTTATGGCTGAACTTGGTATTTAAATTCCCAAGCTGCCTACGTACCCTGTGAAGGGATCAAGTCATGACGTAGTTCAAAACAATTTGAATTTGTTTTTCCTCGGGTGTTACAGAGGGGCATTCCCCGCGCGGCTGCGGCAGTCCGAAAAAAGACTCGCGCGCAGCGTGTCAGCCCCATTCTCCTTCAATCCTTCCGAGACAACACCCCCAACTCTCTCTCAATTCGGCGACTTACCTCCCCGTTCGCTTGATTTCGGCTTCAATTTCGCTTACCAACACTACGAAAAAAAGAGTTTTAGTGAGGAAAACAGTTGTCACTAACTTGTCACTAAAAATTCTGTCACTAGCTTTAGTGACAAAATTCTGTCACTAAATCTAGTTGTTTTGTCACTAAATCTAGTGACACAATTTTTAGTGACAATTGTTTTCTTCACTAAAAATCTTTTTTTTTGTAGTGCAAGGTATGAATCTATTAAACCCACATACTAATTTCAGTTTGTATGCCACGATTCGTTCGATTTTGTGGCATGTCTTAGATTCTAGGGTTTTGGAAGAAATTTGGGGATTTGTTAGTTTTAGGCTTGATTTATGCAAATTAGCAATCATATGTGATAATTGATGTTACTCTTGTTGCCTTGCTAGTGTTTATGCCACAATGTGTTTATGTTTTTGGCAAATTTTTGTTGGATTTGAATTCTTAGGAAGAATATGAAATTTTTGATTTTTGGTTGGTAATTGGGGTGTGATCATTAGTTCATTTTTATTGTTTGGGTGCCGTAAGGTAATGATGAGTTGTTATTTGAGCAATCGTTTCATTTTGTGGGCAATTTCCATGTGTTTGTTAGTAGCTTAGAATTTAGTTTATTGCGCACATAACGTGTTCGACGAAATGCCACAAAGGTTTCGGAATTTGTTTGGGCATATCCTTTGTTTAGAATACCTTCCGGTTTGTCTTAATGAACGATTAGATTTGATGTTCTTATGGAACACTCACGTTTAGACCTGGCAATATGGGTAAACAGGTCGTGTATGTTATACGTGTCAAGTACCTGTTTACCTGTTTGATCTGTATCTGTACACGACCTATTTTTAGAATTTACCCGTATTTCAAAACCTGTACACGACCTATTTCAAAAACGGATCACATGCGTGTCGACCTGTATACACGTGAATTTGAACATGTGGACACACGTGTCGAATTTACCTGTGACATGTTTACCTGTATTTTACCTGTTTACTTCTATTCTACTAACTTATATTAAATTACTTTTTAAACTTTTAAAATAAAATATAAAATATTACATTCCCCTAATTCAAATCTTAAAATTCCTAATAGACTTAGCAATTCATCTTCAAACATTCAAATACAAAAGTTCAAACTTAAAAAAAAAAAATCCAAAGTTCAAATCCAATATTAAACATAAAGTTTACCTTGTGCGTATTTTATTTAAATTTAGTTCTATTGTACTTAAATATATATAGGTAAAATACAGATATGTGTCTGATTCAGATAACAGGTGACCTGTATAAAAAAACAGGTCAATTCGGGTAAAAAACAGGTCAATTCGGGTAAAACAGATAAACCTGCATTTGACCCAAATTGTATTCGTGTACTAAACGGGTCGACCTGTTTTGACCCGTATCTGTTTTTTGAAGACCCGTACATGTAAAACACAGGTCGTGTACGTGTCGTGTCTACGTGTATTTACCCACATTGCCGGGTCTACTCACGTTGGAAGTCTATATTGATGTCCCTTGCGTATTTCTGCTTGAGTTATTGTGTGGAATTAGTCTTATAATTGGTATTGGATAATTTGCAGGATGTTGCTCTTTTTGTGGGTTGTTTTGGCGTCTCTCATGTGTCCTCCGGGGGCCAAGAGACGAGCTACTTGGCGCGATGCGGCTGGCCCTAGCACTGCCGCTCCGGTGATGCCAGATTTTTATGAGAGCGAGTCCGAGGAGGACGAGGAGCAGCGGGGCCCGAGACTCAAGGGTCTCCCTGACGAGGTGCATCCTCACCCGCATGACAGGTTTCGTTTTAGGACGAGGGTCGCCCAGGACTTTTATTTCGACGAGCTTCGTCGAAACAGGGCTTAAGTCCCCGAGAGAGGCATATATCCTGATCATTTGGGCGATGATAGGGTCAGTGCGGTCTTGGAGTACTTGCAGTGGACTGGACTCGCACGTCATCCCGAGGGCATTGCCTCCGGTTATCTGGCTATGGAGGTTATCGCCATCATTGGCGGTCTTGGGGAGGGTGACGACTTATCTCGAGTATGGGTTCGTGGTCGCTATCTCGACTTCAGTGCTCGGGCGATCAATGTCTATTTCGGTCTGCCCGACGATGGTGCATTCCGTCCACAGCCTGAGGGCCGTGTTCTTACTCCTGCATGGGACGTCTTATGCACCGTGGTGGCTCCTCAGCTCGAGCACGATCATGAGCTGTGTTTGACGACGATGGACACCCCTTGGCGAGAGCTCACCCAGATATGGTTAGGGCGCGTCAGGCCAATTACCCGGAGCCATATCGTCCTGGATCACGTCTATGAGACCATTTTCTTTATCGCGCGAGGCGGTAGGGTGAATGTGGGAGCTTGTATTGAGGACAATTTGAGGGGTATGCGGAGAGGACGAGGGAGTAGGGTGATTACCCATATTCACCTCATTTGTGGCTTGTGCGCGGCGCAGAGGATTCGCACGACACCGGAGACAGATCCGTACGAGTTAGCAGCGGGTGGTTGTTACCGTATCCCGACTTACGCTGCTCGGCGTAACGCCTTACGTCGTGGAGTTCCTCGGGCTGTTCTTCGCCCGCAGCCTGATGATGGCGGCTTGATTCTAGTTGTACCTCCGGAGCAGCCACCCCCTCCTCCAGTAGTTCCACCTCCTGCAATAGCGCCTCAGGGCCAGGAGATGACTCAGATGCTGCAGATGATGCTGGAGATGTGGGTCGGTATGGATGCCGGGTTTGCAGCTGGGCAGGCTCGTTATGACGCCTTAGACGCTAGGTTGGACTTCTACCAGGCCCGTATGGACTCGTTTACTACGAGGCAGGCTCAGCAGCAGGCCACTATGTCCGACAGGTATGCCTATATGCGGCAGATGGATGACTACATGCGTCGGCAGTTCCCGCCTACCGATCAGTGATTTTTCGTATTCGCATTTTCATTTAGGTTTCGTAGAAGACGTATTTTGTTTAGTTGTCTCCTTATGAGGATGTTTCTGCTGACTGGGATTCATAGTTTATGTTTCCGTTGTGTTATTATTGCCTAGTTACTTGTTTGACTTGCGTGAGTTGTTTGTCGCTGTTGAGATATTCTGGATTCATTGTTACATTCTTATCGCATTTATATGTGTGTGGGTTGCCCAACAATACTTGCATCGTTGTGGGACTGAGCCGCTTCAAGGTAATTAGGTAAAATAATGTGATAAGGTATAAAAGATAAAATTAAATAGATATACATATTTATAAAATAATTGCTCGTAAGGAAACTTTTATTAAATAAAGAATGGTATTAACAGGTATCAATCCATTAGGACCTGTTAGTAGAGGTCGTTGGAACTTAGTGTATTGTTTGTTGTCGTTGGGGGTTGTTCACTACTTGTCGTTTTTTGTTTTTTTTTTTTTGGTGTGAACAGTAACTTGTTCGTTTTTTTTTCCGAAAATCTAGGGTCTAGGGTTTAGGGTTTTCAGGGTTTGGGGTACCCTTATTTGTTTATTTACCTTATATAATAATGATATATATATTTGTGTTGTTTATTTATTATTACCTTGTTATTTTATTTGATTGAGTTTTAACAAGGTAATTGAAGGGAAAATAATTTAAATAAATGTGAGGAATAATTTAAATATACTTGTGTAAAATAAATGCTTGTATATTTATTACTCAATGGAAACCTTTATTTGGGTTAAAAGCATTGGAAGCAGAAATCTAATAATAATAATAGTGCATCAATATGGATCTCTAAGTCTAGAGTGAATAGGTAGGTGCCTCTCCGATGGGATCGTCCTCCTCGCTGGATACGTCAATCGGGGTGGGTGTCCCAACAGGCTTGGGGCTCGGAGGAAATACATCAGCTTCTAAGCTCAGCAGTTCCGCTCCTAAGTGCCCTACTTGCATCATCAGTTCGTTATCCTTGTTTTGAAGTGCAACCACTTGGGTTTGGAGTTCGGCGACTTGGGCCTTGAGTTGGGTTATTTCATGATGGTCAGCTTCCCTAAGATGCCCCAAATGGGCCACGTTACCCTCTAGTTGCCTTACTCGAGCCTTGAAGTGATTGATGTGCTGTTGGGACTCGAGGTATGCGTTGGTCAGTTTCATCATCAGATTGATCATGTTTGCATTGGGTTCGGCCATCTAATGTCAACAAGGGAGGTTAGAGTTAGACATATATCAAGCAAAGTCAAGATATGCAGAAATTTAAATCTATATGAAATATGCATATGCAATCCCCCCCCCCCCAATAGAGATTTATTTAATGTGTTTTTAATTTAAATTGATCATGGATTTAAGTAGTTAAAAGGTTGGGCCTCTATATTGGGCTGAAATTAATAACTTGGGCTAAAAATAATACTAGTAGTTAAAAATAATTAAAAATAATACTAGGTTTTAAAATAATGGTTTAAAAATAATAATAGTAGCTTTAAAATTTTCCGGGCTCTGATACCAACTTGTAACACCCCGGATTTGATAACCCAGGCCGGGATGTTACTGCCACATCTCCCTAGCGAGACACGGCTTCCCGAGCTCACTAAGGAAATGCAGGGCTTATGGGTACGTAAAAGATTTAAAAACATTTCAATATTGAGTCCGGAAATTAATAATACTTAATTCAAAATACGGAAGTAATAATCATCCATGCACGAGATAGAGTAAATGCGGCGGAAAGATAATCACGGCCAAACCTCGGGTTCAACAGGCCCAGTAAAACAGTAGTAAAATTCAGTGAATAAAAATGTTCATAAAAGTTTTCCCCCAAGTGCAAGTGCATGCGTCACTCGACATACTCTGTAAAAGAAAAATAACATGGGTTTATCAGTATAAAAATATACCGAGTAATTTAATCCCTAACTAAACAATTTAAGGGGTTACATGTGTTTAATTAAAATTTCACTTTCATGCATTAATTTAAAATTCATAGTTTACTCGCAGCGGAAGAACGCGATTAATTTACTCAAGACGTGAATACATAATTTAAGGACTTAATTTAAAAGCGTAATTTAAAAGCATAATTTAAAAACGTAATTTAGAGGCATAATTTAAAACGTGATAAATAAATTCAGCATAATTAAATACACACAAAGTCTTTTATATTTTATCCCGCAAACTAAGAAGAGGACACCATACCGGGGAGATCACTAACGAGGCAATCTCAAATCGTAGGACCACTAACGAGGCAGTCCAAATAAATGGAAGACCACTAACGAGGCAGTCTCAAAGATAGTAGGACCACTAACGAGACAGTCCAAATAACACAGCGCGCGAGATCACTAACGAGGCAATCTCAGATAGTAGGGAGACCACTAACTAGGCAGTCTCAAAATAATAATAGCATGAGGATCGGCTCAGCCTAGTGAACGGGATTTTTCGAAAGTTCATATTTCAATGTTTACAAAATATTCGATATCGCATTTCGTAGTTCGAGTTTTCTCAAGTTCGAAAAATCCGATTCGTCACAGTTTACGCCTTTCTTAATTAAAAATTTGTCTTTTAACCAAAAATTCTGAAATTTACACAGTAGCTCAAGAACACACATACAAACAACTTTCATGTTTTAAGTTTTTGGAAATAAGGTTTTGAAGTGAGTCAAATTCCGAGATCTTTACAAAAGAAGAATTCTGCCCAAAGGACTGATTCCGACACAGTTTCGTGCAACGCCGATTAAAAATTCATTTTAAAACCAATTGGTCCGAAATTTCTACAGGATGTACACAACACCTTAGTGAGCAACTTTCATGTGTTAAGATTTTGGGAATAATGAGTTTTAGATGTTCAAAAGTCGACACTAAAACGCTGCTTACGCGCGGATTCAAAAATCGGTTTAGAACAGGTTCTGAAATCGTCCGTTTTTACACATCAAATGAACTCCAAAATTAATGAAATTTTATATGCATAATCTAGACATAATTATCTACAACTTTTGTTTAGAAATGCAAGTTGAATCGATCTAGAAATGGGTGAAAAATATGCATCAAGTCGAGTCAATTTATCTGTCCAGATTTCAAACGTTCGGTTTCATTACAGAAACTTTACGGTACAATTTGGGATATCAAATCTTTATGTCAATGGCTGAAATTTGGACACAAGGTAGATTAGAGTCTTATGAACAAAATCTATGTTGAAAAGTTTTTAGTTTGAATTCCCGAAGGTCGGGTTTTAGGCGAGTTTCAAAATTGGTCGAAAATAGGGTTTTTGAAAACCGATTTTAGTTACGTGTCTAGATCTTAAGTTTTAAATGACAATAAATCACAAAAATTGAAGAGTAAGGTCTTAACTTACTTAGTTAGAGATTAGGGTCGAAGTGAGGGCTTTCCGGTCGTCCTAAGGTTGCAACGAACGGCCAACTTCTCCGATCGCTTTTTGTTCGTCCCCCAACGTGAAAACGTAGCAAAGGAAAGGATGTTAGATTTCGAGTTTTTAAGGTTTATGGACGAACTAAACACTATACCATAACTTACCAAAGGTCTAAAAGGCAGAGGCTTCGTCCCGGTCGTCCCATCGTCGCCGGAATACTCGCCGGAAAGTGGACTTGAAAGGGTTTCGGCTTGGAGAGGAAGATTGAAGGGGAATGACTTATGTTTTCTGTGAAAATGGTGATGAGGACGCCCCAACACCCCCCTTTAGCCTTTCCTAAGGCTGTGATCCGGTTGCCATTGATAGGGATCGGATTTTTGGCAAGAAAATCACCATGGAAGGAAAGTTTACACCTCCTGCACCTCTGGCGCAGTGGTGACGCGCACGTATAGGGATGTCCGCGCGGAGCACGCGCGACCAGTCCTGGGACGCGTCTCCTCCTGCCACGCGGTGGCCGCGCGGCGGCGCGCGGGGAGCGCGTGGCGGCCGGACCGGCCGGTTCGGCGGTCCGCGTAGTCCATCGGGTCTTTTCTTCTTTTCTCTATCTGTTTTCTATCCTCTACGTGTTTGGCTCGACTCCTCGGGTCGTTTTCGGTTCGAAATCTTTATCTTAAATTCGTTACGAGCTCGGGTTTAACGCTCGTAACATTTCCGTGCCGTAATTAATCTAGTTAAATTAGTTCCAATTCCTCTTAACGTTTTTGTGATTTATCTTGTGATTTATTTTGTGATTTATTTTGTGACTGAACTTAGAATTTAGATTTCCAAGCTGCCTACGTACCCTGTGAAGGGATCAAGTCATAACTTAGTTCAAAACAATTTGAATTTGTTTTTCTCGGGTGTTACAGTTAGGGCTAGCGGCGGTGAAACCGCCATTCATAGACCATCGAGCTTTTAGGGTTCTGTGGGTTATGGCTTTGTTTCTCATTTGTGTTGGTTGAATAAAAATCTTGAACCTAAACCCTCAACCCTGTTTAAAATCAATTTCAAAATTCCTGAAATTATTTGATACCGATGAACACTGAGGTATTTATGTTTACCAATTTGTTGTTGGTACTGATTAATTGAATGTTAGCATGCCATGGACTCAGTTTTATTGCTTGTTTGCCCCTGTTTTATTCTCTATGTGACAAGCATGTCGAAATTTGTGAGTATGCACTGTGTTGTTCTTGAGTTGAATTTTGGTATGAGCTGCCTAATTTCACCACTGCTAGATAAATTTCTTATCATGAGTGTGCTCTGTTGCTTATGGTAAACTCTTGCTTGGCTTGATTTTGATCTGTATAGTGAGTCAAGTGCCATTATGTCTGTGTTTGTGCTGTCTATGTATCTGAAGTATTTGAAAGTGGGTATGCATAATGCTGTGTGCACTAATAGTGTTTGGGACAGAAAGGGAAGTCTGTAGGAACAGACAAAACCATGGCAAAAATTTCAAAAAAGCAAAAATCCCCATGTCAGTCTTGCCAAAAGACAACCCCTTAGCATTGTTCAACCATGGGTGGCTCTTTACTGTAACTCATCATACTTCTTCTCCTCCAAATATTCCTCTCGTTCACGATCACCAGCTTCCTCCTAAAAAACCTAACCCTTTTCCTCCCACTGAAGAATGTGGCCAAAATCTTCTTCGAAACCTCTGCCCTTACTGTCGTCTCTTCCCTCTTGAGTTTCTGTCCCACAAAAGATGACGGCACAAAGAAACCCACCCACATTTCCCTCTATGATCGGTTGGAAATGTGTTAACAAACCCTAACCATTTTGCATCTCCAATACCGAGCTCGTTTCATCTTCCGTCTTACCGCGCCCGCTTCCGTCTTCCCACACACGAAATTGGTTCGAACTGAAGCTTCCCAAAGAAACCAGCAACCAGACAATAGCTTCATTGCGTTGAGTTTTTGTTTACACATATTTGCATAAGGAGGAGGGAAAAGTTTGCAATGAGTACTTGTCAAATCACCTCACTTTTCGCAGCAAAATGTAAGATTAGAAAGGTAATTTCAAAACTTGTTATGTTATTCCTTTTCTTTTAAGTAACGGGAAATGTAAGAAAAATCCCTTCAAAACAGAATACACCACATTTACTCCCTCTATACCATTATACTTCACTTTTAATCCCTATCCCTGAATATTTCTTTTCTTTGGAAATTAAAAAAAATGAAATGACTCCTATACCCCTTAGTAAAAAAAAATCTATAACACATAGAGGAAGGGGGAAGGGTAATTGTCTCGAGTAGTCACATCATCCCTCATCTTTCAAAATGAGGGAAAGAGAGATTGGAAATGTTGTGAGACCCGCATGGATCATCTTCTCCAAATTCCCAATTGAAACAAAAACGAGCAGCAACCCATTTCTTCACTGTCAACATTTTCCGGCCAGCCACCACCGCCTCCGTTTACCGCTGCTGCACCCTTTTTCATCCCAGGCGAACCCATCTTCCCCGTCCGCCATTCATCTTCCCCAAAAAAATTGCAAATTGAAATTGGAAAAAGGAAAGAATCCCCAATTTAATTCCGGCAGCCCGCATCTCCAACACCTCCGATTCCGATCATCTTCTCCAACTTTCAACTCCAGCCGCAGCTCCCTCATCGCCAGAAAACCGTCGTCGCCACAAGCCTCCCACCACTGTTCTCATTTTCATATCCTCCGGCAGCCCCTCATCTTCTCCACCGAGGATAGAAAAACCCCCAAATTACCTCCGTCGAAAGCTCCGTTCCCCGCTGTTCTCCGCTTCCAGTCACCTGCTCCGGCCAATCCTCTTCCAGCGAGCTCACTTCCATCTCCTTAAAGCCGCCTGTCGCCACTGCCATCACCATCTCCGGCAGGCCCACCACCATCCTCAACTCACAACAGCCCACTCCGGAGAGCTCCGACAGCCAGACGAGGCTGCACCACCATCCTCATGCCATTTTTCTGTTACACTATTTTATTCACAAGTTTGGCTTGACTGTGTTGTTTTGCACAGCTGAATATATATTTTATTTTGGTCAGACGTGGTGTTTCATTGAGCACCCGAATGTGATGTTTGACAACAACAGATATGTTTTCAGTCCTTGAATATTGGTATGAATGACTGTGGTGTTTCGTTTTGCAAGTATAGTTTTGGAGTCTTTTTTATAGTTGTCATTTTTAATTGTATCCTATGAAGTCATCAGTTTAAAAAAAGTAGCATATGGTTTATGGTCTCTAATGAGTACTTGCAAGCTATAATAGATAAAATTATATTTAATCTTACATGAACAAAAACTTAATGTGCACAACCGTCAAACATTATTTAGTAGAAAAATGTCACCGAAGAAAGTGTGATGTTTTTATCTCCCTTACTGTCAGTATGTTTTGTTCATAATTATGGTGTTTCAGAAACAAAGTGTGGTGTTGGATAAATAAAAAATCAGTAACCACTGTCCAATCTTTACAAATAAATACCGATCTAAAGAAAGTAATCATTGTTCAATGTTTACAAGTAAATACTCATCCAAAGTAAGTAACCAATGTTCAATATTTACAAATAAACATTCATCCAAAGTAAGTAACCATTGTCCAATGTTTACATATAAATATCCATCCAAAGTAAGTAATCATTGTCCAATGTTTACAAGTAAATTCTCATATAAAGTAACTATTATCCAATGTTTACAAGTAATTAGACTATTGAATCTGTTAGCCTGTTAGGTGTATGAAAGTATGAGGCTGTTAGCTTCAATATGTGTCAAACCATCAAAAGAGTGGTGTTTTCCTTTCGTAACATGTAGTACACTTTGTTCATAGGGTCTCTAATGAGTACATGCAAGCTATACTAGTTAAAATTATATTTAATCTTAAATGAGCAAAAACTTAGTGTGCACAACCTTCAAACATTATTTAGTAGAAAAATGTCATTGAAGAAAATGTGATGTTTTTATCCTCCTTACTGCAGTCTGTTTTGTTCATAATTATGATGTTTCATAAACAATGTGCGATGTTAGATACACAACAAATCAGTAACCACTGTCCAATTTTACAAGTAAATATGGATCCAAAGTAAGTAATCATTATTCAATGTTTACAAGTAAATACCGATCTAAAGTAAGAAACCATTGTCCAATGTATACAAGTAAATATCCATCCAAAGCAAATAACCATTGTCCAATGTTTACAAGTAAATACCCATCCAAAGTAACCGTTATCCAATGTTTATAATTAATTAGGCTATTGAATCTGTTAGGTGGATGAACGTATGAGGTTATTAGCTTAAATATGTGGCAAACTATCCAAAGAGTAGTGTTTTCCTTTCGTAACATATAGTACACTTTATTCATAGGTGTGTTGTTCCAGATTGCAAATATGGTGCTGATGTTCTTTTTTTCACCGAAAATACGGATTTCAATAGAACAACAACATTCAGTTCTATTAACACCAATCTATTAGTAATAAGAACAATGCAATGTGTATCACCAACATTATTATGCCAACCGAGTATGTGAATGACATTAGTTTTACACATACTTGCTCACCACGCACCATATAATTATAAGATTAATATATAATATATTAACCATACAGTTGTCCACTTAACCATATATCATTTCAGTGTGACATGCAAAAGGTAACATATATTGAAATAATCCAGAACAATGATCATTTCAAACAATGAAACCATTTAAAAATAATACCACTTCAGTTTGTGGAAAACATCACAGTAACTTAAAAAAACATCAATATATACAAAAGTGCAGTCTGTGTGCAAAAACATCACTGTGCATGTGTCAATCGGGCAATCGTTTTGTATGCCTCTTTGCAGGTAGCTTGGTAATACTCTCGCGTCAGCATAGGCCACACCGAATGTTGTTTGTCTGGACTTGGGATGGTATACGTTTTTTCTTCCGAATTTTCATTGAACGTTGAAGATAGAGGTATTTCTTAGAGGATAGACTTCAAATGTTGAAACATCTTGTCATATGTATCAGCATAAGCCGCAGCCTTTAATACCTCTGTCTATTTCTTCTTATCCTTATAAGGGTACAATTTTAACACCTGCAATGACACCAAACTAGAATCTTTAAACACTAAACTGCAACCGTAAAACACCGAACTAACAAGAAGCATGACACTTAATAACAATACTCATTTTCATACTTAACAACATACACACGACTATATGAAACAATTCTTACCTCCTTTAAAACACTGATCCACATTTTTAAACTTTTGGCCTTCCCCTTTAAAACAATGAGCCACACCACTGTTACATCCTTGTTGCCTTCCTCATCAAAGTTATCGCATTCATCATCTTTCGTGTCCGTCTTTCAATAAACAATTCACCACTCATTGTCACTACACATACAACATTGTTTCACAAATAACATCGTATTTCTCAATGTCTGCACAAATATGCGGTGTGCAACACACTTCCATTACTGAAAGTGAATAAAACATCGAAGCATGCATAACACAACATACTATAGCAATACATATATCCAATACAATATTACTAGCAAAAAACAACATGCTTCATCCACTGAAACACGATACAGTATGTAAACATGTATAACACAACACAAATACCTATAAAAGTAAATATTCATCTAAAGTAAGCAACCATTGTCCAATGTCTACAAGTAAATATCCCTCCAAAGTAAGTGACCATTGTCCAATGTTTACAAGTATATATTCATCCAAAATAACCGTTATCCAATGTTTACAATTAATTAGGGCCCATTTGGATTGGCTTTTAAAAAAAGCAGAAGCCAAAAGTAGAAGCAGAAGTGAAAGCCAAAAGCAGAAGCAGGTAACTTTTGTGTTTCGATGGAATGTTTGAAATGCAATTTTTTTTCAAAAGTGTGTTTGGATGTGTAAAAGTTAAAAGTGCTTTTGAAATGTGTAAATTACCAAAAAAGATATGCTACTTATATAGGATAGATATATTTGTAGTGTAATTTAAATAAATTAATAGGGGCATTTATGACTCTGCACACATTACTAGGTGCTTTTGGTTTATGCTTTTCATAGAAGCACCCCTAGGCTGCTTCTCCCAAAGGCACTTTTGCAGCTTTTCGGGGTGCTTTTGCTTTTTCTAAAAAGCCAAAACAAACACTCTTTTTCTTCAAAAGTGTTTTTGGCAGAAGCAAAAGCCAAAAGCACTTGGAAAAAAGCTATTCCAAATGGGCTCTTAGGCTATTGATCTGTTAGGTGTACGAAAGTATGAGGTTGTTAGCTTCAATATGTGACAAATCATCCAAAGAGTGATGTTTTCCTTCCGTAACATATAGTACACTTTGTTCATGGGATCTAATGAGTACATGCAACCTATAATATATAAAATTATATTTAATCTTACATGAGCAAAAACTTAATGTGCACAACCTTCAAACATTATTTAGTAGGAAAATGTCACTGAAGAAAATGTGATGTTGTTATTCCCTTACTGCCAATGTGTTTTGTTAAGAATTATGGTGCTTTAGAAACAAAGTATGGTGTTGGATACACATCAAATCAGTAACTATTGTCCAAAGTTTACAAGTAAATACCCATCCAAAGTAAGTAATCATTGTCCAATGTTTATAACTAAATACACATCCACTTTAAGTAGCAATTATCCAATGTTTACAAGTAAATACTTATCAAAAGTAAGTAACCATTGTTCAATATTTAGAAGTAAATATCCACCGAAGTAAGTAACCATTGTCTAATGTTTAGAAGTAAATATCCATCCGAAGTAACCATTATCCAATGTTTACAAGTAATTAGGCTATTGAATCTGTTAGGTAAATGAAAATATCAGGTTGTTAGTTTCAATATGTGGAAAAATATCCAAATAGTAATGTTTTCCCTCCGTAACATGCAGTACACTTTGTTCATGTGATCTCTAATGAGTACATGTAAGCTATAATAGGTAAAATTATATTTAATCTTACATGAGCAAAAACATAATATTCACAACCTTCAAACATTATTTAGTATGAAAATGTAACAGAAGAAAATGTTATGTTCTATCTCCCTTACTGCCAATGTATTTTGTTAAGAATGTGCTTTAGAAA
The DNA here is from genome assembly GCA_030278955.1 of Hygrophila difformis. Taxonomy (NCBI): domain Eukaryota; kingdom Viridiplantae; phylum Streptophyta; class Magnoliopsida; order Lamiales; family Acanthaceae; genus Hygrophila; species Hygrophila difformis. The sequence continues at coordinate 17,828,868 of JAOANR010000011.1, forward strand.
CAAAGTGTGGTGTTGGATACACAACAAATCAGTAACTATTGTCCAATGTTTACAAGTAAATACCCATCCAAAGTAAGTAAACATTGTCCAATAATTACAAATAAATACACATCTAAAGTAAGTAACCGTTGTCCAGTGTTTACAAGTAATTAGGCTATTGAATTTGTTAATTATATGAACGTATGAGGTTGTTAGTTTCAATGTGTGGCAAACCATCCAAAGAGTGGTGTTTTCATTCTGTATCCTGTAGTGTACTTTATCCAAAGGTGTGTTGTTCCAGATTTCAAGTATGGTACTGATGATGTTTTTAGTCACTGAAAATATGGATTTCAATGGAACAACAACATTCAGTTCGTTAACACCAATACACTAGTGATAAGAACACTGCAATGCGTATCACCAACATCATTGTGCCAACCGAGTATGTCAATTAAAGTAGTTTTACACACACTTGCTCACACCACACACCATATAATTATCAGATTAATATAGAACACAATAACCACACAACTGTCCACTTAACCATATGTCATTTCAGTGTGACATACAAAAGGTAACATATATTGAAACAATCCAAAACAAGAAACATTTCAAACAATGAAACCATTCAAAAATAATACCACTTTAGTTTATGGAAAAAATCACAGTAGCTCCAAAAACATCACTGTGTACAAAAGTGCAGTCTGTGTGCAAAAATGTCACTGTATGTGTTGATCAGGCAGTCGTTTTGTATGCCTCTTTGCAGGTTGCTTGGTTATGCCCCAACCATCGGCATAGGCCACACCGAATGTGTTTTGTCTGGAATTGGGATGTATACGCTTTTTCTTCCGAATTTGCAATGAAAGGTGAAGATAGAGACATTGCTTGGAGGATAGAATTCACATGTTGAAACATCTAGTCATATGTAGCAGTAAAAAACAGCCTTTAATACCCCTCTTTATTATCATTGCCTTCCTAATCAGAGTTATCGCATTCATCATCATCTTCTATATCTGTCCTGCAATAAATAATTCACCACTCACTGTCACTACACAGACAAAAACCCAATACAACACTGTTTCACAAATAACATCGCATTTCTCCATGTCTGCACAAATATGCAGTGTGCAACCTATATTCCAATACAACAATACCATGCAAAAAACAACATCCTTTATCCACTAAAACACGATACAATATGTAAACATGTATAACACGGCAAAAATACTTATAAAATACAAATGCACATTACTAAATCACTATTTCATATATTGAACAGTGGAAACACTCATGATCTTTTCATGCAAAAGAAAAATACTCATTTACTTCCAACTGTAATCCAGACATGCTCCAATGTGCATTCCGAAAATAAAACACCAAAAGGATAGGTTTGGGCACCACTGTATATTTCATTTAACACCGCATGTACCTTCTTCTCTTGCTGCCAGCTTCCTTGCTCATCACAGTCATCTTGTTGCACATACGTCTGGCCATTTATCCCTCAAATTTTTATACAAGTCCAGAAGAAGATTCACGGCCTTAAATCGCACAAGATGCACCTCTGATTTGTAATGACAAAAAAAATTATCTCTTCTCCACTGTCTTGCTCTTCACTGCAGCTCATCATACTTCTTCCCCTCTTCGGATTCAACAGCTTTCTCCTAAAAAACCATAACCCTTCTCCTCCCACTGAAGAATGTCACCAGAGTTTTCTCCGAAACCCCTGCCCTTACCCTTGTCTCTTCCCTCTCAAGTTTCTTTCCCACAAAACAAGAGGGCACGAAGAAACCCATCCCCTCTTCCCTCTGTGATTGACTGGAAATGTGGTAACAAACCCTAACTATTTTTCATCTCCAGTGAAGCCAAGAAACTTCCCAAAGAAGCCTGCAACCAAAGGTACAATGCATTGAGTGGAGGTTCTTTTTACCCATATTTGGGTAAGGAGAGAAGATTGCAATGAGTATTTGTCAAATCAACACACCTTTTGCAGCAAAAGGTAAGGTTAGAAAGGTAATTTCAACAATTATTATTTTATTCCTTTTCTTTTATATAATGGAGATTTAAGTGGTATGTATTTCACAACTAGGTATTGATACATGATAACAAAAGTATGTGGAGATTTAACTAAAATAACTTAAATGGAGGGGGATTTAACTAGGATTTCCCCTTTAAGTAATGGGGATTTAAGTGGTATGTATTCCACAAATGGGTATTAATACATAATAATAAAAGTATGGTTATTTAACTAAAATAACTTAAATGGTGGGGGATTTAACTATGATTTCCCCATTAATTATCCGGGGTGTTACATAAGGTGTCCAAGCAGAGTTTCACCTGAAGGCGACAGTTTGTACACAAACTGAGCCGATTGGTTGGTGAGTTTGAGTTTTTATGTTATGAGGTGTTTTATCCCATGTTGAACGAAAAATTTCTCATATGGCTTTACAAGATGAGTTTGGATAAGTTGTAATGCATGATGAGATGCTTCAATTTAAACGCAATGATGTATGCGAGTTGGGGGAAAAATTCATTTTTGGTCCCGTAGAATTTTTCTCAATGGTTTCAAGGTTTAAAATTTTCCACTTTTGGTTCCGTTAGATTCATTTTTTTTACTTTTGGTCCCACCGTTAGTTTTTTTTTACCAAAAATCAATAATTTGACTCTTAGTGAGGTAAAAATACCATTTATAAGAAATTAAATCTTTTTAAAAATTGCTAAATCACCACTATATCCATTTTTAAATATAATCGACCCATACTAACCTTAACCCATTACCCACCCAAATTAGAAACCCTAACCCTTAAAAAGATTTTAGATTGATATTCACGTAACATAACAGAACACTTTTCTCAGCTTGAGGGAAAAAAAAAATTTTGATCGATATTACAGAAGAACCCTACGATCGCGACAATCTTCTAGACCTTCAATATTTTCTACGAAATTGAAACTACTAGCAGTCTCACTATGATTTATGATGAACTCTTAAAGTAGTCATAGGCATGGTTGGTACAAATTGAGTATCGATCTGCACCAGATCAAATGTCCTGAATTGTTCTGGGACCAAACCAGAACTGGATTAATTAGAATCTTATTTGATTATCGTCAATCAAATTGTGTCCAAGGAACTTGTTTCAGGCTTCAAAAAAATGTGGAATCCAGAGTTAATTAGATGTTGGAATTGTATCCTAAGCATATTTGAAAAGTTCTTGCGTCAGATGGTAGAGTGCTCACTGTTCACTGTCAAATTTTGTCAAATTTGAAGCTGTGTAAATCTTGTAGTTTGTTTTCTTATGTATTACTAATTCATTGGTTCTTCGTCTCTACATATGTTCTTATCGTGATTCTTTTTGTTGCGATTTTGTTTGTTTGTTTTAGTATTTGGCATGCAGATTTATAAATTGTTTTATAAATCTTGTAGTTTGTTTTCTTATGTATTACTAATTCATTGGTTCTTCGTCTCTACATATGTTCTTATCGTGATTCTTTTTGTTGCGATTTTGTTTGTTTGTTTTAGTATTTGGCATGCAGATTTATAAATTGTTTTATTCGGGGTCTGATAATAGGTTAGGGGTTGTAATGGGGCCGGGTAATGAGTATGGGTGGGTAACATTTAAAAATGGATTTAGGAGTAATTTAGCAATTATTTAAAAGATTTATTTTTTTTTATAAATTATATTTTTAACCTACTATTGGACAAACTATTAAATTTTGGTCAAAAACTAACTGTTGGATCAAAAGTGAAAAATTTCAAAACTTGGGATCAAAAATCAGTGACAGAAATTTCTACAGGAAAAAAATGGATTTTTCCCGTGAGTCGGTGGAACAACCATATATGGAGTGAATGTTATTGGGAAAAAAAAGGGGTCTCTCAAAATATGACTGAAGAACATGGTATGATCATTCTAAACAAAAGCCTATCTAGTTTTCAAGGTTTCATTCAGATTAAAGGACTTGACTGCGAGGAAACTTTTGCTCTTGTTAAAAGGATTGAGACTATACGTTGTTGCATGCTCATTTGGGTTCAAACTATCTCAAATAGACATTAAGACAATCTATTTTACTAGATACATGGAGAAAATGTTAAATACGTCCATTTTCTTTTCCAAAAATTTAAATTAGTCTTTTTTATTTTATTATCAAAAGAATCCGCTACAAATGCTAATTATATCTTAATCAGTCAATTTTTCACTTATTATGCCCTAATTGCTGATGTGACAATGATTTAAATTTAAATCTGACACGTGGACATAATATTAGTCATTTTTCTTTTATCTTTTACCAATTCAGTCCTAAACTTTTATTTTGTTCCATTTAGTCCTCTACTCAAATCAGTCATTTTTATATTAATTGGCGTCCAACTTTTTAATTCTTTCATTTCAGGCCCAAAACCTTAAATTTTTATTATTATTCGTCCATTTATCAAATAAATGCCCAACATACGTCTGTAAATAAAATTTAACACCCATCTCATACATACATTGGGTTTGACTGCCTTGTTTCCTTCAACAATAATCAGCACAATCCTACTTTGTTTCCTACCTTAGGAGATAGCAAGGTTTGAGTAAATGATTTAATTTTAATTTTTGGGTAAATGATTTAATTTTACTTTGTAGAAGGTTATGGATGCATGAAACCTAGACAATAAAATTCAGGCTATTTTTAATATATTTAATAATATTCGAATAATGTTTCTAATATTTTTTCAATAAAATCATAACCTTCCAAAAATCAAAATTAAATCATTTACTCAAATCTTGCTACGTTCTAAGGTAGGAAATAAAATAAGATTGTGCTGATTGTTATTGAAGGAAACCAAAACCAATGAACCATTGGTTACGGTCGGGTTGTTGGAGGGAGTCCGTGAAATCCCGGAGCTTGGAAGACCCATTAACGAGGCAGTCAAGCCCAATGTATGAGGTTTGGTGTTTAATTTTATTTACGGAAGTATGTTGGCATTTATTTGATAAATGGACTAATAATAATAAAATTAAGATTCTAGGTCTGAAATAAAATTATTTGAAAGTTTGGAGGCCAATTAATATAAAAATGACTGATTTGGGTAGAGGACTAAATGGAATAAAATAAAAGTTTAGAACTGAATTGACAAAAGATAAAAGAAAAAGGACTAATGTTATGCCCACGTGTCAGGTTTAAATTTAAACTCTTGCCACGTCAAGCAATTACGGGATAATTAGTGAAAAATTGACTGATTTGGACATAATTAGCATTTGTAGTGGACTGTTTTGGTAATAATATATAAACATGACTTATTTGAATTTTTAGAAAAGAAAATGGACGTATTTAATATTTTCTCCATAGATACATCAAGGAAGAAATATATGTATCACATTCTATTGGGTTTGAAAATTCCTAATTTCCTAATTATGTTTATAGAGTAAAGCGAGCTATTTATGGAATAAAGCAAGCTCAAAATCTATTTCACTTTTTCTTTTTTAGTTTATTTTATTTATTTATATTTTATTCAATGGATAAGTGCAGTTTAATACCCCAGTGTAAAAATACACTCGGTTCAGTACCCCTATACTATTATACTTCCCCTATGATACCCAACCAACAATTTAGTTTTTCCTTCAAAATAGGTAATTGGGAAAAGACCAGCATGCCCCTGAAGCTAAGTGGAGTGGAAAAATATGATGGAGGGTAGCAGAGTCTTTTTAACTTTATGTCATGTCCAAGCTCTCGGTATTGGGAACGCCTGCAGGGAGTTAATTCACTTCCACCCACGTCGCCCACAACCGCCGTGCAAGACCACAAAACCAGAGAAAAGAGAGCTCGATCATTCATTTCATTTCCCCCAACCATTTTCGTGCGTTGCAACTCGGTTTTGAGTGGAGAAACTAGTGTTGTCCTTGGCGTGAAGAATTGAAGTTGGAGGAGAGGACGGAGCAGTGTTGACGTTCGGAGAAGGAGTTTCGAAGGTGAGTACACTTAATGTGATTCCGCAAATTGTGTTCTTGGGGGTTGCCGGTTCGATTGTATGTTTGCATTTGTTAGCTTATCTTCCATGTGTGTTTACATTTGAAGTTATTATAGTGGATTGCGGTGTTGGATGTTTTGGAGTATTTGGAGAATGGGATTTCGTTAGGGTTTAGGGTAGAACGGTGTATTGTGGTCGGAAACTAGAGACCACAATTTGTTTTGAAACATGAAATTTTTTATTTAAAGGCCTGCGATATTGAATGGGCAAAGCTTGATTTAATTTTTTGTGTGAAATCGGTGTGTGGTTTTTGGTATGTTGTTTGCTGTGGTTTGGGCAAGGTACACCATTTCATACGTGTGTAATCATGGTGGAAAAGAATGAAATCTGTTGTGTTGTGCGATACCACGGTTCATGTAACAATACACTTGTGTTGGGGTGGTTTCTGAGATACCACCCCAATTCATGAACTACGCCACTTTTATATTTGATTTTCCAGAATTTGGTGAATATGAATGACTAGGGTTAGTTTTGGGATGGTATCTGAGATACGGCAGATTGTAGTAAAATACACGACTGTATTTGGGAGATTTTGTGCATCACGGCTGAATAGACATGAGGAGGATTGATTTTGGTGTGTATTTTTGAATAACAATGATGTTGGTGAAAGTAATAGATTGTTTTTGGGATGGTTTTGTGCACCACGATGAATAGAAAATGATACTACGGTTGCATATGGTGTTTTTGAAATGAGAGTATTTTGTGTATGGTGTCATTTAGGGTAGATCATATTGTTTTGAATGAAGTGTCCAATGACATGAGAGTGTAGTATTATTCTTGATTGAGTTTAGTATATTGTATAACTTGAAATATTGTTGATTCAGTGAATTTCATTGTTTGCACAGAATGGTGCCGAAAATGAAAGGAATTCCCAAGAAAAAGAAAAAGGTATCGAACAAGGAGGATGATGGGGGAGCAACATTAACACCCTGGTGCAGCCTCACCGTACTGCACGATGCCATGAGTTCAGTGAAGGGGACAATGACGGAGCAACAGGAAAAAGTAATCAAGAAGACCCCTTTCTACCATTTTGCAAAGGTGGAAGGGCCTTATAACAGCAAGACTAGGCTCCAAGCCCTTGTGGAACGCTTCGATGTTGTAAAGGACGCATTTATTTTTAGGGAGGGATTTTACTTGCCTTTCAAGGCTTGGAAATTTTCAGTGGTGTTGGGGCTCCAACACACGGGTATGTATGTGAACCCCGACTGTGATCCAAGGTCAAGCTTCAAAGAAAAGTATTTCGGTCGGGATGCAGGACAGATGAAAAGGCCGCAGATTATAGCACTGATGCAAGAGTTGGCTGGGACGGACAGTCATGTCGATTTCGCAAGGGCGTTTGTTCTGGTAGTTTTTAGTTCATTCCTATTTCCGACATCCTCCCTGACAGTACCCGACTTTCTTGTCCACTACGTAGACAAACTGCAAAGGATTGGGAAGTATAGTTGGGGGGATGCAGCGTATGATTTTTTTGTCGATTCTATGAGACGTTGTAAAGATGAAGGGAAGGTGTACGTTAACGGGTGCACTGTGGGTGTTGTGGTAAGTTTGTATTGTTAAATTTAAGCTATGGTATACTGTAGAGCAACATAATTATGCAAACAGAACACCAAATATACACAGAAATAACACCTTTCTTATTTTTCTCTGAATTTGTGCATGTATAGGGTTGGTTCTATGAAAGGTTTCCGTGTATGGCAAAACCCCTTGCACTGCCCATCATCCCGCCTTTTGTGAGATGGCAGGAGAGACACGGACGAATGGATGATGTTCGGGCGAATCTCCTCAAGCTTAGGGCACACCAGGTGCGGAAATTCGACATCAGTCAGCGTGAGAAGAAATTCGTGACCCAGGTGGTGCCCACTCCAGAGTCTTCAGAGGTGATGCAAGAGGACGATTGGCTCGTAGATGAGATACCCCGCAAGAAGAAGGCACCACCAAGGCTGGTAAAGAGGAAGGGCGAGGATAAGAAGAAATTTAAGGCGAACATCGAGGACGAGAGAGTGGACATGACTGCACCAATGGAGGTGGTAAACATTTTAAATGAATAAATTTAGTTTTTCTTTTAATTTTTATTACGTGTTGTAATTGAGTCGTGGTTTGGTACATATTGTACACGACTGTTGTATACTGGACTGCTAATTATGTTGGTACGAAGTTTGTATCACAGGATGAACCTGTTGGGGATGACGAAGAGGAGATAGGCAGTGATGAAACGAAGACCACAGAGACTGGGGATGAGGTGCCTGTGACGGTTGGATCAGAGAGCGGGAGCGACAGCGATGACCAGGGACCAGATCAGAAGGCTGGTTCGGGTACCGAGTATGATGTGGAGCAGTCTGGTGGCCAATCTAGATCAGAAGACGAGGATGAGAGTATCGAGGAGGAGGAGTCAGAGGACTTGTACGATATAGCTGTAGGGCCGACATCGGGCAATCAGAAAAAGGTAATGTCGGGTAAATTATGCGATGTCATCCATCGAATACTGAAATGACAGTATGCTCACCCTTTATCCGTTATATACAGTGGCGTTACCGGCCAAACGTAAGGCGAGAACCCATAGTTCTCAACCTGCAAAACGTCACGTTAAGCCGCGGGTTAATCGAAAGTTAGAAATCAAGTCACCTGTCAAGACAAGTAAAAAAAGGGGAACGCATGCAGAGAAAAAGGTAATAGTGTAACTGTGGTATTATAATGATATAGAATAGTGTGTATGTTGATGATTACTGTGCAATGGAAAATGGACAAGGCAAAGTCGTTGCGCAGAAGAAGGACAGAGATCTTAAGATCCGAGAGAAGTATGAGGGTAAGAGGGGCTATGCCGGGAGGCTTTCTTTGTCGGAAGATAATAGGGAGATTATCGAGCGGTTCATCGACGTTATAGATGGGAGGTATATTCACTGTTGTTTGGTGTTAAATGTATATTACTATGGTATTTCATTGTTTAATGTGTGGTGTGTTGCTGAATAATTCGTCGTTGGGCTTGATTACGACAGTGAGTTTGTATGGAGTCAGGGAATCTACGCTGTCCAACCCTCGAGTATTGTGCTGCTCCTTTTCAACCAGGCTGTTTGCAATGACTTGGTTGGGTGCTACGCTACATACCTGTGCAGTGACGGTTTTCGGGTTGCAAATGATATTCAAACGGAGACATGTGGCCGACCCGGTGACGAACAAGATGACCGCGGATGAGACGGAGAACTTTTCGGGACATGTGGCATTGTCGGGGAAAGAGGATGAGGTAGATAAGACTGATACTACTGTTGCTATGCCCAATACCATCCCCCCTGATGCTTCTGGTACTACTCCTAGCAATCCCAACACCACCCCCATATAGTTGGATGATAGTACCGTTAGTCAGCCCTACAGCACAACTGCTGATTCGATCCTAGTCACAACTGCTGACCCCGCTCCGTACATGCCCGCTGACCCCACCTCCCAGCACGTGCTGTGTCCAGCCCCTCTCCGTATTGTTGATGACAGTGCTGTGCTCGCCTTGCTAGTTGATCCAAAGAATCCCACTGCCACCGCTCCAGAGTATGCTGCTCCTCCGACAGTGGATCCGCGTCCAATGGACGTTGATGCTGACACTGCGACTGATCCGAAAGCTGGTGAGGTCCCCAAGGTTGGCACTATGGCTAATCCCGATGCCGATAAGGACCCACAGGCCGACACCCTGGCTGACCCTGCGACTGCTAAATAAATGACATTGCTAATTGAACTATTTGACGCGTAATTATTGCTTTTTGAATGGATTTGAAATGTTATGTATTGTGCGCAGATACTCATTTATGTGCCTTTTTTTGTGGTTTAGTTTTATTCAGTACTGATGGGACAGTTACTAGCTATTTTATTCAGCGCTGTGGTATTAGCTCTTTTATCTAATGTTCTTTGTGTGAGTCCGATCACTGTGGTATTGGTACTTTCTGTAGAAGAGTACATTTTTTGCAGTATATCCAGTGCAAAGTTTGAGTGGTAGTGGTGTGTTCTTGGGAAACCACATTAATCCACCGAACAAACTTTCATTTGAGCTTGCTCGGGGCATTCTACATCTTAAATTCCAAATAAAGACGGACATGTAGGCCTATATATGTTACGTAAAGCTCGACCATGTGAGATCAACACATTAACCCACCCATATATGACACAAACATTCTTGTATTGAAGGAATGGTGCTCCCTCTGAACAGACGAGTACATCTATGCCATAATGTTCGGTGTAGTTTAAGTATGGGGATGGTGTGTTCTTGGGAAACCACATTAATCCACCGAACGAACTTTCACTTGAGCTTGCTCGGGGCATTCTACATCTTAAATTCCAAATAAAGACGGACATGTAGGCCTATATATGTTAAATAAAGCTCGACCATGCGGGATCAACACATTAACCCACCCATATATGACACAAACATTCTTGTATTGAATGAATGGTGCTCCCTCTGAACAGACGAGTACATCTATGCCATAATGTTCGGTGTAGTTTAAGTATGGGGATGGTGTGTTCTTGGGAAACCACATTAATCCACCGAACGAACTTTCATTTGAGCTTGCTCGGGGCATTCTACATCTTAAATTCCAAATAAAGACGGACATGTAGGCCTAATATATGTTAAATAAAGCTCGACCATACGGGATCAACACATTAACCCAACACAATGATATTCATGCAACGATATCGAATATGAAGCCATCCATATTACAGAATAATCTGCGAAAGTTACTTTGTTTGCAGTTACATGGTATCACGTATTGAAACCATCCTTCCGAAGGATCGTTTCAAATACTGAAACCATATACAAAATTACAACCCATCAAATCAATACTGTACCAAAAATGTTCTGAGTAATATTACATGTAGAGCTGTAAATAGAAAAATAGTTCGTGAGCTGAGCTCGGTTCGACACGTGTTCGTTCGTTAATAGTTCGTTCGGTAAACTAAACGAACCGAGCTCAAACACATAATTTGATTTGTGTGTTCGTTCGTTAAGTTCGCGAACAGTTCGGAATTCTTTTTTAATGGAATATATATTATAAAAAATAAAAATTTCATCTAGTTGTTCTTTCCATTTTTCATTTTTATTAATTTCACATTTCTCTCATAAATTATATTACAATATACATTACATTTTCACACTTAATTTCATTCTAAAACAAATAAATTTATCAATAAAATAAATAGTTCGTTAACTAAGCTCGACTAGGCTCGTGTTCGTTCGTTAGTAGCTCGTTCGTAAGGTTAAACGAACAGAGCTCAAACATAAAAATTGGCTCGTTAAGATTTTTGGCTCGGTTCGTGTTCGTTCGTCAAGCTTAACGAACAGAGCTCAAACACTTGAAGCTCGGTTCGGCTCGGCTCGTTTACAGCTCTAATTACATGCCAATATGTGGTATACCACAGTGTCTAAAACAATCAGCACCAAAATGACACGGCTGTGTCGTGTGGTCAAAAATATCATAAGTCCTGCACCGAAATCAGATAAGTGGGTCTCTGTACTGCGTGTACCGGTGTGCTTCCTTGCAGGTCGCTCTTTTATGACCACCCTTTCGGCACAGCGAGCATCTTACCCTGCTCGTCTCGGTCTGGGATGGTATCCGACGTGTCTTCCTGCGGCCCGGCTGCACACGAATATCTGGAGGCAGCACGAATTCCTCCTCAATCCCACCGCCCATGTTATCACTTTCCATCAAAAGAGGATAGATCACCCTATCGTACGTTGCCTTGTAGTAGTCAACAGTGTAAAACGGATCACAGTAATCGTATTACCATGTATTTGCTCAATTGTTGCGCACCCGTGCTTGCATGGGATCCTCAGTAATTGCCAATATCCGCACGTACATGTCATCTGATCTACATCCACAGCATGTATTTTGCCATGGTCACGAACCTCGAACAACGAACCCGCCGCTCGCTGCAGATCCATATCACCAGATGCATTGAAATTCCTATTCAGTATTTTTGCTGGGGCCGGACACAGTTTTCCAATCATCCGAGCAACTGCCTCTCGCTTCTCATTCATCATCTTCATGATCTGCGACCGGATTTTATCAAGCATTGCACTTGGCGGCAGGTGTCTGGCCTTCTTGATCCAGGAATTCCAACTCTCGACAAGATTCGTGTTCATTACGCCCCATTTGTTGCCGGGGAACACCGAATTCGCCCATTGATGAGGACCCGCATTTTCAAGGAATGCAGCTGAAGCGGGCATTGCTTGAAGAATGGAATTCAGATGCCTAACCATCTCGTCGTAAGTTGCCGCGTATGCAGCAGCCTTGAATACCCCTGTCCAGTAATTTTTGTCCTTGTACGGGTACTTCCTCAGCACCTGTCACGAAGCCAAATTATAATAAACAATATACACCATGATACCGGAGTTCTACAGAACCTATACCACATTGAATTAAAACAATAACGTACAGAACTAATTGTTACCTCCTTTTTGAAATTCTCCACAAGGTGTCGAACACATACTGAATGATTACTCCCAGTGAACACACTTGGAATAGATTTCATCAAACCGGGTGTCGGTCACTGAAAAACGTCCACCCACCCCAAGACACCCGTTCATTGCCCCCTTCAAGGACGACCTTTAGCTCGTGCAGAACCATTCCCAGTTCTCATTCGTCTCCCCATCGACGACTATTACAGCATAGCCACAATCACAAATACAACAAATATTTTCACATATAACAATAAGCACCAACCTTGTAAGGTAAAACAACAACGTTCAATTGCATCAACAACTAACTTTGTACCTGCAAATGCTATTGTAATAAAGCCGCCCTCTGCATCTTTCCCCACAGCGGCCAGTATCTGCCCTTTCCACTTTGTTTTGATATGGGTGCCGTCAAGCTCGATAAGGGGCCGACACCCTCTCCTGAAACCATCCACGCAAGCTGCAATAGCTATAAAGACCCACCTAAATTTTTTGGTACCTTCAAATATCTCTAAATCCGCAACACTTCCTGGGTTCGACGCTAAAAGCCTATTGCAAAATACCCGTAGTTTGTCAAATGAGTAATAATCGTCCCCATGCAGTTCCTTCATTGCCACCTCCCTCGCGCTCCAGGCCGTGCGATAGCTGATATCCACTTTGAACGCAGCGCGAATAGCATCCACTGCATGGTTCGAAGTATAGTGCGGGTGGCGTAGTCGCCAGAACCAATGGATTAATTATTCCAATAATCCCCGAAGGGCCAGTTTCCAAACAAAAGGCCAAGAAATTTTCTGATGCATTGTATAAATTTTTCTTGCAGGAAACAGATAATCTGGAACCCCAGGAATCCCAAAGACTGCAAATAATGATCCGGATAGATCAAGACCGGACCAGCTCGGAATCCATTAACATGGATTCCCCACGTCGGATTTAAATAAAGATGGAAGAAGGCCTTAGGATGCACAAGGAAAGCCCAACAAGCATGAAGAGGCCCAAAAAGGAGCTCGTCGGAAAAGTGGCCGGAGAACAGCCGGAACCACCACCGGACGTCGGACAATATATTTTGTAATAGTGTAGAAAATAAGTGCATGCGAATTTTGGCTAAGGCATCGAAGCCAATTCGGTATAAGCCAATTCGGTCTAAACCGAATTGACCCCAATATGGTCTAAAACCGCATCGCCTCCATGCCTTAGAAAATTTCCATAGTCTCTTCAATTCGGTATACTCAATTCGGTCTACCATAAACCGAATTGATTTGACCGAATTGACTAAATCGCATCAGTATTATTATTTTCTCCTAAGACCCCAATTCGGTATTGAAGTCAATTCGGTATAAACTGAATTGCCCCATATATACCGAATTGCCCTCTGACTATTATTATTATTATTAGTATTAAGTGTAAGTGCTCAATTCGGTATAAACCGAATTGCCCTGATAGACCGAATTGACCTCTTCTCTCTTTTGTAATAGATAGGTTTGGTGAGACCAATGCGGTCTTTGGTCACAATTCGGGTTACACCATACTAATTCGGTATAAACCGAATTGCTTCTCCCTAAACCGCATTGCATCATTTTTAATGTAATTTTCATTTCTTTGCTTTCTAAGGGGTTTGGCTTATAAATATGACCTCTCCCTTCATTTGTAAACAACTTTGCTTAATATTGAAATCTATTCTCATATTTTCAAAGTTCACAACTGAGAACACTCTCTCAAAGGTGTTCTCCCCCATCCGTGTTTGTCTTGAACTTATGTTCATTTCCCTCACGCCATCAAGTTGGAAACTTGCTCAATGGATTGTCAATGAATGATGCACTTGAAGGAAGCCATTTGTCTTGAGCTTGACTCACTTCCCTTGGCAAGTTCGGGTCCCCTTCATTCATAAGTTTCTCTACCTTTTATCTTGTAAGTTAGTTTTATCATCCTACATCATATCCGCCTTTGTGTGTGTGTGTGTTCTTGTTCTTCATCAATCTTCATATCACTATCCTTCTAATCATCATTTTACCTAACTCTAAAATTCAGTCAACACTAATCCGGATATTGTCACTAATCAAGTTTCGATCTACGGCATATATATATAGAAAATTTGGTATCAGAGCCAAACTTGTTAGTGCAATAGGATTATTCACCATATTTCCGTGTCTTAGATTGTATTTCTCTTCTTACTTAAATCTAGAATACCCTAAAAATATTTGTGCCTTGTGACTCTCGACCATACCATTTTCTCCGTATCTTATTTGTTGTTGATGTTAGTCTTGTTGTCCTAATCTCATGTATGAATGTGCTTGCATGATTATTTGAGTTTATTGGATTAAATGAGATTATTGCTAGCAACAGTGAAGGGTTTTCGGGTTTGTGTTCTTGGTATTCATTTTGTTCTTGACAAGATTCATCTTGTTCTTGGCAAAATTTGATGTAATAGCATAGTTGATCTTGCATGGGAAATGCTAGTATATGTAGCCGTGATCATTAAATGTCTAACCATTTGTGTTGATTCGGCGCCTTGAACAGTGGGATTGGATTTGTGATATTGTAAAATATAGTCTGCATTTAATTCTCCAAGGGAGCACAAGACATCCAACCGAAAAAGGAGGAAGAAAGTCAAATATTGCGGGCCATTCTTTTCGAAAGCAATTCGGTATACCCTCAAATTCGGTATAAACCGAATTGGCAAGCATAGACCGCAGCAAACCTCCTACGGAAGAAAATTGCCAAAGTTCAACACCCCAATTCGGTTTAAGCCTCAATTCGGTCTCCCATCTAAACCGAATTGCCCCTAGATCGAATTGCCTGAAGGAAATTAAGCCTCAATTCGGTCTCCATCAATTCGGTCTACTGGTGTGTAATACCCGAGAATTTTCCAACATAAAATAAAACAATAATTAAATAAATAAATAATAAATAAAATAAATACTATAAATAAATAAACAAATCCAGCAAATAAAAGAAATAATAAAGATAAGGAAATGAGAAATGAGATTTTTACTTAAAAAGGAATTAAAGGAATTTAATTCAACAAAAAGGATGGATAAATGGTACACCAAAACCCGACACTAATGAACTCGAGTATTCGAGTCCAAAACATCCAATTAGACTGAGAATAAAATTAGAGAGAAAGTATGAACCCGAATATACCCCGGAAATCGGAATTCGGGAGCATAGAGGGATAGAAACCCGAAAGAGAGGCGGAAAAGCACGACGGATCGCACGACCCGCCCGGACCGAAGTCCAGGCGAAGTCGGCGCGGTGGCCGCGCGGTGAAGGTGGTTCAGCGCGCCACGGCCGCGCCACCCCACAGATTCGTTTGTTGCGTGAATCTCTCGCCCGAACGCGGATTTTTCGACTTTCGGTTGAACATCTCTCGACTCCAGACCTTTAGGTCGGTTGTGGACGCCCTAGGGATTGAGAATTCTATAAATAAGCCCCTTGGGAGCCCCAAACAAGTTTACAAAACCCTACAATCTTCTATACGTTCGAAACCCTAAATTCGGAGTCGACGGAAAGCACCAAACGGAGGCTGCAGCTTTGGACGAAAATCCAAGGTCTCCAAACGTTGTGGTAAGCTCTAGTCCAATAAATCTTTTCACGTTTCAATCCGAAAACGTATTCTAACTTCGGTTCTTTTCTTTCTACACCCCGTATCGAATCTAGATCGTAGAACCCGACGAACGGAGAGGAGAAACGGTGATCTGGAAGCCACGCCTCCGAACTAGACATCCCCGACGTTCATAGACACTGTAAGTTAACCTTACATGGTTTTGGGAGATTTTAAAACATTCGAAACCTAAAAGATTCAACAAGAACCATAAATCTGTCCACTTTTGTTTTTCTACCGACGCAACAGATTTGGTGAATTTTTTTGACCCTTAAAACGAACTGAAACGGAAAAACTTAAACCACGAAAAACGTTCCTAAGACTTATACCTAGCTACTGTAAAAATTTGGGAATTTTTGGAGTTGATTTGATATGTGAAAACCCGTTGAAACCGAACTATTTGATTCTAGATCTCGAAATCTTGGACAGAACTTAGGAATGATCTTGATCACGTTTTTGACATAGGATCTAGGCTTTTTTAGATCTTTGGCCAAACATGAAAGTTGTAGATAAATGTCTTAAGATGATCTCTGTCAAATTTCATTAAATTTGGAGTTGAATTGATATGGTAGAATTTGAAATCTTTAAACTGTGGTGCATTAAACTCGAACAGATTTCTTCTTATGCGAAAATTGGCGATTTTGACCTACTTAGGTATCTCTGTAACACCCCGGATTTGATCACCCAGGCCAGGGCATTACCGCCACACCTTCCCAAGCAAGACGCGAACCATTTCGAGCTCACTTGAGAAGATGCTAAGGCTAAGTTGTACCAATACTTAAAAATAATTTAAAAACCATTCAACAAGTGCCCGAAGGTTTAAATCAGAGTTAAGTCTAACATACATAATTTAAAACAGTGCGGAAGCTAAGGGCCAAACACGGCAAACATAAGTTTGGAATTCATAAAATAATTTAAAAACAAGTGCGAGAAGTCTTCGGAAAATTCCCATCCCAAATGTAAATGCCATGCGCTAATCTTCAACATCTGAAAAAAAATGAAACAACGTATCTATCAGTACAACGGTACTGAGTAAGTTAATGTATAGCATAACGAATTTTAAAGTTTTTTTAGAAGAGAGATTTAAAGATAGAATTTGTAATTTAAAAAGGAAGGACGAGTAAAAATAATTCCGGAAGATTCTTACACTTTGCCATACGAATAATATATCATTGTTCATTTTTATCGAGAAACCATTCTTGGGGAATCAAACCCGCAAGAGCTCAAACACATTCTTTTACCATTGTTTCCATATGATCGAGGATATCATTATTTCCAGAACTCAAATACCTTCGTTTACCATTGTTCATTATGATCGAGGACATCCGTCCTTGGGGAATCGAACCCGCAAGAACCCAATATAAATCCTAGGGAATCGAACCCATAGGAGTCAACAATATCCTGGGGAATCGAACCCGCAGGAAAAACATACACCTTGGGGAATCGAACCCGCAAGGCAAGTGAAAGTAGCGGACCCTATACAGACACACTCCGGAGCCCTAGGTAACCCATACGGATACACCTAGGAGTATAGACTCATACAATCACGCAACATAATTTCCTTGGCGCCGTTTTGGCCACCAAAAAGAGGGGGCGGCCCAACGAGCCCACGCCAAGTGCACTTACCCTCCAAATTGAACATCTAACTCGATCAAAACTCACAAAGTTTCAAAAACCACATTTTAATCATTACAACATATATCTACATTTCCAGAATTCATAGGATTCATCAAAGAGTAGCAATCGACTCAAAAACTACCGAAACGTACGAAACCAAATTTCACCGGTAAGACTACACTGTGGCAGTTTTCAAAATCGAATTAGGAAATGTAGTAAAACTTTGTGAAAAATTCTGAAAATTTTACAGGTGCTAGGCGACATCAAAATAAATATTTTTCTCAGAAATAGGCCTTAGCAAATTCGGACTCTAAGTCACTCAAAAAAAATCATTTCAGAAACTTGTTTTCAAAAGGGTGCAAAGACCACTGTTCATCCGACCACAGCTTATTTAAAAATCCATAACAATTCGAAGGTTGATCCAAAAATTCTGAAATTTCACAGGAGTAAACTAGACACATAGATGAACAATTTTCATGAAGAAGTCGACCATCAAAAACGACCATAACTAGGAGAAATATGAACTACAAAACTGGACATGCTAGAAATTTAAATCTGTCACCATGTGTAGCAGAAAATACCAGATCCGTTTTCGTCGACCAAATCAAGTCCAAAAATTATGAAAATTTACAGAGGTCATCTTTAAAGTATTAGAAACATTTTTCATTTAGACAAGTTCTTCCAAAAATGAACGGATCTTGACGAAAAATGCTGAACAAATAAAACTACTCGGATAGAAACCCTAATTGACAGTTTTAGCGTAGGATGGAAATCGAACTCTAACTCAACGAATACTCAACCAAACACTCTAAAAATTGATATGCACATCATTAACTTACTTATGGTGAGATTTGGATCGAAATCCCCCTTCTTGTTTGCTCCAAAGTCGACCAACACAGCCCCTTCAACCAAAACTCCTACCGAAAGTCCCTATTGTGAGGGTTGAAGCAAAAATACTTGGTGTAAGGGCTTGATAACCAAATCTAAGGCAAGGAATTGGGATAGGGATCTTACCAAGTCGTAGAAGAAGAGATTAGATGTGCCCAACTCGACCAAAACTCTGGAACAAGAAGAAGAACACTCAAACAACTCACCACTCTCAAATTGGAGTCTAATTTTCGGATGGAATGAAGGGGTGAAGTTTTGGGGGCTGTTATGGATCAATTAGGGGGTGTGTATGGTTCCAAGAGCTTCCTTAAAGGACCTTGGAAGTGTTGGGGAGATTATGACAGTCCACACCTCGTAAATACACCCCTTCCAACCTCATTCATCCCACCTACTTCCACCATGGTTCAATGAATCCACTTTGGTTCATGTACTCCCATTTAACCAACTTGTAGGGATTTAATACACTCCAAAATTAATCCAAAAGCATCCCAAGACATCCCACAATGACTGAGGATTGAATACAAGTCGATTGGAATTGTGACATATCAAAAATCGGAGCAAAAACGCGTTTGAACGCGTAGGGGCTGCAGCCCCTGCATGGTGGCGCGCTGGTGGCGCGCCACCGCGCGGCCACCGCGCCACCACAGGCTGCGGCCCTTTTTTTTTATATATATTATGATTTTAAATTCTAAAAATCATAATATGGAATTATCCGAGATCGTTGGATAATCCGATAACTCTCTTCGAGTTGCTATCGTCCGAAAATATTTAATTCCGCTCTCTCGGAATTATTTCGGTTGCGATAGTTAAATCCAATTCTTTAATTTTTGGATTTAAATTCTCGACGTCGATTTCTCGGGTATTACAGTCTACCCCCCTTAGAAATCAACTTCGTCCTCGAAGTTGGGTCGCACTCGGAAAGCAACACCAACATAAGTAGTTTTACACGCATAGAATTATTGAGGCTCGAAAATTAAATTCTTACCTCAACGCGTGACATCTCTGTGGGGGTATCACAATCTCGGATTGAAAAAGTTAAAACACGAAAGTTGTAGATCTTGATGTTTCCGAGTCAGATATGAAATTTTGGAATTTTTGGAATTAAATATGATTTTAGACGAATTTTGGAGTAAACTGTGATTTACCGAAACGAAATCTTGAAATCTTGTTGGAACATGGAATTAACCTTTAGGGTTGAAACGAATTGAGATATTATTTCTAAATTAATACAATGGAAGGCAGATTTTAAAAACTAAATCCCCTTACAAACTTGATAAATTAAAATTAGGGGTGAGTGCTCTGCAGGGTGCCCCCTAACGATTCACTTCGTGCCGTAATGGACGATGGTGACCCCGCGCGCTAAATTTGATATATGGATTGCCTAAACGGCGAAACTTAGAGCCTACACTCTCGTGAATATCCGTATGGGTTTCCCGAGGCTCCGGAGTGGTACTGGGTATGGCTGATACGGTTGCGGCCGCCGGGCTACCGGCTAAACTTGTTGACATCGCGATGCTATCGTGAAACTTTGAAATACCAAATCGGGAATGTAATGGGGATTTCTAAATTAAATTAAATTAGATTAAACTATGTTGTTGTCCAATTAAATTATTTAAATGCTTTATTTAAATTATGGCTATTATCTTGAACCATGTGATATGTGTTATTAAATAGAGCCTGAGATAAATTATGCTGTTGGATATGGATTAGATGAAACTAAATATTATGTTATTATCATGCTTTTGTTAAATTACTAAATTTATGGCTTTTAAACCCTACGATCATGCATGTGTTAACTTACTCAGCAATTTTGCTGACCAAAACCATTTTTATTCCTTTCTTTACAGAATATGTGGAATGAGCATGTGTGAGCACGAATCATGCATGGGATTTTGGGGATTGTTATTTTGCTTTTAAATTTCGTACTTAGACTATATTATGAACGGGCCTGTTTAACCCGTGTTTTGGCCATGTCGGCCCTTTTTATATTTTCCGCTGCGATACTGTACTAAACTATATATTTCCGCTGCGCTATGCTATTATTATTTTCGAATTATATTGCATGGGCTATTTTGAATGCTTTAAATGTTTTAAATACTGTAATACCTAGCCTTGCATCTCTTTAGTAAGCTCGGAGAAACCGTGTCTTACTAGGGAGATGTGGCGGTGACATCCCGACCTGGGTGACCAAAAACCGGGGTGTTACAAGTTGGTATCAGAGCCCGGCTATTTTTAAACTATTATTTTTAAACCATTATTATTTTTAAACTACTACTAATATTTTGACTATCATTTTAAATTTTAAATTATTATTTCCCTGGAGAAATTTTTTTTTTAAAACCCATGGGAAAAATATATATATATGGTGCATTAAATTATTGTTGGGGGGAAATATCATTTGCATATGCATGTTGCATCTCTGCTATGAACTTAGAATCTTGGAGACTTGAACTTAGAATCTTGGCGAAACTTGAACTTAGCATCTTGGCGAAACTTGAACTTAGAATCTTGGAAACTCGAACCTAGAATCTTGGCGAATTGAACTTAGAATCTTGGCGAATATTAACTTAGATCTCTTGCTTGCGCTAGATGGCTAGTCAGGACATGATGCAGTTGATGATCAAGATAATGAACGCTCACCTTGACACCCAACAAACCATACAACAAATGAAAAATCGTATAGCTCACTTGGAGGCAAATCTGCACCAAATGGGAGACTTAAGGGAAGCTGACCTCCAGCACTTCCTGAACTTGAGAGCCGCTGATCAAGATCGCATAAAAGACTTAGAAACTCAAGTGCAAAAACTCACCGAACGAAGCGATGCTGTGATAGATAGAGTCGAGGATCTAGGGACGGACCTGCTTGACCTCACTGATATAGTAGTACCATATAGTCCTGTGGAAGACCACTTGATGGGACCACGAAGCCCAACACCCCCAGTGGAGAGCCCGTCTGGCCTTATCCATGGACGCTACGGAACCCTTGGGCTCTGGCCTCACATGGTCCGCCCATCGCCAAACCCGAGCCCCGTGGAGAACCATCCGGAGGAGACACCGGACCCAGTTCCGGAAGCCGTCGATCCACCATCCCCAGTGTTTCATGGACCTTTGGGCACTGGCCAGGTCTCTGATGAGGATGATCCTATGGAAGACCCCGCTACCCTGCCAGAGGGCGCGGAGATCTTTTAGATACTTTATCTTAGATAGTATATTTATTTTGCGCATCCTATTACTTGTATTAAATTTCTTTTAAAGGAATAAAATGTGAGTTGATTTTTTTTTTGAAATCCTTCAGCCCAAATTTATCGAAAAAAAAAAAAAAAGAGAGAGAGAGAGAGACGAACCGGAACAGTTCCACCGCATTTTCTCTAAACGACAACAGTCAAAACAGTCAACAAGGATACAACGGGAACATAAACTGCAAAACATAATCAGCAAGGTCATCCTTGTACAGTCCATAGGAAACAAACTAAATAAAACACTACTACATCAAGCCTAGATGGAAATGCGGAAACAAAGGATCACTGGTCGGGAGGCGGGAACTGACGATGCATATACTCGTCCATCTGACGCATGTAGGCGTACATATCGGTCATGGAGGCCTGCTGCTCCAGCTGTCTCGTAGTGATCGTATCCATGCGAGCCTGGTACAGGTCCATCCTGGCATCCAGAGCGTCGTAGCGAGCCTGCCCGGCTGCAAACCCAGCATCCATACGAGCGAACCCCGCATCCATACTAAGCTGCATACCCTGCAGCATCTGAACTATCTGCGGCATCTCCGCACCCTGCTGGGGAACCTCGGGAGGCGGAGGTGGCTGCTCAGGAGGAACAACTAAAATCAAACCATCACCGTTGGGCTCCGGGCGAAGGACAGCCGGAGGAGCCCCACGTCGAAGAGCACTGCGTCGAGGGGCGTAGCTAGGGATACGGTAGTAGCCGCCAGCGGATAGCTCGTAAGGATCCGTCTCTGGGGACGTACGGATCCCCTGAGCCGCACACATGCCGCAAATAAGATGAACATGGGTAATCACCCTGCTTCCTCGTCCTCGGCGCATACCCCTCAGGTTGTCCGCGATACAAGCCCCAACATTCACCCTACCACCCCGGGCGAGAAAGCAGATGGTCTCATAGACGTGGTCGATAACAATGTGGCTCCGGGTGATCGGCCGGACACGGCCTAACCATATCTGAGCTAGCTCGCGCCACGGAGAGTCCATCGTCGTCAACCTCAACTCGTGATCATGTTCGAGCAGAGGAGCCGTCAAGGTGCATAAAACGCCCCACGCAGGCGGGGGTATACGACCCTCAGGCTGTGGCCGGAACACGCCGTCGTCAGGAAGGCCAAAGTAGACGTTGATCGCCCGAGCACTGAAATCTAGATGGCGACCCCGAACCCAGACTTGAGACAAGTCACTGTTCTCCCCGAGACCGCCAATGTTGGCAATGACCTCCATAGCTAAGTACCCAGAAGCGACGCCCTCGGGATGGCGCGCAAGCCCAGTCCACTGAAGAAGACCCAAAACTGGACTAACCCTGTCGTCGTCCATATGGCGAGGATATATGCCTCTCTCCGGGACATAAGACCTGTTTCGACGAAGCTCGTCGAAGTAGAACTCCTGAGAGGCCATAGTAGCAAACCGATACCTGTCGTGTCGATGGGGACGCACCTCGTCGGGGAGACCCCTGAGCTTAGGGCCCCGCTGCTCCTCGTCCTCCTCAGACTCGCTCTCGTCAAAATCAGACATCGCCGGAGCGGCAGTGCTAGGACCAGCCTCATCGCGCTGAGCAACTCGTCTCCTGGTCCTCGGGGGACACATGAGTGATGCCAAAACAATCCACAGAAAAAGCAGCATCCTGCAAATATCCAACCAATACCAAATGTAAGGATAAATCCCACACGGCGATTACACGAAGCATAATCTAGAAAACACGAGAACATAGTGGGAGCCCTAACACGAGCGATCAAGAGGATAACCAAACCAAGACTATGTCTAGAAAAGTCCCAAACCCCCTTGGGACATTTCGTCGAACACGTTGAGTGCGCGATAAATCAAGACCAAAGTTTACTTGTAAACACATGGGGAACGTCCCCAAAACAAACCAATGGCTTAGACAATAACTTATCATCATAATAGGGCACAAATTGACGACAACGAACTCATCCGCATGCCCACAATACCAATACAAATCGGGAAAATTCATGCTTTCCTTAAAATATGGAATCTAGTAAAACTTCCTCAAACTAGGCATGCATTGTGGCACAAATACTTCCTAATCAACAAAAATAACACCAAGTATCGCCCAAACTCGCTAATTGCATAAATTAAGTCTAAAAACAACAAACCCCCAATTCTTGTCTCTAAACCCTAATTTTGAAATTCGCCCAAAGATTAAGGCTAATCAAGACATAAAATCTGAAATTGACAAGTAGAAGTAGTAGATGCATACCTTGCAAAGGAAAATCGAGGCCGGGAACGAGAGAATCGGGGGATGGGAGAACGAATTTGAGAGAAAACTAGAAGAAGCCTCGGAAGTGGAAATGGGGCGGAATGGCTCGCGCTCCGCGCGAGCCCTTTTACTCGAACTGCTATGGCCGCGCGGTCGCCGCGCGCCACCGCGCGGGCACCGCGCGAGCCTCAAAGTTTGTTTTTTTAATTTATTTTTACCTTCTACTGTTTACTCGATGAGCTATACGGCAAGCTGTCGAAATGTGACTTCTGGCTGAAAGAAGTGGCATTTCTCGGATACATAGTATCCGCTGATGGAGTATTAGTGGATCCGACAAAAGTTTCTGCCGTAACTGAATGGGCAACTCCGAAAAGTCCAACGGAAATAAGGAGTTTCCTTGGATTAGCCGGATATTATAGACGATTTGTGAAGGACTTTTCAAGGATTGCACGTCCTTTGACCCAGCTACTTAAGAAAGGAGCAAAATACGAGTGGACCGAAGCATGTGAGACATCATTTCAAGAGCTGAAGAAACGACTCACAACCACACCCGTATTAACATTACCATCAGAGAATGGTGACTTCGAAGTATATAGCGATGCTTCGAAGGAAGGTTTAGGTTGTGTTTTGATGCAAGACTCGAGAGTCATAGCCTATGCATCACGCCAACTAAAACCTCACGAGGAAAATTATCCAACACATGACCTGGAGTTGGCAGCGGTTGTTTTCGCTCTAAAGATATGGAGACATTACCTTCATGGGCGGAAGTGTCGAATGTTCACCGACCACAAGAGCTTGAAATATATATTCACTCAGAAGGAGTTGAATTTGAGACAGCGAAGGTGGTTGGAACTTATTAAAGACTACGATTTAGAGATAGCATACCACGAGGGGAAGGCGAATGTGGTAGCCGATGCCCTACGTCGGAAAACCCAACACGTGACAAACTCGTTGGTAATTCCGCCGGCATTGTACATGGATTTGGCAAGATTGGAGTTAGAACTTGTGCATCCTGGCACAGTGAGAGAAACGATCAATGCCATGGTCGTAGAGACTCCAATATTAGACGAGATTCGGCTCGCTCAACCGGGCGACCCGAAACTCGAGAAGATAAAAGGGTATATTGCCGAAGGAAGGGCAATAGGATTTGCTGTCCACGAGGATGGAAGCATCCGTTTTAAAGGTAGATGGTGTGTGCCTCTTAAATGTGCCGAATTGAAGCAAAGGTTGATGGAGGAAGGGCACAACACGCCATATTCCGTACATCCCGGAGGTGACAAGCTATACAAGGATCTGAAGAAGATCTATTGGTGGCCGGGAATGAAGAAGGAAGTGGCAAATTTCGTAGCGAGATGTCTCACCTGCCAAAAGGTTAAGGCAGTGCGACATAAACCCTTAGGACTGATGCAACCACTAGAGATTCCAAGTTGGAAGTGAGATAGCATCTCAATGGACTTTGTCTCGGAATTACCCCGATCACCTAAAGGCATGAACAAGATTTGGGTGATTGTGGATAGGCTAACGAAGACAGCCATATTTATCCAATGAAAGACACGTGGACTATGGACCAATTGGCCCGAGCCTACATTGATAATGTGGTACGACGCCATGGAGTACCACATGATATCATTTCCGATAGAGACAGTAGATTTGTCTCTCATTTCTGGACGGAGTTACAAAAGCTCTCGGTACTCAAATCAAAATGAGCACCGCATTCCACCCGATGACGGATGGACAAACCGAGAGAACAATCCAAACACTAGAAGACATGCTGAGAGCATGCGTGTTGGAATTCAAAGGAAATTGGGAATCTCATTTACCCTCGATTGAGTTTTCCTATAATAATAGTTACCATGCGAGTATCGGCATGGCACCTTTCGAGGCATTGTATGGACGAAAGTGCCGAAGCCCTTTGAGCTGGGAAGAAAACGATAAGTCCGTGGTAGTGGGACCACAACTTATCGAAGACATGGCTCAACAAATCAAAGTGATCCAAGGGAAGATGAAAGCCGCTCAAGACCGTCAAAAGAGTTATGCCGACGTGAGACGACGAGACCTAGAATGTCAAGTGGGAGGTAGGGTCATGCTAAAGATATCACCCATGAAGGGGGTGATGCGCTTTGGCAAACGAGGGAAGTTAAGTCCTCGATACATAGGACCTTACGAAATCCTAGAACGAGTCGGAACTCTAGCCTACCGATTGGCTTTACCGCCACACTTAGATCGAGTTCATAATGTCTTCCATGTCTCACAACTAAAGAAGTATGTGCCGGACCCGACACATGTACTTCAACCGGAGATAATTGAGCTCGATGAAGATTTGACTTACGAAGAAGTCCCAGTGCGTATTCTCGATACTAAGGAACGAGTAACGAGGAACAAAACCATCAAAATGATCAAGGTTCTTTGGTCAAATCACGAAAGTGAGACGGCAACTTGGGAAGTAGAATCCGATATGAGGGGACGATACCCGACAATGTTCCAAACCGATTCCGACACAGTTATGGGGACATAACTGCAATCTTAAGGGGGAGAGGATGTCATACCCCCTAATTTTTCGTGCATTTTTGTAAATTTTTGAACTACGTTATGGCTTGATCCCTTTACCGGGTACGTAGGCAGCTTAGAAGTTTTAATTCTAAGTTCAGTCACAACATAATAAAACAAACACAAGACCTTAGCACGAGACGAGAAAAGCCGAAACACAACTTCGAGGACGAAGTTGATTCTTAAGGAGGGTAGACTGTAATACCCGAGAATTTTCCAACATAAAATAAAACAATAATTAAATAAATAAATAATAAATAAAATAACTACTATAAATAAATAAACAAATCCAGCAAATAAAAGAAATAAATAAAGATAAGGAAATGAGAAATGAGATTTTTACTTAAAAAGGAATTAAAGGAATTTAATTCAACAAAAAGGATGGATAAATGGTACACCAAAACCCGACACTAATGAACTCGAGTATTCGAGTCCAAAACATCCAATAAAACATCCAATTAGACTGAGAATAAAATTAGAGAGAAAGTATGAACCCGAATATACCCCGGAAATCGGAATTCGGGAGCATAGAGGGATAGAAACCCGAAAGAGAGGCGGAAAAGCACGACGTATCGCACGACCCGCCCGGACCGAAGTCCAGGCGAAGTCGGCGCGGTGGCCGCGCGGTGAAAGTGGTTCAGCGCGCCACGGCCGCGCCACCCCACAGATTCGTTTGTTGCGTGAATCTCTCGCCCGAACGCGGATTTTTCGACTTTCGGTTGAACATCTCTCGACTCCAGACCTTTAGGTCGGTTGTGGACGCCCTAGGGATTGAGAATTCTATAAATAAGCCCCTTGGGAGCCCCAAACAAGTTTACAAAACCCTACAATCTTCTATACGTTCGAAACCCTAAATTCGGAGTCGACGGAAAGCACCAAACGGAGGCTGCAGCTTTGGACGAAAATCCAAGGTCTCCAAACGTTGTGGTAAGCTCTAGTCCAATAAATCTTTTCATGTTTCAATCCGAAAACGGATTCTAACTTCGGTTCTTTTCTTTCTACACCCCGTATCGAATCTAGATCGTAGAACCCGACGAACGGAGAGGAGAAACGGTGATCTGGAAGCCACGCCTCCGAACTAGACATCCCCGACGTTTATAGACACTGTAAGTTAACCTTACATGGTTTTGGGAGATTTTAAAACATTCGAAACCTAAAAGATTCAACAAGAACCATAAATCTGTCCACTTTTGTTTTTCTACCGACGCAACAGATTTGGTGAATTTTTCCGACCCTTAAAACGAACTCAAACGGAAAAACTTAAAACACAAAAAACGTTCCTAAGACTTAGACCTAGCTACTGTAAAAATTTGGGAATTTTTGGAGTTGATTTGATATGTGAAAACCCGTTGAAACCGAACTGTTTGATTCTAGATCTCGAAATCTTGGACAGAACTTAGGAATGATCTTGATCACATTTTTGACATAGGATCTAGGCTGTTTTAGATCTTTGGCCAAACATGAAAGTTGTATATAAATGTCTTAAGATGATCCCTGTCAAATTTCATTAAATTTGGAGTTGAATTGATATGGTAGAATTTGAAATCTTTAAACTGTGGTGCATTAAACTCGGACAGATTTCTTCTTATGCGAAAATTGGCGATTTTGACCTACTTAGGTATCTCGGATTGAAAAAGTTAAAACACGAAAGTTGTAGATCTTGATGTTTCCGAGTTAGATAAGGAATATTGGAATTTTTGGAATTAAATCTGATTTTAGACGAATTTTGGAGTAAACTGTGATTTACCGAAACGAAATCT
Organism: Hygrophila difformis; assembly: GCA_030278955.1. Taxonomy (NCBI): domain Eukaryota; kingdom Viridiplantae; phylum Streptophyta; class Magnoliopsida; order Lamiales; family Acanthaceae; genus Hygrophila; species Hygrophila difformis. The sequence goes on from JAOANR010000011.1 coordinate 17,857,133, forward strand.
TGAAATCTTGTTGAAACATGGAATTAACCTTTAGGGTTGAAACGAATTGAGATATTATTTCTAAATTAATACAATGGAAGGCAGATTTTAAAAACTAAATCCCCTTACAAACTTGATAAATTAAAATTAGGGGTGAGTGCTCTGCAGGGTGCCCCCTAACGATTCACTTCGTGCCGTAATGGACGATGGTGACCCCGCACGCTAAATTTGAGATATGGATTGCCTAAACGGCGAAACTTAGAGCCTACACTCTCGTGAATATCCGTATGAGTTTCCCGAGGCTCCGGAGTGGTACTGGGTATGGCTGATACGGTTGCGGCCGCCGGGCTACCGGCTAAACTTGTTGACATCGCGATGCTATCGTGAAACTTTGAAATACCAAATCGGGAATGTAATGGGGATTCTAAATTAAATTAAATTAGATTAAACTATGTTGTTGTCCAATTAAATTATTTAAATGCTTTATTTAAATTATGGCTATTATCTTGAACCATGTGATATGTGTTATTCAATAGAGCCTGAGATAAATTATGCTGTTGGATATGGATTAGATGAAACTAAATATTATGTTATTATCATGCTTTTGTTAAATTACTAAATTTATGGCTTTTAAACCCTACGATCATGCATGTGTTAACTTACTCAGCAATTTTGCTGACCAAAACCATTTTATTCCTTTCTTTACAGAATATGTCGAATGAGCATGTGTGAGCACGAATCATGCATGGGATTTTGGGGATTGTTATTTTGCTTTTAAATTTCGTACTTAGACTATATTATGAACGGGCCTGTTTAACCCGTGTTTTGGCCATGTCGGCCCTTTTTATATTTTCCGCTGCGATACTGTACTAAACTAAATATTTCCGCTGCGCTATGCTATTATTATTTTCGAATTATATTGCATGGGCTATTTTAAATGCTTTAAATGTTTTAAATACTGCAATACCTAGCCTTGCATCTCTTTAGTAAGCTCGGAGAAACCGTGTCTTACTAGGGAGATGTGGCGGTGACATCCCGACCTGGGTGACCAAAAACCGGGGTGTTACATGGTGCAACATATATACCGAATCGGACCCTCTAAACCGCATTGGTTGCCTCAGAATTTTCAAGTGTTGTGGTGCAATTCCATCAATATTATTTTTCTTTTATTTGAGTGTTTTGAGTGAATTTACAATAAAGTGAATATCGGACTGGCACAATTTGAAACCTAGCCCGAGAAGCCACTTGAGTACTTGTACAATAAGGTGGATATCGTGACTGGCACTTTGCGAAACCTAGCCCGAGAAGTCATTTGAGTAAATTGGGTTTTATTCCTCGAGTAGATTTTCTTGAGAGCTTTTGTTTTCCACTTCTAAATTGGGACAAATATCACTGTTCTTTGCTTGCGATATCTGTTTAAAACTGTGAACTTGATCAGATTGCAGTGCATGCATGCATATTTGTGCGTTCATTGATTGAGTCGAACAGTTCAATTTGACTCTTGAACTGTGCGTACAAATGTCTGTGTGTACTTCTCTTGCATCTGATTGAACTATTTGAGCAGGTGACGAGCCGAAGTGGTGTTGAGAACCAAAACTGGGTGCAATTTGGAGAGTTCACTCTACATATTTCAGCACTTATTTTTCTGACCTACATATATCTATATTATTTTTCTGAGTATCATGGCAGGAAACACAGAGCCAAATTTGACTGACATCATGGAGATGCTTCGAGCAATGAGCGAGAGTACTGTTAAAAGGGCGGACTTCAAAACCCTTAAGCAAAATCTTGATGCTAATGTTTCTAATATTTCTGCTGTAAATGAGCGCATTGATAATCTGAGCAATGAATTTGCAGGGCGCATGAAACAGCAAGATGAGGCTTTGGCACAGCGATTGATGCAACGGGTTGAACGAAGGTTGGAAGATGCATTCTATAATCCTTCCACGTCCGGACAAAATGGAGCATCCAGAAGCAATAGTCACGTTCAGGGAAATGACATGGCTGATGCAGAGGAGGCCTTAGCTGAAAGGGAAGAAGAACAGGTCGCCATCGGGACATTTGACCGACGACAAGGACCTCGTGCTCCGAGGCCACCTCCGATGGCACCAATCCACCCGCCTCCAGCCGACGAAGGACTGCGCATCAATGACCCTTTGGCCATGCCTCCACCACCTATGCCAAACCTACCCCGAAATGCACCTGCAATAAACAGGGATGATCCAGATGATGTGGACGACAATCTGCAATGCATTAAGTTCACCATTCCTACTTTCAGAGGAACTGGTGATCCTAATGAATGTCATGATTGGAGGAACACCATGGAGATGATCTACAACTGCCACAATTACTCCGACTTCAAAAGATCCAATTGGCAGTTCAGGAATTTAAGGACTATGCCCAACTCTGGTGGCAAAAGTTCACGATTAATCATCACAATGCTGCACAGCCCCAAGTCACTGACTGGGAATATTTTCTGCAACTCATGGAAAGAAGATTCGTGCCTCCTACCTACAAACCAGACATGTACATGAAGGTGATCAGTCTGAAGTAGGATTCAAGAACTGTTGAGGAATACTACCATGAAATGGAAATGCTCATGATGCGAGCACAGTTCAATGAAGATCCGTTGATCACCCTGACCAGATTTGCCAAAGGTTTGAGACCCGAAATTTTTGAAGAAATGGACATGAGAGGATATGTGAATATTACTGATTTGGTGAGGAAAGCGGCAAAGTTCGAAGCCCAACTCAAGAGAAGGACCCATAGGACTTCCACCGGTTACAACCCAAATAAACCTTGGTTGATTAGACCACCAGAACGGACAGAGAGACCCAAAAACCCCCAGCCTACACCGTCGCCGGTTCGTGATGAGGGAGGTTACAAGCCTAAGAGGTTTGAATTGGGCAAGAATTTCAGGGAATACAACCGAGAAGATAGAAACAGAAACCAGGGCCGAGAACAACACCCACCAGCCAAAGACAAAAGAAAAATCACTTGTTGGAAATGCGACAAGAAAGGTCATTATGCCAATGAATGCAATAATCCGAGACGAGTGGCAATACTCAATACTGGCGAGGAGGAGAGACCAGTGATTGAGGTTGAACCAGGAGTGTTCAAAGTTGTTGATTCTGAGGATGAGGATGACTGTGACGAAGATCTGAGACGCTATCAAATTGATGAACCAATCAATCCAGAAATCAATGTGGACAATGAGGAAGACGTAAATCTGCTGGTAGCCATGAGAGTGCTAAACGCTGACAGAGAGCCAGAAACCTCACCCAACGAACAAAGGGAGAATCTCTTCCATTTTCGTTGCACTATTCAGGGCAATAATGCCACTGTCATTGTTGATAACGGAAGCTGCACTAATATTGTCAGTTTATATACTGTGCGCAGATTGCAGCTACCAACAGAGGAGCATTCCAGTCCCTACTTACTACACTGGATGAACAATAGTGGCAAGACCAAGGTCTCCCAACAAGCATGGGTCCCTATCACAAAGGGCACCTACTCGGAAAGAGTATTATGTGATGTCGTTCCCATGAACGCATGTCACATTTTGCTTGGAAGACCGTGGCTTTATGATAAGGATGCCACTTACCGAGAAAAATCCAATGTCTTATATTTTAAACATGGGCAGAAAGAATATCTGTTTAAACCGCTTTCTGTAAAAGCTGTCAGACTAGACCAGGAGAAGTTGAAAAATAAAGAAGATCAAGCGAAAGCTGACCACAAGGCAATGGAAAGAGGAAAAGCCAAAATAGGTGAAGGTTCATCAAGCTTGGATCAATGTCTGATATTAACAAAGACTGCATTTCAGCAAGCAGCACAAGAACCTGACTTCTCAGGTCACTGTTTTCTTGCATTAATTAAACTTGATGAATCTGTCAACAGAACTGTTCCTACTGCACCTAATTTGCCTTTGGAATTTTCCAGGATGCTTGACAAGAATCAAGATATTTTCCCGGAAGAAGTGCCATCGGATTACCACCAGTCCGAGGCGTGGAACATCATATTGACTTTGTGCCCGGAGCTTCCATTCCCAACAGACCAGCGTACCGCATGAATCCCGAGGAGACAAAGAAAATTCAGAGGCAAGTATAAGCATTGCTCGAAAAAGGTTGGGTTCGAGAAAGTTTACCCCCGTGTGTCGTTCCAGTCCTGCTCGTTCCAAAGAAAAATGGCGAATGGCGTATGTGTGTTGATTGCCGAGCAGTCAAGCTATTACGGTCAAATATCGTCACCCAATTCCACGACTGGACGACATGCTGGATGAGCTTGGTGGTGCTAGTCTCTTCACCAAAATTGATTTAAAGAGCGGATACCATCAAATCAGGATGCAACCAGGGGATGAATGGAAGACCGCCTTCAAGACGAAGTTTGGTCTATATGAATGGCTTGTTATGCCATTCGGTCTTACAAATGCCCCCTCTACATTTATGCTTTTGATGAATGAGACTCTTCGGCAATTCATAGAAAAATTTGTAGTAGTTTATTTTGATGACATTCTTATTTACAGCTGTACTCTAATCGATCATGTAAATCATGTGCAACAGGTACTGGATCGATTGAGAGAAGTTCGCCTGTACGCCAACTTCGAGAAATGTAGCTTCTGTGTGCCGGAGGTGACATTTCTTGGGTTTGTCGTGGGAAGAGATGGACTGAAAGTGGAAGAATCAAAGATCAAGGCTATATCTGACTGGAAGCCGCCAACTACTGTGCATGAAGTACGCAGTTTTCTGGGTTTGAGTGGTTTCTTCAGAAGATTCATCCCATAGTTTAGCGTCATTGCGGCCCCGATTACTGCACTACTTAGGAAAGACATTCCATTTAAGTGGGGACCAGCACAACAAAAGGCATTCGATGACCTCAAGGATAGATCATGCCCCTGTCCTAGCATTACCAAACTTCGATCTGCCATTTGAAATTGAAAGTGATGCGTCAGGAACGGGCATGGGAGCAGTGTTGCTTCAAGAAGGAAGTCCGATAGCGTATTACAGTGAGAAATTCAGTGGAGCACAACTGAATTATTCCACATACGGCAAGGAATTATATGTTGTTGTTCAATCTTTGAGGACATGGCAACACTATCTGAGAGGAAGAGAATTCGTGATCAACACTGATCATGAGAACTTAAGCACATAAGGGTCCAAGGACAATTGAGCAAAAGACATGCTCGGTGGAGCACATTTATTGAATCCTTCCCTTACGTGATTAAGTATAAAAAAGGGAAAGACAATGTGGTTGCAGACGCACTCTCCAGAAGAACAGCATTGGCCACATTTGCAGCTACTCACCTCTTCGGATTTGAGCATATCAAGAGTCAGTACTCCACTGACGAAGACTTCAGAGTATTGTACGAGAGGACAAAGAAGAATGGGTTCAAGGAGTTTTCCCAACTAAACGGATTCCTGTATTATGGGAACAGATTATGCATCCCAAAGGGATCTGTCAGGGAGTTGCTAATTCAAGAGGCTCACGGCGGTGGTCTCATGGGACACTTTGGAAAAGATGCAACTCTGGGAATTCTTGTTGAAAAGTTCTACTGGCCAAAAATGCAAGCCCAGGTTGTTCGCTTCATTGCTAAGTGCTTGGTCTGTCTGAAGGCCAAGTCAACTGTTAAGCCCCACGGGTTATATCAAGCATTACCTGTGCCAGAAGGACCCTGGCTGGACATATCAATGGACTTCGTGCTTGGACTACCACGGACTGCGAGAGGCAAAGATTCAATTTTTGTGGTAGTTGATCGGTTCTCCAAGATGGCACATTTCATACCATGTGCGAAGACCAATGATGCCAGGCATATCTCGAATTTATTCTTCAGGGAAGTGGTACGTCTTCATGGAGTACCAAAGTCAATTGTGTCAGACCGTGATGCCAAGTTTGTAAGCTATTTCTGAAAGGAATTTTGGCGTGAGATGGGTACACAACTTTTATTCTCAACGTCTTACCATCCTCAGACGGACGGGCAGACAGAAGCGGTAAATCGCGTATTGGGTAACCTTCTACGCATAATTACTTCTTCGAGCTCTAAAAGTTGGGATGAACGTTTGCCTTACATTGAATTTGCTTATAATCGCCATATTCATCATGCCACATACATGTCACCCTTCAAGGTTGTTTATGGATTTAACCCGATGACCCCTCTCGATTTTCTGCCACTACCTAGTAGTGAGCGTCTTAACTTCAATGGCAGGGACAGGGCTAAAGCAATCAAGGATCTGCATGAGAAGGTTCGGAACAGCTTGCTGAAGGCATCGGAGACATATGCCAAATTTGCCAACAGGGGTAGAAAAAGGCTGTTGCTGAAACCAGGAGATTGGGTCTGGGTGCACATGAGAGAAGAACGTTTTCCTGCACAGACACATGGCAAACTTGCATCTCGCGGAACTGGACCTTACAAAGTCCTAGAGAAAATCAAATACAATGTCAAATCCGACTTTCAACGTTGCTGATTTATCTCTGTTCGAAAGAGATGATGAATTGGATTCTGATCGGTTGATGTCTCAACCTTCCCAGGGGGGTGGGGATGGTGTAGTCGCCAGAACCAATTGATTAATTATTCCAATAATCCCCGAAGGGCCAGTTTCCAAACAAAAGGGCAAGAAATTTTCTGATGCGTTGTATAAATTTTTCTTGCAGGAAACAGATAATTTGGAACCCCAGGAATCCCAAAGACTGCAAATAATGATCCGGATAGATCAAGACCGGACCAGCTCGGAATCCATTAACATGGATTCCCCACGTCGGATTTAAATAAAGATGGAAGAAGGCCTTAGGATGCACAAGGAAAGCCCAACAAGCATGAAGAGGCCCAAAAAGGAGCTCGTCGGAAAAGTGGCCGGAGAACAGCCGGAACCAACACCGGACGTCGGACAATATATTTTGTAATAGTGTAGAAAATAAGGGCATGCGAATTTTGGCTAAGGCATCGAAGCCAATTCGGTATAAGCCAATTCGGTCTAAACCGAATTGACCCCAATGCGGTCTAAAACCGCATCGCCTCCATGCCTTAGAAAATTTTCCTAGTCTCTTCAATTCGGTATACTCAATTCGGTCTACCATAAACCGAATTGATTTGACCGAATTGACTAAATCGCAACAGTATTATTATTTTCTCCTAAGACCCCAATTCGGTATTGAAGTCAATTCAGTATAAACCGAATTGCCCCATATATACCGAATTGCCCTCTGACTATTATTATTATTATTAGTATTAAGTGTAAGTGCTCAATTTGGTTTCAAAGACCAATTCGGTATAAACCGAATTGCCCCGATAGACCGAATTGACCTCTTTTCCCTTTTGTAATAGATAGGTTTGGTGAGACCAATGCGGTCTTTGGTCCCAATTCGGGTTACACCATGCCAATTCGGTATAAACCGAATTGCTTCTCCCTAAACCGCATTGCATCATTTTTAATGTAATTTTCATTTCTTTGCTTTCTAAGGGGTTTGGCCTATAAATATGACCTCCCCCTTCATTTGTAAACAACTTTGCTTAATATTGAAATCTATTCTCATATTTTCAAAGTTCACAACCGAGAACACTCTCTCAAAGGTGTTCTCCCCCATCTGTGTTTGTCTTGAACTTATGTTCAATTCCCTCACGCCATCAAGTTGGAAACTTGCTCGATGGATTGTCAATGAATGATGCACTTGAAGGAAGCCATTTGTCTTGAGCTTGACTCACTTCCCTTGGCAAGTTCGGGTCCCCTTCATTCATAAGTTTCTCTACCTTTTATCTTGTAAGTTAGTTTTATCATCCTACATCATATCCGCCTTTGTGTGTGTGTGTTCTTGTTCTTCATCAATCTTCATATCCCTATCCTTCTAATCATCATTTTACCTAACCCTAAAATTCGGTCAACACTAATCCGGATATTGTCACTAATCAAGTTCGATCTATGGCAGCGGGTCCCGTCTCAATTTCTCCTTGATAAATGCCGCAACCCATGCTGCATTCGCCTTTGGGTGTACCCTTGATTGTAGATTGTTCACACCACAATCGTGCATCAAATTACATGTGCTAATCGCGAATGACTCATCGGATTTGTGGCGCGATGCATAAATCCGCCAACCACAGATCTCCATGGAGCACTTCACCTGAACTTTCTTCGTATTGTTGTGCACGTACTTGAATCCACGGCGGACTGCAATACAATGATTTTTTAGGACCTTCCGAAACTATTCGACATCTTTGAATTTCTGTCCTTCGCCTCTGATTGCATTGGCCCATAGGACCCTTACATCTTCTTCGTTTTCGAATTCCTCATCTGCTTCCATATCCGTCCTGCAGCACAATTTATACAAAACTTGATCCTATTGATACGAAATCGGTCATATGTACCGCGAACCTATTCATACAATACTAGTGTCATGATATGTATTACAACGTTGAGTAAAGCGTTTGTATACCATAATTAAGTTCTTTAATACCAATGTTGTTGCAACAAATACCGAAACCGTCACCACTACTACACAATATTGATTCAGTACCAGGATAGTCATCATCTGTATGTCTAAATCCATGTCCTATGCATTGCATCAGTCCAAAAATGTATACAATCACTAAAAAAGCATTCGCTCTACGTAACAATACTGGTGTGCACATAAACAAAAAATACATAAACACCAATCTACAAACTACAGAGTACCAATAGTAGACGTATCACTACCAATGTGCGCACAAAACTATAAAAATTACGACGCATGCCATTACATGACAGCCATCTGCTAGGGTTTTTAATAGAACATTACCTTGCCCTCTTGTTTGCAGGTTCGCGATTCATCACCTCCATCTTCCCAAATGTCTGCCCTTTTGCCCTATTCAAAGTGCACATCCTGCTCACATCGCCGTCGTTAATCAGCTCCATCAGGTATCCGCCGTCGGGTTCTTCGTAATGCAAGGTTTTCGTTGCGGCATTCACATCAGCCCATTTATCCGTCACCTTCCTATAGACATCCGAAAGAAGATCGGCCTCACATATTCGGACTAGATGCACTTCGCCTTCGTAATGGCAAAACAACAAAGTCTCGGGTACTTGCATTTCGGGTTTCTCTTGCCCATTTTCTTGCTCTTCAATGCCACTCATCCTTCCCTTAAAAAACCCTGTAATCCCGTCGCACTCAACCCCTTCCAAAAAAACTTCACAGCCCCGTCGCACTCCACCCCTAAACCCTCCTATAGCCCTCCTACGGCCCTTCTAACCCATCGCACAACCCTCCTCTCCCGTCAAGCTTTCCCATTCCAAGACCCCACTTCAAACCCGCCACTCAAAACCGTAACTCGTCGCCCCTTCGCGAAACCGCAGGTGTCCCCAATCCTAACCTTCCTAACCCTCGATCATCCCTACCAAGCGAACAATATTCTCCAACTATTTTCCCGCAAGAAAAAAACGACGCCCAACAAGAGAGCTTCGATCGTCACAGGTTCCAGATATAGAGAGGAGTGTTTTTAAAAAAATTGGCTGCCAACTCCCAACGTATGAGTACTATTCCTGACATAAAGCAAGGGTCTTCTTGTCTTTTCCACATTTTAATATAGTTTTCATTTACTTTTAATGACAAGGTCCTAAATTGAATGGTATTTTAAAAGTTGGTATCAATATAATATGTAGTATTTGGTATGCAGGTACTAATACAAATAACTTTACAATAACTTTCCCTTTATTCAATCGCGGTCAAAAAAGACTAATTATTTTCAGTTTTTAAATCTCCTTTACATAAAACTAGGGGGATTTATTGTTTGAAATAGCAAGAAGAGAACCCACGTAGAGACTAGAGAGTAGTAGTACAAGACAAAAGCTTGCCGTACCTGGAATCCAATTCACGAGTGCCCGAAACCAACAAAACACTGCAATCTCTGCGCTTATTGCCTGATAACCCTTATCCATCCCTTCCATTGTTCCCTTCCGTCGGTGATTTTTCGGATTTTGCAATCCCTTCTCACAATATTCTTTCCTCTATAGACTCCCAAAAACTCCCACCAAGGTTTTATACCTTCAATTCAATTTTTTCCTTTCATCGGTTCGCCACCTTAACCCCTTCCTTCAGAATATTCCCAGTTTCTTTATAATGGGCTTGTGGGATACTGTCCTCAATTGGCTTCGAAGGTAATTAACCCTTTTGTTTTGTTATAACATCAGATTTTTAAATTTTTTGTTTTTTGCTTATGAAGGAATTCAATTTGTTTTGAACCAAAGGAAAAGGGAAAATGATCAATTTTCTGTTTTAATTTTGTCAAAAGATGGAGCAGATTGATCTGTTCAATCTTGGGTAGTGTTTAGCTATGGTCTCTGAGTATGCCTTTTCGGTTAGTATGTTTATGTACTGATTAAGTTGAAGAATTTCAGAGAATTATTTAAATTCAAATGTGAGTTCTGTGATGTGCTTAATTTGTCCCTTACCAATATTCTGTATATTTTGTTCATAATGTAATGATTTTGTTTTCCTATAAAGCAACTCGCTCGAGCTTTCCTTATTAGTGTAATTTCAAGCTGCAAGGATTGGATTCTTTGGCTCCAATTCTGTAGGCTGTTTAATGAGTTAGGGTGAAATTACACCCACCCATGATTGGGAAACATGGGTGTTTAACCAAAAAATAGGGCGTGGAAAAACTATGACTGTTTACGAGTGAGTGTTAGAGAAGGAAACAATTATGTACTTATGGGGTGAAAAAAGGAGGGCCTATTTTGTATCCTCCGGTTGTGTGTTGAAAACTTGTAAAACGTTGCTTGGCTTCTCATTCACAATTAACACTTATCCTTTGCTTTTGGCCTTGTGTTATATGCCTGTTAGTAAGATAATTAGGATCCAACAAGGAATATTTGAAACGTTCGAAAAGAGGATTTACTGATTTAGAAGGAAAAGGTTATTGAAGATTTGCAGTTTGAGGTTTGATGGTTTAAAAGAGAAAAGGGAAAAAGGATCTGGAAGGATTTCCTTTTCTTTTAGTTTTGGGCGGATACTTGTATCATTTCAATTCCTTTCTTCTTTTCTGTTAACAACTATCAAAAGTGTCTAATGCTTAATCTTCAAGTCTAGAACACATAGGAGAAATGGAAGGAAAAGGTAACCCAGAAAAAAGAAATCATTAAATTTTTTCTTCTGAGGAAATGACAATTGATCGGTCTTATTCGTCTCATTTTCCCCCCAATTTAACTTTTTAAACAAGGTATCAACTTTGTCTATGTTTTCTGTATTGTTATGATCCTTCTGCCTGTACTTGTCCTATAGTATTAATAGGAAGTGACCTATTAAGCATGCTGGCAGCGTTAAGGCATCAACACTTGTCTGCATTATTAATTGTTTTTCCTCTTCAACTCCTTTTCGCCTATATTCCATACTCTCAAAGCAAACAAGGCAGTTTATCCATTGCGTATGTCCTGCTCTTTTTTAATACAAGTTATGAAGGATGTTGAACTGGATTATAATCATTATTTATTCATGTACATTATCCGTGTTATATTTTGGCTGTAAGTTTCTGTAACCAGTCATGAGTTAATGCTCCGAATTATGTACTATTTATTAGTCCTCAAAACGTATCCTTAATTTTTGATTTTAGTCTGTTTCAGTTTATTTTTCAAACAGGAAATGGAACTCTCTCTTGTAGGCCTTCAAAATGCAGGGAAGACTTCTCTTGTTAATGCAATTGCTGTGAGTGATCTCTCTCTCATGTTCACCAGAACATGCGTTTATGTGCATGCAATTTTCTTTGTTTTGTTACTGTAATTAATCATTTTCTTGAATGTTGTATTTTATCAGACAGGAGGCTATAGCGAAGATATGATTCCAACTGTAAGTTTCTCCTTCAATTTGTTAATATCCCTGAATCATCTGTTGAGATTTCCATAAATAACTATTTCAACTAACTTTTCATCTTTAATTGCGGACCATAGGTGGGTTTCAATATGCGCAAAGTGACAAAAGGAAATGTAACCATAAAGCTTTGGGACTTGGGAGGGCAACGAAGATTCCGATCTATGTGGGAGCGTTATTGTCGGGGTGTCTCAGCTATATTGTAATTCACATTAGTTTAATTTTTTGTTTTCTATGGTTTTCTATGCCGTTTAATTGCAATATATTTTATCCTTGTCCACTTAAATACTCCCTCCGTCCCAGTTGAATTGTCCCATTGACTTTTTGACACTGTTCATTGTTCAACTTTAATATTGTAATTATATACTTGGGAAAAATAGTCGAGTTTGGTCTTGTTAGATTCGTCTAATCGTATAGTTTTAGAATATACATTTTATATAATTTTTAGTTGTTTATATTTTGAGATATTAACGATTAAAAAAGTGCATTGGATTGTGTGCAGAAATGAAATGGGACATTTCAAGTGGGACGGAGGGAGTACTATATTTAAATAATTAAGTGGCACTCATCTTGACCATTGGCTAGGCTAATCAAATGAGGCATCAAAAAACTGATAAATTACTTTGCTACTCATGAATGCCATTATTATTTTATTGAGTTTCCCAAATCTCATTGTTATTAGTGTGCTGCATATAGCTTTCATTTCCTCCTATTTCATTCAAACTACAGTGATTCTCATACTCTTTTCTCTTGGCAGATATGTTGTCGATGCTGCTGACAGAGACAGCATTCCTATCTCTCGAAGTGAACTGCATGATCTCTTGAAGAAACCCTCCTTAGCCGGGATTCCTGTGCTTGTTCTTGGAAACAAAATTGACAAATCTGAAGCTCTTCCAGAGCAAGTTCTAGTCGAGCAGCTGTAAGTCAGCATACAAGAGCTCAGATTTATTGCAACCATTTCCAATTCTCATTTGTCCGTTCCTCTTTTCAATTGTGTTTTCAGGGGATTAAATTCTATAACAGATCGAGAAGTATCTTGCTATAGGATTTCGTGCAAGGAATCAGTCAATATTGATGCTGTTATTAATTGGCTTATCAAACATTCCAAAACAGCAAAATGATCATTGCTTTGTGAAAATGCCTAACGCTACTGTCAGATAAGTTTTTGGTTTTAGTTGGCAGTTGATTAATGTTGGTGGGATATGATTGCATTTTTTTTCTTTATTGCTGCTCTCGCCTGGAAACTGATGTTTATCTACTCTTTGTTGAGTCTATACATTTTTTATTTTTTTGTAGATAGATAATGAAGTAATATAGTAGTAGTAGATTCTTTGTGAGGTTTTGGATGTAATTATTCCTTTTATTTTGGTTAGTTTTGGGTTAAGTTGCTATGGTTATACGTTCCTTATCAAACTATATTGAAAACTTAGCATACTTAGCAATATGAGTATCATTTACTCGTTCAGTAAAAAGAATTTCACATTTTGTTCTAGCAATTGAACATTATGTTACTTATTTTGCTGGGGTGCTAGTAATGTAGAACGGATGAGAAAAATTACGAATTAAATGATGAAATGCAACAAAGTCCCATGATTTGGCATTTTTTATGTTTCTGCTAGTCTTGACCAAACATCATAATGATTAAAAGCATGTGTAGGGAGTAAAGGAAAATTGACTCTAAGGTTTAGTTCTACTTATGCTGAATCATTTGAACGAGGTTGACTGTGAGGTTTTGTTGAACGAGTTGCTAGTTGCTATTGTGCCAGACATGTAGAAGAGCATATTTGTAATAAACAGGCATTTTGCTAGTCCGTACTGTGAAATATGTCGATTTGATAAAAATAATGTGTAAGATTTTGACAGGAATTGATTGTTTATGTCTTACCACACTGAAATCTTGTTACAATTGAATTTTGTTGCCAAAGGCAAGGTGCACCAATAAACTGCAGTAGACACAGTGCACTTTCTTAGACTAGATTGCTATGGTTACTATCTATCTTTCTTTGACTTATCGGTCGAGATTCTGCTGGATATCCTCTCCAGCTCGCTGGTCTTAATGAAGAATAAACATATGGAAGGGCTCAGATGTCCATTCCATACCCAGTTTGGGACGAATTTCGTTTGGTTGTGTTTGGATTGGGGTATTTGGATTTGGGAAGGGATTTGGATGATGGATTCTAAATGAGTCCATTTTAAGTCATTTCAAATCTATAATAATTATACTCCCTAAATCCATGCTCAAGTCCATTCTCAAAGGAACAGTTTATGTCCTGACTCAGGACATAAGGAAATGATAAATACTACCAATATTAAAATGATGAGAAAAATGAGTTGAGCCGGTGAGTATTATTTAATGCAAAATTGCCTTTTACTATGTTTCTATAAATGAATTCATTACCTATTTTTGTTTCTAGTAAAATATGCGTAGTTTTTGGAGGCAGTAAATGTCTGCAAATTTTACACCATCTAACATGTGTGTTATGGAACTATGGAAGGTAATATTTTGTTCCGATAAATTTGATATTATGAAAATATTTTAAATATGCTTAATAAATCAACATTTTAAAGTTATTTTCGCACACCGGTATTGAAATTGAAATCCTATAATTTTAAGTCATTTTTATAAATATCAATATTTACAAACATCATATCAATATGGACATTGAAATCCTACGATGCAGCATATCAATATTTATAAATATCATATAATATGAACATTTATACCAACATGTTACACGGCTAATTCGAAATAAATAACATGAACAAAGAAATCACTCCGAAATAAATAACATGAAAGAAATCACTCACAACATACAATGCATCATTTCATTTATTATAAACAGCATATAGTTCAAACAATTATACCTACAGCCGACATGGCCAATTGGCATTATAGAGGTGTCAAAACGGGCCCGCGGGGCGACACGGGCCGGCCCGTGCGGGCCCTCATATTTTCGCGGGCTTGAACGGGGCGGGCCTATACGGGGCGAGCTCTAAATACATAGGCCCAACCCGCCCCACACACGGGCCGCGGGTTATGCGGGCCGGCCCGCGGGCCTTTTAGCAATTTTTTTAAAAATTAAATTTTAGTGTAAGAAAATAAAATCGGGATATATTTTTTGTTGTATAAATTAAGAATGAGAAATAAATATTTATAATTGATATTTAAAATTATAAATAGTTAAAATGTGTATTTTTTGACATAATTATTTATTTTAATAATGAGTTTGTTGAATAATTCTTTATAAAACTAAAGATTTATTAATATCTGTAATCCTAAAGATGTGTTTTATATTCTAAAAATATAGTATTGTTCAAAATAACATATTTATAAGTAATGATTGAGTTGATAAAAATATTGGGTCTGACAGTTGGAGTCTTTAGGAAGTTAAGTTGTTTTGGCATAATTCATTAATTTTATATTTTAAAAATAAGATAACTGACAATAAAATTATTAAAAATTTACTTTCATTCACAAATTTTAATAAATAAATAAAATAACCTAGCTAAAATATTTAATAAATAAAATAGTAAGGAATTTTAATTTTTTTTTTAAAAAAAAACTAACACTAATAATATAGATAAGAACATAAATATTAGAAAATATGACTATTTGTATTATAATTTACAATTTTATAAGTAACCGAAATAATTATTCAAATATGTATTTGGTGACTATATAGTAGACTTTGTATTAACTAAACAATATTAAATAAATAGAACACAGAGTCAAAAAAAAAAAAAAAAAGTGAAAGCCCGCGGGCCGGCCCGCCCCGCAGCAGGCCCAACCCGCAAAAGCCCGCCCCGCTGCGGGTTGAGCCCGCAAAAGCCCGCATCTAAACGGGCCTTAAATATTCAAGCCCGCCCCGCATTTTTTACCTTGCGGGGCGGGCCGGCCCAACGGGCACGGCCCAAATTGACAGCTCTATTGGGCAAATATAAAAGGTAGATGGAGAGCACACATTCCGTAAGATGCATCACATCTAGAGGTGTCGAAACGGGCCCGCGGGGCGAAACGGGCCGCCCGTGCGGGCCTCCGCATTTTTGCGGGCTTGAATGGGGCGGGCTTAAATGGGGCGGGCTCAAAATGCCTAGGCCCAACCCGCCCCACACGCGGGCTACGGGTTTTGCGGGCCGGCCCGCGGGCTTTTTAGAAAAATATTATTAAATTTATTTTTTAATGTAAAAAACATAAAATTGTGAATATTTTTTATTGTATAAACTAAAAACAAGATATAAAGATTTATAAATGAAATTAAAATTATAAATAGTTAAAGTGTGTAGTTTTTGGCATAATTATTTACTTTAATAGTACGTTTGTTGAATAATTCTTTAAAACTGAATTTATTCTAATTTTATAATATTAAATGAGTGTATTATATTTTAAAAGAGGTAATAAACATTTTAGGCCATTACAAGACACCCCTTCCGTTTTTGGGTCATGCAAAAACCAATTTCTAATTTTAGGTCATTAGAAACCATCTTTGACCAAATTAAGGCCATTTAGACTTATTTTGATTTTTTCAAACTTCAATTCACCCTACCAATTTTGGTTTATTACATTTTGACCCCATGTTTTAGTTTCTTCATCTCCGTTAGTCCAATAACCGCCCATCATGCTTCCGATAATAAAATTAAGCAATAACTCCATACCGTGGGTTTCACCGCCTTGCTGCCGGGTTTCTCAAGCTCCAGGATTTTACGGACTTCCTCCAACCACGCAGCCGCAACCGATGGTTCACCGATTCTTGTCTCCTTCAGCAGCAAACAGGGAAATTCACCCTAACAAAAGTATATAAAGTCAAACCTTTTGGGGTTTCAAAGGAAAAAAGGGAAAGTTGTTGGGTTATTAATTAATTTCAAATTGGTCCTTGTGGCTTAATTTCATTCAACATATGTTTCTAATGGCCTAATTCTGGAAATTTAATTAAGAGTGGCCTAAAAGCAGAATATGCGCATTGTAATGGCCCTTTTTATTTATTTCCCCCTTTTAAAAATATAGTATTGGACAAGACAAAAAATTTATAATTATTGACTGGGTTGATAAAAATATTGTGTCTGACGGTCGAAATCTTTAGGAAGTTAATCTGTTTTAGCAGTGATTTTATATTTTAAAAGTAAGATAATTAACAATCAAACTATAACAATTTACAAGTATTCATAATTTTTAATAAATAAAAGAAAAAGGAATTTATACTTAAAAAACTAATATTAATAATATAAAGAAGCAGAGAAATATTAGAATATATCGACTATTTGTATAACAATATGAAATTTAATGTGTAACCAAAATTTTGATTTATGTTTGATGACTTAATGAGTTAGTGTTAGACATTGAATAATTTACCAAATAAATTAATCAATATTCAAAATTTAGTAAAAATGTAAAATGTAAAAAAAAAAAATAAAAATCAGGGCAAACCCGCGGGCCGGCTCGCCCCGCCGCGGGCCCAACCTACAAAGCCCGCCCCGCCGCGGGCTAAGCCCATTTAGGCCCGCATCTAAACGGGCCTTAAATTCTTAAGCCCGCCCCGCATATTTTGCCTTGCGGGGCGGGCCGGCCCAATGGGCTCGGCCCATATTGACACCTCTAATCACATCAAGTGTTATAAACAGCATATAGTTTGGACAATTATATTGACAACCTACATAGGCAATTGGATTAAATATAAAATATATAAGGACAACACACATTCTATAAGATTTATCACATAAGGTCTTATAAACAGCATATAATAGATAAACATTTTGTATCAACATATCCCATTACCAAAGTAAAAAAATATATATAATATGTTTACGGACAGCAGACGCAACATACATATAGCAACCAATATTTATAAAGATCACATATTACTCACATTTAACTATTTAATATTCAAATTGCAGCATCATGTGATGTCGTCTGCTTTCGTATCATCATCGAGGAATTCATCTAAATTCAATATCATGTGATCTTCGATCGGAAGATTGCGTTGTCGTAAAATTGGGTGTTGCGTGCGTATGAGCAGGTAAACTTTTAGCCATATTAATTGTCTACTAAGCCGTTTATGGAATTGATTCATCAACATAAATTAAGCCATTAAATGGGGCAGCAACAAATACATATTATTTCCAATTATTGTTGGTGAAGATTTATGGTAATCAATGTTGCCTTTTTCATATACAACATTAAACGACACTAATTCAGCTCATGTAGGAAATCCTGAATATCCATATTCAGGATACTAACTTGACCCGGGCGAATATCATGTGAACGAGTTAATAATTGATATGAAGTATAAATGCATGGCATGTTGAATAACCAAATATTTTCTTCAAATGAAATGAAATTGTTCAAAAAAAAAAAAAATGCTCAAACAAAAAGTCGATGAGGCATATAAATTATTACTCCATCCGTCCTATTTCAAATGTCTCATTTGGACTTTATACTGTGCAGTATGAATGTTTGACCTAAATTTTTATTTTTTATTGCAGTTATATAAGAAAAAATATGTCAGTGTGATCTTGTTGGATCTGTCTTTTCACATAGTTTCAGAATATATATTTTTTTTATAATTCTTACTTCTCTACATTTTTAAGATATTAACGTTAAATAAATGTATTGGACTGCATGTCCAAAAGTTTTGAGACATATTAAATGTAATATAGGGATTATTATTATTATTATTATTATTATTACTCCCTTCGTCTCATTCCAAATGTCCTACTTACTATTTTTTGATGTCCCATTACAAATGTCTTCTTTCTATAAATAGAAATAATTTTCCCCTCCAACAACTATGTGGACCCCACCATATACTCACAAACCAACTCTACCTTAATTCCCGTGCCCAACAGTAACAAGACACTTGGAGTGGGATGGAGGGAGTATTATTTAGAAGGGAGTTTTTGTGAGGTTAAATATGCAAGTTAATGTTGATTATGTAATTTTTGTTAGAGGTAATAAATATATTTGGATAAGGGTGAGAAAGGAGGTAGGTTTACTTTTGGGAAAACACTATCCATAAGAAAAACATTATTCATAGCATCAATAGCTTTTTAATAGTATTATAGATTGTTAAAGTAGCCAGTTGATACTTGAATGTTAATTGCAGCAATACAACATTATCCCTAATTCTGATCAATACTTACCAAATTCAAGAGAGAAGTGATAAAGTCCATAACAAAAATGAATAATAAGGCTATGTTTATCCATTACCACCCCAACCACCCAACCATCCAACCATCTCATTATTTAATTAATTTATCTCTCCTCCAACTCATCAATATTCATCCCAACCCAACCATCCTAATTTTACATACTTTATCAATAACCACCCAACCATCCAACCACCATATATTATATATATAATTATTTTAATATATATAATTTTAAATTTTGTTGAAATATATAAAAAAAAGTATAAAAAATATAAAATATTTATCTTATTTATAAAGAATAAAAATCTAAAATATTAATATATTTTTTATTTATATAAATTTTAAATGGGCTAAATATATCAAAATTGATATATTATGTATTTAACAAAAATATAGCAAGAGTGGTCTCTATTTGTAGAGAATGAAAAATTGTAAAATATGGTATATTTTTATTTATTTTTATTTTAAAATATAAAAAATATAATGATTTTAATAGGATTTGATTAAAATTTTAGTTGACCAATGGGAAGGAAACAAATGTCCCATTCCCATTGGCCAAAAAATGAGAGACCATGAGGTTGCATTTCTTGGATGGTCGAACTTGGGGAGGAGACCATGTCTCATTTTATCTTTTTTTTTTTTAAAGAAATGGTGACATGGAGGTTGGGTCTCCTCCCATTTGGTCATTGATATAAGTAGTCTAAAGTAGGGTTGTAAAAGAATCAAATATTTTTGGTTCGATTTGTGATTCGATTCGAAATTATTCGGAATTTTGATATTCGATTAATATTTGATTCGATTCGATATTCGATTTTATATTAAAATTATATATAAATATATAAATTTATTTTGTTAAATAATTTAAAATTTTAATTTTAGTGACTATATTTACTAGTTAATATAACTATATTTATATATAATATTAAAATATTAAATTTGATCTATAAATCAAATTAAATATTTAAGTTTAATAATTAAAATTAATTTTATTAATTATTAAATTACCTTATAGAATAATTCGATTCGATTCGATAATATTCAAAAAGTTTATCAAATCAAAGCGAATACTGTGGTATTCGGTTCGATTCGGTTCGTTTACAACCCTAGTCTAAAGTCTTTTGGGAGTGATCCGAAGGGAATTTTTGGTAAAGCTATGAAGGCGGGAAAAAATCAAATTAAAAGCAAAAAGGACGAAGAAAAATAAAACATCATAAAACAAAAACACAATCCAAGAACCCAAACATGCTTATGAGCACACACACATAAAGCCCGCGACATACTCACGAACAACCCCCGCAACTGTATTCAGATGAGAAAGCCAAAGTCATAAAGAAAGCCTTATCATTGGCAACCAATTTAGTAAGGCCATCTGCTACTTTGTAGCTTCAAATTTGCTAGCCTCCCCACCAATCGCTTGAAGCAACAACCAAAGCTAGCTTATGCCGTCTGTTAGTTTGCATATGCACCAAAAGAACTGCCTCTAATGAATCCATTAAACAAGTAAAACCTCATTAAGCCTACACGGCACCACCAACTGCACCCTCTCCACAACCCCAAAAGGCCCACCTCTAAAATGTCCCTATCTCTGCTATGGATCGTCAATGAAATCAAACTAGCTAAATGAAAGCAAAGAACAAGGATAGGGAAGCTACCGATGAAGACACAGCTTCGAGGCGATGAACAAGGTTCCCATCAGTCATCTCCTCCACAAATTCAACAACGGAGAATTCAACTCCGGAATAGCTTCGGATTCCAAAGAGGTGCACCTAGCTCAAGTCTAGACACAATAAGGGATGAGTTCACACTCGAAATCCGGCTTCCTCAAACTCTTGAATGATCCTTGAGAGAATTTGGATCCTTAAAACTTAAAAGCAAACAAGGATTCATAATAATTCAAAGATGGTCCACTTTGCACCCCTTTTATTTGTTTTGGAGTGATGAAATGGAATGCTGGTGGGCTGGTATGGATTAAGACTTAAGAGGAATAGATATTGGACTTGTAATGTTGGGCTGTCAGATGCAATTCGCATTGAGTATGAGATGGACTGATGGGCTTCGAAATTTGGGCCCTATTTATTCTCTTGACTTGGGCCAATATTATCCTTTCATGAATAAATTGCTGTTGGACATTGAACCCAGACTTATCTTCTTTAAAATAATTAAATATAAATATAAATATCCCACCCCAATTAACTTACATTTTTATCAAACACAATTAGTCTGAGTGACTTAAATAAAGGTCTCAAGTTCGAGTCTTTAGAATTCTGCTTTCATAGAGTCACCCATTTGCTGTCCACCTGATCATGTCCACCTGATCATCGAATGATTCGTCTTGACCCAATGAGGCATGAGAATACCTAGTAATTCCCAAAAAAAAAACAAAAAAAAAAGAAAAAAAAAGAAATTGACTTACATTTTTGGGTGTTAAAGAAGACCGATAGTGTCTTTAATATCGGGAAAAAAACCATTTATTGGAATTGAAGTATCCATGCGTGGGATAACATCCAAAACACAGCTAACAATACTACTATTAACCTGCGCTAAGTTATTTTCAATTGTTTGCCTGCACCTTACCTTAATCACCATTACAACAAAGAGGTCGGATAATAAAGTAGGAGTATAAATAACGGGCAATAAAAAGAGGATCTAACTATTATCTATTCAACTACAGAAATACTCCATCCGTTTTCAGAAATTTGTAATATTTATGTATTTCACGCAGTCTAATGCACATTTTTAATGGTTAATATCTCAAATTGTGTAAAAGTAAACATTTATAAAAAAAAAATGATATTATAAAACTACGCGATTAGACAAATCCAACGAAATCTCACTTAACTATGTTTTATTTTATATAAATATGTTAAAAAATTGAATAAAAAATATTCAATAAATAGTACTAAAAATTATTCAATATTTCAATTTTAAGAAAACAGAGAGAGTATGTGGCATCTCAAATAAACAACCCCGATCCAACTACAACTAAGATATTTGGCATAAACTAAAAAGGTTAAAAATAATCACAATACAAGAAACAATAGACCTTACCAGATTCCCCCAAGGCAGCTAGAGCCTGCACTCTGCGTTTCCAATTAAGAAAACAAACACAAATTCATTCCAAATGAACAACCCCAACTGCCAACGCATATTTAGAAAATTGTAACACAAATTCAATCCGGATGCACCCTGGTTACAATTTGCAAAGGTGAGCGACAGGGGAGGTGGGGTCGAATTTCCAATCCAAATGTTAGAAAATTAAGGATTGACCACTAAATCCTGTTTCACTAATTCAAATATGCAGTTTCACTGGGTATTAGATTGGCCAGCATAGTGTGACCCAAATTCTTCTGTTCTCAATAATAAAGATATAAAACTGAGTTGATAATTTTTTTTAGGCCACCAAAAGGAGTACAATTCGCTTTTGGCCCACGATATATTGGATTTTACAGTTTTAGGCCACCAATAAGAATTCCGGCTCATTTTTTTGGCTAAATTGACTAAGTCAATGCTACAATGGGCCGCGTGTGTGTAAATCTCCACGCACTCTCCACATATGGCCCAAAATTGGAAATTATCTGCTTTTGATGTCATATTTTAATTATTTAATTAAATAAATAATCATTCCTCCTTTCGATTATTTATTACTTACTTTTCTTTTTTGTCAGTCTGAAATCTGAATATTTTAGTCTCATTTTCATATTAGAAAATAAGTAAATATTAATCATCAAGGGAGGTGTTAGGGTGCTGAATATTTTTCGTGCGGACGTGCTGATACAAATCGCAGCCGTTGATCAATGTCATGATCGAACGGTTGTAATGATTAGCAGTGTTAGTTTGGTAATTTTACTTGTTATATACTTTAATATGTGAATTCGCAACATATAATATGCAATTCAGCGACATGGCATACACAACTCAGCGACGAGAGTCAATCCAATTCAGCGATGCAGCATATGCAATTCAGCGACATTATTATATTCATCTCAGCATTATTTGAAGTTAGAGCCAGTTGAAGTTCATTGCGACTTTAACCGCATCTCAGCGACGAGCCTTCTCACGATTCGGCGACATGGCATATGTAAATTCAGTGCCAACGCTAATACACTTCAGCGACTTGCTATAATATATTTCAGCGACATATTTATGCATACCTCATCAACATGTTATGCATATTTCAGCGACATAATAGAGTATATTCAGCGACATGATAAATAAAGAAATCATTAAACATTTTGTTTTGACTTTTTTACCCTTTAAATTTATAGCCGTTAGATCTAATTCAACAACTGCGATTTGTATCTACACGTCTGCACCAAAAAATATTCCGCACCCTAAGACCTCCGAATCATCAAACCTACCCTATCGCATTAAACCAATAATAAAAAAATATGACGCGTTTGGTATATACTAACATTAGCATTTGGTATATACTAACATTAGCATTTGAAATTTATAAATTACTATAAAAAAATATTTTCATTCGAATAATCAAATCCTAAACCTCACCACTAAATTCTAAAATTTAGTTTTAAACCCAAAATCAAACAACATTGTTTTGGTGAATAACCGGGTATCTCATGCTTCATTGGATAAGTTCAATCTTTAAAAAAAATTAAATTGAATCAATTTATTTATATTGTATGACATATAGGAAATGAGCCACTCCAGAAAGACACTATTTTTGTTTTGAGCCATCGCATTGCGAGCGGTCCAGCGCGGCCATTCTTATCTAGGATATGTCAATTTTGCCAAAAACAAGCCCCGATTTCTGTTAATAGCCAAAAACCGAATATTCGATTTATCGCGGACACTCGAAAATTGGGTCGCACTAACTCACATCCACTGTTCCATCAACCCTATTTGACCCTATTTATTGTGTCCAACTAAGTCACATGCTTCTGGTCATTTAAGTGGGGTGGGTGTTTATTTTAGTGACTTGGAGTAGATTATCTAATTTTTATTGCATTCTCAAAATGCAAGTAATCAGTTAATCATGTTTGTGTACGTACCTTCCAATAATCTTTTATACACGTTTTGAGTAATGAAAATGCTATTTTTCTGCAGCTCCATTTTGGTGCAGCAAAAAAAATTACGTTTGTAGCCAAAAACATATTTTACAATATCATCCCTCAACTAATTAAATATTAGGTCAAATTGCTTTTTCCTAACTATTTGAGTAAGCAAATTTTTGTGTGATGCTTACATTAAAATGTATTTCGGTGTAGAAGTATTTGAATTTCTCATTTTAATTTTTTTAAATATATTATTTACACTTATATTTCTGTATAATACTTTAAATATAACACATTAAAATTTTTAGGTTTATAATGAAATATACAATTTTAATGTATTATATTTAAAATATTATACCAAAATATTAATAATATATATAAAAATATAAAATTGATACAATTATATCTAAAAAATTGGGAAAAAAATATATTGGTGAAAATGACATGAATAAAAAAGTATTTTAAAATACACAAGAAACTGAAAAGAAAAATTATTTGATTATAATTTTACACATACCTTTTATGGTAAATTTTACAACTTAGAAACACAAAACCAAACAATTAAAACTTGATTATCTGATTATTGCGATTTAGAACAGCATAAGCTTATCCAAACACTTAAGTTTCTACAACACATTTTGTAACAGTAATTATCCGTTTGCTAAATGCTGCAACACTTTTTAAAAAGCAACATCTAAATAGGAAATATAACATTTAAGACATGTAAACATATTTTCTTATGAAAGCTCGATGATTGTGGCCCAATATTTAAGCCCAGTCCATGCATCTTTTAACTTCAAATTTTTTTTTTTAATTTTTTTTTTCACTCTTGAAATAGCTAGAGAAAGAATTGTGGGAGTCTATGTCATACAAATTATAAAATGATACTTGAAAAAAATAGAGGACCAAGTGGGGAATCAACCAGATGGTTAGAAGACAGAGGATTTGATCACTTGATCAAGTCCTCATCCCAACAAAATTCTTATTGTGGTCTAGAAAAAAATAATATCGGAACAAAAAATGTGATTAAAAAATTTTCATGCCATTAATACCAAGAAATACAACATCTCACCTAACTTACCTAAAATTAACGTTTAAGTTATTAGCAGAAAGAATCAAAATCTTTATATGTTTTGATTAAAGCAACTTTTGGGAGCTGTGTGGAGCTTTAGCTTTTATATCAAAATAATAGCTCTGTTCTGTATACTAGTTTCTTGGACTGTAGCTATGATTTTGAGTTTTGCAAATTGAAGCTATCTCAAATAGCGTTTAAAACTAGCTGCCAGATTATTTTCATCAAATCAAATTTCAAGTTTATAACAGCTACAACTAATTTACCAAACATTTATGTAAAGATAATAGCTACAACTCTTATAGCCCTAGTTCATAGCTATAGCTCTGCATGCAGAATATACATTTATGGTTCTTTTTAATTGTTTAATTTTTCAAAATTTGTTGTCCACATTGGTAATACAGCTTGAATTATACTCCCTTCATTTTCAAAAAGTTGAAACAATCATGCATTTTACGTAATCCAATACACAAATTTAACACTTAATATCTCAAATTATATAAAAGTAAAAGTTATTTAAAAAAAATTAATATTTTAAAACTACGCGATTAGATGAATCCAACAAGATCACAATTAACTATGTTTTATCTTATATATATGTGTTAAAAAATTGGATCAAAATTAGTCAATAAAAAATAACAACTATGCAAATGTTGTATTTATATAAAAACGGAGGGAGTATTTGCATTAATGCATACCGTCTAGAAATCCAGGATCTTGAAACAATTAAATTCTTATGGTACTAGACTACTACTTACTATGCCAAATATTAATTTTCATTATATGGTAAATGTGTTGGATTATTTGTGCTGATTGGGATATTAATTAGTTACTAGATTTTTCACCCGCGCTCCGCGCACGGGTATTAATTTTTTAAATATAAAATTATAGATATTATTAATTAATTTTAGTGTATTTATGAAAACAATATTTTTAATAAAATATCATTTCTATTATCTTTTTCTTAAATGATAGAAGAAATAAATTTTTAATTTTTTTTCATAATACATATACCACAATATAATTCAATTTTTTATGCAAATAAAATATGAATAGAAAAACTAATCCATGATTACCACCCCTACTATTATAAATACTATATGTATAATTAAATTGACTAAGTACTTTAAAACTTTCGTCTTTCTAATTGACTTTAATTACCCGCAAAAATATGTTGATGGTATATATATTTATACAAAAGGAACAAAGGTAGTATTAAAAATTATTGACTTTAACTACCCACAAAAATATGTTGATGGTATATATTACATTTATACAAAAGGAACAAAGGTAGTATTAAAAATTATGCATGTAGATTAATGACATTAATTTTTTTGTACATAAAGTAGTATATTGAATTTTTATTACTCATTAAATACTTTTTTTTATTTTATGTATAATATGTAGTTTTTCAGAAAATAATTTACACTAAAAATTTAAATTCTAATACTTCTAAATATTTTTAGTCAAAATAGTATATATAATATATTTATTTAAAGATTTGTTATGTATTTTCTTTACTGTTTAAACCCGTAATATATATATTTTTATAAAAAAAATAATGATGACTTAAAAGGGCAATATAGGTATCACAATAAAATTATGGTTTCAAGATTTATTTAATATTAGGAATAAATGGTGGAGATTAACATATTTTCAATCCTACGGCCATGAAATTTTATGATGAAGTGATTTTACTTTCTAAACCTTTGATATGTATCTTTATGAAAGATATGCATATCTTTGAGGTAAAATTACTATTTTAACCCATAACATAATTTTTATAAGTAGATTAATTATAACTTAAAAGGGTAATATAGTCAACACAATAAAATATGCTTCCAGGATTTATTATAGTATAGATTTCTTAATTTTGCTGCAAAATTTATCCCGCACAGCAATCAGCATATAATGATTCTACACACAAACTAAATTTAGTTCTTATATGTTATTCCATGATTGTGTTGTACATTCATCATGCCAGTCATAATGTTTAATGCGATAAATTTACTAAATACTCTATCTCTCTCATTTTAAACTTATACAATAAACATTATAAAAAGTTCAATTGGAACACAATAAAAGGACGGAGGAACTATTAATGCAAGTAGCTTATCAGGTAGGAAAAGCCAGACAATCTTTTTTGCTACTAGTGCATTAAACATGTACAACAATTACAAAGAATATAATACAATGGGCCAATGGGATTGATCTGTCGACAGATTAATGTTGATATATAGGTGTGGGGACACTCGACCTTTTTTCTTTTTTAATAATTGAGTATTCCATGTCACATTGAATACAAGATTAATTCCTCGACGTGGACAATGAAGGGTGCAAAAGAATTTTTTGCACACGTAAAGCTCGAACCCTATACATTACTGTTTGGCTAGCGCGTCGAGCCAAGGACCTCTTTCTCCTCAAGGGAGGCTATCAGAAAAGGATCAAACCGATTACGGGTCCGGATTAACAATAATGCGCCCAAACTTGACTAATTACGCCCAAACTTGACTGAATATTCCTTAGAATTGGAATGACAACAAGATAAAATGGAGAATCTACCTGTTGTTAAGAAACAACGGCGAATTCACGGGAAAAACTAGAACCAAACTACCGGTTGTTAAGAAACAACGGTGGACTTGGAAAGTAACCGCTACAAGCTAAGCTAGAGTCTAGGAAAACTGTAAAGAAAGCAGTAAAGATACAAAGAAGTAAATTTGATAAAGGAATTTGGGGATTGGATTGATCTCTCTTTACTCTGTGCATGGCATCCCCTATTTATAGCCGGAGCTGAGATCACTGTTTTCCGACCGATTCCTTTAAGCCGAATTCCATCTTCCTCTCATCGGTTGCTTTGGCTTCGGCTGTCTTGACTTTATTTCGGCCGAAATATCCTGCCTCTGAAACATTCTTCTTGTTTGGTCTCTTTGTTTGTTATGGATTGTCGGCCCTATTGATTCTTAAGCCCACTTTCTCTTAAAACTCTTCCTTGGCCCATGTTTTTATGGCCCAATTATTTCTCTCTAATCCCACTATTCCATGTGGCCCCAACAGATGCCCTCCTTACTTGGGCGGATTGTCGTTCGTCTGAAAAGAGCTCAAGTAACTCCCTCTCGTTCTTTTGACGGTTATTTATTCTTCTCGGAGGTTCCTGTCACCATTACCCTATTTACGTAGTCTGTTCTCTTCGAAGTGGACCGTCTCTGCTCTGTCCTTTCGTATTCTTCTCTCATTTTTTCTCTGTTCATCTCCTCCGATGGATCCTTCCCCTGTCACTGTTCTTTCCTCCGACATCCTCAAGATTGAGAGTTCGTTTGCCCCTCGTTCAGCGGTTCGCCTTCTTCCCGAGGGCTTTTATACCCTTGGTCCATTAGGTATTCCCGAAGAGATTGATGAATGTACTGCTCGTATTTTCGAAAACCACTCCGTGCCATTGTATGCCTCCTGGTTTTCTTCCAAACTCTTTACCCCGTCGCTTGCTAAATGGCCTTCGGCTCCTCCTGATTATGTAGCTTGGTATCGTCATCTCGACTTCCATTGCCGCGAATCCTGGAACAGATCATATACTCGTCGCATGATCCTTCTTAGTACCATGTCCTTTCCAACCGACCTTCGTCCTATTCAGGCTCTTTTATGTTTCTGGAATCCCTCCGTGAATTGCTTTTGCTTCCCTTGGGGTATGATGACTCCTACTATTCAGGATGTGAAACTCCTCCTGAACCTCTCTGTTCGTGGTGATAAGCTTGGTGTTGCATCTCAACCTAAGGAAAAGAACATCAATTTCCCTTCTATTAATACTTTTAATAGTTGGATTATTACCCATCAGAGTGATCCTGCTTCGCCTAATCCGCATTCTCTGGAGCCGCTTGCTTTCATGATGTACTTCTTGACGAAATTCTTTTGGTGTACTCCTTCCAAAGGAGTTCTTCTTGAGACTCACCCTTTAGCCTCTGCAATTCTTAACCAGGTAGCTTTGCCGCTAGCCGATTTCTTCCTTGCCCATCTGTATGCGGGTATATCGGCTACTGTTTTGGGCTGGGAAAAAGGTTTCCCAGATAAAGCCCGCGGTCCTTTATGGTTTCTTCACGTGTGGTTGGTTTGGCATTTTCGTGACATTTCTGGCTTCCCCGCTCATGATATCTGTCCTGATCGTTTTATCACTCCCGATCTTTTAGGGACCCCCCTTCCTGCCATGTCGATCCCACACTGGATCAGTTATTTCTTAGGCCGAACTGTTGATCAATCCTTTTCTCACTATTATTACTGGCGAACCGATTTCCCTTGGGTCAGAGAAATCGCTACTGCTCCTTTTGGAACTCTTCTCCCTGTGGCCCTTGCTCAAATTTGGAATAGACGCATACTTTCTCATCCGATCTTCAATGGTTCTACAGCTTTAGCTAATGCTGCTATTCCTTCTGAGGTCTACAATCCTCATTTAGTTAGTCGCCAGTTCAGCTTCGACCAAGATTTAGTGGAAGCTCTTCGGGCCGATAAGCGTCTCACCCCTTCTTCTAGTCGCAAACAATGCTCCCTCCATCATCGGCGTTTAATCAACTTTAATGTGCCGAAATTTGCTGTTCGCCCTGGACTTACTACCTCTCGTTTTCGGCTCTGGTGGCACGGAGTTGCCCGTACTTTCTTTGGTGCTGATCTTAACTTGCTTCTGCGGAAGAGTGGTTTCTCTCCTATCCTGCCTTTTTCTGCTTATCCTCTTTCTTCTCCGGACTCTACTCCTCAACGCACTCTCATTTCGCATTCTTCTTCACGTCCAGATATGTTTCTTTTCGATTGTTCTCCTTCTTTTTCTTATTGTGGGATTTTATCGCTTATTCGACTACTATTTCTTATTGTAGGTACCCTTCGCCCTACTTCCTCGGATCCCGGTCGAAAAAGACTCGCTCCTCTCTCGGCCCTTCTTACTGATTCCCTTCCTCCTCCCCAGACTCGGAGGCGTTCCTCTTGTTCACCTCTTGGCGGAGTCTCCTCTACTCATTCCATGGTGAATTACTTCGTTTATATTATTATTATATGTATATATATATACTCCCTCCGTCCCATTTAACTTGTCCTGTTTCACTTTTGCATACAATCCAATGCACTTTTTTATCTGTTAATATCTCAAAATATACACAGTGAAAAATTATACAAAATATATATTATAAAACTACGTGATCATAGAATTCTAACAAGACCCATTTCGACTATTTTTTGCTAAATATATACTTGCAATTAAATTGAGTCAAAGCTGAACAATGAACTGTGTAAAAAAGTCAAACAGGACAAGTGTAGTGGGACGGAGGGAGTATTTTTTCTCTGCGGCTGAACATTTCTTTCCCTTCCACTAGGTTTCTACTGCTCTGTCGTCGTCTATTATTTTGCCTGCTCTACCTGCCGCTTCGAATCCTCTCGTCACTGAACCCCAGGTATTAATCGATAATGCTGATTCGGCTGCTCCTGCTACTGTTTCTCCAGCCAGTTCTCCAAAACTGATTCAGGGTCCTACTTCGACCGGTCCTATTATTTCTTCTTCGGCTACTCCTCTTCAACCAGCTGGGGGTTCTGTTGCACCCCCACCCTCGACTATTTTGGGATTTCTTGACCCTATTCCCAGTAGTATGATTACCGAGGATGCTCCAGCCGAGTCGGTCCCTTTATCTCCATTCCCTGATCGACAAGTGTTGGATGAATTCTTTTCTCCTATTCCTTCGACTGTTCTTCCGTTAGATCCTTCGGCTCATCTTGGAGATTGTTTGGGCCAATTATGTAACTTGATTGCCAGACAATCTGATGTGGAGTATGTTAATCCAAAACCGATCCTCCTTCTTTTGTCTCATCTTGACCGACACTTCCATGAAGAACTGATTTCTTTGAATCTAAATGGCCCCCTTCAAACAATTATGAAGTCCGTCCTCTCCTTAGATCAGGAACTCAGAGTACATTTAGAGATGCAGAATAAACTTGCCGCCGAACGCGAAGCCGTGGCTGCCTCTCAAGTTATTTTTAACAACTATTCGGTGGAGTATCGGGCTCAAATCGATATCCTTTCTGAAACGGAGTCCCGGGAACATAAGTACTTCGAGGATCTTTCTTCGATCCGCTCAGAGATAGCCAAACTTCAACAAAAGGAGCAGGAGTTGCAATTGGTTTTAGATCAAACTAGACAGAAATCGGCCAGTTTGAAACGATCAATAAAATTTCTCCGTCAATCGGCCGAAGCTCCTAAAGCAAAGATTTTGGACTCCCATCGGGATGCTTCTTACTTGGCCATGTGGTCAAGCTTCAACGACTACATACTTGGTACCTTCCAAGAGAAGTGGGCCGACACTCAGTCTCTAGTCGGCCATCTTGATTCGGCTATCAAAAATCTTGGTGGGAAAACACTGCTTATGTCCTTTCTCCACCAGCTTTATTTCCTTTGGATCCCTCGGAGATGGAAACTTCGTCGTTGAACGATGCTCCCTCCTCTTCCAAAGCTTTTGCAGGTATTCTATCCTTTCCCTTTTGTCATTTGATTATTCCTTATGTCCTCTTAGTCTATTGTCCTTTTTCTTTTGCTTATCCAGGGAAATCTGGTGTTCCTTCTGGTACTGATTTGGCCGCCGATCGTCCTTCTTCCAGCAATGTTCCTGGCCCTTCTTTGACAGCGGACCCGGATATGATGATATCTGCAGTTAACCCTTCTATTGACGCACTTCAAGGATTGGACGATGATATTCATTTTGACGACAGCGAGGATCATTAGTTCTCTTTTTTTTTTTTTTTTTTTTTTTTCCCTTTTCTATATATACAAGCCATTGTTTTGTAGACTTTTGTCATGGGTTTGCCTCTTTCCTGGATGTACATTTCGACTGTCTTTGCTTAGTTGTATTTCGGCCAACTCCCTCTTCATGAATTGTATCGGCCGAAAAATGTAATTTTGGATATATATCTTTTGCTTCCTGCAACTATGATTCGTATCTTTCCAAATCCCTTATTTCTCGGTCTTCATAATTACTAACTTCTGAATGTTAGCAGCTTTTATCGGGAATCAGCTATAACGTCTTCCCATGAATAGCTTTTAATATTGACCGTTTCCTGCGCCGAGTACTTATCCTTCTCCTATAAATACCCGGCCTTCATTGATGTTTATCCATCACTTCTTCACATTTTCCTTTTTAGCAACATGATTTCTCTTCTTTCTTTACTCGATCCTCTGTCTCCGGTGCCTCCGTGGTTTCTAAATCATGTACTTCCACAAGGATCTCCAGACGTGGCACGAAAACCTTTTGCCCATGCGGCACGAGTTCAGCTAATATCCCTCTCATCATGTTTGTTTGGGCGAGGATCTCTACTGGTTATTCCAAATGAAGGTCTCGATGACTATGCGGACATACTTCTTTTCTATTTTGCGGTTGCATATGCTGTCGGACCTTGTCTAACGGGGAACCCACTTCTCTTAGTGGTTCCTTCATCTTCTTTTCCTTCCACCGCCTTAGTTGTTTGCCTCGGTTGCATCCATCCTCATTTTATCTACGATCGTGCGGATGTTGCACCCGAGTTCGACTTCTATCTCTGGGACGTTGTACTATTCGTTGTAGCGTTCCCAAGAATAGAGGTCCGGTGGTAGGACTTAAATCGGCAATACTGTTCTGGACCAAGCAACTTTGCCCTGTTTCTGTTTTGTCGATACTTATAAGCGGCATTTTTACAAGGCTGATAATCCTCCAGTTCCTTTTATTAGGACCTTTCCCTTGTATATGCCTGCTTTGAATAGGACGTTTCCCTTGTATATTGTAATTTCGGACTATCGACGCCGTTTTCGGCCGAAGTAGCTCCTCTTTGTAATCTTTCGTCCATGCAATAAAATCTTTATTTTTTTTCTGTTCACTTATTGTTGATCCCAGACTGAAGCATAATATTTCTTCATGTATCTTGCATTTACTGGATTTGACATTTGCTCTCCAAATTCGTCCACTAATATGTATGCTCCATTTGGTAATTTCGTCCGAACAATAAATGGTCCCTCCCAATTGGGACTCCACTTACCTAATCGGCCATCCTTCTGTTTGGGTGGCCATATAACTTTCCATACTAAATCACCAACTTCAAATCGCTTAACACGAATTCGCTTATTGTACCAATCGACCACAATATCTTTATTTTTCTGCAAATATTCAAATGCTTGCACCCGATCGGAATTCACGTCTAATAATTCGTCTTTCATTGCGCGATCATACTGTTCGGCCGACATCAGATCTGCTTGACTGGTTCTTAAGGTCGGCACTGTTATTTCGGCTGGAAGTACTGTATCCATGCCATAAGTCAGCCGAAATAGTGTAAATCCAGTGGCTGAAGTCTTCGCATTTCGATAAGCCCACAATGCTTCGGATAACTTTTCATGCCACTTCCTCGGCTGATCTTCAATCATCTTCCTTATCATTCCTATTAGCTGTTTATTCATGGCCTCTGCTTGCCCATTCCCTTGTGGATAATATGGTGGCGAATGCATGATTTTTATTCCGTATTCTTCTGCAAATGCCTTGACTTTCTCTCCCACAAATACAGTTCCTCTATCTGTTAAAATCGTCTGTGGAATTCCGAATCTGTAGATCAACTGTCTCTTAAGAAACTCGATTGCCTCTTCTTGCGAAATACTAACATATGCTTGAGCTTCGACCCATTTCGTGAAATAGTCTGTTGCCACTAGCACGAACTCATGTCTTTTCGACGAAAAGGGATGAATCTTTACA
The DNA here is from genome assembly GCA_030278955.1 of Hygrophila difformis. NCBI lineage: Eukaryota > Viridiplantae > Streptophyta > Magnoliopsida > Lamiales > Acanthaceae > Hygrophila > Hygrophila difformis. The sequence goes on from JAOANR010000011.1 coordinate 17,890,888, forward strand.
AGGATGTCCATAGCCCATCCTCGAAATGGCCATGGCTTGATCATTATATGTAGTTCTTCGGCCGGTAACTTTTGAATCGGCCCATGCTTTTGACATTCGCGGCATCCTTTGGCATATTTCTCACAATCGACCCCCATATTCGGCCAATAATAGCCCAGCCGAATAATGTTCCACTTCATCGATTTTCCTGCCCGATGTGCGCCGCATATTCCTTCATGAACTTCTCCCATTACTCTTCTGGCATCTTCTTCTCCAACGCACCTGAGTAATACTCCATCAATGGCTCGCTTGAAGAGTAACCCTCCTATCACTACGTAGTCTATCGCCTTCCGCTTTTCGGCTGGATTAGCTTCGGATGGATCCTCTTTGTGCTATCTTTTTTATCCAATCGGCCTTTTCTGTTTCGGCCAAATGTATTTCCATATTTCCTGCTATCGGCATTAGCCGATATCTGGCTGCATGTTGAGCCAATTCGTTAGCTAATTCGTTCTTCTCCCTTGGGATGTATTTGATATACACCTCCTCGAATTCTTCCAACAAACTAATCGCTTTTTCGTACAATCTGATTAATTGAGAACTTTTGACCGAAAAATCTCCTAATAACTGTTGAATAACTATCTGCGAATCTCCTCTGATTATGATAGCTTTTACTCCTTCTATTAGTCGTTGTAACCCCGAAAACAGTGCTTTGTATTCGGCTTGGTTATTCGTATAGGAACTCGGTAATTGCACGAAGTATTTGTATATCTTGCCCTCCGGCGTATGTAGAGTAAACCCTGCCCCAACTCCTGAGGCGGTTTTGGAACCATCGAACATCATTATCCACGGATGCAGATATACAATTCCTATTTCGTCTATTTCTTTCGGCCGAACTTGATCTCCGATATCATCGGATATTGGAAGTATCGCATGATCGGCCAAAAAATTGGCTACAACTTGTCCTTTCATAGCCCTGAGTGGTTGATATTTCAAGTCGTTGGCATTTAACTTCATGGCCCATTTGGCCATTCTTCGGCTACTGATCGGATCATTCATCATAATTTTGACTATGTCAACCGAAGTTACCACTATCACTTGCCGTGGTTGAATATAGTATTCTAATTTCTGACACGCATGATAAAGACTTAAACACAATTTATGAATCGGCGAGTACCTTAATTCGGCATCCCTAAGGATTCGGCTTAGATAGTAAATCGCCCGATCTCTTCCTTCATCGTCTTCTTGGGGCAACAACGCTCCAATAGACTCTTTAGCTGCTGCTATATACAGCTTCAACGGTCGGCCTAAAATTGGAGGGACCAACACTGGTGGATTCATTAAAGCTTGCTTCAATTGCTCAAAGGCCCTTTGTTGATCGACTCCCCATTCGAATTCCTCCTCTTTCTTCAGCCTCAGTAAATCGGTTAGTGGTTTCGACTTCCCGGCCGCATTTGCCAAGAATCGTCTCAAGAAACCGATCTTCCCAAGAAATTTTTGCAGACTCTTCTTATCATATGGAGGCCTGGCTTCTTGGATAGCTCTGGTCTTGTTTGCATCAACTTCTATGCCTTTATTATGTACCAAGAACCCAAGAAAATTCCCTGCTTGCACTCTAAAAGCACACTTGGCTGGATTCATTTCGACTCCATGTAGCCTCATTCTTGCGAATACCCTCCGCAAATCGTCCAAATGGCTTTCCATATCTTTGGATCTGACCATGACATCATCGATGTAGACTTCGACGCATTCTCCTATTAGATCATAAAAGACATAGTTCATGGCCCTCTGGTATGTGGCTTCTGCATTCTTTAACCCGAATGGCATCACTACCCATTCATATATCCCTATAGCTCCAGGGCATCGAAATGCAGTTTTATGCACATCTTCTTCGGCCATAAAGATTTGGTTGTATCCAGAATATCCATCCATAAAGGATAGCATCCCTTGTTTTGCGGCCGAATCAATTAAAAAATCGACAATAGGCATCATATATTCATCTTTAGGAGTGGCTATATTAAGATTTCTGAAATCAATACAAACTCTTAATTTCCCATTCTTCTATTACAGGAACGATATTCAAAAACCACTCTACATATTTAGCTGGCCTAACGAATCCGGCCGCTAACAACTTTTCTATTTCTTCATTTATTTTCGGGACTATTTCGGGCGCTGCCCTCCTGGCCGACTATTTGTGCGACCTAAATCCTTATTTGATAGGTAATCTTTGTTCCATAATCGATCGTTCCAATCCTGGAATCTCTGTATAATCCCACGCGAAGCAATCCTTGAACTCTATTAACACCTCCCTGAATCGGTCCGTCGTCTGCTGATCTAAATTCGCACTCAATGGGATCTCCCTTGGGTGCTCATCTTACCTACATTGACCATTTTCAAGGGATCTTGAGCTTTGAAATCTGGTGTTCGTTTTGGAATTGCGTCCATGAGTTCACTCCATCCTGCCTTCTCTTCCGAAGGTCCGAGTTCGGTCGATTCGGACTCAACCTTTCTCTGAATTTCTTCATTCATCATTTACTTTCTTTTTAGACTGGCCGTTCGTCGGCCTGATATCTGACCTCGAACCCCAAATCTGTCCAATCGCACTCAACGACCTGCGGGTATCGCTCCCCTACCACTGCTAGGAATGGTTGTATGGGCTCTTCATATAACACCGCATCAATTCGACCGGATGAGCTGACTGGAAACGGAGGCTGATCACCATCTACTTCTTCAAATGTGCCATCCTTTTTCCAGAACCACACCTTCTGGTGTAGGGTTGATGGCAAACATTGGGCTGTATGAATCCAGTATCGGCCTAATAGGGCCGCATACGAGACTTCTGCATCCACTACAAAGAACATAGTCGAAATCGAAATGGTTCCGACCGTTACATCCACTAGAATACATCCTTCGGCCGCTGTTTGTGCTCCCACGAAACTTAAGACTTTCATCCTTGTGGGCAGCAGATCATCTTTTGAGCGGCCTATTTTCGTCAACGTAGACAATGGCATGATGTTGACGGTTGCTCCACCATCAATAAACATTCTTCTGAGCGGTCTCCCATTAACCCAACCTTTGACATACAAAGGCTTCACGTGCTGAGACATTTTTGCAGTTGGAGGCAGAATCGTGCTTGGTTGAGCTTCGGGGACAAACGCTTCATACCCTTCTTCCACAACTTTCTCTGCTGCGGCCTCCGGCCGAAGTGCTTTTAGTTTGGCAAAACAGAAGTCCACAATGAGTTCTTCATCGCCGAAATATTTTCCCCCCTTCTGAAAAAAGACCACAGCTGGTTCAGAATCAGACCAGTACTCCTCCTCAGTTGTTGTGGTCATTCCTACCATGTTCGCACTAGACCCGAAGTCAAACTTGAACTGCCCGATTGAAAGTGTATCACTATTTGGGACGATGTTCGTTTACGGCTTCCATTCCCTAGTTCGGACTGGTCTAGGTTTCCACTCCTCCTTTACTTTAGGCTGTTCATTATCGGCTTTCAACTGCATTATTTTCGGCCAAAATTCAGTTTTGTTTTTCAGCCGATCCTGCCCTTCTTTCGGCTTCCTTTCTTCTTTCCTTTTTGCTGATTTCAATCGAGCCGAAAACACCTTATTGAGGATCCTTCCTTCAGAGGACGAGCAATCGTCTGGGAAGTCCTCTTCCATATGCATCATTTCGTACTCCTCTTGCTCAAATGCGCCAGCTGCTTTAAGCCGCTGCATCCTTCGTTTGAAAGTACGATACGATCCCTTTCCTTTCGGAGTCTTTTCCTCCCCTGCCCTCCAGGCTGAATTCTCAAATCGGCGTTGGCCGAAATGCCTCTTCTCTGGGGAATTCTGAACCCATCGGCCCACCTGAGTATTCGCTGGTGGCCTTCTGAGTTTCTTCATTTCGGGAGTGACAGCATCTTCGGGAACTGTGATCTGAATCACAGTCTTTCCGTTCTGCTTATCGGCTGTCAACTTCATCTCTGAATCCCAACCATTGGTTATGATTTTCAACATTGGTTTCTCATTCTCATCTCCGAATTCGACCTTCTGATGTTTGTCCGATTGCTTGATCCATTCCTTTACTTTATAATTCCCTAATCGTTCAAAAACATCTGAAATCTTCTCTTTCCTCTTCGGAGATCCTAACCGTCTCCACACTCCTGCCTTCTTCTGAACTGATAGCTGATTTCCTAGCCGATCGTGCATAGAGCTTCTACTGGATGATGGTTGGTCCCCCAATCGATCATGTACAGACCTATTCTGATCGGGATGCACCATCACCATGTTCGCGACAGGGAACGGATTCTTATCAATTGCCATGAGCCTGTCCGGGAACTTTAATTTCCCATCATCCATATGCTTTTGGATTAGCTTCCTAAAATGTCCACAGACTGCCGTAGAATGAGTAGCCAATCCGTGGAATCTACACCATCCGGCTTCCAATTGGTCTTTGGTTGGCTGTGGGTGATTTCCTTTGAATTCCAACAATCCGTTCTTCTGGCAATAATCAAATATTTCATCCATCTGAGATAGATCGAAAGAATAAAACCTCTGAGATTCGTCTCTAACTTCTCCCTCTTTTTCCTTGCCTCTGACTGGCCGAAGCGCAGGACAAGTCATGGGCTTGTTTATTACCAATTCGGCCCTTGCTACTTCGGCTAAAGCATGAATATCGTCCGTGTTGTACTCTTCCTGAACTTCACACCTATCCAGAGATTCTGAAATAATGCCGCTGACTGGATAGGCTGTGATCTGCCACTTTGACTTCGGCTTGATTTGAAAGCCGCTTGCTCCGCTAAATAAGTCTCCATTCTTATGGCTTCGGTCGTTAATTCGGCCACAGTCCTTGGTCTTGTGACCATCAATCTGTCCTTGATGGCAAACTTCAAATTCTGCTTGAGGATTTGAATATATTCATGCTCTGGCAGCATTGTCTTCATTTGAGCTTTAACGGCATAAAATCTCTCTATAAACTCTGTGACTGATTCTGCCGCTTTATGTTTGGTTGATGTCAGATCAACCACCGATACTTCAGGACTGGTGTTATAGAATCGGTCATGAAATAACCGCTCCATTTCGGCCTAGGTGTTAACCGATCCTGCTGGTAAATTAATGTACCACTCAAATGCTGGACCAGTTAACGATAAGCTGAACAATATCAACTTATGAAAATCGTTTTGCGCAATTCTGGTGCATTGAGCTGTAAATCAGCCAATATGTTCGATCGTAGACCGACCGACCTCTCCAGAGAAAGTATTGAAATCTGGAACCTTTACTCCTCTAGGCAGTGGATACTGCTCCTCGATGTAATCTGGATAAGGCTTCCTATACATCGGCCTGTTCTCCTGGCCGATAAGATTTCCAAACTGAGTACGAATTATCTCAGCAATTAATTCCCTGTCAACCAGTTGTGGCGGATTCGGCTGTTGCGGTAAGTATTGTTGTTGAACCACTGGAGCAGGCGGTTGCACTACTGGTTGAGGCGGTTGATTCTGCTGATGATCGTGCCTTTGTTGCGGAGGGACGAAAGGCCGTGGTCCTTGCCCTCCTAGCGGCCGATAGGCCTGCTGTTGAAAGTTGTGAGGATTTTGCATCATAGGTGGTGGATTTTGATTCATTGGTGCATTCTGCGTTCCCATCGGATACATGTTCCTCGCTAATTCGGCTCTGAACATAGCTGGCATTGCTGCCAGGATATTGCCTTCTATCTGGCGAACCGAATTAGTAACCGCCGCTTCAACCATAAATTGGACCTGATCTCGGAACCGCGGGGTCAAATCATCGTTCGAAAACTCCTGATTGTGGAAGTTTGATGGTCCAGGGAACCCCGGGGGGAACTCGTCTGGTTCTGCTGTGCGTTCTTCCTGGATTGGCAGCAAATCAGTCCTTGCTGCCGTGTTAACCGCTGGAGTTGTTTGTTCAAATGCCATTTCCCGTCCCACTGGGCGTGCCACTATTTGGCTAGCACATCGAGCCAAGGACCTTTTTCTCCTCAAGGGAGGCTATCGGAAAAGGATCAAACCGATTACGGGTCCGGATTAACAATAATGCGCCCAAATGTGACTAATTACGCCCAAACTTGACTGAATATTCATTAGAATTGGAATGGCAACAAGATACAATGGAGAATCTACCTGTTGTTAAGAAACAACGGCGAATTCACCGGAAAAACTAGAACCAAAGTACCGGTTGTTAAGAAACAACGGTGGACTTGGAAAGTAACCGCTACAAGCTAAGCTAGAGTCTAGAAAAACTGTAAAGGAAAGCTGTAAAGAAAGCAGTAAAGATACAAAGAAGTAAATTTGATAAAGGAATTTGGGGTTGGATTGATCTCTCTTTACTCTGTGCATGGCATCCCCTATTTATAGCCGAAGCTGAGGTAACTGCTTTCCGACCGATTCCTTTAAGCCGAATTCCATCTTCCTCTCATCGGTTGCTTTGGCTTCGGCTGTCTTGACTTTATTTCGGCCGAAATAACCTGCCTCTGAAACATTCTTCTTGTTTGGTCTCTTCGTTTGTTATGGATTGTCGGCCCTATTGATTCTTAAGCCCACTTTCTCTTAAAACTCTTCCTTGGCCCATGTTTTTATGGGCCAATTGTTTCTCTCTAAGCCCACTATTCCATGTGGCCCCAACAATTACTTAAACGATTATAGCGTTAATCCAATCAAGCAACTGTTGTTGGTGACACTGTAACACTTTGATTCTTCAATTATAGTAGAAATAAATAACAATAAATAAATAAATAAACCCAATACATGAATGAACCTATAGCTGCCCTTTTTAGGTAAATACCAGGGTATCCCCAGGCCACATTGGGCTCAAGACTAATCCCTCGAGGATCTGCAAGGGCAATTAAGGGCGCCTCTCCCAAAGCAGTTTTTTGCATACACAAGGCTCGAACCCGAGACCTTGCTTAAGCGACTAGAGCCCCCATCCACTCAAGCCAACTGCTGTTGGTACCTATAGCTGCCCTTTGATTGATGCATCAAATTAAATTGGTTTAATATATGCAGATATGCGTGTAACATTGCCGTCAGCCGCGTGCTTTAGTTTGGCCATATTTCTTAAAAATAAGATTATTTTATAACTGATTTATGTAACTTATTATTGGGCTTGCGTCGGGCCCCTTTATCTCCAATGAAATTGTATTATGTATATAGGATTTTTTTTATTTCGAAAATTTAAAATATAGTTTTTTCACAAGATATTGTATTTATAATTTTTAATATATAGTATATTTTTTTCATTTGACTATTAAAAATATTTCACACTAACCTCAATTCTCAAAAGGTTATATCTAATCACTTTAGTTCATCCGAAAACTAACCCGACTACTTAAAAGGTGATTCTTGGAGGGATGAGAATTTTACCCAGTGGTCACGTCTTTGACTCCGAACTTTCAGGTTGGAGTTCGATTCCTCGCGCAGCCTATTATCAATTTCCTTTATTTTTTTTATAATTTGTATGGCATTAGCTCCCACCATCCATTTTCTAATCTGTATAGGTTGTACAACAAGGGGAAAAAAGAGAGTGAGAAAGTGATTCATGGACCTCTAAATCCAGAAATTTTAATCATAAACCACCCCTGGCTAAAAATCGTAATTTTATGTTAATTTGTATTTCACTATTGTGTATACACCTTTAATTTGTGATTCACTATATATAGTTCATCGAACTTGGATGTGCTTGGATTGATCAAAACTTTTTTTTAGGTCAATACCACCGTATCCCCGAATCTTATTGAACCCAAGACTAATCCCTCGGGCCTCGAGAATCGGGTGGGTAATAAAGGGTTGCATCTCCCAAAGCAGAATTCTGTAAACATAAAGATTCGAACCCGAAACTTTTGCTTAAGTTGCCAGAGCCTCATACCACTTAGGCCAACTGCGTTTGGTTGATTAAAACCTTTTTGTTTGGTTGGAATGAGGTTATACTATCGGTAGAAATTTCATTGCTAGGAATCTAATATTTTTGGGAAGATAGAGATATCTAGAAATCTTATTTTTTTAATTTAAAGTTTTTTGCGTTTGATTGGGTTATGAAATCTTAGATTTCTAATTTAAACTAATTTACAACAATGTAACTTCAAATTGAAAATATTTATAAATATGATGTTTTACTAAATAATAGAAAATATTTAAACATAATTTTTATATTTGAAAACGAAAAATTATTTCTATATAACTTATTATATTATAATTATCATATTTTATTGAATGATTATTAATTTAATTTATTTAAGTTATTATTTATTATTTTATTTAAATGAATAAATTTAAAAACAAATTTTATATAAACATTGAAACTTTGGGTAGCCTTTTTATAATTTCAAATTAAAAGATTCATGAAATTTGGGGTAGCTTTTTATAATCTTTTTTACATATAATATAATTTAGTAGTTTAAAAATAAATAAAAGGTAATTTGATATAAAATACATGTTAAAATTCCCGTTAATATAATATTACGCAGGTTTTATGTGAGAATCACATTCCTATCCAAAATCCCAACATTCTCATTGGGATAACAATTTTGGATTCCCAACCAAATTCTCTCTCCAACCAAACAAAAAAATGTTTAATACCTTACCCTAGACTTTCAATGGAAATCCAACATCCCGTACCAAACGGCCTAAAAGATAATTTTCATTAATTTGTTCATATTGAATTTTCATCCATCTTATGTGTCATGGAAGGCCGGATCAACCACGACTTTTTACAACATCTCAAGGAGGAGAAGCCCACTCACGGACTCAAAAGGACGATCCAACAATATTACGAGCATATACTGAACTAGGGTGAAGGCTTCCCAGACTTAGCCAAATTTTTGGCAGTGTGGCGTGCAATATATATCATCTGGCGCGCCCTATCCTTATCCATGAAGGGCGCGACTCATACTCTCCATGCCCTAAGATAGGGCGCCAGGCCATGATAGGGCGCGAGATATGGTGCCCCATACCAAGATGAGGCGTGGCCCAACCATATTTTGGGCGCCTCTTTTGCTTTCTTTTGGTGCCCTTTTGTGTAAGATATGACATTTCTTTGCTTAAGTTTAATTATGTGTGGGTACTAGAGTGGAGGCCTATATATGTCCTCCATTCTCACTTTGTAGGATCTCTCGGCATTATAAGAACTTTTCCTTTTCTAAGGAACTTGTAATTAAGGGTGTGAAGCTCTCAAATCTTCCGTATTTATCCCTTGTAGCTAGTCACCGTTTTGGACTTGGAAGTGTTCCAAATTGTAACAAAACCATGAACATGAATGTTTTAACGGTTTGGTCTTCATTTTGATGTTGATTTCTTACCAATTGGCATGTCTTGTTTGTTTGTATGGTGGCTTCCCCTATGTTTAAATTCCTTGTTTGATCTTTCTTCCTCCTTTGCAACACTGTTTCCAAGCAAAGATCCATGGCATTATGAAAATTGTGGCGGCCATAATTTCCCTTTGTCATCTATACCTACTGCCTTGTCAAAAACCTATATAACTTCTTTGTTTGTTTTCGATTGATCTCTATATCTAACACCTTGTTTGATAGATGTTATCAAAGCCTTTGATAAGATCTGCGATCAACCTCAAAAGGCGCCTTGTTTGATAGAACTTATCAAAGTCTTTTGATAGGATTTATCAAACAAGACCTGGATGTGACAATCAAAACCGGTGAATGTGTTTGAAGAATAGGTCTAGAATTGTGCTAAACATAATATCTGGTCACTTTAAGGTAAAATGAAGTGTTAGTTGTCACTCCTTTCTTGAGTTAATACCAAGATCATTGGATTTATTTGCATTATATTTCTTGGGGTCATTGAAGACCTTGCCATTTCATCACTTTAAAAGCTGTCAGCTTGGTTTATTGCTCGACATGCTGATGCAAAATGTCTTTAATTGGATTAAATCATGTTTGGACAAATGAGATTAAATTTCGACAGGTAATGACTTTTTTTTTGTCCAACACGGAATCGAATACGAATAAGCCGGATACAAATACGAATTCAAATATTTCAGAATTCGAATATATGATGGATTCAAATTTTTGCAGATAACATAGTCGGATAATCTTATAATTTTAAAATCAATCTTTTAGTGAATTTTGTTAAGAGATCATAAAGTATTATGTGAGCTAAACTGATTGTTTAAATTTTTCAAGATCATGAATTATTCAGTTCAAGATATCCAAACAGGATCACCACAAGATGTTAAGTACTACTAAAATTTAGATACAAAGAACTTAACTGACTTCCAACCTTATGGTTGGGGGTTCGATTCACACCCGACTCCCTATTCCTTGCCTTTACTCCCCCCCCCCCCCCCCTTGTAATTTGTGTGGCTTGGGCTACCACACACATTTGCCGACACTTGATTGTCGATGTCAACCAAAAGTTAATATATTAATATGCATTTCATTAGTGCTCAATCATAGTCAAGTAAGTCTATACTCCATCCATTCCTTATTAGTTGTCTTTTAGAAATAAAAAAGTATTTCAAAATAGTTGTCATTCTACACATTTATATCATATTTTTCCATTATTATCCTTATACTATCATAAATTATTTTCCTTGAATATTGTGCATTCTCTCTCATTTCATTTAAAATAATCAATCTTCACTACAAACGAAGGGCAAAAGTGTAAAGTAGAAAGTATTCATTACATTTCATGATTTGTGAAATTTGAACCAAAACGTCAAGTAAATAGGACTAGAGGGAATAATAAAGAAATATTTATAATTTTTATTTTTAATGATAGTTTTCATTGTAAAATTATCGATAATGTATTTATTTTTACCGTTAAAGTATTTAGCTAGAAAGCAAGGATAACTTGATTAGTGAGTTTTTTTTTTTTTTTTTTTTTTTTTAATGAATCAGCCTGAAGCGTCGATCAAAGAAAAGGAAAAAAACAAACAATCAAAGAAGAAAGTAATCCGAATAAAAAAACCTAACCCAATCTGACATACTCCTTTCCAGCTGCATCCGATTCAAGAAGACGAACCACATCATCAAGAGGAAAGGCCCACGAAGTGTAGAAAAGTTCCTCTTGGACAGCCTTCCTAGCAAGCGCGTCCGTGACTTGATTGACTTCCCTTAACACATGCCGAACCACACAATTACCCATAAGCTGAAGCTCTTCCCGTATTTCCTTAATAAGAGGCCACTGAGAATGCCAGTTGTTGGGAACCAGTTTTGAGCAAATGTGTTCACAACCGATGTCTGGACTACTCAGGTGAACCACCACAGTACATGCTCAACAAACTATTTACAGAAAGGGTAGCTGACGTATATGCATGAAGATCTTCTCCAACGGTCAGCTATTTTATGTCCGGATTGTGCTCACGAAGTTTGGAAACCAAGATCTCCTAATCCGGGCAACTCCATTCTAAGGATCGGTATAATTATGGTAAGAAGATCTTACCTTGGAATGGAGCGTTGGTGTCTCTCTTCAAATAAGTCGGCCAAGGGATGAGATGCACATGGCTTACATTACACACTTTTCTCCCCTGTGCTGTTGAAGTAATTGTGAGAGACATTCATATTCCTTCCAGTGTTCGTGATCTAATCTCATTGAAGGAAGAGAATCGATCAACATTTCCTCGGTGACTTGATCGAGATTGTGCTACTGTGTTCTTGATTGAAGTCGATGGATTCAATCAAGCCCTTCGAGGAGTCGTCACCACACGAGCTTAATTGATTACATTCGTGAAGGAGAAATTGCCAACAGGTTTTGACCACGGGTGACTTGGAGGAGGAGCCTTCAAGGAATTGGAGGAAGGTCGGGGAGATCTTCACAAGGCAGGAGGAGTGCTTTGGGTTGAGAATTCGAACCGTTTGGAGATCGGAGTTGGGCAATTCACAACACTATTGTTTAATTGTGGATCAAGTTAAACAAGTAGTGAAATCTCCTGGATTGATATCCCCCAGATGTAGGCTTGTGCCGAACTGGGTCAACAAACCTTGAGTTCGTTCTTTACAATTTATTTATATTCCGCTGCTTATCATTATTAAAACTGTTTAACGTGTCCACGAAAGGTGTCTGAACTAGTTTTACAGGACCAGTTTACTGGTTATCCTAGCAAATGGACCTAACAATTGGTATCAGAGCCACACGCTCGACAACGAGATCCAGTCAAAGAAATGGATAACCAAGGTGGTTCAGTAACCAGACCCCCATTGCTCGATGGATCAAACTATGCCTATTGGAAAGATCAAATGGAGGCATTTCTCATCGCACTAGATGAAGGGGCATGGGATGCAGTAGAAACTCAATATCATCCACCAGTTGAAGAAAAAGATGGCGTGAAAACCCTCAAACCAAGGAGTGAATGGACTGCAACCGAGAAACTTGCTGCATCAAAGAACTCCAAAGCATTGAATGCTATTCACAATGCTCTTACAAAGGATCAATACAGACTTATCGCTGGATGCAAGATTGCATACGACGTCTGGACTACTTTAGCCAATACCTATGAGGGTATGGCTCCGGTAAAGAAATCAAGAATCATTACACTTGATGCCCAATTTCATAAGATTACTATGGATGATAATGAAACTGTTGGCCAATATATTGGTCGCATTCGAGATGTAACCAACCAAGATCTTCAGCTTGGCAAAGTGTATTCTCAACAGGACATTGTAGGTAAAATCGTTGGGACGCTTCCAGAAAGATTCAACGCAAAGGTGGCTGCTCTTGAGCTATACAAGGACTTTGACAAATTGCAGGTTGATGAATTGATGGGTATCCTACAATCTTGGGAAATGGATCACTGACCGAGGGGTAAAAGCAAACTAGTGGCATTCAAATCCGTGACCAAAGAGATGGAGGACTCTTCAATGGAAGATCTTGAAGACTACAGTGATGAAGAAGAGTTAGCCATGCTGTCCAAAAGGCTGAATCAGATCCTAAAAAACTGAAGATCCAGATTCAACTATTCCATGAAGAAGGATGCCAGGACATCTAATTCCAAACCTACTCCGAAAGGCTATAAGTCGTTTGACAGAAACAGATCCAAACCATCTAAGACCGAGGATGTCAAAGAAATCATCTGTTTTGAGTGTGGCGGAAGAGGTCATATCAAAAAGGACTATGCCAATCTGCGACCAAAGGAGTCAAACAAATCATACCAAGTAACATTCAGTGACTCCGAAGATGAGAAGGAGTCCAGTGAAAATGGTCCAGACTATGGAGTAGCATTGGTCGGGACGTGGGATTCAGACAGTGATGATGAAAACGATGCAGCTATCAGTACTAACTCAGTCAATATTGTTTCTTCTAACATGGTGCATTCTTCTGTCAGGGAACAGGAAGAGAGTATCAGCAAACTCAACGATCTCTATGAAGAAACGTTGAAGAAATTGGAAATATCCATTACTGAGTCAGTAGAACTGCAAGTCGAGAATGGAAACTTAAAGGAGCATATCAAGGGTCTCGAAAACAGAAATCAGGAACTTGAAAAGATGTTCAAAGAACTGTCTGAACAGGTGGATGAACTACTTGAGAAAAATGCAGAACTCCAGAAAGATAATGATGACCTAGAAGTGGAAAAGAATAACTACAAACTCTGGTACTACAATATGCTTGGCAAGAAAGATGCTCTTCATACCGAACTGACTGAAGTTCAAGAAAAGCTTGCCAAGGCCGAAGACACTCTTGCTGCTTTGAACAAAGGAAAAGCAAAACTAGATGATGTCATCGCTATGGGGAGACCAAGCAGTAACAAACAAGGCTTAGGTTTTCAAGCTTCAACCTCAAAAGAGGTGAATAAAAGCAAATTTGTCTCTGAAGGAATGCTGAGTGAACACCAGACTACCAAGAAAGTTCTTCATCATACAAAAAGGAACAAATGGACGAGAAGACCTCCTCCTCCCATTCCACTCAGATGTGATTATTGCAAACTTGAAGGCCACAAAACTAAAAACTGTGGAATCATTGTGAGAGACCTACAAGCAGGAAGACCTATCATCTGGCCAAACGATAAAATCAAGATGAAGCTGATCTCCATCAAATGCGAATGGGTTCCTAAAGTTCAAAACAGATGCCATGTTGCCTTCTTATCACATAAGAAGAAATCTAAGGACACAATATGGTACTTTGATAGTGGATGCTCCAAACACATGACCGGTGAAAGGAACTTGCTCAAACACTATAAGGAAATTGATGGAGGATTTGTTGTATTTGGAGATGGTAAAAAGGCTGCCCTGGTTGGACAAGGAACCATTGAGAACAACGGCTCACGAGAACTATCTCTAGTGTTCTTTGTTGATGGACTTCAAGCAAACTTGATTAGCATCAGTCAATTGTGTGATGAGGATCTTGTTGTGCAGTTCACCAAGAAAGATTGTCAAGTGCTCAACCACAATCAAGAATGCATCATGAGAGGTTTGCGCTCTAAAAATAATTGATATCATCTTTTCAAACATGCAATTTTGGCTCAGTTGCAGGAAAAAACCACATCATGCTATGGTATGAAAAGCTTGGGTATCTCAACTTCAAAGATCTTATCAGGCTCAGTAGAACCGAAGCAATCAAAGGTCTTCCTCACTTCAAAAACTCCAACGTGGAGTTCTGTGACTAATGTGCCAAGAACAAACAGCATAGGAGTTCACACAAGCTTTCTGAACACCTCGGATCGACTAAATGTCTTGACCTACTGCACATGGATCTTATTGGTCCTACTGAGGTTGAAAGCTTGGGAGGTAAAAGATATATTTTTGTATGCATTGACGATTATTCTAGATATACTTGGGTAGACTTTCTCAGGGAAAAAGGTGACGCTTTCAAAGCCTTTGAAAAATTATGCAACCGCCTCATGACTGAGAAAGAAACCAAAGTGAAAAGGATTCGAAGTGATCATGGACGAGAATTTGAAAACCAATCCTTTGAAGAATATTGCTCGGTTCATGGAATCAAGCATGAATTCTCGGCACCAAAAACTCCTCAACAAAATGTAGTAGTTGAAAGGAAAAATCGCACCCTGCAAGAAATGTCAAGGGTCATGCTAAATGCCAAAAATGTAGTTGAGTTCTTATGGGCTGAGGCTATCAACAATGCATGCTATACCATAAATCGGGTCTACTTGAGACCTAATGTAACACCCCGGTTTTTGGTCACCTAGGTCGGGATGTCACCGCCACACCTCTTTAGCAAGACACGGTTTCTCCGAGCTCACTAAAGAGATGTAAGGCTATGGTTTTTCAGAATTTAAAACATGCAAACAGCCCATTATATATAATTTAAAAATAATGTCATTACAGTTGCAGCGGAAGATAATATCTACGTATATAATGCAGTGGAATATAAAAATAGGGCCAACATGGCCTAATCACGGGTTAAACAGGCCCGTTCATGCAAGATCTAGTCTAAAGCAAAATTTAAGAATAAAGTGTTCCCCAAAATTCCCATATATGCATATGATGATGCATATTCTTCAGCTCTGAAAGAAACAGGGAAAAAATATGGTTTGGTCAGCAAAAACTTGCTGAGTAAGTTAACACAGACATGATTATGAGGTTCAAAGCCTTTAATTAAATTTAAAGAAAACATGTGCATACAAGACATGATTTAATTTTATCCATCTAATAATAATTTAATTGCATAACTTAAAAGACAAGGATTTCCATAAGATCATAATTCAACAACATGATAAAATAATCGCAAGACATATTTTTAAAGGCATAATTTAAATAAGGAAAATATTCAAGTATTTCAGGATTTCATTCTTCCACTTTTGTTCAATATGATCTAGTATAATTTGTTCTTGGGGAATCGAACCTGCAAGAAGTTAAACGCATCCTAGGGAATCAAACCCGTATGAATCAACACACGTCCTGGGGAATCGAACCCGCAGGAAGACAGACAATCGCCCTTGGGGAATCAAACCCGCAAGAACTCAAATACGTCCTAGGGAATCGAACCCATAGGAATCAACACCTATCCTGGGGAATCGAACCCGCAGGAAAACACACCCTGAGGAATCGAACCCGCAAGGTTTGACACGGACATCCTAGGGAATCCAACCCGTAGGGACACAGATGCCCTTGGGGATTCAAACCCGCAAGGTAAGAACAAGTTTCGCAAATTTCACAAGTTTCAACAAGATTTCAAGATTTGACTTGGTCAAAACCACAGTCTACTTCAAAATTTATTAAAAATCGGTTTCAAGTCCAAAAATTCTGAAATTTGACCAGTGACTCGAAAACACAGAGATGAACAAGTTTCATGTTTTAAGTTTTCTGATCCGAGATACGGAAGTAAGTGAAAAACGTCGATTTCTAACAGGTTACAAATCTGTCCGAATCTTTACAACAGCAGCTCCTAAATTTCGAGATCTACCATAGCAAACTAACTCCAAATCTGATGAAATTTTACAGGGAGATGCTTAAGACATATATCTACAAGTTTCATGTTCAACAAAAGATCCAATTCGTCCTATATCTATTGTCAAAAATGCCTACAAGTTCGGACCAAGAATCTGTCAAGATTTCAAGATCTAAATTTAGAAAAGTTCGGTTTGGAGTCGAATTCCGATATCAAACCACAACGAAAAATTCCAAACATTTACGGAGATGTTCTTAACATATAGATCTACAATTCTTATGTTTAACACCAATCCTAAATCGGTATAGATCTAAGGTGAAAATCAACCTCAAGTTCGGATAAAGAATCTAACACCGTTTCAAGATCTAAGTCGAAGGCAGGTTCATTTGTGGTCATTTTCGGATATCAAAATACGATGAAAAATTATGAAATTTTTACAGTAGCTAGATTAATGTCTTAGGAACATTTTTTGTGTTTTACGTTTTCTCGTTTGAACAGATTTAGGGGTTCGGAAAAATAGTGCAACAATGCTGCGCCGTAGGTTTTCTTCATTGACAGATTTTAGGGTTGTTTAATTAGATCTCTACGTTTGGTTGCGTTTTAATCACCCAAAACCATAGTAAGTATTAACTTACAGATTGTTGGGCGTCCGGGATCGTCGATTCGGAGGCGTGGCTTCCAGTCCACCGTTTATCTTCTCCGTTCGTCGGGTTCTTCGTTCACGACATTGGAGATCTTCCGAATTCGTCCACGACAGTCCTCGCCTTGGTTTCGTGCCTCCGACGACTCCGGGATTAGGGTTTTCAAACGTATAGAGAGTATGGATGTTTTGTAAAGTGTTCGGGGCTTCCAAGAGGTGTTATTTATAGATAGGCACGACCTAGGGACGTCCAAGGTCGGCCTCGGTGAGTCTTGAGCCGAAAGGTGTTCAACCGAAGTCGGAAAATCCGGATTCGGGCGAGTGAATCTCGCAACCGGCGAATCTATCCGTTGGCGCGGTCGCGGCACGCCGTTTGGCCCTTCACCGCGCGGCCACCGCACGACCCATGCCTGGACTTCGGTCCGGGCGGGTCGTGCGATCCGTCGGGCATTTCCTCCTCTCTTTCGGACTTCTATCCCTCTATGTTCTCGGATTCGGATTTCCGGGATATTTTCGGGCTTCCTATTCCCTATCTAAATTCCTACTCGGGTCTAGATTTAATATTGGTTCCGAATTCTCGAGTCCATTAGTGTCGGGTATACTTGTACAATTTATTCGATTAATTTTATCTTTGGTTTTACGAGTATTGGAAACTTAATTCCTTCTTAAATTAAATTCCATTTCTCATTTCCTTGTCTATGTATTATGTTTATTCATTTAGTATATTTATTTATTGTTATTGTTTTATTTATTGTTTATTTATTTATTTATTTTATTTATTTATTTATCTTATGTTGCAAAATTCTCGGGTATTACACCTAACTCCCTCATGACTCCATATGAGATATGGAACGGTATAAAGACATCTATCACTTACTCTCATATCTTTGGTAGCAAATGTTTTGTCTTAAATGACAGGGAACATATGGGAAAATTCCAAGAAAAGAGTCATGAAGGAGTGTTCGTGGGATACTCTATCACAAGCAGAGCATACAAGATATATATTCCAAAGACCATGAAAGTTCTTGAGTCCACAAACGTTGCCATAGAAGATGTCTCATGCAAAGATCCTGCTCATCTAAATGATGATGAAATTCCATCAACATTACCTAGCAGTTAGAATTCAAGTCAGAACAATGTTGAACAAATCACCTCTGGTGAAGAGTCCACTGAATCGATCCAAACACCCAGTCTGAACTCCTTATCACATGACTCTGAGTCCCAAAAAGACCTCAACGGACGTATTCACAAACACCATGGTCCTGAAGATATTATAGGTGATGTCAATGAAAAGAAGAAAACCCGAGGGAAGAAGATCGACTTCAAGGAACTAGCTGGTTTGCATTGCTATACATCCAAGATCGAACCGTCCAAAGTGGAAGAGGCTCTCCAGGATGAACATTGGATAAATGCCATGCATGATGAACTACTTCAGTTCAAAAGAAATGAAGTTTGGACCCTCGTTGAAAGGCCCAAGGACAAGAACATAATTGGTACCAAGTGGATCTTCCGCAACAAAAGTGATGAAAAAGGAAATATTATAAGAAACAAGGCACGACTTGTCGCTCAATGATACACTCAGGTTGAAGGAGTGGACTTCAGTGAAACATTTGCTCCTGTAGCAAGACTTGAAGCAGTTCGACTCCTATTGTCCATCGCATGCTCATTGGGTTTCAAGCTCTATCAAATGGATGTTAAGAGTGCCTTCCTAAATGGTTGGCTCAATGAGGAAGTGTGCGTAGAACAGCCCAAAGGATTCGAGGATCCCCATCATCCACAACATGTCTACAAGCTCAACAAAGCCTTCTACGGATTGAAGCAAGCTCCTAGGGCTTGGTATGAAAGGCTCTCGAAGTACCTACTTGAACACGGATTCGAAAGAGGAAGTCTCGACAAGACTCTATTCATTAAAAGAGAGAGCAAAGGAATCCTCATAGCTCAAGTCTATGTTGATGACATTGTCTTGGGATCGACACATCATGTTCTCAAGGATCACTTCATCGAAATAATGGGTAAGGAGTTCGAAATGAGCATGGTTGGAGAACTGACTTATTTCCTTGGCTTGCAGGTTACACAAAAGAAGGATGGCATATTCCTGAGTCAAACCGAGTATGCTCGGAACATTGTCAAAAAGTTCGGTATGGAGTCCAGCAAACCAGTCCGAACTCCTATAGGGACTAATGACAAACTGAGCAAAGATTCCATTGGTCAAAGTGTGGATCAAAAACTCTATCGAAGCATCATTGGGAGTCTATTATACCTAACTGCAAGTCAACCAGACATAAGCTATGCAGTTGGTGTATGTGCTCGCTATCAAGCCGACCCCAAGGAATCACACTTGAAAGCTGCCAAAAGAGTGATCAAATATGTGTCCGGGACAAGTGATCTTGGTATACGGTATTCTAATGAATCTAATCTCTCATTACTCGGTTATAGTGATGCAGATTGGGCAGGTGACACGGATGATCGAAAGAGCACGACCGGAGGATTCTTCTACATTGGAACCAACTTGGTTAGTTGGTACAACAAGAAACAAAGTTCCATCTCTCTTTCAACTGTAGAAGCCGAATACATTGCAGCTGGAAGTTGTTGTGCACGATTGCTATGGATGAAGCAAATGATGCTAGATTATGGAATTGATCAAGAAGTCCTCACTGTTCTATGTGACAACATGAGTGCAATCAACATCTCAAAGAATCCAGTTCAACATGGGAGAACAAAGCATATTGAGCTCCGACACCACTTCATAAGAGAACTTGTTGAAGAAGGAATTGTGTCCATACAACATGTCGGAACTACTGAACAACATGCGGACATTTTTACTAAGGCTCTAGATCATGGGAGATTCGAGAAATTAAGAAGAGATCTTGGATTATGCACGATCACCTAATATCCCAAAAATTGTGGAATAAGTTTTATATTTGAGCAATTTTCACATTTTTACATATATTTTATTACCTTAATTATTTTACCTTAATTATTTTATTCTATTGTCTGGAATACTAACTCTTTTGGAAAGAAATCCTTGCAGATCAACCATGGTTACAATTCAATATGGTAGGAGTTATATTTTAAACTTGATTTGACAGCCCATCATTACACGTCCAGGGAAGGGATCGGCAGGAACGGTTATTCACTTCCAAAATTCAAAAATATGATCATTATCGGCCTTGGAAACCGAGATCCACCTTCTATATCTCAACTAAGGGAAGTTTCTCAAATCGTGCGCATATTCCCTTGATTGTGTTACCTTATTTCCATAGGCTCTCCCTCCATAAACCCCCCATTTCATATAATTCTTCGAAAATTCTGTGATACTTCACTTGTTCTTGTCAAAAAGTTTTTCTTTTCAGCAACAATGGTGAGAACTCGCGGGAGCCAGAGTTCGAAATCGCAAGACCCCACCCCTACTTCATCCAAAGGAAGTAAGAAGGTGATATCCCCTGAGGAATCCAGTGCCAAGGGACGTGCCAAAGCTGTTCAGAGGGTGATTGTGGAACATACCATCTCTGAAACTCCATCTCTTGTTGTTGTTCCATTCCCTTCTTCATCTCCTTCCACTGCCGGAGAGAAGGGTACCACCATTTCTGTTCGAGATCCTCTTGACATTCGAGCCGAAGTTGCCGGAGCCAATACCATGAAGCAAAAAGAAGCCGAAGCCCAAAAGGTGAAAGGAAAATCTGTTTCCACCACAAAAACTCGAGAGAAAGTGATGCACCCTGTGAAACCACACTTATACAAGCTTGAATTGTATCAAAATATGTCCAAAATGAGTGCATTTTTACCTTAATTCATTGCACTTTTATGTGTATTTCATGTGTTTTTATTTTTCAAGTGATCATGGTTAGATTTGGCTTATTTAGGTTAAATTTACCATGTTTTTATGTGTTTTTAATAAGACTTTGGCAAACCTAATGCATTGCAATATTGTTTCAGGCATTTAAATGATGAAGAGCGATGTTTGAAAGTTTTATTTTGGAAAATAAGGAATATCTAATGTGATATGTGCCAAGATTCAGAAAAAAAAAAAAAAAAAAACTTGAAATCTTCCCAGAATGCACCGCACAGGCATGGCGGAGCATAAAAGTACTCCGGAGCGCCGCAAAATGCGCCGCATCAACACTTAGAAAAATTTCAGAGGTGAAAAAGCTTCAGAATGCTCCGCACCTTCTTGGCGGCGCCTAAAACAGGTCCTGAGCGCCACTTTGGGCGCCACAGTCGCGGTTTGGAGGTTTTCTAACCTCCCGAACACGGTTTTAAAGCCCGTTTTTCGTCATTCTCTTCATTCCAGACTGATAGCAGACTCATAATTCGACATATACATCTCTGCAACTTTGGAGAAGAAGGCCGATAACACCGAAGCATGCCGGAGGAAGTGATCAGAACGTCTTTCTGACTGTGTTCTTCGCATTCTAGGTGTTGTTTTTCTTTTTCTCGCTTTGTAATGTTTAGGATTTGCTTTTAAACATAATTTCCTACTATTTTCATGTTTGTAAATGGATTTCTATGTTGTTCGTGTTAGAAGTGTTCTAGAACGGGAGTTCGGAATCACTTTGAAGTATGAATCTATGTTTTATGGAAGTAATTTAATAGATGTCGATGTTTATCTGTGTAATCTGGATTAATCTGCTATGATATTAGAATTTGAATTTGGATTATGTATTGGATGCCTGCAATTGATCGATGATTATGTTTTGGCAAAAATTCTGGAATCTGCATTTTTAATCTGCTAATCTGAAATGATCGATCATTCTGCATATTTTGTCTACAGTAATCTGGCAATATCCTAATCTGTTCACATTCTAAATTTAGTATTAAAATCTATTTTACCATGTTTTATCAATATTTTACCATAATTGTTAGATTATTTACACTATTCTGCATAATTAAATGTTAGAATCTAATCTGTATGATTTCTGCTTTGCTAAATCGGGAGATAAAAAGTGGAAATTAGATTTTAGTACCGGTCTTGGGAATAAATCACATTAAAATAGATTCCGGCATGTACACGCTGATTTGGGAAATGAAATGTGTCGTTTAATCACAATAGGAAAATTTGTATGCTTGGGAAAGACTCAAATTTATGCCTAGACTGATGATTGCAGAATGTTAGATAATTTAATCAGCTTCCATGAAGTCTGTTTTTACAAATTATGAAAATTAGGAAATTGGCATATATTTAATCTTTATAAAATCATTAAATCTGTTGAAATTGATCTTTTTAGACATTGGGAAATGCTAAATCATTATGCAATTTCACTTTTATATAAAGATGGCATGTTCTAAATCATTACAAGCATATATCTTATTTTTATTTTTATTATTTTAAATTTTTAACTTGCTTTATTTTTAAATTTAATGCTATCATTTTAATTTAATCACCATTAGAATTAATCAAACTCTTTTCAAAATATAATATATATTATCAATGAACTTAAAATGACTAAGTTTTCTCCAGAATGAAATAATATTCTGAATTCCCTTGGGTTCGACCCGGTATTCACCGGTTTTTATTACTTGATGACAACCATCCGCTTGTGGTAAAATATGAGTGGTGAAAATCACCCCATCAAGTTTTTGGCGCCGTTGCCGGGGAATTATTGTGAAAATTATGTTGTTTTTAGTTCATTTAAATATATTTATATTATTTCTACTTTTTAAATATTTTTATAACTTTTTGCTATT
Organism: Hygrophila difformis; assembly: GCA_030278955.1. NCBI lineage: Eukaryota > Viridiplantae > Streptophyta > Magnoliopsida > Lamiales > Acanthaceae > Hygrophila > Hygrophila difformis. Next base: position 17,913,480 of record JAOANR010000011.1, read on the forward strand.
CTATGTCGTGCAAGGGCATCGAGCTAAATCAGTGTGTGATCCTGAAATTTGAAAGAATATTGGGTTTCTCATCTAAAAAAGAGGAAGATTTGCAAGAGAACAAGTGTGAGGATGGCGGCGAGTTGTATGCAGCATATATAATTGAGGATTTCAAGTGGATAGCATCGATTGAAAAGCCACCTACACTTCATTTAAAGGTATTAGCACCACACTTGAGGTAAGTATTTCTCAATAAATTAGATTACTTTTAATTAAATGCATTACATCAAGTGTTGAGAACGGATGCTAGAGCTAAAGTTTGAGATTAAATTCCACTTCTTGACAACATTACAACTTTAATGAGTTTTTTTTGAGGGAATGCTGATATATTAGAATGTTAATCAATAATTTTCTTATGATTGCATTACCTTTATTTAAATTATTGTATAAAGATGTGCAATTTGACCTTATAACTCATGAATGACAGGATCATGGAAGTGCACCCACCATTTAGACCTTTAATTTAGAAAATGGTGCATTTGTCTTTGAAAGCTAATTAGGAAAGGGAATTCGCATACTGCCGTTGCATGCTTAGTAATAGTTATTTATGTCTTTTGCTTAATATGTTTGATTTTCTTTTATTTTAGTTTATATATTTTATTTACAACTAAAAAAATATATATATATATATATATATATAAAAATGGTTCTTGCATGACTTTCATTATATGTAATTTGAAATGATTCTTATGCAATTGAACTGAGACGAGATAAGAATTAGAGTGATCAATAACTGAAAAAAATTTTGTGGTGATTTAAATAAAATATGAGAAAAGGCTGAAATTAATTGATAGAGGGATTGATGAAAATAAACATAATTTTATAAATATTTATAGGAGATGATTAGAACTAATTAGGATAATTTTTCTTAAGATGAATAGGAAAATGGATGGAATATTATGTTTCGATTAAGCAAATCACACCCTTATTTTTGCTACAAAATTTGCACAAAACTGAATTTAGATGCCACTCTTCGTAAATGGTTTTCAAAAACTCAGTTAAGCACCGAAAGTAGCACAAACAAGGCATTTTGGGTTTCATTCATACTAATAATGCATAAAAACTTGTTTGAGCACCACATGTAGTATTAAATGGAATCGTTGGGTTTGTGCCAAACTTGAATTTTTACAAAAGTCGATTCTAATTCATCTCCAATTAGCTCAAATTTAATCACAGATCTTCTAATTGGGCTTAAAAACTTACCCATTTAATGTAAACCTTAAAAAAAAATAATAATAAATAAATAAATAAAATAAAAAAATAAAAGATAATAATAATAAAATAAGTAATCTCCCTCATGTTCTATCTTTCACAGTCCTCTCTCTGTTGAATCTCACAACCGCAGTCATCATCTTCAATTTCCCTTCCACCACTGTTCAAAAAATAATAATAATAATAATAATAATAATAATAATAATAATAATAATAATAAAATAAAAATAAAAATAATAATATTAATAAAAATAATAATAATATGTTTTTGTTTGTCTTTATTATCATATTTATGGTTTATGCATGTTTTTATTTTCATTTTATGTCACGTTATGCTTAATTGTTTAGGTTTTTAATTTTGTTAATAAAATATGCCCCACCATATTTCTAATTTAATAATTAAGCAGTGCATGTTATGTGGTGAAAGTAGAAGCTGAAATGTATTCAATTTGGGGTAAGTATAGCTATTCTAGTTCAATAATCCGTCCAATTTTGTGATTTGGAATGCATTATTGTTGGTATTTGTGTTGTTGCTTTGATTTTGGGTTTATTAGAATGTGGGATTAAAATTTGGTTTAAGTGCATGAATGTTAGGTTGAAGTGAACAATATGGTATTAGAACATGTTTTCAAGCTCAACTTCAAAAGTTTCAAATTATTTATCAAAATTTTAGGATTGCAGTATTCTAAAAACTGAAATTACAGCTTGGGAATTCTGAAAATTTGTTTAAAATGAGTTAAAATAACATGTTTAAGCTTTTAAGTTGATCTATGAATATTGTTAACCATGTTGTTTTAATCTACATTTATAAATTTTGGTAACATTCAAGTTTGAGACTGCATTTTTTCTTTAATTTATGAAAAAGAAACATTTTTATTATAAAAAAACTCATCCTATGAATTTTTAACTAAAAAGGCAAACTTATGTTATTTAAAACAATAAACTAAAAGTTCTTGATCATTATTTCGAATCATTAATAAGAACTAGTTTGCAAATTAGCTTTAAGCATTAAATCTGAAATTTTTAACAAAAAGGGTGTTTTTATAGCTTAAAAATGTGTTCTTTTTAATACGTTTTAAGTTCTAAAAAGGTGATTTTCTTAAATTTGTACGAGACTTAGAACTTATAGCTTGTAAAATAAAATATATTGGTGTTGTTTAGATCCCACATTCTAGGTTGATATATGTTTGCTTTATATATTGCACTTAAGTTAAACTTTTGGTTTAAACTTAAGTGTGAGGATGGGGAGCAATGCATATATTTAACACTAACCCGAAGTTTTTGTGTAACCAGGTTCCACAAATAATGTATAAGAAATACCTTTGTTACTTAGTTGGATAGTTTTGCTATGAATATTGGTTTGCTCTGCTATGCACTACTTAGGTGTTTTATTTATAGTGAATATGGTAAGCATGTGGTTAAGTTTATATTTATGTTTAAGTTATGTTTATGCATGTTTTTAATTCTAATAAAATAGCTCTTACTTAAATCATGTTAAACTGGAATGTTGTGAGCTCTTGATTTGATAACAGGAAAGTAAATAACCATGATAATTGATGAAGAAGCGGGATTAATGTTGTTGAAGTGTCGAATCTTTATGATTTTACACAACGCAGGCATTAAAATAAATAAATTATGATGTATAGATCATATTAAAGAAAAAGCTAAAAATTTTATCTATTTAAAAGGTATGATCTAATTCAGTCTAACTTTTTAAATGTATGATATATTCTTATTTTTGAAATTAAAAAGTTTTAATCCCACATTTTAAATCTTTCATTATGCACTTAAACTAAACTGGTAGTTCAGTTTAAGTGTGAGGATGGAGGAGTTTCTATTATGATCACATTCCCGAAATTCTTCATCAACAGGGTTGAGTTATCATAAAGAATGAGGGTATATTTTGCTATAGCTGTTGGCATTTTGCTGTAAATTCTGCTCTAGAACTTATGATGTTTTGCTTTTGGTGAATTCCGAAATTTATTATCGATCAAATCTGTCCATACTTCTTAAAATTGCTGGAAATTGTTGTTAAAATGTTATAATTTGAGTTATGGATGGTGTTTTATGATTCTGATTACTTTGGAATTCCCATATGCACTAACAATCATATTTTCTTGAGTAATTGTTATATATACATATTAGAAGCAGGATATGCCAACATAGGAGCAAGATGACAGCCGTGATGATGAAGTGAAATTCAAAGCCCCAAACATTCCAGGTGTGATCTTTTCATGTTTTATGTTTACTAAATTGCATGGGAATAAATGGATAAGAGCTTAGTTATGTTTTTAATATTTCTTTATGTTTAGAATAAATATGGTAAATGCTTTAGGTTGGATATGTTGAATATGTTAGATTAAATTGTGTTTTCACAGTGTGCTATTATTTGAATTACCACATCACAGCCAATCTTAAGAGAAATCTGAATAAGTCTAATTGTTCTGCTTAGATCCGATTTTACAACTTAATGAGCATTATGATTCTTAGTTTAAAGTCCTAGACTTTGTTAAATTGTCATGCTAGTTGTTCGAACTTTGGTGACGATTCTACTTACCTTGCAGAAAGCTTTTTGATTAATTAGACTGGTTTACTTGTTATGTGGAGAGTTGTCATTATTTATATAAGAATATGCTCGTTCCATGTCTCCTTAAATGCTTAGTTACAAATAAAGTCAGAGTGAAACCCCTATAAAAAAAAAATTTAGATTAAATCTTGCAAAAAGAAAAGAAAGAGAAAAATTAGAAAATGCAAAAAAAAAAAACAAAAAAAAAACAAAACAAAAAAAAAAACAAAAAAAAAAGAAGAGAAAATGTTGAATAGAGGGGTATTAAACAGAATAATTATAAACTCTTGGCTATATGACTGGCACGTATTCTTAGACATGAGTAGCTTTTGGAATTCAACCGTCTACAACTCAGCCAAAGTGTCTAGAATAATTGTGAAACCGAGTCATTAATTGAGCATATTTGAAGACGGGAATAGAAAAGCATATTTACATTATTCACTCTCCCATTTCGAGTTGCTATGTGTGATTGATCCGCCTTTTGTACTGTAAGTACTTTGGATATCTGGTTTAGACAGCTGATGCATGACAATTTACCTTGTTCTAGCACATTAAACTTTGAACTCTTTAGCTCATTGCGTTGTTGAAATCTATGATTTGGCATAACTGTAGTGACTTTATCCTTATTATCTTGATTGGCAAGTGATGTGTTAATTGACTTCATTGCTCAAGGGACGAGCAATATTTAAGTGTGAGGATGTTGATGCACCCTGTGAAACCACACTTATACAAGCTTGAATTGTATCAAAATATGTCCAAAATGAGTGCATTTTTACCTTAATTCATTGCACTTTTATGTGTATTTCATGTGTTTTTATTTTTCAAGTGATCATGGTTAGATTTGGCTTATTTAGGTTAAATTTACCATGTTTTTATGTGTTTTTAATAAGACTTTGGCAAACCTAATGCATTGCAATATTGTTTCAGGCATTTAAATGATGAAGAGCGATGTTTGAAAGTTTTATTTTGGAAAATAAGGAATATCTAATGTGATATGTGCCAAGATTCAGAAAAAAAAAAAAAAAAAACTTGAAATCTTCCCAGAATGCACCGCACAGGCATGGCGGAGCATAAAAGTACTCCGGAGCGCCGCAAAATGCGCCGCATCAACACTTAGAAAATTTTCAGAGGTGAAAAAGCTTCAGAATGCTCCGCACCTTCTTGGCGGCGCCTAAAACAGGTCCTGAGCGCCACTTTGGGCGCCACAGTCGCGGTTTGGAGGTTTTCTAACCTCCCGAACACGGTTTTAAAGCCCGTTTTTCGTCATTCTCTTCATTCCAGACTGATAGCAGACTCATAATTCGACATATACATCTCAGCAACTTTGGAGAAGAAGGCCGATAACACCGAAGCATGCCGGAGGAAGTGATCAGAACGTCTTTCTGACTGTGTTCTTCGCATTCTAGGTGTTGTTTTTCTTTTTCTCGCTTTGTAATGTTTAGGATTTGCTTTTAAACATAATTTCCTACTATTTTCATGTTTGTAAATGGATTTCTATGTTGTTCGTGTTAGAAGTGTTCTAGAACGGGAGTTCGGAATCACTTTGAAGTATGAATCTATGTTTTATGGAAGTAATTTAATAAATGTCGATGTTTATCTGTGTAATCTGGATTAATCTGCTATGATATTAGAATTTGAATTTGGATTATGTATTGGATGCCTGCAATTGATCGATGATTATGTTTTGGCAAAAATTCTGGAATCTGCATTTTTAATCTGCTAATCTGAAATGATCGATCATTCTGCATATTTTGTCTACAGTAATATGGCAATATCCTAATCTGTTCACATTCTAAATTTAGTATTAAAATCCATTTTACCATGTTTTATCAATATTTTACCATAATTGTTAGATTATTTACACTATTCTGCATAATTAAATGTTAGAATCTAATCTGTATGATTTCTGCTTTGCTAAATCGGGAGATAAAAAGTGGAAATTAGATTTTAGTACCAGTCTTGGGAATAAATCACATTAAAATAGATTCCGGCATGTACACGCTGATTTGGGAAATGAAATGTGTCGTTTAATCACAATAGGAAAATTTGTATGCTTGGGAAAGACTCAAATTTATGCCTAGACTGATGATTGCAGAATGTTAGATAATTTAATCAGCTTCCATGAAGTCTGTTTTTACAAATTATAAAAATTAGGAAATTGGCATATATTTAATCTTTATAAAATCATTAAATCTGTTGAAATTGATCTTTTTAGACATTGGGAAATGCTAAATCATTATGCAATTTCACTTTTATATAAAGATGGCATGTTCTAAATCATTACAAGCATATATCTTATTTTTATTTTTATTATTTTAAATTTTTAACTTGCTTTATTTTTAAATTTAATGCTATCATTTTAATTTAATCACCATTAGAATTAATCAAACTCTTTTCAAAATATAATATATATTATCAATGAACTTAAAATGACTAAGTTTTCTCCAGAATGAAATAATATTCTGAATTCCCTTGGGTTCGACCCGGTATTCACCGGTTTTTATTACTTGATGACAACCATCCGCTTGTGGTAAAATATGAGTGGTGAAAATCACCCCATCAGAAAGCTGTTGCTAAGAAGAACGCCTCAATCAGTGATCGCGTTCAGGCAGACCTCGCCAAAGCACTGGAACCCCTGGATTCTATTCTGGCGAACATTCCCTCTATGGGATCTGGCCAGGTGACCGAAGCAGTCGTGCCCGCTAAAGATGCTGAACCCGTACCTAAGGATGCATCAAAGGTGTCCACTACAAAGCCCAAGAAGAAAACTCACGCAAAGAAGGCTGCAGTGCAACCAAGTGCCATGACCGAGTCTGCTCCTGGTACCGCCGTTGAAGAAAATCCCGAAAAACCACTGCAAATCACTGCCACAGTGCCTCAAACCAGTTCACCCAAGGCGTCGGAACCGGTCACTGAACAAATTGATGAAGAAGAACTTGACTCAGACTATGTGCAAGAGTTAGATGATGAAAGCTCTGGAGATGAATCCATGATTGACATAAGTGATGACTGAGAAGAATGATGCTGTCAACGAAATTATTGAAGAGATTGCCTGGACCGCAAGTCAAAAGAGGAAGCATGAACTGAGGAAAGAACCTGAACAAACTGCCCCAGCCAAAGAACCTGCTCCCACTGAAATTGAGCAGGAAGAGGTAGAAGAGGACAAGGAATCCTCAAGCTCTGAGGATGATCAGAACAAGGAATCTGGAGGTGACACTGTACATCTTCGGGATGATGCCCCTGACCCGACTGAGGGGGAGAATCCCACTGAAGACAAGTCCGAGGAATTGGGACTGCAAGATACTCAAAGTGAAGAAGAAGGATCTGAGGAAGAGGGATCCAAGGAAGAAGACGAAGAAACTGATGAAAAGGCTGGAGAAGAAGAAGAACTTGAGCACATCGAAGAGGAGGAACCCCAGATTGAAATTCGAGAACCAACTCCACCAGCAAGGCGTTCACCAAAGAAGTCCGAACCAAAGAAGCGGACTCGTTCTGAACCTGAAGGATCTGTCAAAGCTACTGGATCAAAGAAGCGGAAGATTGCCGAATCCTCTTCTGAGGATCATGAACCAGAGATCATTGACGCATGGAATGCCATAACCACTGCCTTCTACTATGAAGTGTCCGAGCAATATTTCACAACTGTTCTGGAAAAGATGAAGGTGCATCCAGAAATTCGGTTTGCTGCTGCAAGATATGAGGAAATGGGATGGCACAAATACTTGGAGGAAAGGTCTCTACTATTCTGGGGAACGGAGATCAAGCAGTACAATGGACAACTAGTTAGGCATTTCTATGCAAACCTGAGCGCTGACGTTCTCAACACCAAAAGCCCCTGGTTTGAACTCAGCTATGCACATGGAGAGCTGTTCGAACTCAAAGCCAGAGCCCTGAACCGATTCCTCCAGGTACCTCAAACTTCTCTGAAATCTGTTTATTCTCGTGGTGCCAAGTTTCCCATGAACACTATTGCTGAGACTCTAACTGGAGTGGAAGGAAAACGATTTCATGGCAAGGGGTTAAGTGCAGGTGTTCTGACACAAAGGTTTTCACTCCTTTATAAACTATGTGCACACAACATTATGCCCACTGCTAACCATTCTGTTGTGTCCAAAAGCATGTGTAGGTTGTTGTTTGCCATAGATCAGAAATATGAGATCAACTATCGAGCCCTTGTGCTCGAACAAATGCTGGTCTTCGCCGGCAAAATCAAGAGAAAATACAACACCACACTTCCCTTTCCGGGCCTCATCACTGAGTATCTGCAGCATCTCCACATACTTGGAAGCAAACATGATCGTCCTGAGGACATTGCTGATTTCAAACTCTCCTCGACCCTTGCAAAGAAGAAGCCCGATTTGGCTGGACCAGGAGGAAGGATCTCTGCAAAAGATGCCTTCTCCATGCTCCGTGATGAACTCACCGACCATATCAACCATCTTAAAGCATTGGAAGCTCAAGTGCACACTCGTATCCCCCAGTGCTTTGGGTTGACAATTCAAACCGCTTGGAGATCGGAGTTGGGCAATTCACAACACTATTGTTTAATTGTGGATCAAGTTAAACAAGTAGTGAAATCTCCTGGATTGGTATCCCCCAGATGTAGGCTTGTGCCGAACTGGGTCAACAAACCTTGAGTTCGTTCTTTTACAGTTTATTTATATTCCGCTGCTTATCATTATTAAAACTGTTTAACGTGTCCACGAAAGGTGTCTGAACTAGTTTTACAGGACCAGTTTACTGGTTATCCTAGCAAACGGACCTAACACCAATGAAGCATACCACTGCACACCAACTTAGCAACATGGAGAGAATCCACAAAACAGGTCCCAATTACAACCCCCAGCTGACGAGCCAAAATAAGACCAAATAGCAAAGCCCGTAATTCAACTTCCATAATAGAGCAACTTGGCACCAAACCACCACAACCACCAATCCAAACAACCCCCTGAGTGCGAAATACAGACCAAAACTCGCCCTAGGAGGCTCATGAGTAACACAACCATCCGTATGAAGAATATTACATTGGCGACACCAGCTTTCATTTGACACAGCAAACAATTTGCTTGAATTCGCAGCCAACCAAAGTCTGGTTATTCCCACGAAATAGCCGGGGAGTTCCGTTCGCACCATACCACCCATAGCCAAGAAAGAAACCGAGAGCCCTAACGACGCCAGCCCCATTCAAGCCGAGAGACACTTAACAGGTTGTCAAATGGCCCAAGCTCAGCCATCTTCCATGCCGCAACAACCCATTCATAGAAAAAGAATGCTTCCAATCATCAACATAAATGCCCAATGGTCATTATTAGAGCAATCTTTTTTTTATCAACGAAAAGAATATTCAAGTAGGCAACAATGCGGAAATTGGGTCATGTCCCCTGGGTCATGTCCCCTGACTTCCAATCTTATGGTTGGGTGTTCGATTCCCACCCGACCCCTTATCCCTCCCCTTTATTCCCATTTATAATTTGTGTGGCTTGGGTTCTCACTACAAGGAAAAAAATGGATTCCCGACCGAAAAATGGTCGGTAACCCATGAATACGGGTCTTTTCGGCCCTTATCGACCGCAAAAGTCGGTCGGTAATCAGCTGGTAGGAATTTTCCCGCCGACCAGAAAAATTTACCGTCGGGACGTGCTGACCGCATTACCGACCGTACGGTGGTCGGTAAATTTCCCGACCGAATTAACGATGGCACGTATGGTCGGTAATATCTGGTCCCAAAAGGTCCCGGAGAAGTTTACCGACCGCAATTTCTTTTATAAAAAAAATATGCTCAGGAGGGCTCGAACCGACAACCTCAACATCACTCAACCATAACCCTCACCAACGGCTAGCTCTCTATAACATCATTTATATTCCGCCATGTATCTTATATAGTACACCAGTCCCAAATATGTTGAAAGGTTTTGCTGAAGAGAGGCCTCAAACCCAAGTGTGACTCATGTTTCCCTCACACATGTGCCATCTGTGTAACCCATGTTTCATGTCATCATATGAAATCTTTTATATATAACATATATAAATACATATTCTATCTAATAAATCCTGAATAATTTTTGGCCTGTGCAGACTCTTTTGTCCTTATTAATTTTAATTTATCCTTCTTCATTATAAGGGGTTAATAAGTCATTATACCCTCATTTCAAGATCAACATCTATTATTAAAACACGTAGGCACTGAGTAATGAAGCTTTGTGTGTGACCTACCTGCTACATATCTCTCGACTATCTTTACACTACAATTCTCATAGGACTGTTCAAGAGTAATGCCTGGTCTGCCTACCGAAAGCGCACGATATCAAGCTTGCAGTATTTATTTATTTGTCGGGATCGTTCTCTGGAGAGTTACACGATAGAAGTGTTCTAATAGAATTATTGGTTCTAGAACTTGTTTCTACTCTTTGTTTATGGATGGTGTAATGATGATAACTAAGAAATAAATGCTGAATAGTAAACGCATAAAACTGTAAAGAAAATAAAGAAAGCAATTAAAATGATGTTGAATGATATGAATATGTTTATGAATTCATGGGTTAAAGGATAGATTGGACCTAACGACAATTAAACGAAATAAGACTATGATTAAGTAATCATACTTCCATTATCAGTAATAATGTGGAGACTCATTGAGGATGGAAAAATCCTTTATGCAAGTTAATCAGATCTTCATGTCTTTGATCATTTTCCCAAGACAAGTACTAATGATCTAGTGTCATGACATTATGTCATACCATCTATTTTTCGTGCATTTTTGTAAACATTTGAACTACGTTATGGCTTGATCCCTTCATAGGGTACGTAGGCAGCTTGGAAGTTTTAATTCTAAGTTCAGTCACAACATAACAAAACAAACAAAATACCTTAGCACGAGAAAAGCCGAAACACAACTTCGAGGACGAAGTTGATTCTTAAGGAGGGTAGACTGTAATACCCGAGAATTTTCCAGCATAAAATAAAAAAATAATTAAATAAATAAACAATAAATAAAATAAATACAATAAATAAATAAATTCAGCAAATAAATAAATAAAGATAAGGAAATGAGAAATGAAATTTAGCTTAAAAACGAATCAAGGGAATTTAATTAAATAAAAAGAATTGATTAAAGATAAATAAATTGCACACCGAAACCCGACACAAATGAACTCGAGAACTCGAGTCCAAACATAAATTATACGGGGTTTCTATTTCCGTAAACCCGAAGATACCCCGGAAATCAGAATCCGGGAGCATAGGGGGATAGAAGTCCGAAAGAGAGGAGGAAAGACACGACGGATCGCACGACCCGCCCGGACCAAAGTCCAGGCGAGTGCCGCGCGGTCAAAGGGGAGAAGGCGCGCCACGACCGCGCCGCTTGACAGATTCGCCGGTTGCGAGATTCACTCGCCCGAATCCGGATTTTCCGACTTGGGTTGAACACCTTTCGGCTCAAGACTCTTAGGGGCAGACCTTGGGCATCCCTAGGTCTTGTTTACCTATAAATAAGCCCTCTTGAAAGCCCCGAACACTTTTCCAAAACCCTACAACTCTCTATACGTTCGAAAACCCTAATTCCGGAGTCGTCGGAGGCACGAAACCAAGGCGTGGATTGGTTGGATGAAAATTTGAAGATCTCCAGCGTCGTGGTAAGCTTCGATCCGATCCTTGTTCCATATACGATTCGAAAACGAATCCTAACCTTCTTCTTTTTCTTTCTACACCCCGAATCGGATCTAGAACGTAGAACCCGACGAACGGAGAGGATAAACGGTGGACTGGAAGCCACGCCTTCGAAATAGATGATCCCGGACATCTACAAATCTGTAAGTTAACGCTTACATGGTTTTGGGAGTAATTAAAACACGTAAAACTAAAAGCTTCATCCAATCTTTCGTAAATCTGTCAACATACGTTTTTTCCAGCGCAACAGTTTTATCGAATTTTTCCAAACCTTAAAACGACTTCAAACGGAAAAACTTAAAACACAAAAAACGTTCCTAAGGCTTGGATCTATCTACTGTAAAATTTTCAGAATTTTTAGAGATGTTTTGATATCTGAAATTCACCTGAAACCAAACTGCTTGAAATTGGATCTTGAATTTCTTGACAGAACTTAGGTCCGATCTTGATCACGTTTTTGACATTAGTTCCAGACCGATTTAGATCTTTAGCCGAACATGAAAGTTGTAGACAAATGTCTTAAAAAGGTCGCTGTAAAATTTTATTAAGTTTAGAGTTGAGTTGCTATGGTAGATCTTGATAATCTTGAACTGCTGTACACGAAATTCGGACAGATTAATGTTATGAGGAAAATTGACGTTTTTGACCTGTTTCAGTATCTCGGATTGAAAAAGTTAAAACATGAAAGTTGTTCATCTCGATGTTTCTGAGTCAGTGGTAAAATTTCAAAATTTTTGGAATTAAACTCGATTCTTAATGAATTTTGAAGTAAACTGTGGTTGACCGAGTGAAATCTTGAAATCTTGTTGAAACGGTGAAACTAGCCTTTAAGGTTTAAACGAGTAGAAGACTCTTTGAAATAAATATATGAAATCTGGAAATTAGGAAATCCCCTTTACAAACTTGATCCTTAAAATTAGGGGGTGAGTGCTCTGCAGGATGCCCTCCTAACGATTCACTTCGTGCCTTTATGGACGATGGTGACCCGCGCGAAATATTTGAGATAGGTTGCCAAAACGGCATGAGATATATGGCCTACACTCTCGTGAATATCCTTATGGGTTTCCCGAGGCTCCGGAGTGGTACTGGGTATGGCAGATACGGCTGCGGCCGCGGGTTTCCGGCTAAACTTGTTGACATCGCGATGCAATCGTGAAACTCTTGAAATACTAAATCTTGGGTGTAATGGGGATAGTTAAATATTTAATTGTTGTCTTTTAAATTATTAAATGCTTTATTTAAATTAATTATGGCTTTATTTAAATTATTTATGAATATTATCATGCTTTTATGTAAATGTTAAATTAATGGCTTTTAAACCCTACGATCATGCATGTGTTAACTTACTCAGCAAGTTGTGCTGACCAAACCATTTATTTTCCTTTTTCCTTACAGAGTATGTGGAATGATCATGAGCACATTCATGCATGGGGGAAACTATATTTTTGTAAACTTTATTATTTAAATTCTTGCATTAGACATTAGAATGAACGGGCTTGTTTAACCCGTGTTTTAACCATGTTGGTCCTATTTACATTTCCGCTGCAATATTATACTTAAATATTATTTCCGCTGCATTATGATATTATTATTTTCGAGACTATATTGTATTGGTTGTTTGCAAATGTTTTAAATATTTTTAAATACTGAAATACCTAGCCTTGCATCTCTTTAGTAAGCTGGAGAAACCGTGTCTTACTAGGGAGGTGTGGCGGTGACATCCCGACCTGGGTGACCAAAAACCGGGGTGTTACACATTATTAAGCACTGAAATCATGAGATACAATTACTAAGAAATGATCGGTCAGACTCATTTCTTGGCAAAAGCTTTCAAAATTATCACTTAATCTGTTTCTTTCAGATTCAGGTTAAGCCATTGGCAGCCCAAGGTCACATCTAAATCATCATACATTCATCTGAACTTGAAGTTATTCTCTTTATTACTCTGAGATGAGATAAGAGCCTCATGTCCCTATAATGGATGTCCTCTACAAGAAATAAGAAAGCAAATATTTAAATCTATCATCCATTGGTTACACATGCCTTAACTTCTTAGAGTAATTCCTTCAAGTATTTATAAGAAATAATAGTTCTGTAAGTATATCAAGATAAAATTGCTAATCAAAATCCTTGACTTATCTGAACTATTCAGATTCGTATTGATGTATTAGCGTGGGCATTCTCTGTAAACAATTCTGAATACCCATGACTTAACTCAGGATTAATGAAATTTAGTAAGTTGCTTAGCCTCCTACTCATAGCATATGATTAAATCATCATAAAGCTATGAACCCTGGAAGCTAACTCTTCCTAATTCTCATTAATTTATAAGACAAAAGATGGCTTTTGAAACATCTTTCCCTTTTAAACGACAGGTACTAAGTGCCCAACTTCAGAACAGGTTTGTTCTCAATCATCCTGAGTAGAAAATGTTCTGAGTAAACTTATATCATCCTCTTCCTCAATGCATCAGTGATGGTAATTCTATGAATTTCTTATATGAAGTCTAAATTTGTATTAAGAAGTAGGAGTACTTCACATAGTCTGAGAAATATCCCAAAATATTCTAGATATAAGTAGTAATATATGTATAAAGAAACGATGAGGGTTCTGAATCCTCTTAAGCAAAATGCTAGAGTGTTCCCAAAATATAAATTGGAAACTAGACAGAATTAGGAAATTACTTTCCTAATGAAACAGATTTAAGGAATAATCCTGCAAAATAAGTGTCCAAAATAGCTCGCAGTAACTATCTTGGGTTTCAAACTATGAACATTCCAATTTTCCGCGCGCTATATCTGTACAGCGTGGAGGGAGTTATTGTTCAAAAAATGTTCCTCAGATTTAGTTTATACAAAGAACCGAATCCCTCGCAGTATAATCTGAAAGAATGCGGCGAGATTATTCAACTCCTACTTATAGAATAGGGGTTATATATATATATATATATAAGAATTGAGTAGTCCAATTTTGTCGCTATTTCAAGTTGACTCTCTCGCTCTGTCAAAATGACATTGCGAGAGCATTGAAATAACTTGTTTTGGAATGAAGTTATTTGGATATTTCCTCGCATCATCTTTTAAGACTAAGCGAGGTTTAATCTTTGTATGAAGTAAAGGATCAAATCCTGAAATTAATCATAACTACTTTCTGGAATATTTATTTCATAAAACAATGAAAAACAGAACCTTTTACCTCTAGATTTGAGAATTTAGAACTGTTTAGTTCTTAAAGATTATCACGCGATGGTTAACACTGCATGGGTCTTTAGGAACTTCTTTTAGTTCTAAACATTAATTTCTGCAGGTTGCTTCAAAAATTGTAATCAAAGTATACTATCAATAGAAAATCAAATGAGTTAATGGTTCTATCAGTTTCATACCTAACTTGGTTACAATATCCAAACTTCTTGAGTAATTATGCCAGACAAATTACGAATTGAAAATATGATACTAGCATGATCTCGAAAATCAAATTATCGATGTTATGCAGATTTCAAAAAGGGAATATTGTGTTCGAGGTTTATACTTCCCTGAAACAGAATTAAAGAACATTGAATTATGATAAAGCCTTTCGAAATTGTAACCAGAAAGATAAGAATACATGATTTGACAACTGATCTTCCTTCATATATCATGAATAACAAAGAAATTAAAAACGAATACACCTGGAAATCTGATTGCAATCAGAATAATGCGAATTCAAACGAAGAAGTCGGAAACTAGATGGCGATCGTCATAATGGATGAACAAAAGCATTCCGATAGCAATCATTCTTCCAGAGTACTCTCAAACTAATCTACTAAAATAATCCGAAGAAAATCTACTGCGAAATCGAATTACAAATCTGAAGAACATGAATTAAATTGCAGCGAAAATATACCCTAGCTAACCTACCTACTGAATTCTAAAAGTGAACTGAAGAGTAAAACGAGCTATTCTCTTTAATCTCCGGCTGTTTGAGCTGATCTCCCAAGGGTCTTATTTATAGATGGGCGTTGTATCTGCTTTCCGCCTTGGATAATAACCGCTCGCATCAGAATAGCTCTCTTCTCGCTTTGTCCCAGTTCCTTCAAAGCGAGAGTAAAAATGGAATTATCTTTCTCATCAAGGCGAGATTTCAAGATCTTCTTCAAACAATTTTCTTCTCGCCATAACACTTAAGATTTCTTGTCTTGCACAAAATTTCTTTCCTCGCGATGTCAAATGATCATCGCGTAGACTTCAGCTTCTGAACATTTTCCTTAGATCTTTTTCTGATTTCGTATTTAAGTCCTCGCATCATTCATTTTCTTTCCTCGCTGCGTTCATTTCCATCTCCCGCAGCCTTTCAACTTAACTTCCTGCTGAATGACAAAGCGTGAGTCAGATCAAATAAAATCATAGCGTGCGAGACTTATAATAAAAACTTAGCCAATCCTATCCAACTTATGTGCATATCTTGTGCTTCTGAATCCTTAGCCAAAAAGAATAAGCTAATACACACTCTTCTTTCTTTTTTTTTTTTTTATCAAGGGGTGGCTTTCTGTGGCTTTCAATAGCTCGATTTCACATTATTAGGAGGAGTCGCATGACCTGACATTGCAGATGAAACTTCAACTTCCCTGCCCTTGACTTTGCTCTTTTAGAGTTCTTCAACCCATAAGTCAGAGGGGCAGCTGTGCCAGCTACTTATATCCACATTATTTTACCACATTTGTTTCTGAAATTTCCCTTGCTTTTTAGCTTGGACTTATACTTCACTCAATATGCACAGTCATCTTCTAAGAGAGACTAGATTAGATCAATCCTTCTAACTTAGTGCAGTTGTTGTTTATGGTATACAAATCACTAAAGTTAATACAATCATAAAATCTTCAAACTGTTTATCTAGTAATGACATCAATCAATCTCAAAGTTTACAGCTTAAAATAGTTTTCAAGAGCGGCTCATGCATGCAGTCAAAATCTATAAAGTGAATGTTTCTGTGGTAGACACTTTAGACTAGTCTTCTATTCCTTCATCAGTTTTCTGCCCCACTGGAGTTTCTGATTAGATTAATCTTAACTTGAAATTCAATCTCACAATATAGCTTCATATTAACTCTATTCTAGATCACATTCATGATTTGAGAAATAAATGGAAACAGAAAAGAAACAATGAAAGAAAGAAAGCAATAACAAAGGAAAGAGAAGGTTACAGAAAACTCCCCTGTGATCTCAGGATGGACCTGCATCACTGCCTGGGTCTTTTGGTGGTATTGATGGAGACTTCTTCAGGTCTGAAACTAGGTTGGCAAGAATGTCTACCAACCTTGTACTATTTTGCTGCTCCTGTCTCCTCAGCTCCATATCCCTTTCTCGTTCCTGTCTTCTCTCCTCAAGTTCTTCTTTCCTCAATCTTTCAAATCTTTCCATCTCCTCTCTTCTCATTCTTTCTTGCCTATCCCACTCTTCCTTCCTTATCTTTTCTTGTATGTCCATCTCCTCTTTCCTGAGTTTCTCTTCAGTTTGAATCCTGGTATGCTCAAGTTCAATCCTCTTCTGCTCTATCTCTCTTTGAATGTGCTTGTCTTCTGACATAGTTTTCACTAACATCTCCATGGACTGTGCAAAACTTTGAATTGAAGTACTCATATTCTGAGATTCATCCACAGACACTGTGTTCCTCATTGGTTGTCTCAAAGGTTGAGATGGTGCAGAAGTATTCTCAAATTCATCATCTTCTGGAATAGGATTCAATGCAGGAGATGCTGCTGCAATCTTTGTCCTTTTCACTACAGCTCTTGATTGAGATGATATTGATTTTAAAGGAAGCTTTACCCTTTTTGTCTTAGGAGATGGTACTTTTGATCCTGATCCTTCAGAAGTTTGTTCCTCTAGATCCGGCATTTGGTAGACCAATTCTCCCCTCAAGGTGTCTACTGGTAATGGAATAGGAGGGTCTATCTTTATGATCTCTGCTAAGAATGGTGTGATTGACACTCCTTGTTTTTCACAAAGCCTTTTGATAAGATTTGGATAGGCTAATGCTGCATCTTCTCCAACTCTTGATTTAATGACATTGAGAACATGGTGTACAGCACTACACTTTCTCCCTGACCATAATAAAGCAAATCCCTCAAAAGTTCCAGTAGAAGGTCCTTGAAAATTAGTAGTGGGTCTGAGCTTTGAGTAGTAGAAATCAAGAGTTGGCAAATACTCAGGCTTCAAATTCTTCAATGGAATCTTATTCTGCTCAGGTCCTCTGTGTGTTGAACAGAATCCTAATGCCATTTTTCTAGCATTCGTAAGCTTATTTCCTTGAGTTTTCTTTCTCAAAAGAACTTCAGGCTTGACTTCCGGCCGTTCTAACAGAGGTGCCTGTATCAAATCATTTAGAGTCTCCATAGTGACTTGCACTGTTTTTCCTCTAATCCATGTTGTTTCAGCCCCCACATCAAAATTAGCATAGAACTCCCTGGTCAATTCCACATAACCACATTTGTTGTTATGTCTCATGAAAATGTCCCATTCATTGATTTTTCTCCAATAATTGATACACTTGTGATCCAACCACTTGGGATGAAATCCCTTGTCTGGGACAATCATCTTGGACATTCCCAGGTAATTCTCTAATGCTTCTTTTCTTCCATTAAACATAATCTTGATTTCTTCTTCTGTGAATTCAGTCTTCTTTTCAATGCTATCAAGGATTGATAGCCTCACCTTTGGACTATTCTTTCCCCAATAACTCAAAGGCAACAGCTCTGGAATTTCTTTTCCCGGTGAAGATTCTTCAGAAGTATCTGATTCACTCCCCTCAGATTCTTGTGCTTCTTCCTGCTCATTCCCAATATTCTCATTTCATTCTTCTTCTAATTGACCTCCTTCTTGAGTAGGTTCTGCATTATCTTCCTGAACTTGTTCTGGGTTTTCTTCATGGACAGGTTCTGGATTCTCTTCTTGAACTTCCTCAGCATCATTATGTTGTAGATTACCTATGTCCGACTCATGCATCAATGATGTGCTGGTGTCTATCTTTTCAGTGACCTCTAAGCTATGCTGTTCAGGATCTCTGTGGGATCTTCCTGTACAGGTTCCTTTAACAAAAGAAGGATAGCGGGAGGTTCTGAATCATCAAATCCTTGGATTCCAAAATGTTCTTCTGCTTTCTTCTTCTGTTTTGCAACCCACTCAGGATCATTCATCCTTGTAACCGCTCTATGAGTTACCTCATCCCTAATTTGAGATGAAAGAACCCATTGATTCATTTGATCCTCAGCATTTGTCTGTGCTCCGAGTTGTTGATAAGCAGTGTCTTCCACTAAACACTCTCTCTGTTGATTCTCTTGAATTTCATTTCTCAGCACTTCTTCTCTATAAGCTTGGAGTGCTAATGGAGATGGCTCCAGTGTTTGCTCAGAATTCATTTGTTGTTTAACTTTCTCCAATTCTAACTCAAGCTTAGCTGCATATTCGTTTGCTTGTTCTACTGGAGTACGTGCATTCCCTCCTTCCTTGGCCAATTTTCTGAACTTTTTGATCAAACCTTCCAAAGATAAGGTCATGTTTCCCACAGTAGTTCCATGCAAGTTCAGATCTTCAAAATCTTGCAGATCTTCAATTGATTGATCTTGCACTGTGTTCACGACCAATTTTTCCACTTGATCTAGAAATTCTTGCTCATCTGAAACTTGTTCTGGTGGTGAATCTTGTTCCAACTGATCTGCCACTTTAGAAGAATTATCAACTTCTTTAGCTGGATCTTTGAAGATTTCTTGTTCAATTTCTTTTTCTGAAGATCCTTGTAAATCGATCTGACTTTGGATAAGAACCTTATTGACCTGAGCTTGTTGATCTTCATCCTGTCTTTCCAAATCATTTCTTACAATAATCTGAGTCTGTTGAAGTTCAGTGGTTGGTTGAGTTGATCCTTGTACATCAGGTTGATGTTCATCAATACATGCTCTCCAACCTTCTGGATCTATATCTCCCACTTCCAAATTACCATAAGGAGTGAGTTCCAACCCTTCTGTATAAGGTACTACTCCTAGAGTTGGTTCAACTTTCTCTTCATCAGAACTGGTATCTTGCACCATATACTTTGGCTTCCTAGCCTTCATCTTTATTCTGAACTTCTTAACAGGTTTCTCAGGCTCTTTCTCTTGTTGCTTTTCCTTCTCAGAAACGGTTTCTGATTGTTCTACATTCTCAAAGGAGGATTCTTACTGCTTAGATTTCTCAGGATTAGTCTCCTTCTGCTCAGAAAGTAACTTTCCTCTCCTTTTGTAAGTAACAACTTCCTTCTTTCCTTGAGATGGTTGTAGTGTCTCTTTATCCTCATCCATCGAATTCCTTGTCTCTGAAAGTCCTACTTTCAAGTCCAAAACCTCTTAGGAAATTGCTAGCTCATCTTCATTCTTCCTCTTCTTTGGAAACTGACTAGTTTTCTCAGACTTGAATTTCTCCATCTTGCTCCCAGTCCTTTTCTTACCTGAAGGTGCTTCTTCTGAAGTGCTTGAACTAAGATTATGTGACTTTCTCTTCCTGGTGGATATTTTCTTTTTACCTTTCTTATCTTGGGTTTTCATAATTTCTTCGAATTCACGCTTTTCCTTTTGCCTGCTTGCATAATAGTGTTTAATACTCTCTTGCAGGATCGGATGGGGTTCATCATTTTCTTCATTCCCCTCTCCTACAATAGTTGTAACTTCATCCACTACTCGCATTTTCTCAAATCTTTCTTCCTCATCTGTACTATCTTCATCTGAATCATTTTTCTTGACATAAAAATTCTTACCCATACCTTTTAGCATCACATTCATTCCCTTTCTGTTCAGATACTTCTCATTCCATGCATCCCAATCATCAATGATTACCTGCTGAATCCTTCCTTGTGTTTGATCAATATACGCTCTATGCTCCTTGTATGCGTTTTCTCTGCACATACTATCATATCTGATATATTTCTCAATAATTCTTTCTTTCTCTCCTGAACATATCCATGAACTTCTTGCTGGAGAGTTGGGGGTAATCTCTTCATGATCTTATTAGGTCTGTCTGTAATGAGAAGATCTGCATCTGCTGGTGTTATTGTTGGGGCTGAAACTTTCCTGAAATTCTTTATAGGTTCCAGTCCTTCATTAATAACAGATTCTCTGAATATATTCCTGACTATGTTCTGCGGTGTCTGCTTTGCATCTGATATCTGCTTCCTGTTTTTCCCTGATCTCTCAGCTTCTCTCTCTTCTGCATCTTTAACCCATGCTTGCTGTTCAGACATTAAATCAGCAAACTCTTCTAATGGAAATTCTTCATTAGGTTTTCTTTTCAACCCTGGTTTAAGAATTTTTATCCTCAGATTTTCTCCCTTAGCCCACTCATTCATATGCCTGATCCAGCTATTCCTAGCTTCCTGAATGGTTCTAAGAACATCTCTCCATACCATCTTGCCTTGTTTAGCTTTCTTAAAATGAGGCTCGAGGTCATGTCTTAAATTGATCCGAGCATCAATAATCCTATCCAGAGCCAAATTTGTCAAGAAATTTTGTTCAATAGGCCCCTTCTTGTTCAAGAATGTTGGAGGCATGTATGCAGGGATTGCCTGCTGAGCATCATAAACTCGAGCATTCCGAATTTCTTGAAGTTTACAGCTATACTTAGTCAGTCGCTTCACATACTTGGGCTTTGGTTGAGGGTCAAAATAGTCCAACTCCAATCCTGTTTGATCCTTTGGATTGATCATTGTGTAACATTCTTGACTCCATTCAGCCATACACTTCTTCTCCCTTTCTAAAAGTCTTTCAAGTCTAAGGGCCCGTTTGGATTGGCTTTTGAAAAAAGCAGAAGCCAAAAGCAGAAGCAGAAGTGAAAGCCAAAAGCAGAAGCAGGTAACTTTTGTGTTTGGATGGAATGTTTGAAAAGCAGCTTTTTTTCAAAAGTGTGTTTGGATGTGTAAAAGTAAAAAGTGCTTTTTAAATGTGTAAATTACCAAAAAGGACATGCTAATTAATATGATAGGATATATTTATAGTGTAATTTATATTAAGTAATGAGGGTATTTAAGTTTTTGCACAATTTACGAAGTGCTTTTGGCTTCTGCTTTTTGGAGAAGCACCCCTGGGCTGCTTCTCCCAAAAGCACTTTTGCAGCTTTTCGAGGTGCTTCTGCTTTTTTTGAAAAGCCAAACCAAACGTTTATTTTCCACCAAAAGTGCTTTTGGCAGAAGCAAAAGCCAAAAGCACCTTCCCAAAAGCCATTCCAAACACCCTCTAATTTCATTAGGGAGATGTTTATCTTTCATCAATTTAGAATATTGATCTTCCCAAAAGTTGCTCATCTTAATCTAGAATGCTTCTTCCAGATCAATCATCAATGATTCCTTTTCCTTATCAGGTATATGTTGAATCATCAGTGGATTGACATAAAATTCTGGAGGTGAAATTTCCATTCCTAACCATCCACAGCCGTTCTGAATATCCTTCACAATTTTTGCTGTTTTCTTCATTCTCAAAAATGATTTTTCTTTCTTGTCTGATTCTATGCCTCGAGCTTGAAGTTCTTCATAGGTCATCTTATGAATCCTTTAGAAAAAGATAAGATAAAACTGATTAAACCGGTGTCACCATACTCACATTTAGAGCTTTACTTTAAATGTGCAAGTGGTAAAGAAAGCATAATATCAATTCTTCCTTTTTATACTCATCATTTTTGCATGATATCACCATACTCACATTTAGAGATTTGCTCTAAATGTGAAAATTTAAATGCTGATTAAGTCTGCTTATTGAAAAACGAGAATACCAGAAGATTTAAAAACATAATATGAACAAACCAAAACAGAATACAGAATTCATCAGATTCTTGCTAATATTAAGGAATTACAAAGCATGATGGTTCTTATGACTCCAATTTGTTAATCACAGATAAGGAGGCATCTCCCCATCAACTCCAAATCTGAGAAACAAATTACAATGCTCAGAAACTAAACACCTCATGCAGTAAAATAAGGAAACACCATAAGAATTTCTTGAAAGGCTGTGATTATTATCATAATAGTTCCTATAATTGCAAAATCTCTTCTTAGGTTGTCCTTGAAAAGGTGAAAGGAATTCATCCTGATTTGATAGCCACCCTCTGACTTGGAGCTGGAGATCTTTGAGCCTTCGTCTATTCTTACACAGAGTAGCAAAAAGCCAAATTTCTTTCTCTTGCTCTTCAACTTCATCCTTACTCAAAAGCATAAGAGCTTTTATGTAAATGGATGGGGGGTGATTATCAGTAATTGCAGGTTTTAAGAGATCAAATGCTGCTTGTTCATTCTTAACTCGAACAAACAAACGCAGTGCCTCTGGTAATTGGTACATCCAATTTCCTGTATTTCTGCAACTTTCAATAAAATCTCTCCGTGTTTCTTCGAAAGTCCCCCATCCCCATGCAGGGAATTCCTCAAGAGTAGCCCTCTTCAAGACTAAAGGATGGTGGGTGGCTTCTTCTAATTCCTTGCAGACTAATTTACAGTTGAAAACAGTCTCAAGGTGATCAAATGCCAATCTCGACAAAATATTCCCAAGAATCTCATAAGGAAGATCTGTGATCTGAGTTTCCCCTGATCCAGATTTCTTTATTGAAGTCCTTGGTTGCTTTGAGGAGGTTCCAATTTCACAGCTGAGCAGGATTAAAAACAGTGGCCAAATTAAAAGCTAAGGAATGAAAATCATTAATGTAAAAGGAATGTACAGATCTGGACATAAAGAAAATTCATTGTTCAAGAAAGTAAGCACAAAGGATTACAAGCAAAAGATATCATGAACTGCTTGATTACAACACTATTCTAAATCTAGCAACTCATCTTCATTTTGCTCTTCATCTTCATTGTCCCACTGCTCCCATTCGAATAATATACCTTCCTCACCAGTTGCTCTTCTGAACTGCTTGACTATGTCAAATAATTCACAAGGTATGCACTCCATCATTTCATTCAAAGGTAGTTGCTGACGCTCGATAAGAGAGTGATTCTTACAGAAGCTCCTTTCCTCTTGAGCAAGGAATGGATTTGGGAATTTTTCACAATAGAGAAGCCAGTGTAACACACTAATCTTAAGGAAGGCTAAATCAAAAGAATCATGGGTTACAGATTTGATCAGTTGGATCCCTTCTTCATCAAATTGTTGGTCTTGCTTAGAGAGCAGTAGGAGACATCTTATGAAAGCAGATGGTTGGTGTTTATCATCTAAACCAGGCTTTAAGAGTTCATAGGCTTTTTTCTCATCATTATTATCAACAAAAGCTATCAGTGCAGGTTCAAGATTAAACATATAGTTTCCTGCATCCTGACATTCTTTGATAAATTTAACCCGGTTACTGGGATAAACACTTTCTCTCCACATAGCACAAGTTTCCAGATTAACTCTCTTTAGAGCTAGTGATGATCTGCTTGCTGAAAGAAATTGTTTGGATGTCTCTGATGCTCTAAAGAGTTTCTTTATGCTATCCTTTCCCAATCTCGACAGAATGTCTCCCAACAACTCAGTAGGTAAATCCAATATTTGAGTTCCCAAGAGTTGAGGAATTCTGACATTTCTGTTTGAAAAGAAGAGGAAGAAAACACAGAATTCAAAGAAAAACTTGTTGTTTGTGCAGTAATTACAAGGTAAAAGACTAGATTTCATTAACAATACCAAGCTGCCTTACAAAATACAAGAAACTTGGATTGGTGACAATTTAAAATCTAATACTAGAAAGCTTATCACAAACATTATTCTCTTCCTTCTTCATCCAAGAAATCTCCAGTAATACTATGGTTATAAAAGATCTCCTTTTCCATTATCCTGAAGTCAGCTACTGCCCTAGTTGTATCACAACAAAGGCAGATAATCTGACCTGCTCCATAATCGAAATATGGCGGCCCATGGATGATTTCCCAGTCATGATTATCAAAGTTGCAGAATTCCCTTTTATTCTGTCCTAGGAAAGGATTTGGCACATATTCCCATTCTGAGAGTAGAGTCAGAAGGTTATATCTAAAATTATAGCTATTTAAACTATCATTTAATATAGAACTCATTAAACAAAGCCCTCTATCTATTTCCTTTTTGGAAACTCTGCTTAAACAACATAAAGCTTTAATATACTGAGAAAACTTATGATTATCATTAATTCCTTCTTCCAGAATTTGAAACGCTTTGTTCTCTTCACCTTGCGTGAACAGTTCCATAGCTTTATGAAGATTCAAAATGTGATTATTAGCCCGTCTGTAGGAGTGTAGAAACTCAGCCTTACCAGAGGATTTGTTAGAGATACTCTTAAAAACTGGATCATCTACATTGAATCTCCGGAAGACAATAGGATAATTTGAAGCAATTCTGAATATTGAACATGTTCCTTTACAGTGGAGCAAGTCTTCAAAGCTACTCTGCCCTACTCGTGACAAAATCTCTCCAATGATGTCCAGTGGAAGATCAGTCATTTGTAGTGCAGAGAACTCAGAAGCCTGCTCTCCAAAGTTAATGTTGTTTAAGCGAGTTTTAAGGAGAAAAATTAGTTGTTTGTATTAATAAAAATCTAATACCAAGATTCTGCGAGTTTTCAAAGAAGTGTAAACAAGTGAAAGAAAAATATGCAAAATGCAGAATGCAAACCCTAATGCTACGAATCAAGCATTTAAACGCGAAATACAGAAGCAAAGTCTGCAGAATTTAAACACCAGTAAGAAGAAAATGAAATAAGCTTGAAGGCTTACGGATTATCGCCTGCCATTTTCTGAGTGAGTTCCTGAAAGTGAAAATGTTGCGAACGTTTCTGGATGGAAATGTTGCGAATGAGATGGAAGAAACATGACGATGGCGGTTTCTTCTCGAGAGAAGATATGGATAGATTTGAGAGTGATTTGAAAAGATGTGGAAGTTAAAAGATATAGAAATGGGCCGGCCTAGTCTAAAGACTGCAGAGTAGGATACTCAAGTGTTATTCTTCTCTTAAATTTTAATTATTAAGCCCAGGCTTGCCATGTCAGCGGATTTGAAATTAACTCAAAATTGAGTTAATGAACTTATGCAGGCAAAATTTTTTAGATGGAAACAAGCTATTCAAGAAAAACAACGCGAGAATTAAAAACTACATAAAAATTTCATTTATACAAAAACATAGGCTGGAAAGGTTACATGATAACGAACAAGCGCATTCAGCCTAATCAAATTCTAAATCAGACTCAGAGTCTGAATCTAGTTCATCTACATATTCATTAAAGGCTACCCTCAAATCCTTAATTAAGATTGTAACCTCACAGCATAAACAATTAATGTTTGTAGCACCATAATTGTAAGGCGGAGGTTGCAAAACCAAATTCCTATCATGAGGGGCCAAGTATTCACAGTAGTCCCTATGTTTTTGCCCTAAAAATGGATTTGGCTCCTCCTCACTGTTGGCAAAAACTTTTCTAATCTTCTCCTTCATCTTCTGAATATGCTTCTCTTCTTTGAAGATTGATCCCATCAAATATAGGCCTTCATCAATCTTCTCAAAGCTCTCTGAACTCATCAGAATAAATGCTTTGATGAAGATTGAAGGATGATGTTCATCTTCTACTCCTGGCCGCAAGATTTCAAATGCAGCTTCCATGAGCCCTGTGCTCCGGAAGGCTTTCAATGCGGGCTCCAGGTTTAGCATGTAGTTATTGTCTTCCCTGCATCTTCTCAAGAATGCTCTATATTCTTGATAAAAAGTTCTCTCTGCAGTGATTTCCTCCACTATGTTTGCTCTTCTCCGCACAACAGGGAGTTCACTTGCTCTGTGAAATTTTCTGCAAGTAGGTGCTGCTCTAGCCACATCCTTGATGTCTTCCTGCCCCATTCTTGACAAAATATCCCCTAGAATCTCATCAGGGATATCTAAAATGGAGGTTCTACGATTTGGGGGTAATCCAGCCTTTATCTTATTGAATCTAAGATAATATGAATGGGAAAAGGACTATAACTGGTTATTTATAGACCAGGAAAAGTTATATGACATAATTGCAGAGGAGTGAAACGACGTGTGATGGTTTAATGAAAAGGGAGAAGAAGAGTCTATAAGGGTGTTTTGGTCTTAAATCGTTTTGAAAATCTATCCATTCAGGTTCCCAAAATCTCGCTTTGTTTATCGTAAGCGCGTAACATGTAGAACGTCCCTTGCTTTGTAAATTGATCAAAGCGAGGAAGATTCTGTATAATTTGTTCAAGAACTTGATCACGCTTTGTAAATTTAACAATGCGTGATTATTAAGTTCCTCATGCCATTTTTTATTTTTATCAAAACGAGAATCTTAGCCAAATTTTGTATTAGGAAACAAAACTTGAAGCTTCCTTCTCGCTTCATAGATTTAAACAAGGCGTGAGCTATCATTCTTCAATCTTAATCACACTTTAATTTGAAACAAAGCGTGAGTACTTAGATTGATAGATCAAACACTTGTAAAAATTTATTCAAAACTCAAAAACCTGATTGAAGACTTCTTTCTTTTTCCTTCTTAATTCATCACAGCTTCATTCCTTGAAATCCTGAAAAACAAAAACAAACAGGGAATTAATAAAATTCTTTAAGAAAAAGGGGAATACTACTCAGCTAACCTGGGTAGTACCCCACCCCCTATATTTTTTTTTTCAGCTGATAACTAGAAATTCAGAAAAACTATGGATTATCCAAGTAATCCGTTTGAATATTTAAATCTTGTTGACCAATATATTCTTTAAGTCTGTGTCCATTTACTGTCTTTTCTCCTTCATTAAGCATAATTGTGACAGCTCCATTATCATGAACAGCTACAATAGGAAATGGTCCTGTCCACATTGATCTTAGCTTTCCTAGAAACAATTTCAAACGAGAGTTATACAACAATACCATCTGACCAACATAAAATTCCTTATGTTTTATCTTTGCATCATGAATTTTCTTGGTTCGATCTTTGTAAATCTTGTTGCTTTCATATGTTTCCAGTCTCATCTCTTTCAACTTAGACAGATCAAATTTCCTCTTTTCTTGTCCTAATTGAACATCCATATTAAGCATCTTAATGGCCCAATATGCTCTGTGTTCAAGCTCAACTGGAAGATGACAAGCTTTTCCAAAAACTAATCTGTAAGGAGACATCCCTATGGGAGTCTTGAAAGCAGTTCTGTATGCCCATAAAGCATCATCCAGTTTCTTTGACCAGTCTTTTCTTGTAATATTCACAGAAGCTTGTAAAATATGCTTAATTTCCTTATTAGATACCTCCACTTGTCCACTTGTCTGAGGATGATATGGTGATCCAACCTTATGATGAACACCGTATTGTTTAAGCAACTTCTCAAAGAGTTTATTCACAAAGTGAGATCCTCCATTAGAAATAATGGCACGAGGGGCTCCAAACCTGGTAAAAATATTCTTTTGCAGAAATTTAGTAACTTGTTTAGCTTCATTATTGGGTAAAGCCACTGCTTCTACCCATTTTGAGACATAATAAACAGCTACCAGAATAATCACCATATGAAGGGGGAAAAGGTCCCATAAAATTAATTCCCCAAACATCAAATATCTCAACTTCTAAAATTCCTTTTTGAGGCATTTCTTCTCCCATTGAAATGTTTCCCAATCTTTGGCATCTGTCACACATCTTTCTAAGTTTCTGGCAATCCAAAAAGATAGTTGGCCAGACGAAACCACAATCTAGAACCTTTCTAGCAGTTCTAGCAGGGCCATGATGGCCTCCTAAAGGATTCTAATGACACTTCTTAACAATTTGAAAACCTTCTATCTCATTAACACAACGCCTAATAACCTGATCAGAACAAAATTTAAATAGAAAGGGGTCATCCCAGTAGTATTTCTGAATTTCTCTGAAAAATCTTGACTTCTGATGAGAGTCTTTACACTTTGGAACAATCTTGTAGGCCAGATAATTAGCAAAATCTGAAAACCAAGGACAATCAAATTGATACAACTGCAAAGCATACAACTGTTCATCTGGAAATTTATCATTTACAACTTCCTTCTTTTCTGTTTTCTCTTCCAATCTCGAAAGATGATCTGCTACTCCATTGTCTTTTCCTTTTCTTTCTTTAATAATAATGTCAAACTCTTGTAAAAGTAAAACCCATCTTATCAGCCTAGGTTTGGCTTCTTGCTTTGAGAAAAGATATATTAATGCAGATGATCTGTGTAGACTATAGTCTGAGCTCCCATAAGATACTGTCTGAACTTGTCAAAGGCAAAAACTACAGCATACATTTCCTTTTCTGTAGTGGTGTAGTTTATCTGGGCATCATTAAGAGTATGACTGGCATAATAGATGACATGATGTTTGCCTTCTTTATGTTGGCCTAAAACTGCTCCTACTGCATTATCACTTCCATCACACATGAGTTCAAAAGGTAGATTCCAATCAGGAGACTGAACTATAGGTGCAGTGATAAGTTTTTCCTTCAAAGTTTTAAAAGCAGTCAAACAATCTTCATCAAAACTAAATACCACATCTTTATGAAGATTACATAAAGGTCTTGCTATTTTAGAAAAGTCCTTTATAAACCTTTTGTAAAAACCAGCATGACCAAGAAAACTCCTTACTGCCTTGATTGTCTTAGGGGGTGGTAAATTTGCTATCACAGAAACCTTAGCTTTGTCTACTTCTATTCCTGCTCTAGATACTTTGTGTCCTAGGATAATTCCTTCTTGAACCATGAAATGACACTTTTCCCAGTTAAGAACCAAGTTTTTGTCTTCACATCTCTGCAAAATTTTTGACAAATTTTGTAAACAGTCTTCAAAGTCAGTTCCATAAACGGTAAAATCATCCATAAACACTTCAATGCATTTTTCGAAAATCAGAAAAAATACTCATCATGCATCTTTGAAAAGTGACAGGAGCATTGCATAATCCAAAGGGCATTCTTCTGTAAGAAAATGTTCCATATGGGCAAGTAAAAGTTGTTTTCTCATGATCTTCACTAGCAATTACTATTTGATTATAACCAGAATAACCATCTAAGAAGCTGTAAAATGATTTACCTGACAATCTTTCTAACATTTGATCAATAAAGGGTAAAGGAAAATGATCTTTTCTTGTGGCAGTATTTAATTTTCTATAATCAATGCAAACTCTCCAACCAGTTACTAGTCTTGTTGCTACTTCATCACCATGTTCATTAGTCACAATACAAATCCCACCCTTTTTAGGTACAACTTGTGTTGGACTTACTCATTTGCTATCAGAAATAGGATAGATTATACCTGCATCAAGTAGTTTGATTACCTCCTTCTTGACAACTTCCTGCATTGGTGGATTTAGCCTCCTCTGTGGTTGTCTGGATGGTTTATATTCATCTTCCATCAGGATCCTATGCATACAAATGTGAGGACTAATGCCTTTAATATCTGCTATAGTCCAAGCAATTGCCTGAATATGATTTTTAAGAGTACACACTAGAGCTTGTTCTTGTTCTTCACTCAATTTGGATGAAATTATTACCGGAAGTTTCTTTTTGTCTGCCAAAAAGGCATACTTAAGATGTTCTGGTAGTACTTTAAGTTCAAGCTCTGGTGGATTTTCTATAGATGGAATTAATTTGCTTCGAGTTTGCACTTCCATCTTTAAATCAGATCCTTCTAAAGATTGTTCTGAAGATGTCATATCCTCACTTTCTGATCCGTCCTTGATTTCACCAGTCTCAGGATCAGCGAATCTAACCGCGCACAAGTAAGTAAAAGTAGCATCTTCAGCATTTGTGAGTGGGGTGAGATTGTTCTCAATTACATCAGTGGTAAAGAGATTATAGTAATCTATAAGATTTTCCCCCTCCATAGTACTAGAATCTAATCACTTCCCCCGCTACATTGGTTTCAAAAGCATTAAAAGGATATGTTGCCATCTTCATCATGTCGAAGGTAACTTCCTGATCATCAACGTGAAGTTTAACTATGCCATTCTTTACATCAATCATAGCTCCTGCAGTAACCAGGAAAGGTCTTCCTAGTATGATAGGGATTCTGACATTTTCATCAATATCAAGAATGACAAAGTCAGCTGGAAAACAAAGGCCTCCTGTCTTTACTAGAACGTCTTCAATGATTCCTTCTGGTCTGGTGCTCGACTGATCAGCAAAGAAGAGAGTCATATTCACTGGCCTCATCTTCCCCAAGTCCAATCTTCTAGCCATAGCAAGTGGCATTACATTGATGCTGCTTTCTAAGTCACAAAGCCCTCGTCCAGGTTCTTTACAGTTGATAATTAGGGGCAAAGTAAAACTCCCTGGATCTTCAAGCTTTGGAGGAATCCGTTGTTGAAGAACCAAGCTGCAATTCTGATTTAGGACCACCATTTGCTGCTCTCCCGCACTTCGTTTCCCTGAAATCAATTCTTTCAGAAACTTAGCGTAAGTGGGCATTTCTGCAATTAATTCAACCAAAGGGATTGAGATTTCAATGGCCTTAATCTTTTCAAGAAATTTCTGAAATTTAATTTCTTGAAGATCATTTTTTAGTCTCCCAGGATATGGTATCCTGGGCATGTGTTCATCCAGTGGATCCTTTTTGTTACCTATAGAGTTAGGAATATCATTACCTCCCACTTTTTCCTTTGGAAAGGAGTGTCCTGAAACATTCTTTTCCAAACCCTTATCCTCAAGTATCCGCCTTTCTTCAAGCTGATCATCTTCTTCCATTGTCTGGACATCTTTGAACTTTTTCTGCTGTAGCAACCTATCTCGTTTCTTTTCAAATTCGAGATCAACAACTTCTTTCCCTCCCCTCAATGTAACTGCCTTACATTGTGGATTTGTTTCAGAAGAACTTGGTAGTTTTCCTTTTTCTCTTTGCTGTAATAACTTGGCCATCTATATTACTGAATTTTCAACATTTTTGATTGAAGCCTGCAGTTGGTTATTCGTCTCTGTCTGCTTAACAATAAACTCCTTCAGAGCATTCTCCACCTTTAGAGAATAAGTATTATCTTGAACAACAGGATAAGGGACTGGTGGCACCGGTTGTTGTGGAAAATTTGCAGGCATTGGTGCAAACGGTCCATATGGCCTATTCTGCTGATTCATTTGTTGAGGAGGTCTGTGAGGGTACATTTGCTGCTGAGGATAGAATTGTTGCTGAGGACGAAACTGCTGCTGGTTCTACTGAGGAGGATTCAGGAGATGTGCATTCTGTGCATTTTGAGTGTTACCATAGCTCAAGTTTGGATGCTTGTTCTGGAAACCAGTGTAATTACAGCTTTCATCTTGTTTAGGTGCTTCCTGAAGCTGCGGACATTGATCATTATGATGTGGTCCAGAACATATTCCACATTGATAAACTGGTTCCATGGGAGTAGGTTGAAGAATCATCATAGGTGGTTGTTGTTGATGCGGAATTTGTTGACTTGTTTGCTGAGCTAGCTGTAACTCAGCAATCTGTTTAGTGAGTGCCGCAAATTTTTCTTCATTCTTGTCTGTATGGATAACAAGACTCTTTCTTGTGGGTGATGGAGGGTCATCATCTTGGAGGACTGCTCTGCTGGCTGTCATGGTGTCTATTGTTGACCAAGCTCTATCAAGTGGCATCTGGAGTAATTGTTCCCCTCCAGTGGCATTGATCATCATCTGCCAAGTATGAGTAAGTCCTGTGAAAAAGATCTTCAAAAGTCTTCTTTCTGAGATACCATGCTGTGGACATCTTTTAAGCATATCAAAGAATCTGTCTCGAGCATCCTTTAGAGATTCTCCTTTTCTCATCTTAAAGCTAGAAATCTTATCTACCCATTAATCTACTTTGCTTTCTGGAAAATACTTGAGCAAGAAGTTTCTGACTAGTTCTGGCCAAGTAGCCTTCTGTTGAGCATTCAATGAGTCATACCATTCCTTCGCAGAACCATCCAGAGAGAATGGAAACATTGCTAGTTGAATGCTTTCTCTTGAAGCTCTACCCTTCTTCACTGTCTTACTCAATTCAACAAACTTTTTAAGATGCAAGTGTGGGTCTTCAGCACTCAACCCATAAAAAGCTCTGGAAGATGCCAAGTTTAATATACCAGGTGGTATATCAACCTCTTCATCTGTTCCAGCCAAGTACTGATCAACATTTGGTTGCCATGGTTGATACTGTTCTTCTTGAGGATTTGGAGCAGGATTAGCAAAATTAGGTAGAAAGTAATGCTGATGAACAAATTGTGGCGCGACAGCCCTCTGTGGTGCTTGGAAATGTCCTCGAAGTGGTATGTTTTGCTGATTTTCTGGCTGTCCATTTGGTAAGTTTCCAGGTCCGTCATTTTTTCCATTATTAGCCATTCCAGTTATCGTTAAAAGATTCCCTTCTGCAAGATCTCTTTGTCTCCTTCTAGCATTCGCTCTGATCAGCCTCGCTGTTCTTTCAAGTTCACAGTTAAAAGGAAGCAAAGGTTGCCTTGAAGATCGAGTTGTTCTTTCGCTCATAAACTGTTGAAATTTCTCTGTGAACAAAATGAAAGAATTAACGAAATTATTCAATATGGTAATAGGTAAATAATTACAAATAAACCAAAGAGTATCTATAGTTCTAAAATTCATAACGCTACACCCTCCCCGGCAACGGCGCCATGAAGCTTTGTGTGTGACCTACCTGCTACATATCTCTCGACTATCTTTGCACTACAATTCTCATAGGACTGTTCAAGAGTAATGTCTGGTCTGCCTACCGAAAGCGCACGGTATCAAGCATGCAATATTTATTTATAATTGTCGGGATCATTCTCTGGAGAGTTACACGATAGAAGTGTTCTAATAGAATTATTAGTTCTAGAACTTGTTTCTACTCTTGGTTTATGGATGGTGTAATGATGATAACTAAGAAATAAATGCTGAATAGTAAATGCATAAAACTGTAAAGAAAATAAAGAAAGCAATTAAAATGATGTTGAATGATATGAATATGTTTATGAATTCATGGGTTAAAAGATAGATTGGACCTAACGACAATTAAACGAAATAAGACTATGATTAAGTAATCATACTTCCATTATCAGTAATAATGTGGAGACTCATTGAGGATGGAAAAATCCTTTATGCAAGTTAATCAGATCTTCATGTCCTTGATCATTTTCCCAAGACAAGTACTAATGATCTAGTGTCATGACATTATTAAGCACTGAAATCATAAGATACAATTACTAAGAAATGATCGGTCAGACTCATTTCTTGGCAAAAGCTTTCAGAATTATCACTTAATCCGTTTCTTTCAGATTCAGATTAAGCCATTGGCAACCCAAGGTCACATCTAAATCATCATACATTCATCTGAACTTGAAGTTATTCTCTTTATTACTCTGAGATGAGATAAGAGCCTCATGTCCCTATAATGAATGTCCTCTACAAGAAATAAGAAAGCAAATATTTAAATCTATCATCCATTGGTTACACAAGCCTTAACTTCTTAGAGTAATTCCTTCAAGTATTTATAAGAAATAATAGTTCTGTAAGTATATCAAGATAAAATTGCTAATCAAAATCCTTGACTTATCTGAACTATTCAGATTCATATTGATGTATTAGCGTGGGCATTCTCTGTAAACAATTCTGAATACCCATGACTTAACTCAGGATTAATGAAATTTAGTAAGTTGCTTAGCCTCCTACTCATAGCATATGATTAAATCATCATAAAGCTATGAACCCTGGAAGCTAACTCTTCCTAATTCTCATTAATTTATAAGACAAAAGATGGCTTTTGAAACATCTTTCCCTTTTAAACGACAGGTACTAAGTGCCCAACTTCAGAACAGGTTTGTTCTCAATCATCCTGAGTAGAAAATGTTCTGAGTAAACTTATATCATCCTCTTCCTCAATGCATCAGTGATGGTAATTCTATGAATTTCTTATATGAAGTCTAAATTTGTATTAAGAAGTAGGAGTACTTCACATAGTCTGAGAAATATCCCAAAATATTCTAGATATAAGTAGTAATATATGTATAAAGAAACGATGAGGGTTCTGAATCCTCTTAAGCAAAATGCTAGAGTGTTCCCAAAATATAAATTGGAAACTAGACAGAATTAGGAAATTACTTTCCTAATGAAACAGATTTAAGGAATAATCCTGCAAAATAAGTGTCCAAAATAGCTCGCAGTAACTATCTTGGGTTTCAAACTATGAACATTCCAATTTTCCGCGCGCTATATCTGTACAGCGTGGAGGGAGTTATTGTTCAAAGAATGTTCCTCAGATTTAGTTTATACAAAGAACTGAATCCCTCGCAGTATAATCTGAAAGAATGCGGCGAGATTATTCAACTCCTACTTATAGAATAGGGGTTATATATATAAGAATTGAGTAGTCCAATTTTGTCGCTATTTCAAGTTGACTCTCTCGCTCTGTCAAAATGACATCGCGAGAGCATTGAAATAACTTGTTTTGGAATGAAGTTATTTGGATATTTCCTCGCATCATCTTTTAAGACTAAGCGAGGTTTAGTCTTTGTATGAAGTAAAGGATCAAATCCTGAAATTAATCATAACTACTTTCTGGAACATTTATTTCAGAAACAATGAAAAACATAACCTTTTACCTCCAGATTTGAGAATTTAGAGCTGTTTAGTTCTTAAAGATTATGGTTAACACTGCATGGGTCTTTAGGAACTTCTTTTAGTTCTAAACATTAATTTCTGCAGGTTGCTTAAAAAATTGTAATCAAAGTATACTATCAACAGAAAATCAAATGAGTTAATGGTTCTATCAGTTTCATACCTAACTCGGTTACAATATCCAAACTTCTTGAGTAATTATGCCAGACAAATTACGAATTGAAAATATGATACTAGCATGATCTCGAAAATCAAATTATCGATGTTATGCAGATTTCAAAAAGCGAATATTGTGTTCGAGGTTTATACTTCCCTGAAACAGAATTAAAGAACATTGAATTCTGATAAAGCCTTTCGAAATTGTAACCAGAAAGATAAGAATACAGGATTTGACAACTGATCTTCCTTCATATATCATGAATAACAAAGAAATTAAAAACGAATACATCTGGAAATCTGATTGCAATCATAATAATGCGAATTCGAACGAAGA
Organism: Hygrophila difformis; assembly: GCA_030278955.1. Classification (NCBI taxonomy): domain Eukaryota; kingdom Viridiplantae; phylum Streptophyta; class Magnoliopsida; order Lamiales; family Acanthaceae; genus Hygrophila; species Hygrophila difformis. The sequence continues at coordinate 17,948,963 of JAOANR010000011.1, forward strand.
AGTCGGAAACTAGATGGCGATCGTCATAATGGATGAACAAAAGCATTCCGATAGCAATCCTTCTTCCAGAGTACTCTCAAACTAATCTACTAAAATAATCCGAAGAAAATCTACTGCGAAATCGAATTGCAAATCTGAAGAACATGAATTAAATTGCAGCGAAAATAAACCCTAGCTAACCTACCTACTGAATTCTAAAAGTGAACTGGAGAGTAAAACGAGCTATTCTCTTCAATCTCCGGCTATTTGAGCTGATCTCCCAAGGGTCTTATTTATAGATGGGCGTTTTAACTGCTTTCCGCCTTGGATAATAACCGCTCGCATCAGAATAGTTCTCCTCTCGCTTTGTCCCAGTTCCTTCAAAGCGAGAGTAAAAATGGAATTATCTTTCTCATCAAGGCGAGATTTCAAGATCTTCTTCAAACAATTTTCTTCTCGCCATAACACTTAAGATTTCTTGTCTTGCACAAACTTTCTTTCCTCGCGATGTCAAATGATCATCGCGTAGACTTCAGCTTCTGAACATTTTCCTTAGATCTTTTTCTGATTTCGTATCTAAGTCCTCGCATCAATCATTTTCTTTCCTCGCCACATTCATTTCCATCTCCCGCAGCCTTTCAACTTAACTTCCTGCTGAATGACAAAGCGTGAGTCAGATCAAATAAAATCATAGTGTGCGAGACTTATAATAAAAACTTAGAATTTCAAGCCATTTTATGTAATTTCCAATTTCTTCACAATCTTGGTTCTTCTTCCATCTTTTCATATCTTCCTTGATTATTCATTGAAAACTTATGAAATTAAGAACAAAAGATCATTATTAAAACACTAAATTGGACGCAAATGACAGTTATAAAAGACTGTTATGAAGTAATCGCAGATTAATTCCAAATCATCTTCTGCATAAACAATATCTATATTTAGAAAATAAATCTATCTATTAATATAACAAAATATTGAGAAAATCTTCTTTTATATTTAAAAAGATATAATTTTTTTATAAAAATTATTTTGATTGTATATATAATCGATCTATTAATATAACAATTTTTTGATACGTATAAGATAAATTATTCTTTTGTGACATATAATATTGAATAATATTGTATCATATAATATTGATACATATAAGAAAATTTATTTTTTATATAATTTTTTTCATGTATATTTTTTGATACATATAATATTGTAAAAAATATTAATATTATAATATTATGAAATAAATTTAGTTAGGTTAAAAATTTATGTTTATAAAATATATAATCCTGTATAAATATAAGGAATATAATTACCATATTCTAAATAAAAATAGTTCATTCAAAATATATATTGAATAACCAAATTTAAAATTTTTTTGTAAACTATAAAAATTTAATGAATTTTAAATCATAATTTTGTACCAGGCTTAATTTTGAAATTAAAACATATAAAAAAAGTAAATATATATTTTTAAATTGTAGTAAATATATTTATCATGTCAAATATTAATAAACATAAAACTATGTAATATTAATTCTTTGATCTAATATATAATAGTGCTCCTAAATTGAAGAAATATTAAAATATTATAATATTATTAAATAAATTTAATTAGGTTAAAAGTATGTGTCTGAAATATAATCCTATATCAATATAAGCAATTTAAGACAATAGATTTCAAACATTCTAAATCAATGACATATTTCAAATATAAATGTTTCATTAAAAATATGGTGTACAGTAAATTGACCCTAAAAATATTGATTAAGATAAAATGACTAATCGCCTAAAAAATTCCATACCATTCTAAAAAAATTCTACATATTTTTTTTTCTTTTTAAAGAAGAAAAGAAAGAAAAGGAAAAAAAAAAAAGAGACTAAAACACATCATAGTTTAATTGTTAGATACAATACCCTTAGTCCTTATTTATTTCAATATAAATAAAAATGTTTATGAAATTCAGAGTAAACTTTTATACAATTCTTTTATATAAGTAATTTGTATTATAAAAGGATATAAGAAGTACTTTAGTATAAACAATTGTAAAATTTATGGGAATCATAAATAGTTTTGGGTTGTAGCAATATTTTTACCCAAAAGCTCTAATATTTTCGAGATAATAACTAAAATAGGCCAACAGAAGGAGGTCATTCCACTTTTGGGTCACGATATTTTGATTTAGGGAAATGGGCCATGAGAAGGATTTCGGCCCGAATTTAGGCAATTTGGCCAGAATTCTGGCTGTGATGGCCTAAAAGTGGAAATGACTCATTCCGATGGCCTATTTTAGTTCCTTTCAATTTTTTTTATTTTATGTAATTAAAATAAATAATACTCATTCCGTGCTATTATTTACATAAAATAAAAAAACGAAAAAAACTAAAATAGACTACTAGAAGGAGTTATTTCCACTTTTAGGCCATCGCGGCCCGAATTCCGGCCAAATGGCTTAAATTCGGGCCCAAAATCGTTCTAATGGTCCATTTCCCTAAATCAAAATATCGTGGCTCAAAAGTGGAATGACTTGCTTCTGGTGGTCTATTTTAGTTATTATGTCAATATTTTCTTGAAGTGGTCATGACATCTAAACATGATACAAAACATGTGAATATAAAATTTCAATCAAACATATTTACCATTTTATTTTTCTCAAAGAATAACCTAAAGTGAACATTTAACATAAATATAAGTATACAATACTAAACTTATCAAGTTTTCTACTTGCTCTCATTATTTTAGATATGAAAGCGAAACTATTTATATTTAGTTTTTTAACAGTAAAATAGTTTATCTTATGTTATGTCCAAAAAGAAAAAGAAAAAGTAAAACCGAAAACACAAACAAAAGACTTTGTATCTCATGTAATCCCAAAAAAATTATTATACAATACTGAGTATCCTTTTATATCCTCATATAAGTTCAACACTCGTGCGCAGCGGGTGAAAAATCAAGTACATATAAATGTGTAAATTAGAAACTAAATTAAAATATAAAATAAAAACTAAAATTATATTAATTAAATAATAAAGAATTCATTAATTAAATAATAAAAAATAAAATTACTTAAATAAAAACATACATCAATGAATTAAATAAAATAATAAGATCATTTCAAAATTAAGATAAATGTAAATTAATATAAATAAATAAATAATTAAATGGCTCAAATAAGGAATAATTAAATTATGTTGGCAACTAATGGAGAGAACTGTGAGGGGAGCAGCGGTCGGAGGGTACCGGAGGAACTCCGATCGAGAGAGGAGTAGAGGATGCAATAAGTTGTTTGGAGTGTACATCGGCAATATCTCGGTGGATGTTCAGACGAGTCATATCCTGAAGGAGGTTGAGAAAGTGGCTAAGGTTCAGGATTGGTATTTCCTGGTGCTCAGACGGCCGGCGATAGGTTTCAAGTATGGTCTCTTTAGGTTTCAATGCAAAGAGGAGGCGACCAGTGTCATAACAAGAATGAATGAGAGAGTGTGGTTTGGTAGAAAACTGAGGGCTAGTTGGGCGCTCCCGAAGAGGACTAATCATAGTGGGAACGGCGGGCTTCACAGGGACAGGAGTTTCACGGGTCCAGCTCGAGCGTTTAAGTGGCGGGAGGTGCGAGGTAAGAGTCCGAGGATCAGCAACGCAGCATGGCGCGATGATAGATCGTATGCAGATGTGATTAAAGGAGAAAGGACACTGGGTTTGACAGAGACGGTGGATGCAATGCAGAGGCCGGTGAAGCTGGAAGCCGGCCAAAAGGACATGGAACGTCTTCGAAGGTCGGCGGTAGTCGGTCTCAGGAATTTAGAAGCGCTGTACGATTTCCAGGAGTGGTTATACAGCGCATACCCGGAGTGTGAGGAGGTGATGTATGGAGGAGGTCTGGTGGTGATAGCTGTGTTCAAGAATGTAGAATGCAGGGATAGATGTTTAGGTGACCGGAACGACAGAGAGTTTATTGATTGGAAACGTAGGTGGGAGCCGGGTGTAAAGGCAGCAAACTACCTGGCCTGGATTTATATAATTGGACTTCCTTAGTCAATCTGGTGTGAAGAAAATTTCCAAAAACTAGTACAAGGTTGGGGTAGGGTGGTCAGCATTGACGGAGATACAAAGGAGAGAAAGAGGTTGGATCGAGCAAAAGTGTTGATTGCTTTTAAGACTGATGGTATTCCACCCTCGGTGATGAAATTCAGGCCGAGGGTCGCGTTTTGTTCATCCGCATCGTTATCAATTTTTGGGAGGAGGTGGTGGTCGCGGATAACTTATGGGATGAAAAGGGCAGGGAGACTGAATCGGAGCAGAAGGCGCCGGAGAAGGAGGAGGGCTCGCCGGCGATAGGGGGGGGAGGCTGTCCAGGAGCGGTGGCTGTGGGGAAGTGGAAAGGTCTGTCGGGTGTATGCATAGGGAGAATCAAACCATAAGTGAGGCGGCTGTAAGTAATTATGGCGTAACAGGAGCATGCACGCTAGAGTCCCAAGACGCAGGGTGGCGGAGGGAAGCTGACTATGCAGATATGGATATGTGGGAGCAAGAAGGGGATCGGGTTGATGGGCCTAATAAAGGGAAGGAAAAAGGAAATTGGGCCTCTGGGCCTGTAGTGGGGGGTAACAAACATTAGTTGAGGGGTAATACTTTGGGCCTTAAAAGAGGCGTAGAAAAGGCTAACAGTGGGAGTGGACCTTCTAATTGTAAACTTTTGGAGTTTAGGGCCGAGGGTTCGAGTGCGATGGTGAATCGGGGTTCTCCAGCGCATATCACCATGGGGGATAGAGTAGAGGAGTTACAGCCTAATTCAGGGGATGTTCCACAAGATATGGGGATAAGTGAGTTGATGGACTCGGACAAAGAGGTGGGGGTAAAAGGGGTTTCTATTTCCGGTAGAGAAAATGGCGAACACGAGCTTGGATATCTGTCTGATGAAGTAAGGGCCGGGTCAGAACAGGGGGAATTGGCGGGTAACGCAGATGGGAGCGGTCAGGTTGAAGGGTCGGGATTGGGAGCGGAGGTTGAGCAGAGAAGAGGCAGGGTGTCAATGGGTAGTATTGGAGGTAGTATGCCGTCAGAATTGAGAGCAGTTGATGAGGCATTGAATTTAGTTATTAATGGCTGGCCTGTGGTGGTAGGGAAGGGTCGGAAGAGGGGTCGGAAGAAAGGCAGTAGAGCTAAGAGTGGTCAGGCAAAGTGGCATACCGAGACTAGGAGGGTTGAGCAGGATTTTGCAACCCTACAATTTTCGACTGTGCGGCTGAAAGAGGGTGTTAGAATGGTTGATTTTACGGAGGCAGAGGAGACCTTACATTTAGCGGAAAGATTGGGGCTGAGGAGATTGGTAAGGAGGGAGGCAGCGCTTAAAAGGGTGGTTGAAGAATTAGAGAGGGAGTAGGTAGGATTCGGGGTGGTTTGGGTCTGTTGGTGTGATATAGGTTGATTTGATGAAATTGATAACGTGCAATTTGAGGGGGTTAAATAGTGGGGTTAGGCGGCGGGCTGTTGTGCGGATGTGTAGGAAGTATAGACCTACTTTGGCGTGCTTCCAAGAAAATAAAATGAGCAAGATTAAAGAGAGGTTGGTTTGTCGTCTGTGGGGATCGAAGGGGTGTGACTTTTGCTTTCAACCGGCATTAGGGAGTGCAGGAGGCCTGCTGATGGTGTGGGACGCTAACTGCGGGTCTTTCCGTGTTATCGAGAAAATGCATCAGATGATCTGGGTGAAGGGTAGTCTTAATGGGAGACATACGGTGTTCAATATACTGTGCATACATGCTCCAAATGATAGGCGGGAGAGGGCTGCTTTCTAGGAGGTGATTGCTCAAAAGTGTAACGTAGATAATGGGGAATTGTGGTGTATAGTAGGGGATTTTAACGCAGTTGGGGAAGAGGGTGAAAGGATGGGGGACAGCACTGATTTAGGGTCGATTAGAGATTTCAGGGGTTTTATAGATCAGATGGGGTGGGTTGACTTACCTATGGTAAGAGGTCGGTTCACTTGGATTGGGCGAGGGGGCAGGGCGTGTAGCCGTTTGGATAGATTTTTGCTTTCAGTGGGATGGTTGGGCCTTGAGGAGGAGATAGTGCAAAAGAGATGTGAATCAGTTTTATCGGATCATTACCCGGTTTGGTTTGGAGGTGGGAAGGAAATCATGGGGTCCTAAACCTTTCCGGTTCTACAACTATTGGACGGAGGTTAAAGGATTTAATGATCTAATTAAGGAGGAGTGGGGAGTGACGAGGAGTTCCAGGGGATGTTTTCTGCTTGACAGGCTTGACTCTTTCAAAAATCGAATTCGTAATTGGGAGGGTTATGGGGCGTCGGAGCTAGACAAAAGGATCCAACAGGTGTTGGAGGAAATAGAGGGTGCTGAAGAAAAGTTTCAGGGTGAAGATGGAGAGGAGGAGGCCCGGGAGGTGTGGTGTAGGAAAAAAAGGGAGTTACATAGCCTTTACTTGGCCGAGGAGCGAAGATGGTTGCAAAAATCTAGAGTTCGGTGGTTAAAAGAGGGGGATCTTAATACAAAATTTTTTCATGCGGTAACGGCGTTAAATCGGAAGAGGAGTTGTATTGGAGCTATAAAGATTAATGGGGTTTTGGTGATGAGCCCAGGGATATGAAAAGAGAAGCTGCCGTTTTCTTCCAGGAGCTGTTTGTCAGAAATAAAGAAGAAATCTTTGATATCGATATGATTGGGCTGCCTACATTATGCGAGGGTGACAGGGGTTGGTTAGTAAGAGGGTTTTCGGAGGAAGAAGTTCGCGGTGCAGTGTGGAGTTGTGACGGGAACAGAGCTCCGGGGCCGGACGGTTTTAACATTGGTTTCTTCAAAAAATATTGGCTAGAGGTGAAAAGTGATTTGCTTGTGATTTTCAGGGGCTTGGAACGAGATGGCAGGCTTCCAAGTGATATTGGTAAATCTTTTATTACTCTAATTCCTAAGGTGGATCAACCTTTGGAGTTTGGGGACTTTAGGCCAATTTCATTGGTGGGTAGTGTGTACAAAATCGTGGCCAAAGTATTGGCAAATCGACTAAAAGAGGTGCTGGATAAGTTGGTTGGCCCCGCCCAGATGGCCTTCATTAAGGGGAGACAAATTATGAATGGGATTTTGATTGCTTCGGAGGTGATTCACTCTTCACAGGTGAGAGGGAGAGCGGGGTTTGCCATTAAATTAGATTTTGCAAAAGCATACGATAACGTTTCTTGGGAGGCTCTTTTTAGAGTTTTAGAGGCTATGAATTTTGAGGATAAATGGGTTAGGTGGATTAAGGAATGCGTGTCCAAAGCTTCAGCGGCTGTGTTAATTAATGGATCCCCGACACATTTTTTCAAATTGCAAAAAGGACTAAGACAAGGAGACCCACTATCTCCTTATCTTTTCGTGTTGATGGCAGACATCCTTAATAGGTTATTAAATAAGGTGGTGGAATTGGGGTTATACAAAGGGCTGGAGGTTGGGCGGGGAGGTTTACATGTCACACACTTGCAGTACGCGGATGATACCCTATTGTTTTGTGAAGCTGACATTCAACACGTTATCGTGCTAAAAAGAGTATTGCGGTGTCTCACCTTAGCAACAGGGCTGCGCATAAATTTTAGGAAAATCTGTATTATTGGCATTAACTGCGTACAGGAAGATGTGAGGGCAGCGGCGGATGTGCTCGGTTGTGAAGTCGGGGAATGGCCGATGAAGTATTTAGGTATTCCAATTGGGGGGAGAATCAATGCGGTGGCTCTCTGGAATCCGGTGTTAGAAAAAGTTGAAAGGAGGTTAGCTGGGTAGAAGAGCCGGTTATTATCGCAAGCAGGAAGGCTTTTTTTAATTCGGTCAGTTTTAAGTAATTTACCGGTGTACTTCTTTCGATTTTCAAGGTACCAAGGGTTGTGGCAGAGCGTTTAGAATAACTAAAACGTAAGTTTTTTTGGAATGAATGGGAGGGCGTTAGAAGGCTGCATACAGCGAGTTGGGATGTGATATGTTCGCACAGGGATGGTGGGGGTCTTAATATTTGGCAGACCCATAAATACAATGTTGCATTATTAACGAAGTGGAGGTGGCATTTTGGAGTAGAGAACTCACTTTGGAAGGGTGTGATCGATGCGAAATACTATGGCAAAACCTCCCCGCTAATTCCAGAGGCTAGAGTTGGAAGATCCGTATGGGGGAAGATATGTAGTGCGTGGGAGAGCTTGGAACTAGGGGGCCAGGAGAGAGGTTTATGCATTCAGGTGGGGAGTTGTTGTCGCACTAGGTTTTGGCTTGATTCGTGGGTTGAAACAGGGATGGTTCTTAAGGACATGTATCCTAGGATCTATGCGTTGGCTGTGAATAAAGGTGGATATATTTCAGAGTACGGGCAGTGGAGTGGCTTGGAGTGGGTATGGAAAATAGATTTGAGGAGAGCCTTGTTTGATTGGGAAGTTGGAGTGTGGGATGAGATGTTTCAGGTTCTACAAGGAAAACAACTCAATCGGTTTGTAGAGGATAAAGTTCGATGGTTAGAGGAGGGGAACGGACAGTTTTCAACTAGCTCGTGTTGGCCTCGGAGGGAAGGTGAAGTGGAGGAGGGAATGAGTCAGTTTTGGTCCAATGTCCTGAAAATCAAATGTCCTATGAAAGCCAAACTGTTAGCATGGAAAGGTATGCTGGGAGCGCTACCTGTTCGGGAGGTATTAGTAAATAGGAGCTGTGATGTGCCTGAGGTTTGCTGCCCATGTTGTGGGGGGGAATCGGAAACCGTTGATCACTTATTTTGCAAATGTGAGGTTGTGGGAAGACTGTGGTATATAGGGTTGGAGAGTTTTGGTGTGTTAGGGGCGATCCCAGGTAAGGTAAAAAACCTTCTGGCTTGGTGGTTTGATGTCCGGGTCAGGAGAGGGAATAGGGAAGCTTGGTTGTTAACATGTATCGCTATCTTGTGGACGGTGTGTAAGATGAGAAACGGGGCCATTTTCAAGGGTATTCACTTCGAAACAAAAGTGGCAGAGGAGGGGATAAGATGGAGGATTGGTACATGGTGGAATGTGGCGGTGGGGGGTGATGTCGGTTCAATTCTTAATCTTGACAGCTCTCTCTCGGGGAGTTTGTATCAACACAGGGGCGGTCAGGCGAGGATGCCAAGGCGAGGATTGGTGTGGGAACGGCCTGAGAAAGGTTGGTGGAAAGTGAACACGGATGGCTCGTCGATGGGGAATCCCGGACCGGCTGGCGTGGGTGGTGTCATTCGCGATGAAAATGGAGAGGTAATATTTATCTTGTCTGACTCGATTGGGTGCACAGACTCAGTAGATGCGGAGGTACAGGCGATTAGTAGAGTGTGTGTAGCAATTATTAGAGACCAAGGGTTTCCACTCCCTAGATTGTTATTTGAGAGTGATTCACAAATCGTAGTTGGTTGGTTGAAAAATCGGAGCACTGTTCCGTGGAGATTTCATTCGTATTTTATTCCTGTCATAGCTGTGATGGAGTGCAGCGGACAAGTAAGGATTCAACACATTTGGAGAGAGCGCAATGACATGGCCGACTTTTGGGCAAGGAAGGGGGCGGCAGGGGAGAACAAATTGGAGTCGTGGTTTTGATGCTTAGTCTAAAGTGGAGGAGTGGTCCTTTTCAATGTGGGTTGTGGTGTCTAAAGATAAATGCAATAGAAAGGGAGATGCTGATGTTGTTTGGAGATGGTTACGGCTCTTGATAGGAGGGTGCGGTATCATTTGAGGAGAAAAGGGAATGGCTAAAAATTGTCTTGATTCGACTCACATTTTTCTTTCTATTCTCCTTCTACCATTCTTTTCCTTTTTTTGTAGGTGTAACATGCATATTGGGACTGGCTGCAACCTTGGGGGTTTGTATGTTCCTAGTCATGATCGTAGAAATAATTTGGGAGGTTGGTTGTGGTTGTTGATGGCGATACCAATTGCTGAAATGCTTGAGGGATAACAGATGATGCTGCTACAATATTTCCAATTTGTATGCTGATTGCTGGGTGCCACAGAGGGAAGCTGATGATGTACAATTTTTTGAAGACGGTTTTGACAGAAGACCTGACAGGAGATCCTAGATTGCTGATTGTGGAGTACTTCAGAAAGGGGATGGTTCGAAGTCTCTATTAGGTGGTTAGTGATAAAGTTACAGAGTACTGAAGATGCATGCTTACATAAAGTGAGTGGAGATTGAATTTTGTGGGTAGACAGATGATTGTCTGCAACATCAAACTAAGCATTGAGACGAGCAGGTAGACACTCTTAAACTTGCTTATATTTCATATCAAACTTGCATTTACTCATATGCAGTGGATCGGTTAGTAATAAGGACTATGATCTTTCTATTTTCTTATCCTATCCAATATCTCCTTCGTTTCCTCCTGTGAGCCTATTTTGCAAGTTAAAGGAATTATCCCATCTGTTTCCAGTACATATCTTGATTTTTTACCTTTAGCTTGTCTCTTGTGAGCCTTTTGCTTTTTTTGTTTTTTTTGCAAGCTAAGGAAATATCTAACCTTGCGTTCGCACACTTCTTGCCCTTTATATCTCTAGCTTGTCGTTTGTTATGCCATATAAAAATCACTCTGGATCAGAGGGTTGTCCAGTTTTACTTTCCCATCAGTTTGTTAGCAAGCGGCCTATTGGTTTGGTTTTGGGAGTGATCTCGGAAAGAACTGCTCTGATGAGATGAATGCCATTAAAAAAAATAAAATATATGATATGTTTTTTCCATATATCCGATTCAGGTAGGAAAAAAAAGCAGGAAAAAGTAGAAAGAAAATGATAGAAAAAAAAAATAAAAAAGTAAGAAAAAAAAAGAAGAAAGAAATAGAGGCGATTCTGATATGCCAGTTGGGGCGATTTAGGATCGGGAGTTGAGTTGTGTTTTGACTTAGTCGGTTCAATTTTGCAGATGGGGATGGGATGGCATATGCAAAGCTAGGTATTTAATCAGATTTTGAGAGTAGGTCTCTCACTTCGAATTTCTGTCTGGTTCATAGGTTTGGGGATCCCTTACATCCTTTAGCCTGCTTCATTTTCTTATCTTCTGGCCCTTGTCCTAAACCTGGCTCATAGTCCTTTTACTTTGGTGGTTCACTGGTTTGAGTATAATGTTAGGGGAAGATGTGATTTAGCAGGTTCAGGAGCCTTGTCCATTTGAAGTGCCATTCTTAATGATGCTGACGCTTCTGAGTTGTTGTTTGTATGAGATGGCTGTTGAATCGGAAATGGTCAATAAATAGTGAATAGTATAGTTCCAAGATGGTGTTTGCGAAAAAAAATTGAGGGAAAGTCATGTACCTGTTCGGAATGCTGCTTTTCTGCTGTGCCTCAGGGAAGTGCTTCAGGGTGTTTTTTGCTTCTGTGTTGCTGATATTCTCCACTGCCTTGGTCGAGAGTATTTGTTTGAAGATACCTACTTGTCTAATTGTTGTGTAGTAAGGGGGTCTCTTGATTTTGTTTTGCTTTTGTCTTCATTGTTTTGTCTGTGATTTTTGCTGCTTAGTTGGTGAAGCATCGGGTAGTTTTTGTAAGTCTCAGACAGTCTTGAGACCATTTTATAAGCTTCATGAATTAATATTTTTTCCTCAAAAAAAAAGGAATAATTAAATTCTAAAAATAATCAAAGTAACAATTAATAAAAATATAAAATAAATAATAAAAAATAAAAAGAAACTTTAGCGACCGCAATTTCAATCGGTAATGCGGTCGGTAGATTATATTATTTTTAAAAAAATAAAAAATAAAAAAATTGAAAAAATTACCGACCGCAATTCCGCTTTTACTGCGGTCGGTGTTTTGGTCACCAAAAAACTCCCTACGCAATAATGGATATATTTTTCCCGACAACCATTTCGGTCGGAAATGCGGTCGGTAATAACGACCCCCCTTGTTTGGTTGGTAATTACGGTCGGGAATCAGTAAATTTCTTGTAGTGTCTCACACATCTTTGTTAACACTTGAGTGCCAATGTTTACCAAAAGAAAAGTAGGCATCAATGCAATCGCACATATAATGATATTAATTGTAATGATATCTTTGTCCGTCCCACCTATACTTCATTTTTCCCCACTTTTAGTGGTCTTATTATAAGGAAAGAAAAGTTGTCAATAACTTTCTTAAAAGGAGCGTCTTTCTATACTGTCCGGTTACATGAAGAATGGCAACATTGGAAAGTAGGAAAAAGTAGATTAAATTAAAAGCAAATAAAATACAATGAAAATTTTATCACAAAACAATATCAGAGCATAGCCGGCATAAACATTACAAAACTCATATGGGACATCACCGTCATATTGAATCATCACAAAAAAATTGCTCAGGCAACACAATCTATATATGTAAAATCTACATACTACCCATATCCCTTTCTATACATTGACTCGCTCTCTCCCCATATAAACCTGATGGGATTAATTTCATCACACTTATTTTGTTATGACTATAATCACACCAATTAAGAGTAATAACACTCGGTTGATAGTAATTAATTATGAGTCATAATTCTACAAAATGAACATGAGAGATACTAAATTGTCCCATTAAATTTATCCAACATAATCCTTAAAATGAAGCCTTCTAGAGTGTTCATGAATGAAACCAAAATGCAATGAAAATAACTCAAGCAATGACTGTTGGCAGGGATAAACATAAGAAACGGGATCTGAAGGTGTTATAAGACGTATTGATGGAAGCTAGATTGAAGGTTTTGGTGATCTATTGATGAGATCGCGGGAAATCTTGTTGCAGAACTTCATAGCCTATGCCACAAGGTGTAAGCCGACTCAGGGAACTTCGCATTCATCAATGTTTGCATCTGTCCGAACTCATTGAAAGCAATACGTCTTGTGCAACATGGAGTAGGCAACACACACGTGTGTGAAACATACGGGAGATCGTTGAGGCACCTAGGGTTGAAGTTGTTTCACATCTTTTGGGAGGGTAACATTGTAGGGGTGCGAAGGATGTGGCTTTGTTTACAACTTGAACATTTACTCCTATGATCTCATTTTGGGAAATTGTTTTTGCAGATCGCGCGGGATGGTGTTCATTCCATTAAAATTTTGTCTCTTTTTTCTTTGGCTCTTGCTCCTAATGATTTCTAAATTATGTTTAGTTTTTTTGTGCTCTCACTCTTCTTTTTTTTTTCTTAAAAAAAATTAATAAAATATGAAACTCTTTCGAAACTTTGGTACAAAACAATCCCTTGGTAAATTAAATATAAGTATATAGTATTTATTAATTAATTACTTATGCAATGGAACGTTAATCCATCGATATCCCAAAAGTCAAGGCAATTCGCAACTCTGGCGGGAAATTCCCAGCCTGGATTGATTAACTCCAAAGTCAAATTTAATAACTGCGAGCTAGCCTGTTAGTAATAAAAATACTTATATATTACTTAATTGGTTGTCAGTGTTGATAATAATAATTGTTAGGTCCGTTTGCGTGGCCAACCAATTAAGTAGTCCTGAAAACTAGTTCAAGCACCTTACGTGGACACGTTAAACAGTTTAAGAAATTAAGCAGCGGAAAGCAAATAAACTGTGAAAATAAAGAACTCAAGGTTTGTTGACCCAGTTCGGCACAAGCCTACATCTGGGGGATACCAATCCAGGAGATTCACTAATTGTTTTGGTTTGATCCTCGATCTAAACAATAGTGAATTGTTTCGCCCAACTCCAATCACCAAGCGGACTGAATTGTCAAACCAAGACACTCCCCCTGTCTTGGTGAAGATCTCCCCGACCTTGCTCCAATCCCTTGAAGGCTCCTCCTTCAAGTTTGCCCTCGGTCGAAACCTGTTGGCGACTCTCCTTGATCTTTTCAATTAAGCTCTTGAGTTTGACGCCTTCCTCGAAACCCTTGATTGAATTTGTCAACTTCAATCAAGTTCTTCAGTAACACTGTCGATCAATCCACCCGAGGAAGTGTTGATCGAATTTCTTCCTTCGAAATGATAACTCGCGAACACGGAAGGAATATGATTCTCTTCTTCACAATATACTCTCAATTACTCAAGTGTGTAAGTCAAATTATTCAGCGTACGGATCCATTCCTTGGACGCCCTATTTGAAGAGAATCACCTTGTCTCTATTCTAAGGTAGAAGATCTTCTTTCCATAAATGCGCGGATCCTTAGAATAGAGTTGCCCGAATTAAAAGATTGTAGTTTTCATACTTTGTGTGCAAGATCCGGGCAGAAGATCAGCTAGCCGTTGTGGAATATTTCTGAGTATATTCGCCAGCTCTTCTTCCTTTGCTTAGTTTGTCTGCTGTTGACGAGGTTGGTCCAACAAAGTAGTTCAGACATCGGTTGTGAACACATTTGCTCAAAACTGGTTCCCAACAATCTCCCCCTTTTTGGCAGAATGTGGGCCAGTATAAGAGTTGATCCAACCGATGTCCAAACAATTGACACATGAACAAAGATGTAGAAATACTTCCCATTGAGACCCAACCACCAATTACAATGATTCCCGGACATAAGACAAACTATACTAATGCTCCGTACAAGATAACCTATCACAAATTCTAGGAGCATTCACATCAAAAGCAAGCACATGGCAGTAGTCATAAAATAAAACACGTAAGATCACAATTCAATTATTACAGGCCGTTGTGCAGATGTTCCGTACAAGATAACCTATCACAAATTCTAGGAGCATTCACATCAAAAGCAAGCACATGGCAGTAGTCATAAAATAAAACACGTAAGATCACAATTCAATTATTACAGGCCGTTGTGCAGATGTTCAGCAAAAACAGTAGTTCACAAAAGTAGTTCAAACAGAAAAACTTTACCCTTCTTCAGCAGAGACTTTCTTACACCAGGCTTCCCCATGTCGATTGTAGTGCATACCAGAGGTACCGATCAACGGCTACATCAACTTAACTCCCCCTCTGGCGCACATTTTGCCCAAAAAGGGCATGTCACTCAGACTCCTCCGAGGAATCCTCATCCGAGTCACTGGACTCCTCAGCTGGATTGGTATCCAAATCCTGTTCATCATCAGACCAAACATCATGAAGCTGTCGGAACAGCTTTTCAGCAGCTTGGACACGGCTGTGCAGTTGAGCCTCCAGCACTTTGAGGTGATTGATGTGGTCTGTGAGTTCATCTCGGAGCATGGAGAAGGCATCTTTAGAAGGGATCCTGCCTCCTGGTCCAGCCAAGTCTGACTTCTTCTTTGCTAGGTTGGAGGAAAGTTTGAAGTCGGCAATGTCCTCAGGACGATCATGCTTGCTCCCAAGAATGTGGAGATGCTTCAGGTACTCGGATATGAGCCCAGGAAAGGGAAGAGTGGTGTTGTATTTCCTTTTGATTGTGCCCGCGAACGCCAGCATTTGTTCGAGCACAAGGGCTCCATAGTTGATCTCGTATTTCTGGTCTATGGCAAACAATAGTTTACACATGCTTTTTGACACAACAGAGTGGTTAGCAGTGGGCATGATGTTGTGTGCACATAATTTGTAAAGCAGTGAAAACTTTTGAGTTAGGACACCAGCACTTAACCCTTTTCCTTGAAATTTTCTCCCTTCTACTCCAGTGAGAGTCTCAGCAATAGTATTCATAGGGAACTTGGCACTTCGAGAATAAACAGATTTCAGATGAGTTCGGGGTACCTGGAGAAAACGGTTCAGTGCTCGAGCTTTGAGTTCAAACAGTTGGCCATGTGCATAACTGAGTTCGAACCAGGGGCTTTTGGAGTTCAGGACTTCAGAGCTCAGGTTTGCATAGAAATGCCTAACTAGCTGTCCCTTATATTGCTTGATCTCCGTTCCCCAGAATAAAAGAGATCTGTCCTCCAGGTATTTGTGCCATCCCATTTCCTCATACCGCACAACTGCAAATCTGATTTCAGGGTGCACCTTCATCTTTTCCAGAACTGTTGAGAAGTATTGTTCGGACACTACATAGTAGAAGGCCGTGGATATTGCATTTCCAGCATCAATGATCTCTGGCTCATGTTCTTCAGACGAGGACAAGACAATCTTTCTCTTCTTGGATCCAGTGGCCTTGGAAGACTCTTCAGGTTCAGACCGAGTCCGCTTTTTGGGTTCAGACTCCTGCGGTGAACTCCTTGCAGGTGGAGTTGGCTCTCTGGTTTCTGGCTGAGTCACCATTTTCTGCACAGTGACTGGTTCAGTAATGACTTCGACTCGTTCTTCATATTCTTCCTCTTCGGAGCTTTCTTCATCGGATTCTTCCGCCTCGCTTTGAGTGTCTTGAGACCCCAACTCCTCGGACTGGTTGTCAGTGGGATTCTCCCCCTCAAGTGGTTCCTGGGCATCGGTTTGAGGGTGCTCAAAGTCTCCTCCGGACTCATCATCCTGGTCGTCATCCGAGTCTGATGAATTTTCATCTTCTTCGTCTTCTTCCTGTTCAATTTCAGTTTGAACTGTTTCTTTGACAGGTACAGTCTCTTCAGGTTCTGGTCTCAACATATGCTTTCGCTTTTGACTGGCAGTCCAGGCAATTTCTTCAGTGATCAGGTTCATAGCATAGTCCCTTTCATCATCACTTATGTCGATCATTGATTCATCTCCAGAGCTGTCATCAGCATCCTCTTGAACATAGTCTGAGTCGAGTTCTTCCTCATCAAGGTGTTCTGTGCCAGGTTCGGACGCCTTTGGTGAACTAGTTTGGGTCGCTGTAGTAGTGATCTGCAGGGGTTCTTCAGGGGTTGATTCAACAGTGGAGACTGGTGCGGGATTGGTCGGAACACTTGGCACAGTTGCTACCTTCTTCGCAGGGGTTTTCTTCTTTGGCTTTTCAGTGGACACCTTTGGTGCATCTTTTGATGCAAGTTCAGCGGGCTTGATTGATACTCCTGTCTCTGTCACATTGTCAGCCCCCAAGTTGGGAAGGTCAGCTAAGATTGCATCGATGGGTTCTAGTGCCATGGCCAGGTCTGCTTCAACACGTTCACTGATCGAGGCATTCTTCCTTGCAACCGCCTTCTCACGAGTCTTTGAAGTGGAAACCGCTTTTCCTTTTGTTTTCTGTACCTCTGCTTCCTTTTGTTTCAATGCTTTGGCTCCGGCTACTTCTGTTCGAATGTCGAGAGGGTCTTGAACAACACCAGTGGCTCCCTTTTCTCCGGCAGTGGATGGTGAAGAAGAAGGGAATGGAACAGCAACCAAAGATGGTGTCTCCGAGATGGTTTGCTCCATGATGGCTTTCTGAACAGATTTGGCACGCCCTTTCGCACTGGATTCTTCAGGGGATATGGCTTTCTTGCTTCCTGCGGTTGATGAGGGAGTAGGGCATTGATGAAAGTAGCTGAATTCCTTTCCAGGAAGCAAGAAAGCCATATCCCCTGAGGAATCCAGTGCGAAAGGGCATGCCAAATCTGTTCAGAAAGCCATCATGGAGCAAACCATCTCGGAGACACCATCTTTGGTTGCTGTTCCATTCCCTTCTTCTTCACCATCCACTGCCGGAGAAAAGGGAGCCACTGGTGTTGTTCAAGACCCTCTCGACATTCGAACAGAAGTAGCCGGAGCCAAAGCATTGAAACAAAAGGAAGCAGAGGTACAGAAAACAAAAGGAAAAGCGGTTTCCACTTCAAAGACTCGTGAGAAGGCGGTTGCAAGGAAGAATGCCTCGATCAGTGAACATGTTGAAGCAGACCTGGCCATGGCACTAGAACCCATCGATGCAATCTTAGCTGACCTTCCCAACTTGGGGGCTGACAATGTGACAGAGACAGGAGTATCAATCAAGCCCGCTGAACTTGCATCAAAAGATGCACCAAAGGTGTCCACTGAAAAGCCAAAGAAGAAAACCCCTGCGAAGAAGGTAGCAACTGTGCCAAGTGTTCCGACCAATCCAGCACCAGTCTCCACTGTTGAATCAACCCCTGAAGAACCCCTGCAGATCACTACTACAGCGACCCAAACTAGTTCACCAAAGGCGTCCGAACCTGGCACAGAACACCTTGATGAGGAAGAACTCGACTCAGACTATGTTCAAGAGGATGCTGATGAAAGCTCTGGAGATGAATCAATGATCGACATAAGTGATGATGAAAGGGACTATGCTATGAACCTGATCACTGAAGAAATTGCCTGGACTGCCAGTCAAAAGCGAAAGCATATGTTGAGACCAGAACCTGAAGAGACTGTACCTGTCAAAGAAACAGTTCAAACTGAAATTGAACAGGAAGAAGACGAAGAAGATGAAAATTCATCAGACTCGGATGACGACCACGATGATGAGTCCGGAGGAGACTCTGAGCACCCTCAAACCGATGCCCAGGAACCACTTGAGGGGGAGAATCCCACTGACAACCAGTCCGAGGAGTTGGGGTCTCAAGACACTCAAAGCGAGGCGGAAGAATCCGATGAAGAAAGCTCCGAAGAGGAAGAATCTGAAGAACGAGTCGAAGTCATTACTGAACCAGTCACTGTGCAGAAAATGGTGACTTAGCCAGAAACCAGAGAGCCAACTCCACCTGCCAGGAGTTCACCGCAGGAGTCTGAACCCAAAAAGCGGACTCGGTCTGAACCTGAAGAGTCTTCCAAGGCCACTGGATCCAAGAAGAGAAAGATTGTCTTGTCCTCGTCTGAAGAACATGAGCCAGAGATCATTGATGCTGGAAATGCAATATCCACGGCCTTCTACTATGTAGTGTCCGAACAATACTTCTCAACAGTTCTGTAAAAGATGAAGGTGCACCCTGAAATCAGATTTGCAGCTGTGCGGTATGAGGAAATGGGATGGCACAAATACCTGGAGGACAGATCTCTTTTATTCTGGGGAACGGAGATCAAGCAATATAAGGGACAGCTAGTTAGGCATTTCTATGCAAACCTGAGCTCTGAAGTCCTGAACTCCAAAAGCCCCTGGTTCGAACTCAGTTATGCACATGGCCAACTGTTTGAACTCAAAGCTCGAGCACTGAACCGTTTTCTCCAGGTACCCCGAACTCATCTGAAATCTGTTTATTCTCGAAGTGCCAAGTTCCCTATGAATACTATTGCTGAGACTCTCACTGGAGTAGAAGGGAGAAAATTTCAAGGAAAAGGGTTAAGTGCTGGTGTCCTAACTCAAAAGTTTTCACTGCTTTACAAATTATGTGCACACAACATCATGCCCACTGCTAACCACTCTGTTGTGTCAAAAAGCATGTGTAAACTATTGTTTGCCATAGACCAGAAATACGAGATCAACTATGGAGCCCTTGTGCTCGAACAAATGCTGGCGTTCGCGGGCACAATCAAAAGGAAATACAACACCACTCTTCCCTTTCCTGGGCTCATATCCGAGTACCTGAAGCATCTCCACATTCTTGGGAGCAAGCATGATCGTCCTGAGGACATTGCCGACTTCAAACTTTCCTCCAACCTAGCAAAGAAGAAGCCAGACTTGGCTGGACCAGGAGGCAGGATCCCTGCTAAAGATGCCTTCTCCATGCTCCGAGATGAACTCACAGACCACATCAATCACCTCAAAGTGCTGGAGGCTCAAGTGCACAGCCGTGTCCAAGCTGCTGAAAAGCTGTTCCGACAGCTTCCTGATGTTTGGTCTGATGATGAACAGGATTTGGATACCAATCCAGCAGAGGAGTCCAGTGACTCGGATGAGGATTCCTCGGAGGAGTCTGAGTGACATGCCCTTTTTGGGCAAAATGTGCGCCAGAGGGGGAGTTAAGTTGATGTAGCCGTTGATCGGTTCCTCTGGTATGCACTACAATCGACATGGGGAAGCCTGGTGGAAGAAAGTCTCTGCTGAAGAAGGGTAAAGTTTTTCTGTTTGAACTACTTTTGTGAACTACTGTTTTTGCTGAACATCTGCACAACGGCCTGTAATAATTGAATTGTGATCTTACGTGTTTTATTTTATGACTACTGCCATGTGCTTGCTTTTGATGTGAATGCTCCTAGAATTTGTGATAGGTTATCTTGTACGGAGCATTAGTATAGTTTGTCTTATGTCCGGGAATCATTGTAATTGGTGGTTGGGTCTCAATGGGAAGTATTTCTACATCTTTGTTCATGTGTCAATTGTTTGGACATCGGTTGGATCAACTCTTATACTGGCCCACATTCTGCCAAAAAGGGGGAGATTGTTGGGAACCAGTTTTGAGCAAATGTGTTCACAACCGATGTCTGAACTACTTTGTTGGACCAACCTCGTCAACAGCAGACAAACTAAGCAAAGGAAGAAGAGCTGGCGAATATACTCAGAAATATTCCACAACGGCTAGCTGATCTTCTGCCCGGATCTTGCACACGAAGTATGGAAACTACAATCTTTTAATTCGGGCAACTCTATTCTAAGGATCCGCGCATTTATGGAAAGAAGATCTTCTACCTTAGAATAGAGACAAGGTGATTCTCTTCAAATAGGGCGGCCAAGGAATGGATCCGTACGCTGAATAATTTGACTTACACACTTGAGTAATTGAGAGTATATTGTGAAGAAGAGAATCATATTCCTTCCGTGTTCGCGAGTTATCATTTCGAAGGAAGAAATTCGATCAACATTTCCTCGGGTGGATTGATCGACAGTGTTACTGAAGAACTTGATTGAAGTTGACAAATTCAATCAAGGGTTTCGAGGAAGGCGTCAAACTCAAGAGCTTAATTGAAAAGATCAAGGAGAGTCGCCAACAGGTTTCGACCGAGGGCAAACTTGAAGGAGGAGCCTTCAAGGGATTGGAGCAAGGTCGGGGAGATCTTCACCAAGACAGGGGGAGTGTCTTGGTTTGACAATTCAGTCCGCTTGGTGATTGGAGTTGGGCGAAACAATTCACTATTGTTTAGATCGAGGATCAAACCAAAACAATTAGTGAATCTCCTGGATTGGTATCCCCCAGATGTAGGCTTGTGCCGAACTGGGTCAACAAACCTTGAATTCTTTATTTTCACAGTTTATTTGCTTTCCGCTGCTTAATTTCTTAAACTGTTTAACGTGTCCACGTAAGGTGCTTGAACTAGTTTTCAGGACTACTTAATTGGTTGGCCACGCAAACGGACCTAACAATAATAATAATAATAACAACAATAATAATAATAATAATATAAAACTCCAAATTAGTAGTACTAGATTAATATGTTAGTGCACGTTTAACGGATATAGTATCTGTTACAAGATAGGAGTAGTTTTCTTAATTTATTATTATTATTTTTTTTTTGTGGACAGTCTTTACAAGTTAGTAAAGAGTGATGTGAGCTTATGACACACAAATTATAAATGAAATAAAGACGATGAATATGGGGCCGGATGGAGAACCAAACTTCCCACATGCAGGTTAGAAGTGAGGGGACTTGACCACTTGACTGAGTCATCATTCCTGAGTAGTTTTCTTAATTTGAATTAATTAAATATTTATTCATTAATTGTATTTGATAATTATAAAAAATAATAATTTAAATTAATTTCAACTTATGACTTCCTAGATACCTTAGCTAATTAAAAAATTAGCTTTAAATATTTTGTTAGAAAATATAAATAATTTTAATCGACAATTTTATTTATTTAAATATGCAATTTAAAAATTACATGTGGCATTTTTTTTTTCCATTCAATGTTATCACACTGCCCTAAGTGTGTAAATTTTTCTTATAGTAAAAAAAGTAGTTGCATCCAGAACCACAAGTGGGTAATTATATTTTTGGCTTGAACCAAAAAGTTCTATAAAAATGCATTGAAAGACTTTGCAACTTTTCAATCTAATAAATGTGCATGATATAAATCGAAGGAATCACTGCCTGGTTTAGCTTGCCTTTTGAATGAAACAATATACCCAATTGTAACAACCAATACAGGGTGTTATTGGTCTTGAGACTCGAACGTGAAGGTTGATCTTAAGTATTAATATGAGCTTTTTATATATCATATAATTCCTCCAAAGCTAGCACCCTTAACTTTAGAATTCATACAATTATGATGGCTACCGAAAAAGAAAGATATCTTGTTGGCATAAGTAAATTGGTTTCACTCTTATTCAGGGGAATTACAAACTCACCGCCTTAATGTAACATTCTCATTTCCATAGATCTTTTATTCCCCGCTAGGCATATGAGTACCTAGAACCGGTCCCGACCGTCCACATCCCGTGAACATGGTAGATGTCTAAGTACCAACTACGTAGTCGCAGGTTGATTCTAATATTATCTGTGATACTTCGATACATGGTGTTACTGGTTTACAAACTGACACCATATATCAACGTGAATTATTTCTATTGCGCTCTTGGCCTTATCCACGCACACCTTGTTAAATTTTTCAAGAGGTCCTCTATTCTAAAATTACTCAAATTCTAGCACCGTCAAGTCGTCAACTTTGCATTACTTATAAAATGTCTACCACGAGAATAGTATATGTTGTTGGTATGAGTGGTTTGTTTCACTCATTTTAAATCATATTTTTGGTATATAATAATTTTAAATGGCCACCAACTAGGTACAATTTGGATTTTAGGCCACTACACGATTAAAAGAATCTAATAAGACCAAACTTGACTATATTTTTCGTTTATATAATTGCAATAACATTAGGTCAAAGTTGATTAATAAACAGTATCAAAAGTCAAAATGAAACGGAGGGAGTAGTATTTTATTTTATTTTATTTTATGTAAGATACTTCTATTTTTCAATTATATCTTATTTTCAAATATTAACTCCATTTCAAATTAAGTAATCATTTGGTAGTGGTCATGTTCCCTGACTTCCAACCTTATGGTTGGGGTCCGATTCTCACCCGACCTCCTATTATCCCTTATCCCCTTTGTAATTTGTATGGCTTAGACTCCCACACACCTTTGCCGACACATAAATGTCAATGTTTTTTTTTTAAACTAATCATTTTATTCTTTTTAAGAATTTGAAAAACATGTGCGAAATCTATGGAATTGGCTCCTTCCGCTCTATGTACACTACAAGAAATTTGCGGCAAGGAGACGAATTTAGTGACGAAATTTTATTGAAGTCGTCGCCTAAAACCTCGTCGCCTGGCAGATTTCGTCGCCTTGTTCGTCGCCTAGACCTCTAGGTGACGAACAAGGCGACGAAATCCTTTTGTCACCTACCCGCGAAATTCTTGTAGTGGTATGCTTGGCGGTGTTGGGATTGAAACTTAGGTACATTGTATGTTTTACTGTGATTGGGTTCATCCACTTTGGAGTTGTATTGGAATACTGATTCCAGAGGATTTTGATATGATACCTAAAGATGATACTAGTAATCAACTCTATGTGCAACATTTACAGCATGGGTTATTTTTGTGGTGAACCTACTAGTAACCAACTCTATGTGCAATATTTACAGCACGGGGTTATTTTTGTGGTGAACCTACGGGCGGTCTGGCTTGAACGCAATGCAATGCTCCAGTGTATAGGGGTGTTTAAGGGAGAGAGAAAGCCAATCTAGAAATTACGCCAAGATATCCAACAGATTTTTCATAAGCCAGAAAAATCTCAACTGCGCACCCTTTTACCTCGCCAAGACCGTCGCCTCGTAAATGGGAATATGCTAGGTCATTGCGGTTCAATTCTCCACATTGATGGCAGCTCACTTGGAAATCCTGGTGGTGCGGGTTTGGATTCGTAGTTTGCCATGACAATGGCCAGTGGAAATGTGGGATGTGGATACCTTGGCCAGACTACTAATGACTATGAGGAGCTTGCAGCCTTTGCATCCGGGCTTGAGTTTGTTGCTCGAATTGGAATTCATGATGTCCACTGCTATTCTGACTCCCAGATAGCTATTGGTTGCTTGATAGCTTTGACCCTATTCATTCGTTTGCACCAGTACTCCGGCATATTAGGGATGTTCATGGTTGGTTCGGCTCTTGCAACATCCAGCATCCTCAGGAAGGGTAATAAGGTTGCAAAACATGGTGCTTCCTTGGAAGAATTCTATATGATTTGAGACTTTCCACCATATTTTGTTCATGGAGCTTTATTGGCGGATGCATCGAGAATTTGGTTTACAATAAATAGTTAATTAATTGATCATTACAAATATATGGTAAAATGAGGTGGAAAAATAGGAATAAAAGTCACTACAAGAAAATTTTAGAATACCGACCGCCAAATCAAGGTCGGCCATAATGACCGTACTACCGTCTGCACGTTCGGTCGGTGATTTTTTATACCATTACCTCATATCGGGTTCATTAGCGACAAGGCTGCCGACCACAAATAAAGCGGTCGGTAATACAATGTTCGTTGAATAGAATGAATGATGTTGTAGTACTTGTGAGTATAAAAATGTGTGGGATGTTTGGTATTTGGTTTATTGGCAGCAGGGATGGTTGTGAACACAACCATTCTGGTTTTGCTAATGCAACGGATTACCGGGTGTCAAAATGGTCAGCAAATCGGTCGGCCAATCTGCCGACCGAATTACCGACCGGTATTGCGGTCGGCAATCTGGTGGTCCAGAAGGTCCCCGAGACTAGATTACTAACCGCAATGGGGGTCGGTAAATCGGTCGGCAGATTGGCCGATCGGCTTGCGGTTGGCAAAATTGTCGGTAGATCCCCCGACGGCAAAGAGTGGTGGTCGGAGTCGAATTCCTTAGCCGTTGATTATCGACCGGCCTTATGCGGTAGGTAAGCCAGTCGGTAAGGGTCAAAACGATCTGTATCCATGGCTTATCGACCGCATTTTTCTGTCGGTAATTAGCTTTTTTCTAATAGTGAGTGAAAGGAAAAATTGTCTTTTTGGTCCGTTTTCTTTACCAATTTTCCAAATCCGTTCTTTATAATTTTTTGCCCATATCATCCGGTTCATTTACTAATTACATTCATTTTCGTCCTAATTGTCTAATCCCAAATTATTTGTTGATAATTTGTTGACGTGGCAAATTCAAAAACACCATTCTACTCCACGTGGCATGGTGTTGAAAATTCAACGCCCAAATTCAAATTAGTTATTCAAATGGATGAACCAAAACAATGTAATGGAAACAAAACCCATTTGATTAATACACCTTCCCAACCAAAGCTAATACACTGTCTGCCCCCAAAACAACCAAATCGGAATCAGTTACTATTCAGGCAAAGCAACGTTAGAGGCGCGGAGGTGAAGGCTCTGGCAGTGTCGGCAGGTAACCAAATTTGGGACGGTTTTGGTGATGGAAGGGAAAGGGGAAGTGATGGGCGGAGGTTGGAGGCTCCAGCAGTGTCCGGCGGCGGGCGGGCAGCACGCCTCCTCCAGGCGAGCAGCGGCGGTGGTTGGAGGCTCCGGCAGTGTTGGGTCAAAGTGATGTTTTATAAAAAAAAACGTGTATTAAAAAAACTGTGGTCAATTAATTTGAATTGGAGGTAATATAATTTAATCATTTAATTTATTCAAATTTTATTTTATTTAGCTATATTATTTTTATTTTTATATAAAATATTTTTAATGAATTTATAAAAATATTATACGATTTAAATAAAATAAAATCTAAAAAGTTATTAAAATAAATATCTTATATAAAATAAAAAACAAAAATGAAATGCAATTTAGGTAAATTAATTTAACACAAAAATTAAAAGGGTCGTATAAAATTAAAAGAGAGTAGTATAAAAAATTGATATATATAAAAAAAATCTCTTCAACTCCAACAATTCCAAGCGGCCAAGGTCATGCCTTCCAATCTTAGGGTTGGGCTTCGACTCCCCACCGGGCCCCCTTTCCGTCCCCCTTATCTAATTTGTATGACATAGCTTCCACCATCATTTCTCTAACTTCAGCTCCTAAATAATATAATAACGATGATGATGACGATGACGATGACGGTGATAATAATAAAACAAACAAACAAACCCAAACTTCAACAATCCAACTCCAACACACACTTCAACATTTTTTTTAATACCCTAACAGTTAATATTAAAACAAAGTAACTCAAAACACTTTGCTTGCCAAAGATAAACCATAGAATATATGATCATGTTTGGCAAAACAACTAAATGAAATTAACTTATTCTAGTTAATTAGAAATAAATTACGTTATTTAAAAAGATAAAATAACTTTAAATAGTGTTCAATCAGCTTTTTTTGAAACCGCTGCAAATAGCAGCACTTTGGAACTAACTTATTTTAGGCAAAAAGTTGGCTTTGAAACAACTAATTTTAACTAATTTATTGCTCACATAATCAGTTAACAACTAATAGCTAATTCTCAAACACGCCCATGATTCACAAAAGCCAAATATCGGGAAAAATTTTGCTAATGTCTTACTTATGTTAATCATAGCTAGCTAGGCTCCAAATGGATCCTAAAGATAATCTTATTAAACAATTTACAAACATCTAAAAAAAAGACTTTCACAAATCACAATGAATGTGTTTAATTTCCTTAAAAAAATGATGCAGCAAGCCACAAGTTATAAAATGCAATCCTAAAAAAAGGATGCAGCAAGCCAACATGTTCAGACATCTTCACATTTCCTCAAGAATTTACACCAACATTTTTAGCGCATCAATTTTGTATATTTGAGCACATCAATTCTGTCGTATATCATCAAGAATTTCATTAAGATCACATTTCCTCCATCTCACATTCAAGTGTACAACAATTATAAAATACAATCACAAAAGACGATTCAAGATAATGAATTTAACTAAAAAAAATAAATAACTGGAACCAATTACAGAGGAGATCATGAAATTATTTAAAATCTAAATGGAGAAGTCTTATATCTAAACTATGATATTTTGGAAAAAGTCCATAAATTTTTGAAGTTAGGAAAACCCGACAGCAAGACAAAAAACTCAAGGTATGGAGTTTAGAATTTAATTTTATTAATAGAACCATGATTGATTGTTATTTGAATAATCTAGCATTGAGAAATGGAAAAAACTAAAAATTTGGTGTCAAAAATGAAAGAAAATAAAAAGTATATGGAGTGAAGATATGGACTATTTTTTTTAATGGAAAATTATCGCTAACCCCAAGGGTTAAAATACTGTAAGCATAAGACAACCATAACAAATACATTAGGTATTCCAACCCAAATCCCAAATACATACAAGATCAGGCACCACTCATTTAAAATAAACCAATATTCAAAATCCTTTGTGAAAAACTAAACTACCCCCACTTTTGATGCCATGATGTTGACGGGAGGGGAGAGAAGTCAACAATAAGCATTTATGCTTCCGAGGCAAATCGAACGAGGCACATTTTTTTTTCTTCTTCCTTGGAGAGTACAAACGCAGCCACCATTGTTGACAGTTTGAAGCTTGCTTCTAAAGCTACAACCGAAGGGAAGGGTGGGGAAGCTTGGGGCGACTTCCTGTTCGATGGAAGAGATGTAGCGCCGGCAGCCGGTGTCTCTTCCAACTGGGTTTGCGAAGCGTGATCAGGAAGCTTTCGGAGAAGGTTGTTTTGCGACATTGGAGGGCGGAAAAATAGGGTGTACAAGGGTGGTGAATGGCGGAGGAGAGATGGGTTTGGACAGCCACATTTTTAGGGCTTTTTTTTATGTTTTTTAGGGTTTTCGACCTCCCTCCACATTGTTAGGGTTTTCGAATTGAGAAAGCGGGAGAGGATGGAAGGCAGTGACGAGCAATCGTGTGGGCAAGAGATTGTGCTATTTTGTCACTACAACTCCGAAGTCCATCTTGTGCGAATTAGGGACGACGATGCTCTTGCGGATTTGTACGCCAAGGTGACGGAAAAATGGAGGGAGGTGTGGTCAACTACCCACACACTCCATTACGACGATTCCGATAGGGGATACACGATGGAGATCATGAATGACGGCGATGTGAGAAGGATGGGCAGCTTGAATCGGGCAAAAGGGCAGACGATTGGGAAGATGAATGTGATGAACCAGGCAGAAAGAAGCACGATACTGTAAGTGTACTGTTAAATGCATGTAGTTGACTGGTATATTCTCCTTTCGTATAACTGGTATTATAGATAGCAACATAGGTATTCGTCCTACATAGACAAAAGTATTAAGCATGCGGGGATGTATGAGCGTACGAATATTCTTTGTTTTACCTATTACCCTTCGTTGTGATGTTATCTAGAGGGCATTGGTATTTTTCATATTGATTCAGTAGTATCAGGATTCGTGTACAAGTAATAAGCACGGAAATATAATAGTTATTTCTCTGCTGTTTAATAAGTATTCGTATTGAAAAGTACTGTTATTCGTTGAGCGTTAAACCTGTACTTCAAGGAGGAAACGATAGCCCAGGATGGATGCGATGACGATGACCTCGAGGACGAGGACGATCAAAGGGTCATATGGACCAATGCAATAAAAGGCAAAGGTCAGAAGTTAAGGAATCAGGATCATTTTTGAAAGGTGGTGGCAAACTACTGTATTGCACTTCGGCGTGGATTTTATTTCGTGCACAACAATAAAATAAAAGTCCAAGTAAACTGCAAGATGGACGGTTGTGGGTGGCACATATATACAGCTCTCCAAAAGTCTGACGACTCGTTTGCGATACGCACATGCACGTTGACTCACGGGTGTGGGGTGAATAATCTACAATCGAGTACTCACCCAAATGCCAATGCAATATGGGTGGCATCATTCATAAAGGACAAAGTGTGTCGGAACACGAACTACACGGCGATCATGGCTATCCATGATATTCACGCTGCATTCAAAGTCGACATTAGCTATCGCACGACATGGAGCGCAAAGGAGATTGCTTTGAAGGAGCCACATGGAGCAAATTCCGAATCCTTTGACAAGGTGCGGGTATTTTGCAACCACTTGAGAGCTTCGAACCCCGGCAGCATGGCTGAGTTGGAGGTGTGTCCGGATTCCAATAAGTTGAAGAGGGTGTTCATTGCAATTGCAGCTTGCGTCGAAGGATTCAAGGGAGGCTGTCGTCCGCTTATTCAGCTTGATGGGACCCATATCAAGTCAAAATAGAAAGGCGTAATACTGGCTGCTATTGGTGCAGATTCAAATGGTGGGTTTATAAGTATCGTATTTACAGTATGTAGCTTTCACGGGACTATTGTTTTGGAGAAAGATTATATTGTATCGTGTTTCTACAGTTTTGTTGTTCTGCTAATTAACGAGTGGTGTTTTACTGTCTGTGGTATTGTTTTTCAGTTGTTGATCAAGAGACGGATGAAAATTGGGAGTGGTTTTGTCTGAAGCTGAGGTCCGTCCTTCAAGTAGCGAATGAACAGAACTGGGACGAGTACAATTTTTTTTGTGATCGTCACTCACGTTGATGAAAGCCATTCCGAGTGTGTTCGATGGGATCATCATGGTGTATGCCTTCGATATCTCATCTAGAACTTTAGAACGGAAGTTAATATTTAACAAATGTTGCACGGTGTAACTGGTCTAGTTTTTGTAGCGTACCTGTATTTTCATTTTTAACACGGGGTATAATTTGAATATGTGACAGGTACTTCGTCTGTATCCATACAAGAACAAAGAATACTGGAGTGGGGGTGTTGAAGGCCGCAGCGTATGCTCCGACGTAGTTAGAAATGCTGAAACACCTGAACTGCATCCTTGAAGCAATGCCCTTATTGTCCACATCCCTTGCAAATTCTAATCCCTATAATTGGGCGAATTCCGTGTTCGCGGGAAAGAAATGGGTGTGATGAATACAAATCTTGTGGAGAGTTGGAATAATTAGGTTCTAAAAGCGAGGGAAATGAGTCTGTATTCCATGCTCGATCAAATTCAAAAACAAGTCATGAAGATGATGAATGATAAAAGAGAGGAGGGTCCTAGGATAGAAGGAATATTGGCTACTTTGCCGGAAAAGGTATTGAACGATAATTACGCGGCATCCGGAGAAATGGAGCTTCAGTGCACAGCGGGTTCCTTGTTTGAGGTCCGACATAGGGCGAGGGTATATGTCGTTGATGTGGAAAAGATGACATGCACGTGTGGCTATTGGCAATTATTAAGACAACCCTGTAAGCACGAATGCGTAGTGATTGAAAATCTACAAGGGAATATTTACGACTACTGTGATAATCATTACACGACTGCATGTTACAGGGCGACATATGAAGGCGTGATATATGTGGCGCCTGAACTGGAACCCTGGAGGTCTGGGGTGCCGCATTGGCGCTCCGGACCATTTTTGGGCACCACCAAAGCTGTGCGGCACCTAAACTGAACACAGCAGAACAACAAATGTTGTTCTGCGTTCTCTTCCATCTTTCTCCCATTTTTCGCCCCCATTAAGCTATGTCCTATTCTTGCCTTGGATTTTTTTATGTTCAAACACTTCAATTTCAGCTCCCAATCTCCTCCAAACTCCAATACCAAGCTACATTGCAAGATTGAAACCAAAACATCAAAATCTATCCAAGAACAATGATTCTTCAAACATGAAAGAGGTTAAGCTAGAATTTCTCAACAAAGCTCAACCAAAACAGAACCAAACTCTTACCTCAACTTCCTCAAGGTGTCCCCAACCTCTAAGAGTGAAGATTCAAGCCACCAACAAACCACACTACAAAAATTCCAACCCAAAACACCCATCTCGTCACTCTTTAAAACAGCCCCAACATCTACTCCAAACTCAAGGAAAACAAGCAACAATGATGGAAAAACACTTACCCAAGGTAGTAGAATGGATTCCCCCAACAAATTTTAGCAAGAAGACCCAAAATCTCTTTACAAGACCATTTTTCTCCACCTTTGCTCTCAAAAATGGGATAAGCCCTAATTTCTTGAGTGTTGGGGCACAAATGAAGCTAGTGGCTGATTTGGGGGCTCTTATTTTGATATGGGTCAACCCGGTTTGGAAAATGAGTCGGGTTGGAAAATGTGTTAAAGAGTTGGTGCACTTGTCTTGAGCCATTTCTACCATAATGTACTCATTTGAGCACTTGAGTTCTTATTCTCTTGTGGGTCTGAACCGACTTATTCTTCCTCTTCATTTAAATCGTACCTACAGAATAACCCATATAACAAATCATTTTTTAATTAACCACAATTAATTAAATTAATTATGTGTTAATTAAATCTGGCGCCTGAAACCCCCTTTGAGCGCCAGTGTGGCGCCTCCTGTGCCACCTGCACGCCCGAATTGCTGTCTTCTTCCATTTTTCATTCCCTTTCGGATTTTATCGTTTCTTACTCGTTTCTAAGCCTCGAGGAATGTTTAAAAATGGTCTAAGCCTTTTTTATGTTAGTTTATGACAATTGGTATTGGATTTGAGAATCTACCTCCTTAGAAATTAGGGAGATGTGATTTAAGCCAGAACTTAACTCTTGTAACCGAGTTGCGAGCCGATACGTGGGGTTTGGCTAACCTGGAACTAAATCTTAATCATTGGACTTGGGAATTATGTGATTTATGCTTCCGAGCCGTGAAATTGGGCATGTGTTTAACATTATTGTGATTTGTGACTTTATGCTTTCGAGGATATAAATCTCATTTTTATGCCTTCGAGTTGTTAAACTGGGCATACTTGATTATTTGATTATCTTGGGCATATATATATTGTGATGATTATGTGTTTATGCTTTCGAGAACTTAGTTCTGGGCATGTAAGATTTGAGAGCGAGATGCTCTGGGCTCTACCCGCTGTCTGTGGTTCGATCCCTGGGGATGCCACTCCGTAAGTCCACTTACCCCTTTATGCATGTAGTGTCTGCAGCGGGGGCACTGTAGGCATTTCTTTCGACCATTAAGGAGAGCTGGATCCTTAATGAGGAAGAATGCCGGCCATGGTATTAGGATGCACACTAGACATCTTATGTGCTGCATTTAGGATAGATAGGCACTTAAGTCATTGCATTTCATTCATTATTCATCTCATCATCTGTTGTGCAGTGCATGACGTGGTTGAAGCATTGGTATGGGACGGTGTGATGTGTCTATTATTTAAATTATGCAATTATATGAATTGTTAATTAATATGCTAAAATCTTGTTCCCTGTTGCCCAGCTTGTTCTACCCTTGCTCAGTACTTATGTACTGACACCTTGCGTTTTGTCTTTCTTATAGATACTCCCGAGGAGGATGGAGAGCATGATCATGGTGATAGGTTTGGGGTCGAGTGATCTAGTAGTATTGCATTGTTATGTCTTGATGAGATACTGTATTGGGAATTTGTTGCTTTTATCGTGACTGTTGTATTTCCTGATTATCTTGACTGTTGGTTTAGGTCTGAGAACTATTAGTTTTTCATTCCTCCTAAGTGCTTGGTATTTTGGACAGGTTGATATGAGTACCGAGGTGAGGTACTGTATGAGGCTTATAGGCGGGATGTTATGATTATGCTATGGACTTGTCTTTGCTGCCTACTCTGATATTATGATGTGGTTGTATTTTCTGATTACCAAGCTTCGTGTTATTATGCTTAAATTGATTGGCCAGCAGTTTAAGTGGGATAACACGGCAGTGACGTCACAAAAAATTATTTTAAATTTTTGGGGCATTACATATTGGTATCAGAGCCATGTGTGCTCTTATGTGCTTAGAATTTTCGGGGCATTACATGTTGGTATCCTCTGCGATGTAATCCCAATGAACCCAAAACCCTCATTGAGAGAAATCTCACCCAACCGTGTCTAGACTTGGGCTAGCTCGCACGATTCGGATTCTTGAAGCAAATCCGGGATCGAAATCACCATTGTTAAAGGATTTGGAGGAGACGGTGTTGCCGGGTTTGCTTGCATCTCCATCACAAGATCTTCTTCAATATTGGAGCTTCATTATCCTTATTTTCCTTCTTGTTTTTCATCAATCTATTGTATTTCTTTGTCGATCCATGGCAGATTGTCATCTTCCCGTGTCATTACCATCTGGTGATATAATACGAAGTGAATAGATAAGACCCGACACACGAGTAACAAGAAAGGATTCGGGAGTTCAGCACTGATCTCGTGGTGCTAGATTTGGCGGATTCCAATGACATACTGGGAATTTATTGCTGTCCAAGTACCAAGCAAGGTTAGATTTTGGAGTACCAAGAATATCCTCCGTCAATCAAGAAGGTGAGAAAGTGATCTATTACCCTAATGTTCGATTTGTATCCTCTGTGTCTTCTGCGGTATTAAACAGAAAGGGTTACCCGACGCATATCTGCTATGTGCACGAGATCACACCACCTACATAAAGACCAGTAGTGTCACAAATTCCTATCATCTCGAAATCTTCCGATGTATTTCCGATGAGATCCCCGGGAGATAGATTTTGTTATAGACTTAGTGCCAGGGGCAACACCGATTACGAAGGCTCCTTATTGTGTGGCTCCTGCAGAATTAGCGGAGTTGAAGGAGCATCTTAAGGAGCTACTTGATAAAGGCTACATACATCCGAGCAGCTCACCTTGGGGAGCATCGGTGATTTTTTGTCAAGAAGAAGGATGGGAGTTTGCGAATGTGTATTGCCTATCGAGGGCTTAATCAGGTCACAGTCAAGAACCGTTATCCACTGCCGAGGATTGATGATCTATTCGATCAATTGAAAGGCGCTTCTACATTTTCTAAGATTAATTTGAGATCGGGGTATCATCATATTAGAGTGGCAGAAAGATATCGTGAAAAGACAGCATTCCGGACACGATATGGCCACTTTGAGTTCACGGTGATGTCGTTTGGATTAACAAATGCCCAACCGTTTTCATGGATTTGATGCATCGTGTGTTCAGACCATGGTTGGACGTGTGCGTGGTCATTTTCATCGACTATATCTTGGTATACTCTCCCGATATAAAGACACATAAGGAGCATCTCAGAACCATTTTGTAGGTGCTCAGGGAGCATAAGTTGTATGCCAAGTTCTCGAAATGTGAGTTCTGGTTGGATAAGGTTGCTTTCCTTGGACATATCATTTCTGGAGAAGGAATCTATGTGGATCCAACTAAGGAAAAAGCGGTGTCGGAGTGGAATCCACCCACTAATGTTAGTGAGGTACGGAGTTTCCTTGGATTGGTAGGATACTACAGGAGATTCATTGAGGGGTTCGCAAGCATTGCTAGACCCCTGACTCAGTTGTTGAGGAAAGATGTACATTTTTAGTGGAGCGAGGGTTGCCAAGAGGCGTTTGATTTATTGAAGGACAAGGTGACGGAAGCTCCAGTTTTAGTGTTACCCGATGAATATAGGGAGTATGAGGTATACACTGATGCATCTCATCGAGGGCTTGGATGTGTACTTATGCAAAATGGCAGGGTGATTGCGTATGCATCTAGGCAATTGAAGCCTCATGAACTAAATTACCCGACTCACGACCTGGAGATGGCAGCGGTTGTGCATGCATTGAAGATTAGGAGGCATTAACTTATGGCGCTATGTGTCAAATCTATTCTGATCACATGAACCTCATGTGTCTCTACACTCAGATAAGATGATTGGGAGGCAGCAAAGGTGGTTGGAGTTCTTGCAGGATTATGACACTAGTATTCAGTACATTGAAGGGAAGGCAAATCGAATGGCTGATGCACTTAGCAGGAAGGGACACATGCTGAACACTATTACCTTTCCATGGCATTTGAGGCAAGAATGGGGAAAGGGGGAAATTGTGGCAGTTCCTTACGATATGAAGGTGAGGTAAAATGTTATGATCGCAATGCCTTCATTACTGGAGGCAAGGCGACAGACGGATTCACGATTGAGAGCGGAAGTTTGATCAAGCTTGGGGATCGTTGGTGTGTGCCTTCTGAAGACCAAGCTTTGCAAATGAAGATTATGGGGGAAGCACATTATAGACCATACTCTGTACATCCTGGAGCAGTGAAGATGTACTTTAGACAAAATTACTGGTGGAAGGGTATGAAGAGGGAGGTTGCTAAGTTTGTGTCTAAGTGCCCTATTTGTCAGAAGGTTAAGGAAGAACACATGCGACCTTCGGGCTTGTTGCAACCCTTAAAGGTTCCGGCTTGGAAGTGGGAGTCCGATGCTATGGATTTTATCACTGGATTGCCTAAGAAAGGAACAGGTTAGACACCATTTGGGTGACTGTAGATCGACTGTTTGTACCTATGAGGTTGAATTGGAGTACGCAACAATTGACGGGTGCTTACATCCAACATGTGATTAGACGGTTTGGGGTGCCGATGGAGATCATTTCAGACAGGGATTCCAGATTCTTGTCTAGATCTTGGAAGGAATTGCAAACAGCTTTTGGCATTCAGATCTGTATGAGCACGGTGTGGCACCCTCAGACTGATGGGCAGACAGAAAGGACCATCAGAATATTGAAAGATATGTTGAGGGCTTGTGTTATGGACTTTCAAGGGACGTGGGAGGAACACTTACCTTTGGTGGAGTTCTCCTACAACAACAATTACCACGCGAGTATTCGTATGGCTCCTTTTGAGGCCTTATACGGGATGAAGTGCAGAACACCCTTGTGTTGGAGTGATCCTTCAGAGCGAGTGGTGATGGGTCCCGAGCTTATTGAGCAAACCACTGAAATTGTACGAGTGATCAGAGACAGAATGAAGGAAGCTCAGGATCGTCAGAAAAGTTATGCAAACCTATCAAGAAGGGATATTGAGTTTGCTGTTGGTGATTGGGTACTTCTGAGAGTGATGAGAGGTGTGAGACGATTCGGAAAGAAGGGAAAGTTGAGTCCGCGGTTTATAGGTCCCTACGAGATTATCAAGAAGATTGGGAAGGTGGCTTATCGGTTGGATTTGCCAGCTGAGGTTGGGAACGTACACAACGTCTTTCATGTGTCACAATTGAGGAAGTACGTTTCCGATCCCGACAAAATTATCCAACTGGATGA
This sequence comes from Hygrophila difformis, assembly GCA_030278955.1. Taxonomy (NCBI): domain Eukaryota; kingdom Viridiplantae; phylum Streptophyta; class Magnoliopsida; order Lamiales; family Acanthaceae; genus Hygrophila; species Hygrophila difformis. Next base: position 17,984,553 of record JAOANR010000011.1, read on the forward strand.
AGTGGAGTTGGATGAGAGCTTGGGATATGAGGAGTATCCCATGGCGATTCTGGATATCAAAGAGAAAGTACTTCGCAACAAGGTGATCAAGATGGTGAAAGTACTTTGGTCTAGACACGGAGTTGAAGATGCCACTTGGGAGACCGAAGATAGCATGATGGAGCGTTATACTGAATTGGACCTAGCTCCAATTCAATGAGGTAACTTACTTTAATCCATACTTTTCATTCGAGGACGAATGATCCTAAGGGGGAGGGATTGTAACACTCCGATTTAATTAACACATAATTAATTTAATTAATTATGGTTAATTAACAAAGGATTTGTTATATGGGTTATTCTGTAGGTACGATTTAAATGAAGAGGAAGAATAAGTGGGTTTAAATCTACAAGAGAATAAGAACTCAAGTGCTCAAGTGAGTGCATTATGGTAGAAATGGGTCAAGATAAGGGCACCAACTCTTTAACCCATTTTCCAACCCGACCCATTTTCCAAACTGGGTTGACCCATATCAAAATAAAAGCCCCCAAATCAGCCACTAGCTTCATTTGTGTAATACCCGAGAATTTTCCAACATAAAATAAAACAATAATTTAATAAATAAACAATAAATACAATAAATAAAATAAATAAATAAATCCAGCAAAATAAATTAATAAATAAAGAAAGGAAATGAGAAAATGAGATTTAACTTAAAAAGGAATTAAAGGAATTTAATTAAATAAAAAGAATTGATTAAGGATAAATAAATTGTACACCAAAACCCGACACTAATGAACTCGAGGATTCGAGTCCAAAACATCCAATTAGACCCGGGAGTAAATTTAGAGAGAAAGTAGAAACCCGAAGATACCCCGGGAATCGGAATTCGGGAGCATAGAGGGATAGAAACCCGAAAGAGAGGCGGAAAAGCACGACGGATCGCACGACCCGCCCGGACCGAAGTCCAGGCGAGTGTCGCGCGGTGGCCGCGCGGTGAAGGGGGATTAGCGCGCCACGACCGCGCCACTTGACAGATTCGCCCGTTGCGTGAATCTCTCGCCCGAACGCGGATTTTTCGACTTTCGGTTGAACATCTCTCGACCCAAGACCTTTAGGTCAGATGTTGGACGCCCTAGGGATTGAGAAATCTATAAATAAACTCCTTGGGAGCCCCGAACAAGTTTACAAAACCCTACAACTTCTACCCATTCGAAACCCTAAATTCGGAGACAACGGAAAGCACCAAACGGAGGCAGCAGCTTTGGACGAAAATCCAAGGATCTCCAAACGTTGTGGTAAGCTCTAGTCCGATAAATCTTTTCACGTTTCAATCCGAAAACGGATTCTAACTTCGGTTCTTTTCTCTCTACACCCCGTATTGGATCTAGATCGTAGAACCCGACGAACGGAGAGGAGAAACGGTGATCTGGAAGCCACGCCTCCGAATTAGACATCCCCGACGTTCATGAACTCAGTAAGTTAACTCTTACATGGTTTTGGGATGAATTAAAACATTCAAAACTAAAAGATGAACAAGAAATCAAAAATCTGTCAATTCTTACTTTCTACCGACGCAACAGATTTGTTGAATTTTTCCGAACCTTAAAACGAACTCAAACGGAAAAACGTAAAACACGAAAAACTTTCCTAAGACTTAGATCTAGCTACTGTAAATTCTTGAGAATTTTTGGAGTGGATTTGATATGTGAAAATCCGTTAAAACCGAGCTGTTTGAATCTAGATCTTGAAATCTTGGACAGAACTTAGGAATGATCTTGATCACGATTTTGACATAGGATCTAGGCTGTTTTAGATCTTTGGCCGAACATAAAAGTTGTAGATAAATGTCTTAAGATGATCTCTGTCAAATTTCATTAAATTTGGAGTTGAATTGCTATGGTAGAATTCAAAATCTTTAAACTGTGACACATTAAACTCGGACAGAATTCTTCTTATGCGAAAATTGGTGATTTTGACCTACTTAGGTATCTCGGATTGAAAAAGTTAAAACACGAAAGTTGTAGATCTTGATGTTCCGAATCAGATATGAAATTTTGGAATTTTTGGAATTAAATCTGATTTTAGACAAATTTTAGAGTAAACTGTGATTTACCGAAATGAAATCTTGAAATCTTGTTGAAACATGGAATTAACTTTTAGGGTTGAAACGAGTTGAGATATTATTTTTGAATAAATACAATTGAAGTCAGATTTTAAAAATTAAATCCCCTTACAAACTTGATAAATTAAAATTAGGGGTGAGTGCTCTGCAGGGTGCCCCCTAACGATTCACTTCGTGCCGTAATGGACGATGGTGACCCCGCGCGCTAAACTTGAGATATGGATTGCCTAAACGGCGAAATATAGAGCCTACACTCTCGTGAATATCCGTATGGGTTTCCCGAGGCTCCGGAGTGGTACTGGGTATGGCTGATACGGTTGCGGCCGCCGGGCTACCGGCTAAACTTGTTGACATCGCGATGCTATCGTGAAACTTTGAAATACCAAATCGGGGATGTAATGGGGATTCTAAATTAAATTAAATTAGATAAAATTATGTTGTTGTCCAATTAAATTATTTAAACGCTTTATTTAAATTATGGCTTTTATGATTCAACCATGTGATATGTGCTATTAAATGAAGCCCTGAGATAAATTATGCTATGGGATAGTTGATTAGATTAAATTAAATATTATGCTATTATCATGCTTTTGTTAAGTTATTAAATTAATGGCTTTTAAACCCTACGATCATGCATGTGTTAACTTACTCAGCAATTTTGCTGACCAAAACCATTTTTATTCCTTTTCTTACAGAATATGTGGAATGAGCATGTGTGAGCACGAATCATGCATGGGATTTTTGGGGATTGTTATTTTGCTTTTAAATTCGTACTTTAGACTATATTATGAGCGGGCCTGTTTAACCCGTGTTTTGGCCATGTCGGCCCTATTTATATTTTCCGCTGCGATACTGTACTAAACCATTTATTTCCGCTGCGCTATACTACTATTATTTTCAAATTATATTGTATGGGCTATCTTGAATGATTTAAATACTTTTAAATACTGCAATACCTAGCCTTGCATCTCTTTAGTAAGCTCGGAGAAATCGTGTCTTACTAGGGGGATGTGGCGGTGACATCCCGACCTGGGTAACCAAAAACCGGGGTGTTACAAGTTGGTATCAGAGCCCGGCTATTTTTAAACTATTATTTTTAAACCATTATTATTTTTAAACTATTACTAATATTTTGACTATTCTTCTAAATTTTAAAGTATTATTTCCATGGAAAAATCTTTATTTTAAAACACATGGAAAAATATATATATGTGGTGCATTAAATTATTATTGGGGGGAAAAATCATTTGCATTTGCATGTTGCATCTCTGCTATGAATTTAGAATCTTGGAAACTTGAACCTAGAATCTTGGCGAAACTTGAACTTAGAATCTTGGCGAATTGAACCTAGAATCTTGGCGAAACTTGAACTTAGAATCTTGGCGAATTGAACCTAGAATCTTGGCGAATCGAACTTAGAATCTTGGCGAATATTAACTTAGATCTCTTGCTTGCGCTAGATGGCTAGTCAAGACATGATGCAGTTGATGGTCAGGATGATGAGTGTTCATCTCGATTCCCACCAAACCCTAGAGCAGATGAAGTACCGTATGGCTCAATTGGAGGCCAATTTACATCGCATGGGCAACTTGAGAGAGGCGGATCATCACCGCATAAACCAACTCGAGCGCCAAGTCCAAACCCTCACTACACAAAACTTAATACTAAAGGAATACATTGATGCCCACGGGCAAGACTTAAACACTATTTTTGACGAGCTGATGCCGCCGAGTTCGGAGGAGGAAGATCCGGAGGAAGATCCTGCTACCCCACCGGAGGACGTCATGAGACACTAGAGATTCTATTGTTAGATGTTCTTTTGCTAGGAAAATATCGCTACTTTTGTACTAAAATTTCTTTTGAGGAAATAAAATGCCCGATTTATTTATTTTTAAATCGGAAGGGAAATTTTAAAATAAAACCCCCGAGGCGTCGAATACTACTTAATTCGAACAAAGCACCACGTGCTAAATTGCGATACACATATACATTTATGTAAATCGCTTACACTATATACTAAATTCACAAAGTCCTAATCTATCCTATTTGTACCAGAATGGCACCCAGAGGAAGAGGAAGAGGCAGAACCCAACCCGCTCCCCAAACCACTACTGAAACACCTACTGAAACACCACCACACGTCAATGAACCGATTCAACCTGATGAGGAACAGCCCCAAGGTGCGCAGGACGCCCCCGCACCAAACAATGTGGGCGACCGTCTTAGGACGATAGAGGAAGTGTTGATTGCGCTCGGAAACGCGCAAGTCAACCAGGGTCAAGCTGCGGTGGTACCTCCGTCCCAAGCTCGCCCTAACTACCTGGCGATGGTGAATCCTTACCAGCCACCCCACTACGCTGGTGAGGAGGATCCAGCTAAACTGGAGGAATGGATCCGGACGTTTGACAAGCTTCTGGGAGCGGTCAAATGTCCGGAAGGAGAGAGGGTACATGTCGCTTCATACTACTTGGGAGGTGAAGCTGACGACTGGTGACAAGCAACGCAAGCCAAACTGACTGAAGATGACGAGCCTTACTCGTGGATGGAGATGATGGAACTACTCAGGGATCGATTCTATCCCTTGAGTACTAAAGCTGCCATGTACGAAGAGTTCCTGTCGCTGAAGCAAGGAAGCCAAACGGTGCAAGAATACTACACACGCTTCAAGGAGTTGGTGAGGTTCGCACCAAGGCTAGTGCCCACTGATGCGGAAAAGGCACAGAAGTTCGAGATGGGACTGAACCTGTCTGTGCGCTAGGTGATCGCGGGGGTACACTACCCCGATTTGCAAGCCGTATATGATCGCGCCGTAGCGGTAGCACGCGTGCAGCAGCTGAAAAGAAGGGTGAGTGGGGAGTCCAGCAGGGGTCCTCAAGACAAGAGAAGCCGAGACTCAAGAAACGAGAACAACACTGGAAGGAACGAGCAGCGCAGAGGGTCGAATAGGCCCCAGCAAAACAACACTGGGAGGAGGTTCAACCAGGAAGATCCGGTACCACCTTGCCCGAGATGTGGACGACCCCATCTGGCAAGGGGATGCCCGCAACAAGGCGCCTGTTACCGATGCGGTCGAATGGGTCACGTTCGACGGGATTGTCGGACTAGGCTCGAGAACATAACGAAGAGGGACGACTTAGTCGCGGGGCAAGAGCAGCCTCAAAACCAAAACGGGCGAAACGGCAATAACCAAGGGTACAGACCCCCTCAAAATAGGCCGCAAAACCAGAACCAGAACCAACGACCTCCGCCCCCGCAGAATCAAAACCAACAGCAAAACCAGCAGCAGAACGCGAATCAGCAGGGCAACCAAGGACGCCCTATGGGGAGGCTCAATGTGGTAAACCAAGCGGACGTGCCTGCGCAAGGAGAAGTGATGGCAGGTACATTTTATGTGTTGAATACGCCCCTTAGAGTTCTATTTGATTCTGGAGCTAGTTGTTCAATTATTGCATCAAGGATAGTGCCTGAGTTAGATCTACCTAAGTGCGAGAGAATTAGCTTAGGAATTCAATTGCCTTCTGGAGAAGTAGTGTCTTGCTCTAAATGATATAACGGAATTCCTATAGTGATAAAGGACGTAGAATTCTTCGCGAACTTAGTAGAATTTAACTTAAGAGACTTTGACATCATACTGGGGATGGATTGGCTATCCCAGTATAAAGCGGTGATCGAATGCCAAAAGCAAAAGATCACCTTGTCAAAAAGTAGGGGAAAGAGGGTTATCTTATACTCTCAGCCCCATAAGAAAAGTAACAAAATTGTTAGTGCACTTAAACTAAGTAACTTGATGCGTAAGGGGTATGAACTATATGTGTGCTATGTGCACAACCTTGAGGCGGAAGAAAACAAGGTTGACAGCATACCAGTGGTAAGAGAATACCCGGACGTATTCCCTGAAGACGTTCCGGGCATGCCACCTGAGAGAGATCTTGAATTCACTATAGATCTCATTCCGGGGACAGAGCCTGTCTCGAAGGCTCCGTACCGGATGGCACCACTGGAAATGAAGGAGTTAAAGGAACAACTCGAGGAACTATTGGGAAAAGGCTACATAAGACCGAGTACGTCCCCTTGGGGAGCACCGGTTTTATTTGTCAAGAAGAAAGACGGAGGACTACGTCTTTGCATAGATTACCGAGGACTAAACCAAGTGACCATTAAGAATAAATACCCCCTACCGAGAATAGAGGATCTGTTTGATCAACTGAAGGGAGCTTCGGTATTCTCGAAGATCGATTTGCGATCTGGGTATCATCAACTGAGGATCGCCGAGAAGGACATTCCAAAGACGGCGTTTCGAACACGATATGGCCATTACGAGTTCACAGTGTTATCCTTCGGGTTAACAAATGCTCCGGCCATGTTCATGAATCTCATGAACAACGTGTTCCGAGAACTATTAGACCAGTGTGTCGTAGTGTTCATCGACGACATCCTGATTGAAACTTTTGACAAGTTTCGTTAACTCCGAGCTTTTGCTAAAATTATACCAGGTTGAATTTATTAAATGAGAAGAGTTATGATTCACGGAAAGGGTTTAGGGATATATTAAGGTTGTTACTCTTTATTACTCATGTGAGGGGCTTTAATTTCAAATGGCAATGTGGTCCTCTCTGTCATGAAATGCTGACAAATCTCATGGCATAGCCGGGATAAGTTGATCTTCAGCCTGTCACACTGAGGGTCCCCGGCAAATATGCCATGATACTTCTCATCAAGCCTTGCCATAAGATTTCCTGCCATGAAACTTTTGACTAATTCCCACTTCATGAGTATTTTATGAAAAGTCGTGATCCTGGTTTAGGTTTTATTTAATGAAACCAATTTATGTTGGCGGTGTTGTGATTAAGGATATATTTATATGTAGTCATGTTTTTATTGCTCGTAGTTAAGAAACTGTGCTCCCGAAAGCGCACGGTGTCAAAAATTGCAGTAATTTATAGTAAGACCGGATCGTTCACTGGAGGATGTGCGATAGAAGCAGGTCCCACGTCATTTACTAAGATTTTCCACTCGGTTACTCGAATCAAGTGTGTGATTTGGCTAACAACTACTTGACAGAATCTAAATCAGATTAAGAAAGCATTTAAAATAAAGCAGATAAAAGTATTCTAGAAAGCGAATTAAATTTAATCTAAGGAAGCAATAAAATTAATCTAAGAAAGCGGTTAAGATTATTCTATGAAAGCAGATTTAAATGAGACAGAAGGGACAGGAAGAAAAGAATAAAGATTGGACAAGATTCAGATGAAACACAGTTAAACTTCCATTTTGTTGCACAGATCTTAGTTTGGGATAATCCGTTCAGTTAGCTAATTCTCATGCTCTCTGTACCATGTTCCCTTTAACAGACAGGTACTTACAGTAAGAGTTTACATACTCTTAAGAAAATAAAGTCTAAGATACCACAGACGCGTAACCACCCTTGCAATGCATTGCTAAGGTATGTTAATTATCCGTGGTGGACAAGCAACACCTGACAAATCATTTATTGAGGTGCCAAGTACTGTTATCATTCCCCCATGTCACGCCCAAAGATTCTAATTAAGCCCTGAACTATCCCTTAACTCTCAGTCCTAGTAGCAGTTACACAACTCTCAATACAACCGAGTGACCTCTAAAGGAAGCAGTTAAAAGAAAGCAGTAAAGAAAGCATTTAAAGTCCTATCACTCGGAGGTTTCTGAAAGTTTGACCCTGGTAGTAAAAGAAAGCCCCCAGTCAGGATGACCGGATGTGGATCAAGAATTCCCTATTCTCAGTGAACCGCTTACAGTGCTCACTTCCCTTCGGGTGGTTATGAGATACAAACTAATGAAACGAACTAATAAAATTAGTTCGTTCCGGATGCACTCACTCAGGACTCAAAAATAGGCTTTGGCAGAAGAAGATAGCAGTTGAAAGAATACTCAACCCTACCTTAGAAAATAACAAAGGCCCGAATGTTGTTCCTCTAGTATTATCTGTCACACCTTATCGGAATCCAAGTGGAATCTGACCCAGTGCAATATTTAATACAAGCTTTCCAACAAACAGCAATTTTGGAAAATAATAAATCTGAAAATCATTCCCTATCAGGTACTAGACTCTCAATAAGAACACAGACCCTTTCAGTCTAGGTGAGACCTAATCGCTGACTCTGCTTCTAATTTCCCAAAATCAACCCCCAGTCGGATGTGAATTAGTCATAACTGTAGAATTTATCCCTTGCTCAGATCCGGATTTTATAAAGGAATTTTTGTTGGAAATTTAGTATGAAACATCTGAGTTAAATCAAGACTCCTATGTCCAAGGGAAGGATCCCAAAATAACATTTACCACAATATCTACATAATAATAGCATGCATAAATTTATAGAGAAGTGTAAAATTAAATAACCCAAAATATAGGGTGGGTTTAGACAGAAGTTGATACACAGAGATGAAATAGCCGGAGATGAGAAGAATTTTGGCTAAAGAGAGTGCCAGAAACAACTGGGGTAATCTGGACTGCAAACATCTGCTATCCAGTTCCCAATTGTTCCAGATGGAAAGATTTTAGATAGCAGAATAATCTTAACAACAGTGATCGCTATCATCAAGACTCCTACTATCTGTGAAACGAGAGAAAAACCTACATGTTTTCTTGCTGTAATACTATTCAAGCAATGTTGATCGACATCATTTGATACTATTACAGCTCAAAATTCGGGTTTGAAATTAAGATAAAGAAAATAAAACTGTATCCGGATAGGAGTCAGCTGAGCAGCTATTATAATCCCGGATGGACGAACCGCCAAGGCGTCCACCGACCACTATCCGGACCATGCAAAATAACATCTAATAATTAATATACAGAATACGAGCTAGTTATCCATGAGGGAATACCCGCCAACATTAATCTGATATATTCCTTATTAGTTGTTTCACACATCACGGAAAAGACAAAATAAGTAAAAGAAAAATATTTTTGGATCATCTTGCATGAGAGACATTGGTTTCTCATGCAAGGGTATGGAATTAAATCCACAATTACTCTTCATGTCTAAATAATCACTCATTCCATAATTAGTTAATCAATTACAGTCCGGATTATATACTTAGATCATTAGAGTTTAATCATTTGTAGAAGAATCTTTTAATAGGGAATTGAACAAAGTTCTTTATATCAAATTAATCATGGGTTAAGATCATTGGATTTCAACCTCAAAATATTAATATAAAGGTTCAATCAATTAGTGGAGTGAGATGAAAAATGAGAATTTGGCCAAAGGTGCCACTTTGTCGCGATACAGGGTTCGTGTCGCGGAGCATGGCTCCGCGACAAAGATTTCGCGACAAAGGGGTGGGAAATAAGAGAAATGGAATTTTGAAAGTTTAGGGTTTATTTTGTCGCTAAGTAAAGAAAATTTTGTCGCGGAACGTGGTTCCGCGACAAGGGTATAGCGACAAAAAGGTAGAAAGTTGGACAAGGCATAATTCCTGTCGCGGAACAAGAAGTTTGGCGCGGAACGTGGTTCCGCGACAAGGTTGCTTCGCGACAAAGCCCTTCCAGAATGAAATTACAAGTATTTGGGTCCTTGGTCGCTAATCAAGATTTTGTCGCGGAACGTGGTTCCGCGCCAAGGGTTGTTTCGCGACCAAGGGTTTTAAAATAATGGTCAACAAATGTTCTTTGGCACCTTTGTCGCCAAAGCATCATTTTGTCGCGGAACGTGGTTCCGCGACAAGGGTTGTTCCGCGACAAAGGTGTGTCCAGTACATATGTCAGAAAAGTAAGTGGAACAGTGGCATGCATTATGTGTGATCTCACCCATTTCAGATTCAAAAGCTAAACTAAGCTCAAAATAACAAAACAGAATTTGAATCTAGCTAGAACATGCTTGCACAAAATAGAAATAAAGCAAACTTAAAACTTAAGAAACCCTAACCTAGGCTTAATCATCCATAAACATGCAACATTATCCCAAGAAAAAGTCACCAAGCAGCGACATTAAAATGCAAAAACAAGTGTCAAATGACCCAAGGAAAATGAAAACAGCAAAGATCCATGGGGTGTGAGGCCCATTTCATGATTTTGGGACACAAATGGAGAATGTTTTCCCATTTTATTGAATGGTGTTGTTCATACTCATGGTTTGAGTATCACAAACCCTTAAACAAAAGTTTAGGACAAAAACACGGTATAAAAACTGGCTATCTAACCAAAGTGCAGTAAACTATATCTAACTAGTGCATGAATTAAATAATACAAAAGAAAACCTAACTAAACTACCCTAAACTACACTAAACTACTGAACTCCCCAACTTGTCTTCAAGAAGGTGTAGTTTTTCTAAAATTCTTCCAACCTTTAGCTCAAAGGAAACACCTCATATTTATAGAGGGGAAACCCTAAGCTCATGGGCCTTGATTTGAGCCCATTGTGTCTCAAGACATCACACACATCACAGCTTTGTCTCGGAGCACCAAGTTTGGTCGCGGAACACACTGCATGTGGCAAAGCTTCTCGACTGGGTCTTGTGTCTCTAAAAAATGTACCTTGGTCGCGGAATGGACCTTTGTCGCGGAACAGCACATCGCGACAAAGGTATCGCGCCAAGGGGCTTCGGCTGGTCTCTTCTTCATCTGGGCTACTTGGTCGCGGAGTGTTCCTTTGTCGCGGAATCATGCATCGCGCCAAGGGGCTTCCGCGACAAAGGTCTTCTTGGGCCTGCTGGATTGGGCCAGATGGGCCGAGAGTATTCTTTTTGTGGGCTTTTCTATCTTTTTCCCATCTTTTTGTTTCCTTTTCTTTTTCTCATGTTTTTAGATTTTTCTAACATAAATATGTAATAAGATTACATATTTATGCCTTTTTCATACCAGCTTATTATTTTTACAATTATGCATAAATCAGTCCAATTCGACTGCTTTCTTACTTAATGTAAGACCGGAATGCGATCAAATGCCCGTTTAAGACACGGAAATGGATTGAAAATAATGGTCATTTTTGGCCATTATCAACATCCTCACATTTAATACTGATCGTCCCCGAGCAGTCAGAGTCAATGTTCGTAAGAACACGGACTCTACATATTCAATTCATTTTCGTGGCTTCATAAATTACATCCTTTTTGGATTGGGATAAGACAATCAAAAATTACAAGTATTGAATTCCCTTGATTGCAGTGTTTAATGAAATGATACTTGCTCACTACATCGGGCCTACAAATCAAACATTATTATCAATCCTTCATGAATATCATGTTTTGAAAGATGCAAAGATTAAAAATTAGAATTAAGGTATGACATGAACATATGTAATGAGAAAAGGCCTCACTATAAGAGAATCGGAAGATTCACTCACTCTCAATTGGGGTTTAATCATGAACGCTCAAAATCATATTTAATTAAATTATCCCATAAGCTTGCGATCAGACCAACTCGCCACCGGCTCATTTCTTCAAATCGAGATCACGAGGTCTTATTCGAGGGTTGTAACGGGGCATACGGTTGTAACATTTGGTAGGAAGGGAAATTATTGGCTAAGAAGTGGCAAGAATTAATTCTATCATAACTTGGCATATTTATTTAAAATATATGATCATCAATTTTTCTTTCTTTCTTTTGCTTTTCTCTTTTCATATTGCATGACATTAGACTATGTCTAATTTGCTTTGTCAATTGCAATTTATTGATGTTGAATGGAATTCAACTCTCTCGCTTTTTTTTTTTTTTTTTTTTTTTTTTTTTTTTTGAATCGGTTTATAGAATTCCGATTTATAGTTTTCATGATGATCATAAATTTACTGCCTTTGATAAAATTCATCCTTGCACACTTGGGTTTGCATTTCTTGGTCTTTTTGTAAGGCTAGGAATAATATAGAGGGTTCCAAAGAAAAATTAGGCTTAAGGCTCAAAGTGGTTAATCCTAAGGGAGAATATTTTTGGGTTTGGAATTCAAAAGAAGGCCAAAGTTTTGGTTTTCTAGGTGCCTCGATCATATTCTCGATTTTTAGAATATGGCATGGTCTTGAATCGGTCCCAATTGCAAGTTCTAGTTTCCTTTAATCAAATTGATTCACACATCAAAAAAAATGAATGAGTAAAAGTGACTCATGGCTCAAATCTCACAAGGTTGGTTTGATTCATGTCATACAATATTCTCAAATTCAATCGAAGCTTAATTCTAACATTTTATTCAATCAAAATCTCTAACATGCAGATTTATTACCCAATAAGCTGATCGCATCATTAAATTTTTATAGCTCAAAACCTCAGGATTCCATGTCATGCATGTTCTCAATTATATTATCCCAATTTAAAGGTTTGAAAATTTAATCACAAGCCTAAATTCAACATGTGAATTTAGAGCAATTTTATGCATATTTTTGCTGGTTATTTAATTGAAAGCAGTAAAGAGGCACTGCTGACATACTGAGTATGTCAACAGCATATTTTTGGCCTGACAGTCACTTATTCATCTTGGACTGTCAGACATCTTTTCAGAAATAAAAGAACCAAATAAAAACAAAGATTGTTGTTGGGGTTGCAAAATCCCAATCTGAAAGCAGTAATTATATCAATTACAAGAGATTTCATTTGCAATTCAAATCTATCTTGCATGGATGAATTGAAATTCTCTTATATGATATTTACAATTAAGCTCAGAAATGAAGGAGTCAGGGATCACCATCTTTCTTCTCGTCTGATTTCTTGGAGGAGCCAGCTTCATCAGGGATCTTCTTAAGCAAGGTTTGCAGGAGCTGATTCTGACTAAGGATCAGTGATTCCACCATTTTTCGATTCTTCTCTTCTTTTTCCAGCATCATCATTCTGAATTCCTCGTCTCTCCTTTCCTTTTCCAACTTCTCTCTCCGTTTCTCTTCCTTTTCTCTCCTACGCTCCTCGCGTTCCTCTTCTCTCTCCCTCCTTCGCTCTTCACGCTCCTCTTCTGCCCTTTTCTGCTGTCCCTCTTGGCTTGCCAAAATTACATCAGTCATGGATTTCATTCCCTCGAGCATAGACTGACTCATTCTGCTCACCATCTCAATCGTTTGGGAGTCAGCAGGGAACTGAGATACATTTTGGCTTTGAGGAGGCATCTGAGGTGGAGGTTGAGTAGGAGGCGGGATTGGAGTCTCAGTCCGTTCTTGGTCCGCAGGAGGCTCCTCTCGAACATTTGAAGGTCCTGCATCAGCACAGGTATTTTGTGTTCCCTTCTTTGTCTTCGGCTGCCTCTTTCGCTTCCTTGATGCCTGCTCACCCGATATGAAGGAGGATTGAGCGTCTGAATCTCCTCTGACGGACAGTTGGGGAAGGGAATACTTGATGCTCTCACCTAAAGGAAGTCTTGGCACACTGATAGGTGGGTTCACTTTCACTACTGTGTCGCCCTCAAAAGCGCTTAAATCAACTCCCTGAGCTAAGCAGATTCTCCTAATTAGATTCGGATAACACAACACCTGCCTATCCTTTATGCGGGTTATCATCACCTCAAATACATGCCTCCCTACATTAAGTTTTGCTCCGCTCCACATTCTTGCAAATCCCATTAGCACATTTCCAGATGTGGTGTGCGGATGCGAGTTGGGCCGGATCTTAGACATGTAGAACTCGTAGGTTGGCATGAATTGTATCCGCAGCCATTTTGCGTTGAATGTATGTCCAGGGGCGGTCACGCTTGTCATGCTGTTAGCCAGTGTAGCATACTTCGCATATTCAGTCGTTTTGGCTCTTTTTGTCATGATCTCACCAGGGGGAAATTCGCTTTGAATCTCTGGGGTCCCGAAGAACTGGTTCAGCCAATCAGGTGCAATGTTGATCACTTGTCCCCGGATCCATGTTGTTCTGGCAGCTTCATCGATGTTGCAGAAGAATTCTTTTGTCAGCTCCACGAAGCCATCTTCGTCATGATGCAACATGAAGTTACCCCACTCTTGATTTCTGTAGAAAGTTTCAACAGTGGGGTGTGACAACGCATCAGGCCTGAACCCTTTGTCTGGCACTATCATCTTCTGCAACTTCTTATACTTCTCTGCACTCTCTTTGCTGCCATTGAACTTGATCTGGATCTGTTCTTCGCTGAGCTTTTTCTTCCCATATTCTTTTGCGACGCCCATTCTTTGCCTTACAGTGTTTTCGGACCAAAACTCGATTGGTCGAATGGATCCGACGGACTCGTCGTCACTCGAGTGCCAGTCTGTTTGCTCGTCTCCCTCCTGTGGCTGATCATTCCTTGGTTCAGCCTCATCTCCCCTCTGACTCGGCTCTCGCTCTCCTTGGGCTGCTTCATCTCCGACTGCCTCCTCAACCTGTTTAATTACATGTTTCATCGTATTGAGTTCACAGTTTACAGGTGAAAAAGATGCAGTTACATGAAAATTACGGTCATCAACATCAGTTGATACCTCCTCCTCCTCCCTAACTCTTGCAGCTCGTCCAACTGGACGTTGGAAAATAGGCGCCATTTGACTCATGAATTCTTGTTCCTCCTGCTGAGCTTCTTCTTCCGAATCATTCCCATCTGCAGCTTCAGTCAGAATTCCTTTAACCTTTTCTTTAAGTGCAGAGGTCATGAGAGGGTCGTCTGGCTGCTTTTCCAAGGTTTTGGCCAGTGCCACCGGGTCTATGGAGTCTTGTGGCCCTTCTGACTGTTCAGGTTGGTGCGACGGGCCTCCTTGCGTGATGAATTCTTCAATTCTGGCTGTGCCCACGAGAGGATCGATCACTTGACCTACTTTTGTCTGATATTCGATTTGATGTGGCTTTTCTCCAGCATCGATTCTCGTTTCGATTTGTTCATTAAGCCTCTTCCTTATGTCCCCTCGGATGGTCTCAGCATCATGTGCAGTGGGGCCAGTCCATGCAGGAGGTTGTTCTTCTTTGATTTTCAAACCTCGCCCTTGCACCTCTCCAGTGATCTTTAGCTCAAAGTCCTCCTCATTACCCCGCTCAACCTCTGCAGATTTCCTGCTTTCCAGCTCAGCCTGCATCTTCCTGGCAGTTTCTTCATCCTTTGTCTGCTGGATATTCTTTCGGATTTGCTCTTCCTCTGCAGCCTTCCTTTCCATTTCCAGGCGTTCTTCCTCAGTCAATTTTTCTATTCCCGAACCACCTGTCACTTGATCCAGCAAACCAGCTGATGCAAGCTCTTCATTGTACATCTTCATTGCTAGCTCAGCATCGGATATCACCTGGTGCTTCTTTTTCGGGGGTGGCGGCGGCATTGGCTGTTTACCTTTGTCCTTAGGATCAGTGGGCTCTGCCACTCTCCTAACAGTTGGTTCCGGTTCCTTGATTTCTACTTTCTTTTCCGGAGCCCTTGATGGCTTATCCTTATCAGCGGACTTTATTAACCTTCTCCTCGTTCCCGGTTGACCTTCAGATGTAGCGGCAGCAGTGGAAGGTTTCTCGGGCTGTGTGGGTGCCTTAGTGGTGGCAGGTGCTACAACAGATGTTGTTGTTTCAGTCTGAGCTGACTGCACCACTGGCTCGGACGTAACAACTTTTTGTACTTCAGTCTGCCCTCTAGGCGGCAAAGCTGAAGCTCGAATTGCTGGCTGGGTAGGCTGTGGGTTGGCCTCAGGGGGAGTGGAGAAGTATGCATCAATTTCAGCGTCGGGATCCTCTTCCCTGTTCGGTTCACCCTCGTAGCCTAGTTGCTTCTCGGCACGCTGCAAATAATCCTTAATAAAGCTCCTTTGAGATATTCTCCTTAGTTGGTCCTCCCAGTCCTTCTTGATTTTGGAGCAGAATTTACTCCGAACATTGTTGTTATAGTGCAAGACCTTCTTTCCATTAGCAGTACTGTTGCAGTATTCCAGTGCAAACTTGTCCATCTCCATGATCAAGTCCCAGTAGGAGTCTCTGTATTGATCTATCATGCCTCCCACCAGATCCTTTTGAATCCCTTCCAGGTAGGACATGTCCTCTGCTGAATCATACGTGAGGTACATCCCAGCCTCAGCTTTTGATAGCAAATTGAATTGCCTTTCATTTTTCCTTTTGGGTTTCCAGCCACCTTTGCGTATATCCACTTGTAGCTGATCCCTTAGTACTGCTATGTGCTGGGGAAATTCATCATCTCTGTTTGTCCCGTACTGTCCATACTTCCTGTGTGTGAAGATGGTTTCAAGTACCTCATCTGCAGGTAGTACTACTCCTTCTTCTAGAAAGGACCCAGTGATACTTGGATTGCCTTTTCCCCAGACAGTAGTCAGGTCATCCCATTGTTCGCGTGCATCCTTGATCATCTTCCTCATGGTGTTCAACAGTGAGGTGTTACGGCTTTGCTCAAACTTCTCAGCATTTTTGAGGCGCTTGTACAGGTTGAAGGTCAGCTCTCGATGCCTGGCCCGAGCTAGATCTGTAATCCACCTCTGCTCCACTGGTCCTTTTGCTTCGAACAGATACGGGTTCCACTTAAATGGAAATGCCTCATACATCATGATGGCCCCACTGTTGATGACCCTACTTAGATCCATGTATTTGTGTTCGAAGGCCATCCGAACTTGAGGATCTACGATCTGGTTCGGGATGATGATGTCGAAGTCAGCTATATTCGGATCTTTTGTTCCCTTTTCTACATGCCGATTCCACACAGCCCTGTGCTCTCTGAACCTCAGTTGGATGCGCTCATGATGGACTTCTGGAGTTGTCTTTTCGTCTTGAGGGGCATACCCCATCATCCTTATCCAAAACTTCTTCAGGAAGTGGTAGTAGTCCCTTTCTATCGATGCAGCGACTATTGACCTTTCCTGTGGAGGGATATGTACATCCCATCCCGGAGACAGTTTCAATTTTTCGTCCGTAGTGTGGTCTAGAGGCACCTTATAGACTGATTTGATGGCCTCTCTTGTGTCCTTAATCTCTGTTCGATCAATTGAGGCCTGGTTGCCAGCTTCCTCATATGTGCAGTCAGGCAATCCGATGCCTGAGTGCACTACCAATGCGTTCCTGAAAAAGGTCAAAGTGCTTAGATGCATCCAACAATTTTATGAGTTTTCAGAGACTACTCAGGTGTGAAAACCAACATCCTCACATTTTGAGCTTTGCTAAGCTCGAAATGTGATTTAAGTGATTTAATCTGAGTTTATTAAAAGATCCAATTGTAAGGTATTATGCCTTAGGACCTAGAAGGAGATAACTTAATTGGGCTATTGAGTCCAATCAAAAGGGAGGAATAAAATAAAAATAAAAATAAAAATAAAAGTGAAGTGGTCATTGGACCAAAAATTCCCTTTTTTAATGGGTCATTGGGCCCAAAAGTTTGTTTTTCCAATTTTATTAAACAAGTTCGAGGCACTTGTTGAAAATGGAATGAGATGATGATAAAGATGGAACGGATGGCTCGAAAATGGAATGTGCAGTGGAGGCGTGGCGGGATGGATTCGCTATCTCCGGATTGTTTGGACTGTCATTGGACAGTTAAAACGTTCTAGAAAATGCAAACACTATTTTTAATTTTGAAAAGGTTGACTTGTTTTTATTTAATGAAAAGTGGGATGTGTGTGGTCCCATTTTTGGATTTTTGTAAAAAGGTAGCAGTTGAGGTGGCAAAATGCTGCTACTTAACTCACACTCTTTAATTCCATTGGGAACAAAAACACATTGTCAACCAAAATTCCTAGTACTATTTTTGTCTTTTAGTGAAAAAGTGCACTGCTGAAAAGGAATTGGTGTGCACTATCATGCCAAAAACAATGCAAACACTCACTTTCCTCAATTCGCTGCACACAAACACAGACACACCAAAACAGGAAACGGCATTAAATGATCACCTTAGCATGCAATACTTATGAACACAGCAAGTTAAAAACACAAGATCATGCCTCTACTCGAGCCAAAACATGGGACTAAAAGCATTTTCATCCCTCACATATTCAAAAATTACAAGATCATTCATGCTCTATAACCAAGAAAATCAACAGCATATGGCCACTCATGCAGTATTCCTATGTTCATTACTCTCACTTTTTTAAGATTTTTCAACAATCCAGGAGGGATCAAGATCAAACAGACAAAACATGAGCATAATAGACTAGAACAAACAAAAGCAAAAGAATCTACCACTGCCAAACCCTAGCCTTCATGGAATCAAAATTTCTACAACCCCTAACACTTCCATCTGTGCCCCTCCGTCAACCAACCAAAGTACCAAACCCCAACACCACATTCGGCCATTAACGATAAGAACAGGGAATCACAGTCCAAACATGCCCAATACATAGAACCACTAAAACTGAAAATCAACTAAGTGAAAACAACCATGAGGACGCCCATTAACACATTATCAAGAGTAATAACGCAAGAATCCCCAAAATCGCAAAAACAGGGCAGTGGTTCGCGTACGAAAAGGGTGGGCAATGCTTACCAAGGCTCGGTGTGCTTCGGAGAAGACGAAGATGAAGGTTCTGATGGCTCCATAAGGATTACGAAAATTTGGGCAGAGTTTCCCTTGGGTTTGGCGTTCGAGAGGTGCGAAGAACACAGTGGTGTGCTTCGGGAGAAATTTCGTGTGTGCGAGAGTGTTTTCGAAAATTTTCTAAGTCCGAATGCGTGGGGAAGAAGAGGGAGGCGGAGAGGTTTAAATAGTAATGGGCCGGTCGCGGAACCCTAGCCCATGGTCGCGGAACAGGATTACGCGACCAGGCTCAGCGACATTAGAGGTGTCGCGGAGTGTGGGACTTTGTCGCGGAGTCATGCACCGCGACAAAGTGTACCGCGACAAAATGGCGAGAAAGAATGGAGTGGTGTGTCCGTGTCGCGGAATAGGAACTCTGTCGCGGAGTCATGCTCCGCGACAAAATGTTCCGCGACAAGGACAAGCAGAGTTTAGGGATGAGTATAACTTTGTCGCGGAATTTGCACATGGGCGCGATGCTGGGCATCGCGACAAAATGATCACTCCGCGACAAAGACAAACAAAGGTTCAGAGATGAGTGAGATTTTGTCGCGGAATTGCACCTGGTCGCGGAACGTTGTTCCGCGACAAAATGGTCAGTCCGCGACAAAGACAAACAAGGGTTGCCGATAAGGGGTGTTTTGTCGCGGAGTTGTACTTGGTCGCGGAACGTTGTTCCGCGACACAAAATGGTCAGTCCGCGACAAACTTTTTGAATTTTCAAATTTTCAACGGATTGGGCCCGAGTGTGATATTGGGTCTGCATCCGTTTTATTTGAGTTGGGCCTGAATGAATTCAGTCCAAGTAAATTCAAATCATTGGGCCATTATTTAAAATAATCTACTTGCATAAAATTAGGTCGGGTCAGTTCCATTTATCTGCAAGATTTATTCCGGATCTTAAATTTCTTTAAATTCCGAAAATAATTTCTCAGATTTGTGGAATTTTCCCAACCAAGAACCTGGTTTTCCTTGCTTTTTCTGCTCCTTCTTTTTGGTTGGTTCCGAATTTCCTGCAAGACAGATAAATACCCATTAGGTTAGGTTTTCTCCTCAGTTCAACATCCTCACATTTAGAGTCTTGGTACTCTAAATGTTCAATTGATCTTGAGGGTACTTTTTCTGTTCTGGATTAGATATATTACAATAAACTAGACTAATCTAAGCTAATCTAGGAGTAATCAGGAGTGTAATCCTCTTAATAAATGATGCTGCATCCTCCCCGGCAACGGCGCCATGAAACTTTTGACAAGTTTCGTTAACTCCGAGCTTTTGCTAAAATTATACCAGGTTGAATTTATTAAATGAGAAGAGTTATGATTCACGGAAAGGGTTTAGGGATATATTAAGGTTGTTACTCTTTATTACTCATGTGAGGGGCTTTAATTTCAAATGGCAATGTGGTCCTCTCTGTCATGAAATGCTGACAAATCTCATGGCATAGCCGGGATAAGTTGATCTTCAGCCTGTCACACTGAGGGTCCCCGGCAAATATGCCATGATACTTCTCATCAAGCCTTGCCATAAGATTTCCTGCCATGAAACTTTTGACTAATTCCCACTTCATGAGTATTTTATGAAAAGTCGTGATCCTGGTTTAGGTTTTATTTAATGAAACCAATTTATGTTGGCGGTGTTGTGATTAAGGATATATTTATATGTAGTCATGTTTTTATTGCTCGTAGTTAAGAAACTGTGCTCCCGAAAGCGCACGGTGTCAAAAATTGCAGTAATTTATAGTAAGACCGGATCGTTCACTGGAGGATGTGCGATAGAAGCAGGTCCCACGTCATTTACTAAGATTTTCCACTCGGTTACTCGAATCAAGTGTGTGATTTGGCTAACAACTACTTGACAGAATCTAAATCAGATTAAGAAAGCATTTAAAATAAAGCAGATAAAAGTATTCTAGAAAGCGAATTAAATTTAATCTAAGGAAGCAATAAAATTAATCTAAGAAAGCGGTTAAGATTATTCTATGAAAGCAGATTTAAATGAGACAGAAGGGACAGGAAGAAAAGAATAAAGATTGGACAAGATTCAGATGAAACACAGTTAAACTTCCATTTTGTTGCACAGATCTTAGTTTGGGATAATCCGTTCAGTTAGCTAATTCTCATGCTCTCTGTACCATGTTCCCTTTAACAGACAGGTACTTACAGTAAGAGTTTACATGCTCTTAAGAAAATAAAGTCTAAGATACCACAGACGCGTAACCACCCTTGCAATGCATTGCTAAGGTATGTTAATTATCCGTGGTGGACAAGCAACACCTGACAAATCATTTATTGAGGTGCCAAGTACTGTTATCATTCCCCCATGTCACGCCCAAAGATTCTAATTAAGCCCTGAACTATCCCTTAACTCTCAGTCCTAGTAGCAGTTACACAACTCTCAATACAACCGAGTGACCTCTAAAGGAAGCAGTTAAAAGAAAGCAGTAAAGAAAGCATTTAAAGTCCTATCACTCGGAGGTTTCTGAAAGTTTGACCCTGGTAGTAAAAGAAAGCCCCCAGTCAGGATGACCGGATGTGGATCAAGAATTCCCTATTCTCAGTGAACCGCTTACAGTGCTCACTTCCCTTCGGGTGGTTATGAGATACAAACTAATGAAACGAACTAATAAAATTAGTTCGTTCCGGATGCACTCACTCAGGACTCAAAAATAGGCTTTGACAGAAGAAGATAGCAGTTGAAAGAATACTCAACCCTACCTTAGAAAATAACAAAGGCCCGAATGTTGTTCCTCTAGTATTATCTGTCACACCTTATCGGAATCCAAGTGGAATCTGACCCAGTGCAATATTTAATACAAGCTTTCCAACAAACAGCAATTTTGGAAAATAATAAATCTGAAAATCATTCCCTATCAGGTACTAGACTCTCAATAAGAACACAGACCCTTTCAGTCTAGGTGAGACCTAATCGCTGACTCTGCTTCTAATTTCCCAAAATCAACCCCCAGTCGGATGTGAATTAGTCATAACTGTAGAATTTATCCCTTGCTCAGATCCGGATTTTATAAAGGAATTTTTGTTGGAAATTTAGTATGAAACATCTGAGTTAAATCAAGACTCCTATGTCCAAGGGAAGGATCCCAAAATAACATTTACCACAATATCTACATAATAATAGCATGCATAAATTTATAGAGAAGTGTAAAATTAAATAACCCAAAATATAGGGTGGGTTTAGACAGAAGTTGATACACAGAGATGAAATAGCCGGAGATGAGAAGAATTTTGGCTAAAGAGAGTGCCAGAAACAACTGGGGTAATCTGGACTGCAAACATCTGCTATCCAGTTCCCAATTGTTCCAGATGGAAAGATTTTAGATAGCAGAATAATCTTAACAACAGTGATCGCTATCATCAAGACTCCTACTATCTGTGAAACGAGAGAAAAACCTACATGTTTTCTTGCTGTAATACTATTCAAGCAATGTTGATCGACATCATTTGATACTATTACAGCTCAAAATTCGGGTTTGAAATTAAGATAAAGAAAATAAAACTGTATCCGGATAGGAGTCAGCTGAGCAGCTATTATAATCCCGGATGGACGAACCGCCAAGGCGTCCACCGACCACTATCCGGACCATGCAAAATAACATCTAATAATTAATATACAGAATACGAGCTAGTTATCCATGAGGGAATACCCGCCAACATTAATCTGATATATTCCTTATTAGTTGTTTCACACATCACGGAAAAGACAAAATAAGTAAAAGAAAAATATTTTTGGATCATCTTGCATGAGAGACATTGGTTTCTCATGCAAGGGTATGGAATTAAATCCACAATTACTCTTCATGTCTAAATAATCACTCATTCCATAATTAGTTAATCAATTACAGTCCGGATTATATACTTAGATCATTAGAGTTTAATCATTTGTAGAAGAATCTTTTAATAGGGAATTGAACAAAGTTCTTTATATCAAATTAATCATGGGTTAAGATCATTGGATTTCAACCTCAAAATATTAATATAAAGGTTCAATCAATTAGTGGAGTGAGATGAAAAATGAGAATTTGGCCAAAGGTGCCACTTTGTCGCGATACAGGGTTCGTGTCGCGGAGCATGGCTCCGCGACAAAGATTTCGCGACAAAGGGGTGGGAAATAAGAGAAATGGAATTTTGAAAGTTTAGGGTTTGTTTTGTCGCTAAGTAAAGAAAATTTTGTCGCGGAACGTGGTTCCGCGACAAGGGTATAGCGACAAAAAGGTAGAAAGTTGGACAAGGCATAATTCCTGTCGCGGAACAAGAAGTTTGGCGCGGAACGTGGTTCCGCGACAAGGTTGCTTCGCGACAAAGCCCTTCCAGAATGAAATTACAAGTATTTGGGTCCTTGGTCGCTAATCAAGATTTTGTCGCGGAACGTGGTTCCGCGCCAAGGGTTGTTTCGCGACCAAGGGTTTTAAAATAATGGTCAACAAATGTTCTTTGGCACCTTTGTCGCCAAAGCATCATTTTGTCGCGGAACGTGGTTCCGCGACAAGGGTTGTTCCGCGACAAAGGTGTGTCCAGTACATATGTCAGAAAAGTAAGTGGAACAGTGGCATGCATTATGTGTGATCTCACCCATTTCAGATTCAAAAGCTAAACTAAGCTCAAAATAACAAAACAGAATTTGAATCTAGCTAGAACATGCTTGCACAAAATAGAAATAAAGCAAACTTAAAACTTAAGAAACCCTAACCTAGGCTTAATCATCCATAAACATGCAACATTATCCCAAGAAAAAGTCACCAAGCAGCGACATTAAAATGCAAAAACAAGTGTCAAATGACCCAAGGAAAATGAAAACAGCAAAGATCCATGGGGTGTGAGGCCCATTTCATGATTTTGGGACACAAATGGAGAATGTTTTCCCATTTTATTGAATGGTGTTGTTCATACTCATGGTTTGAGTATCACAAACCCTTAAACAAAAGTTTAGGACAAAAACACGGTATAAAAACTGGCTATCTAACCAAAGTGCAGTAAACTATATCTAACTAGTGCATGAATTAAATAATACAAAAGAAAACCTAACTAAACTACCCTAAACTACACTAAACTACTGAACTCCCCAACTTGTCTTCAAGAAGGTGTAGTTTTTCTAAAATTCTTCCAACCTTTAGCTCAAAGGAAACACCTCATATTTATAGAGGGGAAACCCTAAGCTCATGGGCCTTGATTTGAGCCCATTGTGTCTCAAGACATCACACACATCACAGCTTTGTCTCGGAGCACCAAGTTTGGTCGCGGAACACACTGCATGTGGCAAAGCTTCTCGACTGGGTCTTGTGTCTCTAAAAAATGTACCTTGGTCGCGGAATGGACCTTTGTCGCGGAACAGCACATCGCGACAAAGGTATCGCGCCAAGGGGCTTCGGCTGGTCTCTTCTTCATCTGGGCTACTTGGTCGCGGAGTGTTCCTTTGTCGCGGAATCATGCATCGCGCCAAGGGGCTTCCGCGACAAAGGTCTTCTTGGGCCTGCTGGATTGGGCCAGATGGGCCGAGAGTATTCTTTTTGTGGGCTTTTCTATCTTTTTCCCATCTTTTTGTTTCCTTTTCTTTTTCTCATGTTTTTGGATTTTTCTAACATAAATATGTAATAAGATTACATATTTATGCCTTTTTCATACCAGCTTATTATTTTTACAATTATGCATAAATCAGTCCAATTCGACTGCTTTCTTACTTAATGTAAGACCGGAATGCGATCAAATGCCCGTTTAAGACACGGAAATGGATTGAAAATAATGGTCATTTTTGGCCATTATCACTGATCTACTCAAAGAGCGAGGAAGAGCATGCAAAACACCTACATCAAGTGTTAGAAATCTTGCGAAGAAATCAGTTATACGGCAAGTTGTCCAAGTGCGACTTCTGGCTGAAAGAAGTGGCATTTCTCGGACACATAGTATCCGCTGATGGGGTATCAGTGGATCCGGCAAAAGTCTCTGCCGTAACTGAATGGGCAACTCCGAAGAGTCCAACGGAAATAAGGAGTTTCCTTGGATTAGCCGGATATTATAGACGATTTGTGAAGGATTTTTCAAGGATTGCACGTCCTTTGACCCAGCTACTAAAGAAAGGAGCAAAATACGAGTGGACCGAAGCTTGTGAGATTGCATTTCAAGAGCTGAAGAAACGACTCACAACCACACCCGTATTAACACTACCATCAGAGCATGGTGACTTCGAAGTATATAGTGATGCTTCGAAGGAAGGTTTAGGTTGTGTCTTGATGCAAGACTCGAGAGTCGTAGCCTATGCATCACGCCAACTAAAACCCCACGAGGAAAATTATCCGACACACGACCTGGAGTTGGCAGCGGTCGTCTTCGCTCTAAAGATATGGAGACAATTATCTTTATGGGCGGAAGTGTCGAATGTTCACCGACCACAAGAGCTTGAAATATATATTCACTCAGAAGGAGTTGAATTTGAGACAGAGAAGGTGGTTGGAACTTATTAAAGACTACGATTTAGAGATAGCATACCACGAGGGGAAGGCGAATGTGGTAGCCGATGCCCTAAGTCGGAAAACCCAACACGTAGCAAACTTATTGGTAATTCCGCCGGCATTGTACATGGAATTAGCAAGATTGGAGTTAGAACTTGTGCATCCTGGCACAGTGAGAGAAACAGTCAATGCCATGGTCGTAGAAACTCCAATATTGGACGAGATTCGACTCGCTCAACCGGGCAACCCGAAACTCGAGAAGATAAAAGGGTATATTGCCGAAGGAAAGGCAATAGGATTTGCTGTCCACGAGGATGGAAGCATCCGTTTTAAAGGGAGATGGTGTGTGCCTCTTAAATGTGCCGAGTTGAAACTAAGGCTGATGGAGGAAGGGCACAACACGCCATATTCCGTACATCCCGGAGGTGACAAGCTATACAAAGATCTGAAGAAGATCTATTGGTGGCCGGGAATGAAGAAGGAAGTGGCAAATTTCGTGGCGAGATGTCTCACCTGCCAAAAGGTTAAGGCAGTGCGACATAAGCCCTTAGGATTGATGCAACCACTAGAGATTCCAAGTTGGAAGTGGGATAGCATCTCAATGGACTTTGTCTCGGGATTACCCCGATCACCCAAAGGCATGAACAAGATTTGGGTAATTGTGGATAGGCTAACAAAGACAGCCATATTTATCCCAATGAAAGATACGTGGACTATGGACCAATTGGCCCGAGCCTACATTGATAATGTGGTACGACGACATGGAGTACCACATGATATCATTTCCGATAGAGACAGTAGATTTGTCTCTCATTTCTGGACGGAGTTACAAAAAGCTCTCGGTACTCAAATCAAAATGAGCACCGCATTCCACCCGATGACGGATGGTCAAACCGAGAGAACAATCCAAACACTAGAAGACATGCTGAGAGCATGTGTGTTGGAATTCAAAGGAAATTGGGAATCTCATTTACCCTTGATTGAGTTTTCCTATAATAATAGCTACCATGCTAGTATCGGCATGGCACCTTTCGAGGCGTTGTATGGACGAAAGTGCCGAAGCCCTTTGAGCTGGGAAGAAAACGATAAGTCCGTGGTAGTGGGACCACAACTTATCGAAGATATGGCTCAACAAATCAATGTGATTCAAGGGAAGATGAAAGCCGCACAAGACCGTCAAAAGAGCTATGCCGACGTGAGACGACGAGACCTAGAATTTCAAGTGGGAGATAGGGTCATGCTAAAGATATCACCCATGAAGGGGGTGATGCGCTTTGGCAAACGAGGGAAGTTAAGTCCTCGATACATAGGACCTTACGAAATCCTAGAACGAGTCGGAACTCTAGCCTACCGATTGGCTTTACCGCCACACTTAGATCGAGTTCATAATGTCTTCCATGTCTCGCAACTAAAGAAGTATGTGCCGGACCCGACACATGTACTTCAACCGGAGATAATTGAGCTCGATGAAGACTTGACTTATGAAGAAGTCCCAGTGCGTATTCTTGACACTAAGGAACGAGTAACAAGGAACAAAACCGTCAAAATGATCAAGGTTCTTTGGTCAAACCACGAAAGTGAGACGGCAACTTGGGAAGTAGAATCCGACATGAGAGAACGCTACCCGACATTGTTCCAAACCGATACCGACACAGTTATGGGGACATAACTGCAATCTTAAGGGGGAGAGGATGTGATACCACCTATTTTCGTGCACTTTTGTAAAATGTTGAACTACGTTATGGCTTGATCCCTTTACCGGGTACGTAGGCAGCTTGGAAGTTTTAATTCTAAGTTCAGTCACAACATAATAAAATAAACACAAAACCCTTAGCACGAGAAAAGCCGAAACACAACTTCGAGGACGAAGTTGATTCTTAAGGAGGGTAGACTGTAATACCCGAGAATTTTCCAATATAAAATAAAACAATAATTAAATAAATAAACAATAAATACAATAAATAAAATAAATAAATAAATCCAGCAAATAAATTAATAAATAAAGAAAGGAAATGAGAAAATGAGATTTAACTTAAAAAGGAATTAAAGGAATTTAATTAAATAAAAAGAATTGATTAAGGATAAATAAATTGTACACCAAAACCCGACACTAATGAACTCGAGGATTCGAGTCCAAAACATCCAATTAGACCCGGGAGTAAATTTAGAGAGAAAGTAGAAACCCGAAGATACCCCGGGAATCGGAATTCGGGAGCATAGAGGGATAGAAACCCGAAAGAGAGGCGGAAAAGCACGACGGATCGCACGACCCTCCCGGACCGAAGTCCAGGCGAGTGTCGCGCGGTGGCCGCGCGGTGAAGGGGGATTAGCGCGCCACGACCGCGCCACTTGACAGATTCGCCCGTTGCGTGAATCTCTCGCCCGAACGCGGATTTTTCGACTTTCGGTTGAACATCTCTCGACCCAAGACCTTTAGGTCAGATGTTGGACGCCCTAGGGATTGAGAAATCTATAAATAAACCCCTTGGGAGCCCCGAACAAGTTTACAAAACCCTACAACTTCTACCCGTTCGAAACCCTAAATTCGGAGACAACGGAAAGCACCAAACGGAGGCAGCAGCTTTGGACGAAAATCCAAGGATCTCCAAACGTTGTGGTAAGCTCTAGTCCGATAAATCTTTTCACGTTTCAATCCGAAAACGGATTCTAACTTCGGTTCTTTTCTCTCTACACCCCGTATTGGATCTAGATCGTAGAACCCGACGAACGGAGAGGAGAAACGGTGATCTGGAAGCCACGCCTCCGAATTAGACATCCCCGACGTTCATAAACTCAGTAAGTTAACTCTTACATGGTTTTGGGATGAATTAAAACATTCAAAACTAAAAGATGAACAAGAAATCGAAAATCTGTCAATTCTCACTTTCTACCGACGCAACAGATTTGTTGAATTTTTCCGAACCTTAAAACGAACTCAAACGGAAAAACTTAAAACACGAAAAACGTTCCTAAGACTTAGATCTAGCTACTGTAAATTCTTGAGAATTTTTGGAGTGGATTTGATATGTGAAAACCCGTTAAAACCGAGCTGTTTGAATCTAGATCTTGAAATCTTGGACAGAACTTAGGAATGATCTTGATCACGTTTTTGACATAGGATCTAGGCTGTTTTAGATCTTTGGCCGAACATGAAAGTTGTAGATAAATGTCTTAAGATGATCTCTGTCAAATTTCATTAAATTTGGAGTTGAATTGCTATGGTAGAATTCGAAATCTTTAAACTGTGACACATTAAACTCGGACAGAATTCTTCTTATGCGAAAATTGGTGATTTTGACCTACTTATGTATCTCGGATTGAAAAAGTTAAAACACGAAAGTTGTAGATCTTGATGTTTCCGAGTCAGATATGAAATTTTGGAATTTTTGGAATTAAATCTGATTTTAGACGAATTTTAGAGTAAACTGTGATTTACCGAAACGAAATCTTGAAATCTTGTTGAAACATGGAATTAACCTTTAGGGTTGAAACGAGTTGAGATATTATTTTTGAATAAATACAATTGAAGTCAGATTTTAAAAATTAAATCCCCTTACAAACTTGATAAATTAAAATTAGGGGTGAGTGCTCTGCAGGGTGCCCCCTAACGATTCACTTCGTGCCGTAATGGACGATGGTGACCCCGCGCGCTAAACTTGAGATATGGATTGCCTAAACGGCGAAATATAGAGCCTACACTCTCGTGAATATCCGTATGGGTTTCCCGAGGCTCCGGAGTGGTACTGGGTATGGCTGATACGGTTGCGGCCGCCGGGCTACCGGCTAAACTTGTTGACATCGCGATGCTATCGTGAAACTTTGAAATACCAAATCGGGGATGTAATGGGGATTCTAAATTAAATTAAATTAGATAAAATTATGTTGTTGTCCAATTAAATTATTTAAACGCTTTATTTAAATTATGGCTTTTATGATTCAACCATGTGATATGTGCTATTAAATGAAGCCCTGAGATAAATTATGCTATGGGATAGTTGATTAGATTAAATTAAATATTATGCTATTATCATGCTTTTGTTAAGTTATTAAATTAATGGCTTTTAAACCCTACGATCATGCATGTGTTAACTTACTCAGCAATTTTGCTGACCAAAACTATTTTTATTCCTTTTCTTACAGAATATGTGGAATGAGCATGTGTGAGCACGAATCATGCATGGGATTTTTGGGGATTGTTATTTTGCTTTTAAATTCGTACTTTAGACTATATTATGAGCGGGCCTGTTTAACCCGTGTTTTGGCCATGTCGGCCCTATTTATATTTTCCGCTGCGATACTGTACTAAACCATTTATTTCCGTTGCGCTATACTACTATTATTTTCAAATTATATTGTATGGGCTGATAATGGCCAAAAATGACCATTATTTTCAATCCATTTCCGTGTCTTAAACGGGCATTTGATCGCATTCCGGTCTTACATTAAGTAAGAAAGCAGTCGAATTGGACTGATTTATGCATAATTGTAAAAATAATAAGCTGGTGTGAAAAAGACATAAATATGTAATTTTATTACATATTTATGTTAGAAAAATCCAAAAACATGAGAAAAACAAAAGGAAACAAAAAGATGGGAAAAAAATAGAAAAGCCCACAAAAAGAATATTCTCGGCCCATCTGGCCCAATCCAGCAGGCCCAGGAAGACCTTTGTCGCGGAAGCCCCTTGGCGCGATGCATGGTTCCGCGACAAAGGAACACTCCGCGACCAAGTGGCCCAGATGAAGAAGAGACCAGCCAAAGCCCCTTGGCGCGATACCCTTGTCGCGATGTGCTGTTCCGCGACAAAGGTCCATTCCGCGACCAAGATACATTTTTAGAGACACAAGACCCAGTCGAGAAGCTTTGCCACATGCAGTGTGTTCCGCGACCAAACTTGGTGCTCCGAGACAAAGCTGTGATGTGTGTGATGTCTTAAGACACAATGGGCTCAAACCAAGGCCCATGAGCTTAGGGTTTCCCCTCTATAAATATGAGGTGTTTCCTTTAAGCAAAAGGTTGGAAGAATTTTAGAAAAACTACACCTTCTTGAAGACAAGTTGGGAAGTTCAGTAGTTTAGTGTAGTTTAGGGTAGTTTAGTAGGTTTTCTTTTGTATTATTTAATTTATGCACTAGTTAGACATAGTTTACTGCACTTTGATTAGATAGCCAGTTTTATACCTTGTTTTTGTTCTAAACTTTTGTTTAAGGGTTTGTGGTACTCAAGCCATGAGTATGAACAACACCGTTTAATAAAATGGGAAAACATTCTCCATTTGTGTCCCAAAATCATGAAATGGGTCTCACACCCCATGGATCTTACTGTTTTCATCTTCCTTGGGTCATTTGACCCTTGTTTTTTTTTGCATTTTAATGTCACTGCTTGGTGACTTTTTCTTGGGATAATGTTGCATGTCTATGGATGATCAAGCTTAGATTAGGGTTTCTTAAGTTTTAAGTTTGCTTTATTTCTATTTTGTGCAAACATGTTCTAGCTAGATTCAAATTCTGTTTTGTTATTTTGAGCTTAGTTTAGCTTTTGAATCTGAAATGGGTGAGATCACACATAATGCATGCCACTGTTCCGCTTTACTTTTCTGACATGTGTCCTGGACACACCTTTGTCGCGGAATAACTCTTGTCGCGGAACCACGTTCCGCGACAGAATGGTGCTTTGGCGACAAAGGTGCCAAAGAACATTTGTTGACCATTATTTTAAAACCCTTAGTCGCAAAACACTCCTTGGCGCGGAACCACGTTCCGCGACAAAATGCTGATTAGCGACCAGGGACCCAAATACTTGTGATTTTATTCTGGAAGGGCTTTGTCGCGAAGCAACCTTGTCGCGGAACCACGTTCCGCGCCAAAACCTCTTGTTCCGCGACAGGAATTATGCCTTGTCCAATTTTCTACCTTTTTGTCGCTATGCCCTTGTCGCGGAACCACGTTCCGCGACAAAATTTTCTTTGCTTAGCGACAAAACAAACCCTAAGCTTTCAAAATCCCACTTCTCTTATTTCCCACCCTTTGTCGCGAAACCTTTGTCGCGGAGCCCCACTCCGCGACACAAACTCTATTCCGCGACAAAGTGGCACCTTTTTGCCAAATTTTTATTCTCCATCTCACTCCATTAATTAATTGAACCTTTATATCAATATTTTGAGGTTGAAATCCAATGATCTCAACCCATGATTAATTTGATATAAAGAACTTTGTTCAATTCCCCATTAAAAGATTCTTCTACAAATGATTAAACTCTAATGATCTAAGTATATAATCCGGACTGTAATTAATTAATTAATTATGGAATGAGTGATTATTTAGACATGAAGAGTAATTATGGATTTGATTCCATACTTGCATGAGAAACCAATGTCTCTCATGCAAGGTGACCCAAAAATATTTTTCTTTTATTTACTTTGTCTTTTCCGTGTTGTGTGAAACAGCTAATAAGGAATATATCAGATTACTGTTGGCGGGTATTCCCACACGGATAACTAGCTCGTGGTCTGTATATTAATTATTAGATGTTATTTTGCATGGTCTGGATAGTGGCCGGTGGAAGCCTTGGCGGTTCATCCCTCCGGGATTATAATAGCTGCTCAGCTGACTCCTATCCGGATACAGTTTTACTTTCTTTACTTTAATTTCAAACCTGAATCTGAAGCTGTAGTAATATTAGATGATATATGCCAATGTCATCTAATCATTATTGCAGTAATAGAACATGTGGGTTTTTATCCAAATTCGCAGACAATGGAATCTGAGATGACGGCGGCAACTGTCATTTGAGGCATTCCACTGTCTAAAAGTCATCCCACCTGAAATGATCAGGACCTGGATAGCAGATGTTTGCAGTCCGGATCATCCTGATCATTTTTGTCATCTTTTTGGCCAAATAAATTCTTCTCATCTCCGGCTATTTCATCTCTGTGTGTCAACTTCTGTCTAAACCCACCTTATATTTTGGGTTATTTAATCTTACACTTCTTTATAAAATTGTGCATGATATTATTATGTAGATATTGTGGTCAATATTATTTTGGGATCCTTCCCTTGGACACAGGAGTCTTGATTTTAATCAGATGTCTCATAATAAATTTCCAACAAAAATTCCTTTATAAAATCCGGATCTGAGTGAGGGATAAATTCGACAGTTATGACTAATTCATATCCGACTGGGGGTTGATTTTGGGAAATTAGAAGCAGAGTCAGCGATTAGGTCTCACCTAGACTGAAAGGGTCTGTGTTATTATCGAGAGTCTAGTACCTGATAGGGAATGGTTCTCAGATTTATTATTTTCCAAAATTGCTGGTTGTTGGAAATCTTGTATTAAATATTACACTGGGTCAGATTCCACTTGGATTCCGATAAGGTGTGACACATAATACTAGAGGAACAACATTCAGGCCTTGGTTATTTTCTAAGGTAGGGTTGAGTACTCTTTCAACTGCTATCTTCTTCTGCCAAAGCCTACTTTTGAGTCCTGGGTGAGTGCATCCGGAACAACTAATTTATTAGTTCGTTTCATTAGTTTGTATCTCATAACCACCCGATGAGAAGTGAACACTGCGAACGGTTCACCGAGAATAGGGAATTCTTGATCCACATCCGGTCATTCTGACCGGGGGCTTTCTTTTACTACCAGGGTCAAACTTTCAGAAACCTCCGAGTGATAGGAATTTAAATGCTTTCTTTACTGCTTTCTTTTAACTGCTTTCTTTAGAGGTCACTCGGTTGTATTGAGAGTTGTGTAACTGCTACTAGGACTGAGAGTTAAGGGATAGTTCAGGGCTTAATTAGAATCTTTGGGTGTGACATGGGGGAATGATAACGGTACTTGACACCTCAATAAATGATTTGTCAGGTGTTGCTTGTCCACCACAGATAATTAACATACCTCAGCAATGCATTGCAAGGGTGGTTATGCGTCTGTGGCATCTTAGAATTTATTTTCTTAAGAGCATGTAAACTCTTGCTGTAAGTACCTGTCTGTTAAAGGGAACATGGTACAGAGAGCATGAGAATTAGCTAACTGAACGGATTATCCCAAGCTAAGATCTGTGTAACAAAATGGAAGTTTAACTATGTTTCATCTGAATCTTGTCCAATCTTCATTATTTTCTTCCTGTCCCTTCTGTCTCATTTTAAATCTGCTTTCTTAGCATAATCTCAATCGCCTTCTTAGAACAACTTTACTGCTTTCTTAGATTAAATTTAATTCGCTTTCTAGAATACTTTTATCTGCTTTATTTTTAATTGCTTTCTTAATCTGATTTAAATTCTGTCAAGTAGTTGTTAGTCATATCCCAAACCTGATTCGAGTAACCGAGTGGAAAATCTTAGTAAATGACGTGGGACCTGCTTCTATCGCACATCCTCCAGTGAACGATCCGGTCTTACTATAAATTACTGCAATTTTTGACACCGTGCGCTTTCGGGAGCACAGTTTCTTAACTACGAGCAATAAAAACATGACTACATATAAATATATCCTTAATCACAAAACCGCCATCATAAATTGGTTTCATTAAACAAAACCTAAACCAGGATCACGAATTTTCAGAAAATGCTCATGTAGTGGGAATTAGTCAAAAGTTTCATGGCAGGAAATCTTATGGCAAGAATTGATGAGAAGTATCATGGCATATTTGCCGGGGATCCTCAGTGTGACAGGCTGAAAATCAACCTATCCCGGCTATGCCATGAGATTTGTCAGCATTTCATGACAGAGAGGACCACAGCGTCATTTGAAACCAAAGCACCATACTTGAGTAATAAAAAGAATAATAATCTTGATATATCCCTAAACCCTTTCCCGTGAATCATAACTCTTCTCATTTAATAAATCTAACCTGGTATAATTTTAGAAAAAGCTCGGGTTAACGAAACTTGTCAAAAGTTTCATGGCGCCGTTGCCGGGGAGGATACAGCGTCATTTATTAAGAGGATTACACTCCTGATTACTCCTAGATTAGCTTAGATTAGTCTAGTTTAATGTAATATATTTAATTCAGAACAGAAAAAGTACCCTCAAGATTAATTGAACATTTAGAGTACCAAGACTCTAAATGTGAGGATGTTGAACTGAGGAGAAAACCTAACCTAATGGGTATTTATCTGTCTTGCAGGAAATTCGGAACCAACCAAAAAGAAGGAGCAGAAAAAGCAAGGGAAACCAGGTTCTTGGTTGGGAAAATTCCACAAATTTGAGAAATTATTTTCGGAATTTAAAGAAATTTAAGATCCGGAATAAATCTTGCAGATAAATGGAACTGACCCGACCTAATTTTATGCAAGTAGATTATTTTAAATAATGGCCCAATGATTTGAATTTACTTGGACTGAATTCATTCAGGTCCAACTCAAATAAAATGGACGCAGGCCCAATATCACACTCGGGCCCAATCCGTTGAAAATTTGAAAATTCAAAAAGTCTGTCGCGGAATGACCATTTTGTCGCGGAACAATGTTTCGCGACCAAATGGTGCAATTCCGCGACAAAATCTCACTCATCTCTGAACCATTGTTTGTCTTTGTCGCGGAGTGATCATTTTGTCGCGATGTTCAGCATCGCGCCCATGTGCAAACTCCGCGACAAAGTTATACTCATCCCTAAACTCTGCTTGTCCTTGTCGCGGAACATTTTGTCGCGGAGCATGACTCCGCGACAGAGTTCCTATTCCGCGACATGGACACACCACTCCATTCTTCCTCGCCATTTTGTCGCGGTACACTTTGTCGCGGTGCATGACTCCGCGACAAAGTCCCACACTCCGCGACACCTCTAATGTCGCTAAGCCTGGTCGCGTAATCCTGTTCCGCGACCATGGGCTAGGGTTCCGCGACCGGCCCATTACTATTTAAACCTCTCCGCCTCCCTCTTCTTCCCCACGCATTCGGACTTAGAAAATTTTCGAAAAGCACTCTCGCACACACGAAATTTCTCCCGAAGCACACCACTGTGTTCTTCGCACCTTTCGAACGCCAAACCCAAGGGAAACTCTGCCCAAATTTTCGCAACCCTTATGGAACCATCAGAACCCTCATCTTCGTCTTCTCCGAAGCAAACCGAGCCTTGGTAAGCATTCCCCACACTTTTCGTACGCGAACCACTGCCCTGTTTTTGTGATTTTGGGGATTCTGGCGTTGTTACTCTCGATAATGTGCTAATGGGACCCCTCTTGGTTGTTTTCACTTAGTTGATTTTCAATTTTAGTGGTTCTGTGTATTGGGCATGTATGGATTTCGATTCCCTGTTTTTATCGTTAATGGCCGAGTGTGGTGTTGGGGTTTGGTACTTTGGTTGGTTGATACAGGGGCACAGATAGAAGTGTTAGGGGTTGTAGAAATTTTGATTCCATGAAGGCTAGGGTTTGGCAGTGGTAGATTCCGCCATGGTTGTGGGTTTTGAGTTTTAAGATTCTTTTGCTTTAGTTTGTTCTAGTCCATATGCTCATGTCTTGTTTGCTTGATCTTGATTCCTCCTGGATTGTTGAAAATTCTTGAAAAAGTGAGAGTTAATGAACATAGGAATACTGCATGAGTATCAATATGCTGTTGATTTTCTTGATTATAGAGCATGAATGATCTTGTGGTTTTTGAATATGAGAGGGATGAAAATGTTTTTAATCCCATGTTTTGGCTCAAATGAAGGCATGATCCTGTGTTGGTGTTTCACTTTGCTCATGTTGCTTGCATGCCACTGTCCTCCTTGCCCCACATTAAATGCAAAGCTGTTGTGTTTGATTATTTGTATGTTGGAGGACTGAGGAATTTGGCTCTGATCTATTTTGGCAAGTATTTGAGAGTATGTGGCAGTCTGTGTAAAGTGTATGTTTGTTTGGTTTTGGGCAGTCTGCGCCACCACCAATCCCCTTTCCATCAGATTTCACTTTTTCACTAAAAGACAAAAAAAAATAGTACTAGGAATTTTGGTTGACAATGTGTTTTTGTTCCCAATGGAACTAAAAGAGTGTGAGTTAAGTAGCAGTATTTTGCCACCTCAACTGCTACCTTTTTACAAAAATCCAAAAATGGGACCACACACATCCCACTCTTCATTAAATAAAAACAAGTCAACCTTTTCAAAAATTAAAAATAGTGTTTGCATTTTCTTGAACGTTTTAACTGTCCAATGACAGTCCAAACAATCCGGAGATAGCGAATCCATCCCGCCATGCCCCCATTGCACACTCCATTTTCGAGCCATCCATTCCTCCATCATCTTCTCATTCCATTTTCAACAAGTGCCTCGAGCTTGTTTAATAAAATTGGAAAAACAACTTTTGGGCCCAATGGCCCACTAAAAAAAAAAAGGAAGGAATTTTTGGTCCAATGACCACTTCATTTTTATTTTCATTTATATTTCCCTTTTTTTTTTTTGATTGGACTCAATAATCCAATTAAGTTATCTCCTTCTAGGTCCTAAGGCTTAGTACCTTACATTTGGATCTTTTAATAAACTCAAGATTAAATCACTTAAATCACATTTCGAGCTTAGCAAAGCTCAAAATGTGAGGATGTTGGTTTTCACACCTGAGTAGTCTTTGAAAACTCATAAAAAATTTTGGATGTATCTAAGCACTTTGACCTTTTTCAGGAATGCATTGGTAGTGCACTCAGGCATCGGGTTGCCTGACTGCACATATGAGGCTGCTGGCAACCAGGCCTCAATTGACCGAACAAAGATCAAGGACGCAAGAGATGCCATCAAATCAGTTTATAAGGTGCCTCTGGACCACACTACGGACGAAAAATTGAAACTTTCTCCGGGATGGGACGTGCATATTCCTCCACAGGAAAGGTCGATAGTCGCTGCATCGATAGAAAGGGACTACTATCACTTCCTGAAGAAGTTTTGGATAAGGATGATGGGGTATGCCCCTCAAGACGAAAAGACAACTCCTGAAGTCCATCATGAGCGCATCCAATTGAGGTTCAGAGAGCACAGGGCTGTGTGGAATCGGCATGTGGAAAAGGGGACAAAAGATCCGAATATAGCTGACTTCGACATCATCATCCCTAATCAGATCGTAGATCCTCAAGTTCGGATGGCCTTCGAACACAAATACATGGATCTAAGTAGGGTTATCAACAGTGGGGCCATCATGATGTACGAAGCGTTCCCATTCAAGTGGAATCCATATCTGTTTGAAGCAAAAGGACCAGTGGAGCAGAGGTGGATTACAGATCTAGCTCGGGCCAGGCATCGAGAGCTGACCTTCAACCTGTACAAGCGCCTCAAAAATGCCGAGAAGTTTGAGCAAAGCCGCAACACCTCACTGTTGAACACAATGAGGAAGATGATCAAGGATGCACGTGAACAATGGGACGACTTGACTACTGTCTGGGGAAAAGGAAATCCAAGTATCACTGAGTCCTTTCTGGAAGAAGGAGTAGTACTACCTGCAGATGAGGTACTTGAAACCATCTTCACACACAGAAAGTATGGACGGTACGGGACGAACAAAGATGATGAATTTCCCCAGCACATAGCAGTACTAAGGGATCAGCTACAAGTGGATGTACGCAAAGGTGGCTGGAAACCCAAAAGGAAAAATGAAAGGCAATTCAATTTGCTATCAAAAGCTGAGGCTGGAGTATATCTCACGTACGATTCGGCAGAAGACATGTCCTACCTGGAAGGGATTCAAAAGGATCTGGTAGGGGGCATGATAGATCAGTACAGGGACTCCTACTGGGAATTGATCATGGAGATGGACAAGTTTGCACTGGAATACTGCAACAGTACTGCTAATGGAAAGAAGGTCTTGCACTATAACAACAATGTTCGGAGTAAGTTCTGCTCCAAGATCAAGAAGGACTGGGAGGACCAACTGAGGAGAATCTCTCAAAGGAGTTTTATCGAGGATTATTTGCAGCGCGCCGAGAAGCAACTAGGCTACGAGGGTGAACCGAACAGGGAAGAGGATCCTGACGCTGAAATTGATGCATACTTCTCCACTCCTCCTGAGGCCAACCCACAGCCTACCCAGCCAGCAATACAGGCTTCGGCATTACCACCAAGAGGACAGACCGAAGTACAAAAAGTTGCTACGTCCGAGCCACTGGTACAGCAAGAAACAGTCCAGACTCCAGTACAGCCAGCTCAAACTGAAACGACAACATCTACTGTAGCACCTGCCACCACTAAGGCACCCATACAGCCCGAGAAAACCTCCACTGCTGTTGTTACATCTGAAGGTCATCAGCCAGCACCTCAACCGGGAACGAGGAGAAGGTTGATAAAATTCGTTGATAATGATAAGCCAGCAAGGGCTCCGGAAAGGAAAGTGGAGATCAAGGAACCGGAACCAACTGTCAGGAAAGTGGTAGAGTCCACAGATCCCAAGGACAGAGGTAAAAAGCCAATGCCGCCGCCACCCCCGAAAAAGAAGCACCAGGTGATATCCGATGCTGAGCTAGCCATGAAGATGTACAATGAAGAGCTTGCATTAGCTGGGTTGCTGGATCAAGTAACAGGTGGTTCGGGAATAGAAAAATTGACTGAGGAAGAACGCCTGGAAATGGAAAAGAAAGCTGCAGAGGAAGAGCAGATCCGAAAGAATATCCAGCAGACAAAGGATGAAGAAACTGCCAGAAAGATGCAGGCTGAGCTGGAAAGCAGAAAATCTGGAGAGGTTGAGCGGGGTAATGAGGAGGACTTTGAGCTGAAGATCACTGGAGAAGTGCAGGGGCGTGGTTTGAAAATCAAAGAAGAACAACCTCCTGCATGGACTGGCCCCACTGCACATGATGCTGAGACCATCCGAGGGGATATAAGGAAAAGGCTTAACGAACAGATCGAAACAAGAATCGATGCTGGAGAAAAGCCACATCAAATCAAATATCAGACAAAAGTAGGTCAAGTGATCGATCCTCTCGTGGGCACAGCCAGAATTGAAGAATTCATCACTCAAGGAGGCCCGTCGCACCAACCTGAACAGTCAGAAGGACCACAAGACTCCATAGATCCGGCAGCACTGGCCAAAACCTTGGAAAAGCAGCCAGACGACCCTCTCATGACCTCTGCACTTAAAGAAAAGGTTCAAGGAATTCTGACTGAAGCTGCAGATGGGAATGATTCGGAAGAAGAAGCTCGGCAGGAGGAGCAAGAATTCATGAACCAAATGGCGCCTATTTTCCAACGTCCAGTTGGACGAGCTGCAAGAGTTAGGGAGGAGGAGGAGGTATCAACTGATGTTGATGACCGTAATTTTCATGTAACTACATCCTCTTTACCTGTAAATTGTGAACTCAATACGATGAAACATGTAATTAAACAGGTTGAGGAGGAAGTCGGAGATGAAACAGCTCATGGAGAGCGAGAGCCAAGTCAGAGGGGAAATGAGGCTGAACCAAGGGATGACCAGCCACAGGAGGGAGACGAGCGAACAGACTGGCACACGAGCGACGACGAGTCCGTCGGATCCATTCGACCAGTCGAATTCTGGACTGAAAACACCGTAAGGCAAAGAATGGGCGTCTCAAAGGAATATGGGAAGAAAAAGCTGAGT
The DNA here is from genome assembly GCA_030278955.1 of Hygrophila difformis. NCBI lineage: Eukaryota > Viridiplantae > Streptophyta > Magnoliopsida > Lamiales > Acanthaceae > Hygrophila > Hygrophila difformis. The sequence continues at coordinate 18,023,997 of JAOANR010000011.1, forward strand.
GAAGAGCAGGTTCAGATCAAGTTCAATGGCAGCAAAGAGAATGCAGAGAAGTATAAGAAGTTGCAGAAGATGATAGTGCCAGATAAAGGGTTCAGACCCGATGCGTTGTCACACCCCACTGTTGAGACTTTCTACAGAAATCAAGAGTGGGGTAACTTCATGCTGCATCATGACGAAGATGGCTTCGTGGAATTAACAAAGGAATTCTTCTGCAACATCGATGAAGCTGCCAGAACAACATGGATCCGGGGACAAGTGATTAACATTGCACCTGACTGGCTGAATCAGTTCTTCGGGACTCCAGAGATTCAAAGCGAATTCCCCCCTGGTGAGATCATGACGAAGAGAGCCAAAACGACTGAATATGCGAAGTATGCAACATTGGCTAACAGCATGACAAGCGTGACCGCCCCTGGACACACATTCAATGCAAAATGGCTGCGGATACAATTCATGCCAACCTATGAGTTCTACATGTCCAAGATCCGGCCCAACTCGCATCCGCACACCACATCCGGGAATGTGCTAATGGGATTTGCAAGAATGTGGAGCGGAGCAAAACTTAATGTAGGGAGGCATGTATTCGAGGTGATGATAACCCGGATAAAGGATAGACAGGTGCTGTGCTATCCGAATCTGATTAGGAGAATCTGCATAGCTCAGGGAGTTGATTTGAGCGCGTTTGAGGGCGACACAGTGGTGAAAGTGAACCCACCTATCAGTGTGCCAAGACTTCCTTTGTGTGAGAGTATCAAATATTCCCTTCCCCAACTGTCCGTCAGAGGAGATTCAGACGCTCAATCCTCTTTCATATCGGGTGAGCAGGCATCAAGGAAGCGAAAGAGGCAGCCGAAGGCAAAGAAGGGAACACAAAACATCTGTGCTGATGCAGGACCTTCGAATGTTCAAGAGGAGCCTCCCGCGAACCAAGAACGGATTGAGACTCCAATCCCACCTCCGACCCGACCTCAGCCTCAGATGCCTCCTCAAAGCCAAAACGTATCTCAGTTCCCCGCTGATTCCCAAACGATTGAGATGGTGAGCAGAATGAGTCAGTCTATGCTCGAGGGAATGAAATCCATGACTGATGTAATTTTGGCAAGCCAAGAGGGACAGCAGAAAAGGGCAGAAGAGGAGCGTGAAGAGCGAAGGAGGGAGAGAGAAGAGGAACGCGAGGAGCGTAGGAGAGAAAAGGAAGAGAAACGGAAGGAGAAGTTGGAGAAGGAAAGGAGAGACGAGGAATTCAGAATGATGATGCTGGAAAAAGAAGAGAAGAATCGAAAAATGGTGGAATCACTGATCCTTAGCCAAAATCAGCTCCTGCAAACCTTACTCAAGAAGATCCCTGATGAAGCTGGCTCCTCCAAGAAATCAGACGAGAAGAAAGATGGCGATCCCTGACTCCTTCAATTCTGAGCTTAATTGTAAATATCATATAAGAGAATTTCAATTTATCCATGCAAGATAAATTTGATTGCAAATGAAATCTCTTGTAATTGGTATAATTACTGCTTTCAGATTGGGATTTTGCAGCCCCAACAACAATCTTTGTTTTTATTTTGTTCTTTTATTTCTGAAAAGATGTCTGACAGTCCAAGATGAATAAGTGACTGTCAGACCAAAAATATGCTGTTGACATACTCAGTATGTCAGCAGTGCCTCTTTACTGCTTTCAATTAAATAACCAGCAAAAATATGCATAAACTTGCTCTAAATTCACAGGTTGAATTTAGGCTTATGATTGAATCTTCAGACTTTCAAATTGGGATAATATAATTGAAGACATGCATGAAATGAATTCCTGTGGTTTTGAGCTATAAAAATTTAATGATGCGATCAGCTTATTGGGTAATAAATCTGCATGTTAGAGATTTTGATTGAATAGATTGTTAGAATTAAGCTTCGATTAAATTTGAGAGTATTGCATGACATGAATCAACCCAACCTTGTGAGATTTGAGCCATGAGTCACTTTTACTCATTCATTTTCTTTGATGTGTGAATCATTTTGATTAAAGGAAACTAGAACTTGCAATTGGGACCGATTCAAGACCATGCCATATTCCCGAAATCGAGAATATGATCGAGGCACCTAGAAAACCCAAATTTTTGGCCTTCGTTTGAAATTCAAACCCAAAAATATTTTCCCTTTAGGATCAACCAACTTGAGCCTATAAGCCTAATTTTTCTTTGAAATCCACTATATTATTCCTAGCCTTCTAAAAAGACCAAGAAATTCAAACCCAAGTGTGCAAGGATGAATTCTATCAAAGGCATTAAATTTATGATCATCATGAAAACTATAAATCGGTATTCTATAAACCGATTCAAAAAAAAAAAAAAAAAAAAAAAAAAAAGAGAGAGAGAGAGTTGAATTCCATTCAACATCAATAAATTGCAAATGACAAAGCAAATTAGACATAGTCTAATGTCAATGCAATATGAAAAGAGAAAAGCAAAAGAAAGAAAGAAATAAATTGATGGTCATAAAATAAAAATGCCAAGTTATGATGGAATTAAATTCTTGCCACTTCTTAGCCCAGTAATTTCCCTTTCCTACCTAATGTTGCAACCGTACGCCCCGTTATAACCCTCAAATAAGACCTCGTGATCTTGATTTGAAGAAATGAGCCGGTGGCGAGTTGGTCTGATTGCAAGCTTATGGGATAATTTAATTAAAACTGATTATGAGCGTTCACTGACTGAACCCCAATTGAGAGTGAGTGATGCTTCCGATTCTCTTTTAAGTGAGGCTCTGTTTCATTAAGAATATTCATGTTATACCTTAATTCTAATTTTTAATCTTTGCATCTTTCAAACATGATGTTCATGAAGGATTGATAATAATGTTTGATTTGTAGGCCCGATATAGTGAGCAAGTATCATTTTATTAAACACTGCAATCAAGGGAATTTAACACTTGTAGTTTTTGATTGTCTTATCCCAATCTAAAAAGAATGATATTTATGAAGCCACGAAAATGAATTGAACATGTAGAGTCCGTGTTCTTACGAACATTGACTCTGACTGCTCGGGGACGATCAGTATTAAATGTGAGGATGTTGATAATGGCCAAAAATGACCATTATTTTCAATCCATTTCCGTGTCTTAAACGGGCATTTGATCGCATTCCGGTCTTACATTAAGTAAGAAAGCAGTCGAATTGGACTGATTTATGCATAATTGTAAAAATAATAAGCTGGTGTGAAAAAGACATAAATATGTAATTTTATTACATATTTATGTTAGAAAAATCCAAAAATATGAGAAAAACAAAAGGAAACAAAAAGATGGGAAAAAAATAGAAAAGCCCACAAAAAGAATATTCTCGGCCCATCTGGCCCAATCCAGCAGGCCCAGGAAGACCTTTGTCGCGGAAGCCCCTTGGCGCGATGCATGGTTCCGCGACAAAGGAACACTCCGCGACCAAGTGGCCCAGATGAAGAAGAGACCAGCCAAAGCCCCTTGGCGCGATACCCTTGTCGCGATGTGCTGTTCCGCGACAAAGGTCCATTCCGCGACCAAGATACATTTTTAGAGACACAAGACCCAGTCGAGAAGCTTTGCCACATGCAGTGTGTTCCGCGACCAAACTTGGTGCTCCGAGACAAAGCTGTGATGTGTGTGATGTCTTAAGACACAATGGGCTCAAACCAAGGCCCATGAGCTTAGGGTTTCCCCTCTATAAATATGAGGTGTTTCCTTTAAGCAAAAGGTTGGAAGAATTTTAGAAAAACTACACCTTCTTGAAGACAAGTTGGGAAGTTCAGTAGTTTAGTGTAGTTTAGGGTAGTTTAGTAGGTTTTCTTTTGTATTATTTAATTTATGCACTAGTTAGACATAGTTTACTGCACTTTGATTAGATAGCCAGTTTTATACCTTGTTTTTGTTCTAAACTTTTGTTTAAGGGTTTGTGGTACTCAAGCCATGAGTATGAACAACACCGTTTAATAAAATGGGAAAACATTCTCCATTTGTGTCCCAAAATCATGAAATGGGTCTCACACCCCATGGATCTTACTGTTTTCATCTTCCTTGGGTCATTTGACCCTTGTTTTTTTTTGCATTTTAATGTCACTGCTTGGTGACTTTTTCTTGGGATAATGTTGCATGTCTATGGATGATCAAGCTTAGATTAGGGTTTCTTAAGTTTTAAGTTTGCTTTATTTCTATTTTGTGCAAACATGTTCTAGCTAGATTCAAATTCTGTTTTGTTATTTTGAGCTTAGTTTAGCTTTTGAATCTGAAATGGGTGAGATCACACATAATGCATGCCACTGTTCCGCTTTACTTTTCTGACATGTGTCCTGGACACACCTTTGTCGCGGAATAACTCTTGTCGCGGAACCACGTTCCGCGACAGAATGGTGCTTTGGCGACAAAGGTGCCAAAGAACATTTGTTGACCATTATTTTAAAACCCTTAGTCGCAAAACACTCCTTGGCGCGGAACCACGTTCCGCGACAAAATGCTGATTAGCGACCAGGGACCCAAATACTTGTGATTTTATTCTGGAAGGGCTTTGTCGCGAAGCAACCTTGTCGCGGAACCACGTTCCGCGCCAAAACCTCTTGTTCCGCGACAGGAATTATGCCTTGTCCAATTTTCTACCTTTTTGTCGCTATGCCCTTGTCGCGGAACCACGTTCCGCGACAAAATTTTCTTTGCTTAGCGACAAAACAAACCCTAAGCTTTCAAAATCCCACTTCTCTTATTTCCCACCCTTTGTCGCGAAACCTTTGTCGCTGAGCCCCACTCCGCGACACAAACTCTATTCCGCGACAAAGTGGCACCTTTTTGCCAAATTTTTATTCTCCATCTCACTCCATTAATTAATTGAACCTTTATATCAATATTTTGAGGTTGAAATTCAATGATCTCAACCCATGATTAATTTGATATAAAGAACTTTGTTCAATTCCCCATTAAAAGATTCTTCTACAAATGATTAAACTCTAATGATCTAAGTATATAATCCGGACTGTAATTAATTAATTAATTATGGAATGAGTGATTATTTAGACATGAAGAGTAATTATGGATTTGATTCCATACTTGCATGAGAAACCAATGTCTCTCATGCAAGGTGACCCAAAAATATTTTTCTTTTATTTACTTTGTCTTTTCCGTGTTGTGTGAAACAGCTAATAAGGAATATATCAGATTACTGTTGGCGGGTATTCCCACACGGATAACTAGCTCGTGGTCTGTATATTAATTATTAGATGTTATTTTGCATGGTCTGGATAGTGGCCGGTGGAAGCCTTGGCGGTTCATCCCTCCGGGATTATAATAGTTGCTCAGCTGACTCCTATCCGGATACAGTTTTACTTTCTTTACTTTAATTTCAAACCTGAATCTGAAGCTGTAGTAATATTAGATGATATATGCCAATGTCATCTAATCATTATTGCAGTAATAGAACATGTGGGTTTTTATCCAAATTCGCAGACAATGGAATCTGAGATGACGGCGGCAACTGTCATTTGAGGCATTCCACTGTCTAAAAGTCATCCCACCTGAAATGATCAGGACCTGGATAGCAGATGTTTGCAGTCCGGATCATCCTGATCATTTTTGTCATCTTTTTGGCCAAATAAATTCTTCTCATCTCCGGCTATTTCATCTCTGTGTGTCAACTTCTGTCTAAACCCACCTTATATTTTGGGTTATTTAATCTTACACTTCTTTATAAAATTGTGCATGATATTATTATGTAGATATTGTGGTCAATATTATTTTGGGATCCTTCCATTGGACACAGGAGTCTTGATTTTAATCAGATGTCTCATAATAAATTTCCAACAAAAATTCCTTTATAAAATCCGGATCTGAGTGAGGGATAAATTCGACAGTTATGACTAATTCATATCCGACTGGGGGTTGATTTTGGGAAATTAGAAGCAGAGTCAGCGATTAGGTCTCACCTAGACTGAAAGGGTCTGTGTTATTATCGAGAGTCTAGTACCTGATAGGGAATGGTTCTCAGATTTATTATTTTCCAAAATTGCTGGTTGTTGGAAATCTTGTATTAAATATTACACTGGGTCAGATTCCACTTGGATTCCGATAAGGTGTGACACATAATACTAGAGGAACAACATTCAGGCCTTGGTTATTTTCTAAGGTAGGGTTGAGTACTCTTTCAACTGCTATCTTCTTCTGCCAAAGCCTACTTTTGAGTCCTGGGTTAGTGCATCCGGAACAACTAATTTATTAGTTCGTTTCATTAGTTTGTATCTCATAACCACCCGATGAGAAGTGAACACTGCGAACGGTTCACCGAGAATAGGGAATTCTTGATCCACATCCGGTCATTCTGACCGGGGGCTTTCTTTTACTACCAGGGTCAAACTTTCAGAAACCTCCGAGTGATAGGAATTTAAATGCTTTCTTTACTGCTTTCTTTTAACTGCTTTCTTTAGAGGTCACTCGGTTGTATTGAGAGTTGTGTAACTGCTACTAGGACTGAGAGTTAAGGGATAGTTCAGGGCTTAATTAGAATCTTTGGGTGTGACATGGGGGAATGATAACGGTACTTGACACCTCAATAAATGATTTGTCAGGTGTTGCTTGTCCACCACAGATAATTAACATACCTCAGCAATGCATTGCAAGGGTGGTTATGCGTCTGTGGCATCTTAGAATTTATTTTCTTAAGAGCATGTAAACTCTTGCTGTAAGTACCTGTCTGTTAAAGGGAACATGGTACAGAGAGCATGAGAATTAGCTAACTGAACGGATTATCCCAAGCTAAGATCTGTGTAACAAAATGGAAGTTTAACTATGTTTCATCTGAATCTTGTCCAATCTTCATTATTTTCTTCCTGTCCCTTCTGTCTCATTTTAAATCTGCTTTCTTAGCATAATCTCAATCGCCTTCTTAGAACAACTTTACTGCTTTCTTAGATTAAATTTAATTCGCTTTCTAGAATACTTTTATCTGCTTTATTTTTAATTGCTTTCTTAATCTGATTTAAATTCTGTCAAGTAGTTGTTAGTCATATCCCAAACCTGATTCGAGTAACCGAGTGGAAAATCTTAGTAAATGACGTGGGACCTGCTTCTATCGCACATCCTCCAGTGAACGATCCGGTCTTACTATAAATTACTGCAATTTTTGACACCGTGCGCTTTCGGGAGCACAGTTTCTTAACTACGAGCAATAAAAACATGACTACATATAAATATATCCTTAATCACAACACCGCCATCATAAATTGGTTTCATTAAACAAAACCTAAACCAGGATCACGAATTTTCAGAAAATGCTCATGTAGTGGGAATTAGTCAAAAGTTTCATGGCAGGAAATCTTATGGCAAGAATTGATGAGAAGTATCATGGCATATTTGCCGGGGATCCTCAGTGTGACAGGCTGAAAATCAACCTATCCCGGCTATGCCATGAGATTTGTCAGCATTTCATGACAGAGAGGACCACAGCGTCATTTGAAACCAAAGCACCATACTTGAGTAATAAAAAGAATAATAATCTTGATATATCCCTAAACCCTTTCCCGTGAATCATAACTCTTCTCATTTAATAAATCTAACCTGGTATAATTTTAGAAAAAGCTCGGGTTAACGAAACTTGTCAAAAGTTTCATGGGCTATCTTGAATGATTTAAATACTTTTAAATACTGCAATACCTAGCCTTGCATCTCTTTAGTAAGCTCGGAGAAACCGTGTCTTACTAGGGGGATGTGGCGGTGACATCCCGACCTGGGTAACCAAAAACCGGGGTGTTACAATTTGTGCCCCAACACTCAAGAAATTAGGGCTTATCCCATTTTTTAGAGCAAAGGTGGAGAAAAATGGTCTTGTGAAGTGATTTGGGTGTCTTCTTGCTAAAATCTGTTGGGGAAATCCATTCTACTACCTTGGGTAAGTGTTTTTTCCATCATTGTTGCTTGTTTTCCTTGAATTTGGAGTAGATGTTTGGGTTGTTTTAAAGAATGATGAAATGGGTGTTTTGGGTTGGAAGTTTTGTAGTGTGGTTTGTTGGTGGCTTTAATATTCACTCTTGGAGCTTGGGGACACCTTGAGGAAGTTGAGGTAAGAGTTTGGTGCTGTTTTGCTTGAGCTTTGTTGAGAAATTCTAGCTTAACCTCTTGCATATTTGAAGAACCCTTGTTCTTGGATAGATTTTGATGTTTTGGTTTCAATCTTGCAATGTAGCTTGGTATTGGAGTTTGGAGGAGCTTGGGAGCTAAAGTTGAAGTGTTTAGACATCAAAAATCCAAGGCAGAGTAGGACATAGCTTAATATGGGGGAAAAATAGGAGAAAGATGGAAGAGAACGCAGAACAATGTTTGTTATTCTGTTGTGTTCAGTTTAGGCGCCGCACAGCCTTGGCAGAGCCCAAAAATGGTCCGGAGCACCAATGCGGCGCCCTAGACCTCCAGGGTTCCAGTTCAGGTGCCACAATGCATGTGTGGCGCCTGAAACCCCCTTTGAGCGCCAGTGTGGCGCCTCCTGTGCCACCTACGCGCCCGAATTGCTTTCTTCTTCCATTTTTCGTCCTCTTTCGTATTTTATCGTTTCTTACTCGTTTCTAGACCTCGAGGAATGTTTAAAAATGGTCTAAGCCTTGTTGATGTTAGTTTATGACGATTGATATTGGATTTGAGAATCTACCATGCCTTAGAAATTAGTGAGATGTGATTGAGCCTGAACTTAACTCTTGTAATCGAGTTGCGAGCCGATACGTGGGGTTTGGCTAACCCGGAGCTAAATCTTAGTCGTTGGACTTGGGAATTATGTGATTTATGCTTCCGAGCCGTGAGATTGGGCATGTGTTTAACATTATTGTGATTTTTGACTTTATGCTTTCGAGGATATAAATCTCATGTTTATGCTTTCGAGTTGTTAAAATGGGCATACTTGATTATTTGATTATCTTGGGCATATATATATATATATTGTGATGATTACGTGTTTATGCTTTCAAGAACTTAGTTCTGGGCATGTAAGCTTTCGAGAGCGAGATGCTCTGGGCTCTACCCGTTGTCTGTGGTTCGATCCTTGGGGATGCTACTCCGTAAGTCCACTTACCCCTTTATGCATGTAGTGTCCGTGGCGGGGGCACTGTAGGCATCTCTTTCGACCATTAAGGAGAGGTGGATCCTTAATGGGAAAGAATGCCGGCCATGGTATTAGGATGCGCACTAGACATCTTCTGTGCTGCATTTAGGATAGATATGCACTTAGGTCATTGCATTTCATTCATTATTCATCTCATCATCTGTTGTGCAGTGTATGACGTAGTTGAAAAACCGGTATGGGATGGTGTGATGTTTCTATTAAATTATGCAATTATATAAATTGTTAATTAATATGCTAAAATCTTGTTCCCTGTTGCCCAGCTAGTTCTACTCTTGCTCAGTACTTATGTACTGACACCTTGCGTTTTGTCTTTCTTATAGATACTCCCGAGGAGGACGTAGAGCATGATTATGGTGATGGGTTTGGGGCTGAGTGATCTAGTAGGATTGCATTATTATGTCTTGACTGAGATACTGTATTGGGAATTTGTTGCTTTTATCGTGACTGTTGTATTTCCTGATTATCTTGATTGTTGGTTTAGGTCTGAGAACTGTTAGTTTGTCACTCCTCCTATGTACATGTATTTTAGACAGGTTGATGTGAGTACCGAGGTGAGGTACTGTATGAGGCTTATAGCCGGGATGTTATGATTATACTATGGACTTGTCTTTGCTGCATACTCTGATATAATGATGTGGTTGGATTTTCTAATTACCAGGCTTCGTGTTATTACGCTTAAATTGATTGGCCAGCAGTTTAAGTGGGATAACACGGCAGTGACGTCACGAAAAATTGTTTAAAACTTTCAGGGCGTTACAATATATCCTCTGCTTGAGATTGGCGGTGAAAACGTGGTGGGGCAGAATGACGATTTCTTCGTGTTCCCTACAGATGGACGGGTGTAGCCTGGCCGGAGAAAGAAACGACGCATACCATCTCGGGCGGAAACAAAGAAGACTAAATGTGGTTTGTGCAGCAAACGTGGTCACAGGCTCACTTGTACAGAGGCATAATGGTATGCCTTATGAGTGAAATGTGTCATTCATGGAGAAGGCGAACGGTGTTGGTGGTGGCGCGCTTTAGTGTTTTTGCAGCCAGAACACTTTTGTCTCAAACTTTTGTTTTTTCGGTGATAAACTTTGAGCATATTGGTTTGAATGCATCACTGTATCTTTTTGGCATGGTTTCATCTTGTGAAACTATTCTTTATCGGACAGTTTCAGTGTATGATACCATATGAATATGAAACATTGGGATATTTTGGCTATGCCTTATGGAATTCGAACCACAATTGTTTAAAATCTTCTTATTTACACTCAAAAATTTCTACATACCCTCTACATAGCATTTCGGTTTAGAGGCACATATCATTTTTGTTGAAATGTTCTGGTACTGGTAGCTATTTTGTGGGATATGTTCTTTGAAAGACTATATCACTACCCTGTATGAGCCATACCCATGACAGTGTAATACCATACGCATACCGTTATCCCTCAACCACAGTATTCTTCGGGTGTCTAAGCACCCTATTTGTTTAATATTATTAGTTTCTGATTCCTCTATGGATGCCCAAACATAGTTGTATGAACAACTTGGTGAAATACAATGCCCCGGCATTAAATACCTCATTCAAACCATATTTCAATGTCAATTGTCTAAAATCTTCTTATCAACCACAATAGTTCAATAGACACTTCATGGGATATCCCATTATTAGTAATAATAAAACTGCACTACAAAAGTCCACTTGACATTAAAACCTACTTAAATGTAAATAGAATTGAACCAGGATTATTCATATCCTCCATTTCATTCACATCATTTATCTTTTGCTTGATCTCGTTGAATTATCACATAATTCATGGGTTGGTACGAGTATCTGACAAGTGCAATGCAATGGGAGGTGTGAAAGTGACAAATTTTAATGTATCTTGATTGTGGATCTCATAATTACGTCAATTCACTCTATATTTGTTGAAATGTTTTCATCCTCGTTGCTATTTTGTGGATAAGTATCACATCCCTTTAGGAGACATACCGTTGTACGTGTTGTAGTAATACCACATATCGCTCATTTAGTACCGTTATACTTACTTGTAAATAATTTTCTGCACAACCATATGCTTCGGGTGTTTAAGCACCCTATTTGTTGCAAATAACTGATTTCTGATTCCTTTATGGATGCCCAAACATAATGGTATGAACACCTCAGTGAATTGTAGTTCCCATTGAATTATAGTTCAACACTGTATAGTGTATTCCATTTCTTGCAATCAAACCACATTCAACACACACTATTCGCATTAAATTATTTTTCAAGATAATTGACATCACTTATGTCTGACGTAACCGCATTACGATTAATACCATACATGACAAAATTAAGAACCAATCACAACCAGTAACCACAAAACAGAAAACATATATTAACAACCAACCATAAAACACATACTAACAACCAACCATGAACAGTATGGTTCAACAGCAAAATACCATTCATCATTTCTCTAACTCGGAAAACACTGTTCCACAGCAAAATACCATTCATCCAAAACGCACATACTAACCACCAACCATAACCAGTATTATTGTCCAACCGCATCCAGTGACCATAAAACAATACCTTTCTCTAGAGCCAATATACGCGTCTGTTTAATGTAGGTTTTTTCGTTAGTACGCGATATAAATGTGAAGGTTCATAAGCATAGAGTAATAAAAACTGATCATCGTATACGGACTAATGCACCCCACTCTCGTGGTTATATCATTAACATTGCGAAACCGTTAGCTGCATATCAGAGAAATGTAACTGCCAATGAGGTCATTGCAAACTGCCTCATTAAAAAGCAGCAGAATACTCGAAGGTTCCTAGTAAGTGAAGGAAAAAAAAAATACCATTTCAAAGCATTACAAATACCAATACCAAGCTAACAAGAATACTAGAAAACAAAAAGTAAAATACCTCCCTTTTGGGGCGTCGATAAACCGCTCCAGAATCCATTTCTCTTCTGCCGATAGACTGTCAGCGCTGGCATACCCCCTCCTGCCCGAATACCGATAATAGGTCTCCTCCTCAAAGTCCATACGGGCAACACATTTTTTTTCGGGAGAAGGGCCGGTGGCGTGGAAGCCGGAACGATTGCTACAGTAACTCCATTTCCGAAGGACCTTGTTCGAGAAAGCAGACAAAGAAGTTCACCACCCGTATTGCTGAATTTTCGAAGGATAATTTTGACAAGGAGCTGTCCGAAATATCCACTATCCGATCCGAAGCAACTTTGCTCTTGCAGCTCGAGTAAGCAGATGTCCGGGATCCGTTCCCGTAAACTCGGAAGAGAGATCGGAGAAGAATATCATTTTTGCTATCATTTTGTAATAGTACAGTATTAGCATGCCTTAATTTGTCTAAGGCATGAAAACAGACATTAGATCATATCTTGTAAAGGAATCTATCCGAGCCATGCATGCACGTCCGAGCCATGCATGCACGTCAAGAGACCCATTTTGGATGAAGCCCGCGTCGCAAGACTCATGGCCTGTCACTAGCCAAAGTCCCCATCGCGAGCCACTTGGTCCACGTCGCAAGGCTTGCAGCCACGTCGCAAGCCTCGGCCGCCGTCGATAGACACCACGTCGCCAGCCGGAGCTCCCGTCGCCAGCCTAGTGACGGGTCCGTCGCAAACCACCCTCTCTCGACGGGCACCATCACCACGTCGCCAACCTACCGCCGTCACAACCGTCGCAAGACCCCATTGCAACCGTCGCAAGACCACCTCTCTCGACGGGCACCCTCACGTCGCTAGCCTCCGGAGCCGTCGACAACCACCCCTCACGACGGCACTCATGTTGCAAGACCACTCTTGCGACGTGCTCTCTAGCGATGGCTAGTCCATATTTTTGGTTCTTGTCTTCATTTTTCCATTGTAATGTTACGTAGGGGCATTGGCACTATAAATATGCATCCCACTTCATTTGTAAAAGCATATTTTGTTTGAATGAGTAAGACTTAGCATTTTGCAAGCACTTCCAAAAGATTAACAACCCTAAATGAACACTTCATTTTAGGGTATTTCAAACACAGAGAGTGAAGGACTCTATGTTGTCTACAAATCAACAATTGTGATCATTGAAAATGGAGGGTTTGGCATATGAGCATGCTTGCCATTAAAGTGATAACTTGAGTTGGTTCTTCATTCCTTGGACTTAAAGCTTACCAAGAGGATTATCATCAATACTTTGAATCTAATGGGAAATTGAGAACAAGACATAGGAGCTTGTTTGCTTTTCTTTGTTAAGTTGAAGGGTTGAAAGCTTCCCGTTCATTCTCCTCTTCACCTCCCTGTTTCTTCTTTGTTTTCTCTTTTCAAGAATGTATCATATGATCCTTGGCATTAGAATTTGGTATCAGAGCCAAAGATAATATTTCTTGACTTAAAACTTGAAATTCCATAAAAACTTTAAAATTGGAAAACCCTAAATATTGGACAGAATCTGTTCTGGACTTTTTCGGACATAATAATTTTGAATCTTGAAAATCTGGGCACATATTTGGATTCCTCATGTTGAGTTGATGAATTTGCATATGTGGATCATCCAAATCGAAGTTCATTTGACTAAGTTATGATCAATTGAAGTTTTGGTGTTGTTCTTGATTCGAACTCTGAAATTTCACCAACATTGGGTTTTGATCCTGAATTTTTCATGTTAAAGGACTCTTATATGTGTTAATGGTGTAAGTTGATCATGTGTTTAAGTTATTAATTGATAAATTACACCAAGAATTCTAAATCAAAATTTTGAGTGTTCATCTTCTTCAATCCACCCCCTTGCTTGTTCATCCATCTTCATATTGTTCATCACCCATATTCAAAGTGTTCTTGATCAAAGATTCTTTATCCAAAAAGTGAATATTTGTGAAGTGTTTGGAGGGGATAATCGGTTGCATGGAAAAGAGATAGCCGCCCAAACTCATTAAATTGTGTGATCACTTGATTACTTGTGAGACATAGTGACATCATTCAAACATCATCCAAGTCTTGCAAGTCAAAAAGGGTAGGCTTGTCCACAAACCCCTCTTCACATCCATAACACCCCCACTCCGTCGCAATACTACCCCCGTCCATAAGCCTCACGTCGCCAAACCCTCACCCATCCATAAACACCCTTTCTCGATGTGAACCTTTTCCGTCCCTAAACCATTGTCACGTCGCCAACCTTTGCCCGTCCATAAGCATCCCTAGCGACGAGGCAAGAGTCTCACGACGGGAACACTCCTCTTGCGACGACTTCCTCTCCATTGATCAATATCTTTCAAAATTTTTCCTAAGTCGGATATACACAGTTGGCACTTGGTTCCTCTGATTTATTTTAAATCACGAACACAGATTTGAAGTTTTAATCAGGTAATGATCTACTCTTAAAATTCCTCTCGTAACAAGTGAAACCTAGCTGTTGAAATTCCTCCGGAAGAATTTTATCTTAGAATATTGGAGAGTACAGTTAAAATTTTTTGTTGAAGTACTGATATATTGGGAAATCTAGTGTGATCATTCGGGAGTCGAGTGTAGTGAGATCTCTTTTCATAATTTTAAGCTCCACCCGAAATTTTTCAATCCTTGTGAGGATTTTGGAATTTGACGTGTAAATTGCAATTAATCGCGGAAACACAAAATCCTTACATTGTGATCACATATATTCAGTACATTAATATATGTTATTATTTTGTTTTATTTCATTTTTATTTCTGTCAAGCCTAGTAGTGTGTGTCCGACAGTCTTGTTTTCAGCCTCAATCTCAAGTGTGGTTGAAATCTTCACGGAAGCAACGAGCGACGTGAGAAAATTTCGAGAGTGCTTCCCGGGTGATAATTCTATTGTTGTACAAGTGCTACTAACCTTCTTATACATGTAGTTTGATCTGTTTTGTGTAGATTAGACTATAAAATAGCAGGAGCATCTGGAACATCCAACTCTGCTGACATCATCAATTCCTTCAATCATTGTACCAGAAAATGGAAAGAATTTATAAAAAGATTGAAGACATCAATAGCAGAGTGGACAGTCAAATTGAAGGCCTGCAGAAGGATCTCGAAGATAGACTGAAGATCCAGGGAGATGTTGTGGAGCAACATATACATCGAATGGCACAAAGACATTTTATCGGGGATATTGGACTGCCAAATCTGAATGCTTCACACAACACCCCAGACACGGAACAAAGCGAAATTAATCCTAATAATGATATGGCCGAAGCTGAGCAAGTACTTCAGGAACAGTACAATGTGCACAGGGGACCAGAGGAAATGCCGGAAACAATGCTCATCCACCCCCACCTGCAGCAGCTCCTCAAGGACCCCGGGCACCAAGAGGCCGAAGGTTTCAGAACAATCAGGATAATGAGGAGCTGGAAATCAAAGAAATAAAACTTGATCTTCCAGTGTTCAATGGAACACCTGATCCATCAGAGTTTATTGATTGGAAGGATTCCATTGAATTGATTTTTGACTACTACAATTATTCAGAGTGCAAGAAGGTACAGATTGTAGTTTCACAGTTTAAAGATTATGCCTTAGCTTGGTGGCAGAAGACCGCAAAGAAAGTCAGGGAACGCGGATTCAGACCTACCGAGACTTGGGAAGATCTTGTCAGATTGATGCAGCAGAGATTTGTACCATCTTACTACAGGAGAAGCTTGTATCACAAGATGACTACTCTGAACCAGGGAAACGAAACTGTCAACGAGTACTATCAAGAGATGGAAAAGTTGATGACTCATTGTGGAGTTCAGGAAGATGAAGACATCACCATGCCAGGTTTATGGAAGGGCTGAGGAAAGACATCAGAGATGAAGTTGACTTGAGAGGCTACAATCATACTGAAGATTTGGTACACCTTGCAGCCAAGATTGAGTTACAGCATAAGAGTCGGGCACCACGGATTACATTTGGGAGCAGTACATCCGGACCGAGTAAACCTTGGACTGGAAAGAATTGGACAGGAAAGGAGTGGCCCAGAATTGAGGATAAACCCAAGACATCACAACCGAAAGGATTCGAACTGGCTAAAGAGTTCAAAGTCTACAAGCCACCTGTACAGAATACTCCGCAAGCATGACCTAAGAGAATCAAGGATGTCATCTGCTTCAAATGTCAGAGGAAAGGACACTATGCAAATGAGTGTCCCTTTACCAAACGAGTCGCTATGTTGGAAAGCGGTCATCTGAAAATCATTGAATCAGATGAGGAAGAAGGATCAGTCGAAGAAGAAGAAATTGCTCCATTTCGAATAGAAGAAGTCAGTGGTGAACACGAGGTAGTCAAAGAGACAGAAGGACGAGTTTTAACTACTTTCGTGGCAATGCGAGCATTGAACGCTGAGAAAGTTGAACAACACCACCTGACGAGCAGCGAGAAAATTTATTTCATTGTCATTGTGATTTGAATGGCAACTTGGCTTCAGTAATTGTAGATAACGGTAGTTGCACTAACGTTGTTAGTACATATGCTATTCGCAAGTTAGAGCTGCCTACCGAAGATCACCCGAAGCCGTATCAATTGCACTGGATGAATGACAATGGAATTCTGAAAGTAATCCAACGAGCCAAGGTCCCAATCAAAATCGGTTCATATGCAGAAAAGGTATGGTGTGATGTCGTACCAATGACGACCTGTCACATTCTGCTGGGAAGGCCATGGTTGTATGATAACGACGTCACATACTGATGAAGAGACAATTCTTTATCTTTCAAATTTTATAATAAATTGTATACTATAAAGCCTCTCCCGATCAAAACTATAAAAATTGATCAAGAAAGATTGCGGGAGAACATGCGCAAAGCAGAGGAAGAACACAAGGCGAAGCAAAAGGAAAAAGCCAAAATTTCCAGATTGGAAATTCATGATAAAGATTCAGAACCATGCCCTTTGCTGACAAAGACTGTATTTGATCAAGCAGTGCAGCATGACAACCCAACAGGTCACTGTTTCTTAGCATATTATAAGCCTGTTGAATTTATTCATAGAACTTGCAATGCTGCACCCGAATTTCCTCATGATTTTGCCAAGATGCTGGAAAGAAATAAAGATGTATTTCCAGAAGAAGTACCGGCAGGATTACCACCTCTTCGTGGTATCGAACATCAGATTGGTTTCGAATCGGCCAGCATATAGGATGTCTCCTGAAGAGACAAAAGAAATTCAGTCACAAGTACAAAAGTTGCTTGGTAAAGGATGGGTGTGCGAAAGTTTATCTCCATGCGCGGTACCAGTGCTACTTGTACCAAAGAAGGATGGCTCATGGCGAATGTGCGTTGATTGCCGAGCAGTTAATGCCA
This sequence comes from Hygrophila difformis, assembly GCA_030278955.1. NCBI lineage: Eukaryota > Viridiplantae > Streptophyta > Magnoliopsida > Lamiales > Acanthaceae > Hygrophila > Hygrophila difformis. The sequence continues at coordinate 18,041,374 of JAOANR010000011.1, forward strand.
TCACTGTCAAGTACCGACACCCCATCCCACGCCTTGATGATATGCTTGACGAGCTTCGTCACGCGAACATCTTTTCTAAGATTGATCTTAGAAGCGGTTACCATCAAATCCGAATGAAACCCGGAGATGAATGGAAGACAACCTTTAAGACCAAATTCGGACTGTACGAATGGCTGGTTATGCCATTTGGTCTTACCAACGCGCCGTCAACATTTATGCGTCTCGTGAATGAGACTTTGTGCCCATTTATAAATAAATTTGTTATAGTATATTTTGACGATATTTTAATTTACAGTCATGACAAACCTGATCACGTCTCTCATGTCCAACAGGTGATCAACAGGTTGCGGGAAGTGAAGCTATATGCTAACATGGAAAAGTGTACATTTCACGCAACAGAGCTGAATTTTCTGGGGTTTATAGTTGGACGCGGAGGATTAAAGGTCAACGAACAAAAAGTCAAGGCCATTGCTGATTGGCCGCCTTTGAAAAGTGTTCACGAGGTTCGACAGTTCTTAGGACTCTGCGGATTTTTCCGGTGTTTTGTTCCGCAGTTCAGTGTGATTGCCGCGCCCCTTACAATGCTACTTAAAAAGGATCTGCCTTTTAAGTGGGGGCCAACAGAAGAGAAAGTGTTTTCTGATCTGAATGAGAAATTGACAAATGCTCTGGTGTTAGCATTGCTAAATTTCGACCTCCCGTTTGAAATTGAATGTGATGCATCTGGAATGGGAATGGGAGCAGTGTTGATAAAGAAGGTCGTCCGATCGCATACCACAGTGAAAAATTTTCTGGAGCCTCACTGAATTATTCTACATATGATAAAGAATTATTTGTTGTGGTGAGAGCACTTAGAGTATGGCAGCATTATCTTCGGGGTCGAGAGTTCGTCATTAACACGGACCATGAAACCTTGAAACACATCCGAGGACAAGGTGAGTTGAGTAAGCGACATGCACGATGGAGCCAGTTCATTGAAGGCTTTCCCTATGTCATCAGATATAAAAAGGGAAAGGACAATGTAGTTGCGGATGCCTTGTCCCGCAGAGCAACACTTGCTGCTATGACGATGACTCATTTGTTAGGATTCGAGCATATCAAGACCTTGTATGCTACAGATCCAGATTTTGAGGAAGTGTACCGTCAGACTGAGGTACACGCGTTCAAAGAATTCTCCAGACTTGATGGTTTTCTCTACCGGGAAAATCAGCTGTGTATTCCACGCGGTTCTATCAGGGAATTAGTAATTCATAAAGCTCACAATGGTCAAACGATGGGACATTTCGGAAAGAATGCCACAGCTGAGATCTTAGCAGAAAAATTCTACTGGCCGGGATTGAGAAAACAAGTGGAAGAATTTATTGCTGAGTGCATCGTTTGCTTGAAGGCAAAATCCACGGTTAAGCCGCATGGTCTTTACCAAGCGTTACCAGTTCCAGCAGGACCGTGGTTAGATATCTCAATGGATTTCGTGCTAGGCCTACCCCGAACTGCACGTGGAAAGGACTTAATCTTTGTCGTGGTAGATAGGTTCTCAAAAATGGCACATTTCTTGCCCTGCACGAAAACCAGAAATGCACTTCATATTGCAAAGCTATTTTTCAAAGAGATAGTGAAACTGCACGGGATTCCGAAGTCGATTGTTTCGGACAGAGATGTCAAATTTATCAGCTACTTCTGGAAATCCCTCTGGAGAAAAATTGGAAGCTATTGTTTTCAACCGCATTCCACCCGCAGACAAATGGACAAACTGAAGTTGTCAACAGGGTGCTAGGTAATCTTCTTCGTATTATTACCTTTTCAAACTCGAAGAGTTGGGATGAATGTTTGCCGTATATTGAATTCGCATATAACCGGCACATTCATAGTGCAACTCATATCTCTCCGTTCGAATGTGTTTATGGCTTTAACCCCCTATCCCCGATTGTCCTTCTGCCATTGCCTAGCAAAGAGCACTTAAATATAAATGGCAGAAACAGGGCACAAGCAATCCAAGAAATGCACAAAAGCGTCAAAGAGAGCCTACAGTAATCGGCGGAAACATATGCCCGATACCATGATAGGGGAAGAAAAAGACTGTTGCTGAAACCAGGAGACTGGTTATGGCTTCATCTGCGGAAAAAAAGATTCCCAGCGAAGAGACGCAGCAAACTATCTCCACGAGGAAATGGACCTTTTAAAATTCTCGAAAGGATTAATGATAATGCGTATAAACTGGAATTACCGGAAGAATATGGAAACATTAATCCGTCTTTTAATGTTGCAGATCTTGTGCTGTATGAAAGAGACGAATATGATGAGTACGATGCTTGTCGGTTGATCGCTCAACCTCCTCAAGGGGGAGGGAATGGCGTGGAAGCCGTAACGATCGCTACAGTAATTCTATTTCCGGAAGGACCCTGTTCGAGAAAGCAGACAAAGAAGTTCACCACCCGCATTGCTGAAATTTTGAAGGATAATTTTGACAAGGAGCTGTCCAAAATATCCACTATCCAATCCGAAGCAACTTTGCTCTTGCAGCTCGAGCAAGCTGATGTCCGGGATCCGTTCCCGTAAACCCGGAAGAGAGATCGGAGAAGAATATCATTTTTGCTATCATTTTGTAATAGTACAGTATTAGCATGTCTTAATTTGTCTAAGGCATGAAAACAGATGTTAGATTGTATTTTGTAAAAGAATCCATCCGAGCCATGCATGCACGTCTGAGCCATGCATGCACGTCAAGAGACCAATTTTGAATGAAGCCCCCGTCGCAAGACTCATGGCCCGTCACTAGCCAAAGTCCCCGTCGCGAGCCACTTGGTCCACGTCGCCAGCCTAGCAACGGCCGCCGCCAACCTCTAGCGACGGGTCCGTGCAAACCACCCTCTCTCGACGGGCACCATCACCACGTCGCCAACCTACCGCCGTCACAACCGTCGCAAGACCCCGTCGCAACCGTCGCAAGACCACCTCTCTCGACAGGCACCCTCACATCGCCAGCCTCCGGAGCCGTCGACAACCACCCCTCACGACGGCACTCACATTGCAAGACCACTCTTGCGACGTGCCCTCTAGCTACGACCAGTCCATAGTTTTGGTTCCTGTCTTCATTTTTCCATTGTAATGTTACGTAGGGGCATTGGCACTATAAATATGCCTCCCCCTTCATTTGTAAAAGCATCTTTTGTTTGAATGAGTAAGACTTAGCATTTTGCAAGCACTTCCAAAAGATCAACAACCCTAAATGAACACTTCATTTTAGGGTAGTTTCAAACACATAGAGAGTGAAGGACTCTATGCTGTCTACAAATTAACAATTGTGATCATTGAAAATGGAGGGTTTGACATATGAGCATGCTTGCCATTAAAGTGATAACTTGAGTTGGTTCTTCATTCCTTGGACTTGAAACTTACCAAGAGGATTATCATCAACACTTTGAATCTAATGGGGAATTGAGGACAAGACATAGGAGCTTGTTTGCTTTTCTTTATTAAGTTGAAGGGTTGAAAGCTTCCCTATCATTCTCCTCTTCACCTCTTTGTTTCTTCTTTGTTTTCTCTTTTCAAGAATGTATCCTATGATCCTTGGCAGCCGGTGAGGTCCAGTATTCGGTTGGCACGCTGCTTTTTGTTGCGTGTCTCCGGTGTGTACAGTGGGGATCCGGCTTACGCTTCCCCCGTTGTTTAGCTGTAGGCATTGGATTAAGTGTAAGCGGATCAAGTGGTGATGGTATAGAATGGGAGAGAATTAACATTCCCTCAACTACCGTTGCCACCTCATCATGAGATGTCCCAAAAATTTTCATCGCTATTCCAATATTTCTCTCAACCATACCTGTTGTATTTTTTGCCTTCCCTGTAGATTCCTACCAGCCATATGCCACTGCCCGCGCAACCTTCTCACTAACATAATCCTCATCACTGTCGCTGCCTTCCGAAGACTCTCCCTCGTACTCAGATCTGTCACTGCTTGCTGCCTTATCCTTGGCCTTCTTTTTTGCATCCTCATCAATGTCATCCTCTGACACATATTCTTCATCCTCGCTGCTCTCTGCTTCGTCGCTTGGTAATTCTTCCTTAATTTGTCCATGAAACAAACAATACAACTATTATGAAAAAATCATACCCATGTAACAGGAAAATAAGCACCCCTCATATGCACTCGGTGCAACAGACCAAAAAGATAAAAACAATTTATTTACCTTTCCCTTTCTCTCAACCAGCTCCTGATCGGTTTCCACATTCTCCTTCAACTTGTTCTCCTCCTCCTCCTCTTCCTCTATCTCCTCTTTCTTCTCATCCTCTTTCTTCTCCTCCCTCTTCGGCTTCCTCTTCCTCTTGGTCTTCACCCTTATGGGGATCTTATCCCCTATGGTCTTGTCCTTGAGAATTTTTGCCCTACTGGGGATGGGAACCGGCACCACGGGTTCCACAAATCTTTGCTCCCTCTTGCTCATACATAAGGCCGACAGGTCCTGTTCCCCCAGCTGTCCGAAATCCTCATGACATTCAACAAGGTCTCGGTGAATTTCTTTCCATCTGACGAACCGGGGATAATCGGTTCGACCAGTGGATCAGCCATGTGCGGGAATTGTTCATTAAACCATCCCGGCAAAAAAGTACAGTGATTGAGACATGTTACTGGGTATACGAACAACGGTATAACAACAGTGCGAAATGGGTGTTCTGGCTCTATAAGAATGTTTTTGTATAGGTAATAGCATTATTATTAAAAACTCACCACCACCCCAAAGGTGCAGCCGTCTATATATACCTTCCCTTTCTCGTTATGGTGCCGCATCAAAGCAACCAAAAATTCGTATGCGGCCGCGCCCCAACCATATTCCTCGAGGTTTTTCAACTTGTCCACATGGTGAACAAGACATTTGGGGAGGGTCAGGGACGAGGTCGGGAAGAGAATGCAGGCAAAGACCACAAGACCGTATGCCCTTGCAAAATCCACGATGTTATCCGTGCCAGTCAAGCTTACCATTAGCTCCACTAAATTCGGCCTTCTCAGAGCTCCGCCCTTTGGAAAATACTTTTGCTTGTACTCAGACTTCAGCACGCACCTCGGGTCAATGTACATCCCTTCGTATTGAAGCCCCAACATAACCGAGTATTCCCATGCCTCGAAGGGCACAGTAAATCCCTATCCAAAAACAAATGCACCCAGATTGTCATTGAAGCGCTCCACCAATGCATGCAGCATCGTCTTGCTGCTGTATACACCCTGCAGCTTGGCGAAATAGTGGAATGGAGGATCTTATTGCTTCCCACTGTGCTTCCGTGACCGTCCCCTCAATTGAATTCATTGTGTCTTGAAGGACTATGATTGTACACCGGGCTACTATTGAAGCCTTCCCGGCTTCCTCTTGCTTTGACTTCTTCTTCGTGCCTTTCCTGCTACCTTTCAGTGGCATCTCTTATAGTTCTGTCAACAAAATATCATAAAGGGGTCATGCACAAATCCTACCGGTGTTCAAATCGTAATATACTGCTATCCAGTTTGGCAAATCCAGAGTATACTGCAGGCCGAACAACAGTGCATCTTTACTTCAACAACATTCCCTAAACTATACAAGAACTCCCTACTTTTTCAAGCTACATTAAACCGGAATTAAATAGAATAATTTGCAGAACACAATATCGATTGCAGCAAAGGAAAAACCATATCAACAAAGCATTACATATTCACTAGTGTTTATGCACAGCACAAATCATACCCGTTTTATGCACAAATCATACCGGTTGTAACAATTTCACAAATACAGAAATCCCTAAAGTTGATATAACAACATTCCCACAAATGAAGTAAGGAAGCAAAGGCAGGAAAGAAAACACCACGGTTCCACAACAGCAAATGGGTAAGCCAACACCCGGTTTATGCACAACCCTAAATCGATCCAAAATTATCTCTACTTTTCGACCTACACAAAACGGGTATCAAAATCAAAAATGAATTGCAAACCTCTAAATGAACCCTAAACCGACCATTCACAACCCTAAAAAATTCAAAATTTCATCTATCAACCGAAGCAACCAAATGGGGAAGCACATACTTGTAAACCCTAATTTCACAAAACCCGTTGCACTACATACATTAATTTGTGAACAAAACAAAACCGAGCTTCCTCTTCGATTGGGTATGTTGGAACCGCAAAAAACCGAGCCTTTTTGCAGCCTCTTCAAACCTAGACCAACGCCCGAAAGTTTTTTTTCGAAAATGGAGGTTGGACCGTCGCTTCTTTCACTGCCTTCGTTCGTTCTCCAAGCTCGTGTGGGTGTTGGCTTCGTCGGTTACGCATTCACAATGGAGAAGGCCGGTTACAATTTTGAACGGAGAAGTGAGGGAGACGGTGGGAGACGTGTGCCATCAATGGGCTGACGGTTTCAATCATGGGGGGGGGGGGGGGGGAGCCGAGGTGACATAAATTGGAAGAGTCGATTCTACCATCCTCGCCATCACCATTTTCTTTTCCAAACGTATATCAAAACTCTGGTATGGGTTGCAAATTTAGAGTATTTTGGTATGGGTATCTTATATTGGGAGTATTTGTTGTGGGAAGCCTTTCTTTTACATTCACAATTTTTTTTAATTCAAACATAGAGGACCAAATCATTGAGAAAAATTTATGGTCCTTGTGGCTTCGCCAAAACAAAAAAAAAAAAAAATCATTGAAAATTGAAAGTGGAAAGATTAATTAAACATACCAGTACTATAATTTTTCCTCCCAAGTCCCAACCCTATATCAGAATTACCTAACCCAAAGAGTCGCATCAATTATTTTAGGGAAAACGGCTGCCTTCCAAATCCCATGTGGTCTGAAAGTGACAATATTACTACAATTCTATTCCCATTTGCCGCTACTCTCAAATTTGAGAGACGTTACAAATATATATCTTAAAATAACACAAATAGCACTTACTAGCTCTGTTTTCATTTCTTTTTTTTTTACGGCTCATCTGTCACGCAGTTCAATACATATTTTAAATCATCAATAACTCAAGTTCGGTATATGTAAAAATTCTAAAAATTCCATATTTAAAAACTACATGATGAGACGAATCTAACAAGATCCTATTTGGCTATAATTTAACTTGTATATTATGATAAAACTTTAAATAAAAGTCTTTGTGTGAATAGTAATAATTTATTGAATGTAAAAAAACATTCAAAGAAGTATTATTATTAGTAGAGCCCGACACGTACTGCTGTTGCTTTACTTTTCCCCTTTACTCCGCACTGACATTACATATACTTAATTCCTAAAGTACAAATTGAATATTATCACATGGTAGTGCCATTAGTTGGTACCACTAAGTATTTATGACCAATATTCATACATACTAGTATAATTTTTTTTTTTATTTAATTACATTTATATGTATGGAGAGAGAACAAAGTTCGAACAGATTTGAGCTGTAATGAAGGGCAATGCAATTAATTAGCTTTGTTAGGACGGCAAGAAATCTCTCTAATCTAGTAATTATATATACACCGAGGGGACACCAACTCAACTAAAGAATATATTGACAGTTCATTTTACAGTTTAGACAATCAAGAAAAAATAAATTTTAATTTGTTGATTACAAGGCAAAGGATTAAAAAAACCGTTCATTAACAAAAAACAATACCAAAAAAAAAGGAAAAACGAAAAATTGTGACAATGCACAATTACAATTTCTCAATCAAAGAAACATCACTATCAGAGTATCAATAATGAACAATCAAATGTAACACATTCAATTCAAGAACCTAAAAAATTTGAAGAAAAGACATGACCTTTGCCCTGCAAATATATCCAAATCCCAAATCCATGCTTCCATTTTACAGTGGTGATTCTTCAGCAATGTCATCAGTCCGATCCGTCGGCCGGCAGATTGTCTCGATCCGGGCAATGATCTCGGGCATCGTGGGCCTAGTGTCCGGGTACTGGGCAGTGCAGTCGATGGCGAGCTGCAAGAGTTGGACCATATCCTCCTCGACATTCTGGTACCGGAGGAGTTCAAGGTCGAAGACTTCAGCCGTCCACTCCTCCCGTACAACGGACTGGACCCATCTCGGTAGATCAACCCCCTCCTCATTCAGCAAGGAGTGGGTCGGAGCCTTGCCCGTTAACAATTCCAACAAGAGTACTCCAAAACTATATACATCAGCCTTATGAGACACCTTTCGAGGATCCGTTACCTCAGGTGCCCTATAACCCGCGACACGGGTGGGGGTCGAGGTAGGGGTCGCGAGCTGGACAAGGCCAAAGTCGGACACACGAGGCTCGTACGATTTCGTAAGGAGCACGTTTGATGATTTAATGCTGCCATGAGAAATGGCTGATCCTTGTGAATGAATGTAACCAATGCCCTTGGCTGCACCTAGTGCAATTGCTGCCCTTGTGTCCCAATTCAATGGTGTCCTCCCAGCTCCCTTGTTCCCTAAAATAAACATCAAAGTACATACAATCAGCTATTGTTGAATTCTCAAAGGATGTTGTTGAAAATCAAGATGGGAATGAATCAGGGCAAAATTAGGTGGGGAATTAAATATGATAAACATTGAGGGGCAGCCGGCAGGTATGGGAAGAAAGAACTTCGATAATAGTCCGAAAAGAGCCACGACGAAATAGGGTTTGGGGCTCCACAGAAGACAGATTTGAAATTGCACCCAACAAAATAGAAATTACATGGATCCGACGAAGAGATACAGACTGTCGATAATGTCGAACAGGATAACAACACCCCGACAGGCAATTAGATATATTCGACCGTTGGCGACATCTCATTTTCAGACACATTGTAATGTTATCTCCAATTTTGGCAGTTAACCATCAGAAAATTAATGAACGATTCGAAAGGAGATCGAGAAAGAGATGAACTCTTTTTAACTGAATCGAATGGAATTTGGAAAACTGACCGTGTAATAAGGCCGACAAGCTGCCCATCGGCATGTAGTCGTAGACGAGGAGCTTCTCGTCGCGGTGGAAATGGTAAGCCCGTAATGGGACCAGATTCTCGTGATTCATTCTGCCGATTTCCTCCATTTTGTCCCGGAATTCACGCTCGCCGAGATTGATATCCCTGAGACGTTTAACGGCTACGGCCAGGCCGCTTTCCAGCACCGCCTTGTACGCCGTCCCCATCGTGCCCTTTCCGAGAACCTCCGCCGACGCCCTTAGGAGATCCTCCAGGCTGAAATTCCACTCAATGTTGCCCACAAAGATAAGGCCTTTTTTCACATCGCCGCCGCCGGGGACCAAATCGGCGCCTTTCCCTTTCTCCTTGGTCTCCACTGCGGTGGAGATGGCCGCTCCCGCGGTGGCGGCGCTCGCTGCTGCTTTCTCACTGGGAAAGATTTCAACTTGCCTCTCCTTGTCGACGCTCTTCGATTTTCCCCCTTTTCTGCAGAGACAAATCAAAAGAAGCAAGATTAAAAGAAGCCCTAGCACGACCCCAATTACGATCCCGGCAATTGCGCCGCCGGAGAGCTTGTGCTTCTTCTTTGAATTGCCGGCAGCGGCTCCGCCGCCGCCGCCGCAGGGATCTAAGGGTTTTCCACAGAGTGGATTCCCAACAAACGACGCCCGCGGCTTTGCAGAAAGGCTACTAGGGATCTCCCCAGTGAGATTGTTATTCGAGACGTCAAATTGATCGAGGGGCAATTTTAAACCGGGAATTGGACCGGAGAATTGGTTGTTTTGCAAGTAAAGGGTGGCCAATCGCGTCAGATTATTGAATTCCGCCGGAATCGGGCCCGATAAATTGTTGTTGGCCAAATTCACTCGGACCAACGAAGACAACGGGAACAGGGAACTAGGGATTTCCCCATTGAAGAAATTGTGCTGCAAGTAGAGATTCCGCAGATTCGTCAGCGAGGAAAACATACCCGCCGGGATCGGGCCGGAAAGCGAATTATACCGGAGGCTCAGCGTCTGCAGATTCGTCATGTTGGCGAAGGCGTCCGCCGGCAGCCTCCCGGAGAATCCCATTCCGGGGAAGTGGAGCTCCAGTACGGCGGACCCATCCGCCGAGCACGTGACCCCGGGCCACGAGCACGTGGCGTCCGACATGTTCCACAAAAGCGCCCGGCCGCCGACGGCCGAGCGGAGCGCGATCAGGGCGGTGCGGTCGGAATTGATGTCCGTGGCGGCGAACGGAATCACCACGGCGGCGACGGCGAAAATGAGAAAGCACTGGCTGCTACCGAACTTCCCCATTTTCGAGAAAAATGTGGGATTTTTCGGAAACCCACAAAAGGTATTTGGCAGAATTCTTGTTGGGATTCAGAAAAACAAAAAAAAAATTGGGGATTTTTGAGGAAGTTAAGGAGTGGGCGTCATACTTTCCCTTTCTGCCGTCGTTTTATCTTTCTCACTCTGGTTTCTTCACGTTTGGAGAGAGATGAGAGGGGCACAGCGTGAACTGCTATAAAGACAGTAGAGCAAATGTGTTTTACTTCAGGAGGCCACGGAGCAATGCACCGTTTTCATCTGAACCGTTGAATTTATGAATGCTAGTATATTTCAATGGCGTAGGATGTTCGGGGTCTTCGGGTCCTGGATTATTTGTTAATAATTGCAATTATTTTGTTACCATTCTTTTTTATTAATTTCCTTTCTGTAGAACGTGAACTAAAAATAGAGTTACAGGCGAAAATGAAGAAGAGAATTAATTTATTAATTTCCAGGATTTTATATGATTGACAAAATTATGGCATTTAAAAAAATATATACTCCGTTTGCTATATAATCGCTTATCGTAAATTGCAATTTGTAGGCATAAGGCCATCTCCAACCACACCCTTCATTTTTGCAGGAGCTACAGTACAAATCTCTATTTTTGCAGGACTGCTACAGTAACTGCATCTCCAACCCAACCCTCCATTTTTGCAGGGTCAAAGAATATTCCCCACATATTTCATTTCATATACTCCCTCCGTCCCGCGAATTGTGGCTCGTTTCTTTTGGGCACGGTAATTTATGTGGTGGGATGTGGTGGGGTTTAGTGATTAAAGTGATGTGGGTATTTGTGTTTAAAATTTTAATGATATTTGACTTTCTTTAATATTTAACTTTGATAAAATATTATTGTAATGATTTAATTAGAGAAAAATATTCAAGTGTGGTCTTGTTAGAATCGTCTAGACGTCTAGATTTAGAATATATATTTTATATATTTTTTATTTGTACCAATTTTAAAATATGAAGAATTAAAGAAATGCAAGGGACTTTGTGTAGAAAAATAAAAGTGTATTGGGAGTTGTGCAGAATGGTAAAAGTGATTACTTTTAATGGGATTTAGAAACCACTAAGATTCTAATCATATATTTATACTAATTAAATTTATCTAAAAAAGGAAAGTGGCCACAATTCGTGGGACAGCTCAAAAAGGAATACGAGCCACAATTCATGGAACGGAGGGAGTATTATTTTATACTACCTCCGTTCCTTTTTAAATGCACGTTTTGACTTTTGGTACTGTTCATTGAGTAGCTTTGACTCGACATTTTAATACAATTATATAAGATAAAATATAGTCAAGTGAGATATTGTTGGATTCGCCTAATCGCATAGATTTAGAATATCAAATTTTCATAATGTTTACTTGTATGCACTTTGAGTTATGAAGCATTAAAGATATGTATTGGATTGCGTGAAATGTGGGTCCGTAGCATTTAAAAAGGAACAGAGGAAGTATTACTTTTCATATTTACAAGTAACACCCAACATTTAATAATTTTTACATATTCTACTTCACAATAATATTCAAAATATTATTTTTATATTCTTATTCTTATTTAAATTATTTAGTACTTTTTAATTATTTGATAACATAAACTAATAAAAATACTTTTAATAAAAGAAATTTATAATATTAATCCTCTTAACTAGGTGTTTAAGTTTATGTTGTGTTTGATGTTTAATTTGATGTTGGGTTTTTTTTTAATGCATTTTATGTAATGTAGAAGTTTTTATTATTATTTAATGAGTGTGTAATATTTAAATTTAGTGAATCAACAATAATTACACACAAAATATATTTAATTCTAAAAATAAAATATAATTAAAATAAAATAATTTAAATATAAATTTAAAATTAAAATAAACTTTTATAATTACAATTCAGCCCCTTGGGGTCAAAATATAAATAACAAAACTTAAAACCTATTAAATTAAAAGAGAAAAACAAAAAAAAAAAAGAAATGCAGGCCAGCGGCCTGAACAGTGTTCCGCTCAATTGAGCGGAACACTGTAGCTCCCTCTCAATTGAGAGGGAGCAAACTCCATTTTTGCAGGGTGGGTTGGAGCCCCACCCTGCATTTTGACCCTGCAATTTTGCAAATTGCAGGGTCGATTGGAGTTGCTCTAAGATATGTTCCGGTTTGAACTCCGTAGATTATTTTCCATAGTTGGATTTTAGTTTGAATTACCGCTCAGTAAAATTATTTTACAGCGCTAAGTTAGTAAGTAGTATGGGTGGACAAAAAATTCGAACCGAACCATTGAACTGCTGATCCGAAACAAATCCGAATCGAATTTTCGGCTAACCGGGGGTGCTCGGTTCGAATACAAATACCCTAGCAGCATTTGCTCTGTTCGGTTCTGTTACGATTTTTTGAATTTTTTTACCCGTTAACCGAACCGTATATTATTATTATATTTTAAATTTTATATATATAATATATATATTTATATAATAAAATTGATTTGTAACTCTAATTCACCTATTTCCCTCCAGAGATTTCATTCTAGCGCCGCTCGCATCCCCTCTCCTCCTCCCTCCCAAACACCATGGCAAAATCCATCCACATCTAGCCATCAAGGCTCCGGCACGGTACGGCGAGGCGAGGCAGCGACAGCGGCACACAGACGCTCAGCCCCTTCCGATCTTCGGCTGAATTATAAAATAATATAGATAAATTCGACCATTTCTAAAATAGTAGGCAATCGCCTGTTGAACAGGCGACTAGAAAAAATTAATTTTTTATTGACAAATCGCCTGTTCAACAAGCGATTAGTGCAAAAATTTAAAAAAAAAATTAAAAAACACTACTCGCCTGTTCAACAGGCGAATAGAGAAAGGAATTTTTTTTTTTAAAAAAAAACTCTAATCGCCACTCTAACAGGCGAGTAGAGTGAAAAAAATCTAGTTTTATTTTACTTTATTTTAGTTTATTTGGGATGGAAACTTACCTAGTGGTCAAGTCCAAAGTTGGGAGTTCGATTCCCCATCTAACCCCTATCCCTCCCTTTTTTCAACTCTACTCGTCTGTTAAAGTGGCGATTAGAGTTGTTTTTTTTTTTAAAAAAATATTTCTCTACTCGCCTGTTCAACAGGCGAGTAGTGTTTTTTAATTTTTTTTTAAAATTTTTGCACTGATCGCCTGTTGATCAGGCGATTTGTCAATAAAAAAAATTAATTTTTTCTAGTCGCATGTTCAATAAGCGATTGCTTACTATTTTAAAAATGGTCAAATTTATCTATATTATTTTAATAATTAAGCCTCCGATCTTCCCTTCCTTTGCGAGGCCGCTCAACCTCTTCCGTCCTTCGTTTCCTTCGTTCAGCCGTTCATCCTCGTCGTTTCGTTGCACAGATCCGCCCATCCCCGTTGCTGCAAAGAACCGGTCATCCCCCATCGCTGCACAGATCCAGTCATCCCCTTCCGTCCTCCCCTTCGCGAGGCTGTGAGAGCTGCAGAGTGCCGCTCATCCTCTTCCGGCAGTGACACGATCTCTCCCCTTCCAGATTACTAGTTTGTTGATTCGTTTTTCAAAGAGTTTTTCTTTAGCTTTATTACAAATCATTTGACCTGTGGGGAAATAAAGAAGGGAAAGTATATGTGTTGGGGCCACAAAGGATAGTGGGCTACGGAGAGAAAATTGGGCCGTAAAAGATGGGCCAAAGAGAGACTTATAAGGAAAATTGGGTTTGAGATCCATTGGGCCGAAGAGTCAAAAGAGAACGATCCAGAAAAGCAAAAGAAACCCGAAAGGAAGAAAGCTCCGGAGGTAAGGATTTCGGCCGAAATGATATCAAGTCAGCCGATTGAAGCGAACAGTGAAGTCGGCTTAAGGGAATCGGCCGGAGAGCGGTTATTTCAGCTCCGGCTATAAATAGGGGATACCATGCACAAAATCGGAGAGATCAATCCAACCCCTAAAATCCCTTTATCAAATTTACTTCTTTGTATCTTTACTGCTTTCCTTTAATGCTTTCCTTTACAGTTTTTCCCTAGATTCTAGTCTAGTTCATAGCGGTTACTTCCAAGTCCACCGTTGTTTCTCAACAACCGGTAGTTTGGTTCTAGTTTTCCGGTGAATTCGCCGTTGTTCCTTAACAACAGGTAGATTCTCCGTTGTATTTTGTAGCCATTTGAATATCAAGGAACATTCAGTCAAGTTTGGGCGTAATTAGTCAAGTTTGGGCGCATTATCATTAATCCGGACCCGTAACTGGTTTGATCCTTTTCCGGTAGCCTCCCTTGAGGAGAAAAAGGTCCTTTCTCGGCAACAGGCCAGAGAGAAACAGTGGCACGCCCAGTGGGACACAAAATGGCATTCGAACAAGCAAATCCAGCGGAAAACACGGCGGCGAGGACTGATTTGCCGCCGATTGAAACTTTTGACAATTTCGTCACACGAGTATTTCTAAAATATCCCAGGTTAAATTTATTAAATGAAAATAGTTATGATTTATGGGAAGGGGTTTAAGGATATATTCCACTTTTTATTACTCATGAGAGCAAACCTTGAGCTCAAGTGGCATTACGAACCTCCCCAGCATGAAATCTCTGACAATTTCATGCCTTGAAGATCCTTGCCATGAAACTTTTGATAAGTTCTCTCTTCATGAGTATTTTCTGAAAAATCGTAATCCTGGTTTTCAATTTTATTTAATGAAACCAATTTATGATGGCGGAGTAGGTTTAGGGATATATTTATAGGTTGTCACGTTTTTATTACTCGTGCTAAGAAACTGTGGCCCGAAAGCGCACGGAGTAAAAAATTGCAGTATTTATAGTAAGTACCGGATCGTTCACTAGAGGATGTGCGATGGAAGCAGGGCCCACGTTGTTTACTAAGATTTTCCACTCGGTTACTCGATTCAAGTCGTGTTTTGACTATCAACTACTTGACAGAATTTAAACTAAGCTATGAAAGCAATTAAAATAAAGCAGATAAAATTATTCTAGAGAGCGAATTAAAGTTAATCTAAGAAAGCGATAAAATTATTCTAAGAAAGCGGTTAAGATTATTCTAAGAAAGCATATTTAAAATGTGACAGAAGGGACAGGAAGAAGAGAATAAAGATTGGACAAGATTCAGATGAGACTCAATTAAACTTCCACTTTATTACACAGATCTTTGCTTGGAATAATTCATTTAGTTAGCTAATTCTCATGCTCTCTATACCATGTTCCCTTTGACAGACAGGTACTTACAGTAAGAGTTTACATGCTCTTAAGACAACAAAATCTAAGATACCACAGATTTATAACTCCCCTTGCAATGCCTTGCAAGAGTATGTAAGCCATCTGTGGTGGACAAGCAACACCTGACAAATCATTTATTAAAGTGTCAAGTATTGCTATCATTCCCCCATGTCACACCCAAAGATTCTAATCAAGCCCTGAACTATCCCTTAACTCTCAGTCCTAGTAGCAGTTACACAACTCTCAATACAACCGAGTGACCTCTAACGAAAGCATTTAAAAGAAAGCGATAAAAGAAAGCGGTAAAGAAAGCATTTAAAAACCTATCACTCGGAGGTTTTTGAAAGTCTGACTCTGGTAGTAAAAGAAAGCCCCCAGTTAGGATGACCGGGTGTGGATCAAGAATTCCCGGCTCTCGGTGAACCGCTCGCAGTGTTCACTTCCCGTCGGGTGATTATGAGATACAAACTAATGAAACGAACTAACAGATTAGTTCGTTCCGGATGCACTCACTCAGGACTCAAAAATAGGCATTGGCAGAAGAGGATAGCAACTGAAAGGAACTCGACCCTACCTTAGAAAATAACCAAGGCCCGCATGTTGTTCTTCTAGTATTATCTATTACACCTCATCTGAATCCAAGTGGACTCTGAGTCAGTGCAATATTTAATATAAGATTTCCATCATACAGCAATTTTGGAAAATAATAAATCTTTGAAAATCATTCCCTAAACAGGTACTAGACTCTCAATAAGAACACAGACCCTTTCAGTCTAGATGAGACCTAATCGCTGACTCTGCTTCTAATTTCCCAAAATCAACCCCCTGTCAGATATGAATTAGTCATAACTGAAGAATTTATCCCTTACTCAGATCCGGATTTTATAAATGAATTTTTGTTGGAAATTTACTATGAGACATCTGAATAAAATCAAGACTTCTGTGTCCAAGGGAAGGATCCCAAAATAATATTGACCACAATATCTACATAATAATATCATGCATAAATTTATAAGGAAGTGTAAAATTAAATAACCCAAAATATAAGGTGGGTTTAGACAGAAGTTGGAACACAAAGATGAAATAGCCGGAGATGAGAAGAATTTAATTTGGCTGAAAAGATGGCAAAAATAACTGGGGTTATCTGGACTGCATACATCTGCTATCCAGGTCCCAACTATTCCAGGTGAAATGGTTTTAGACAGCAGAAAACCTTAATTGATAGTGATTGCTATCATCAAGGTTTCTACTATCTGTGAAATGAGAGAAAAAACTACATGTTTTCTCACTGTAAAACTATTCAAACAATGTTGATCGACACCGTTTGATAATATTACAGCTCGAAATTCAGGTTTGAAATTAAGATAAATAAATAGAAGCCGTATCCGGATAGGAGTCGGCTGAGCAGCTATTATAATCCCGGATGGACGAACCGCCAAGGCTTCCACCGACCACTATCCAGACCATGCAAAATAACATCTAGTAATTAATATACAGACCACGAGCTAGTTTATCCGTGTGGGAATACCCGCCAACATTAGTATGTTATATCTCTTACTAGCTGTTTCACACAATACGGATAAAGACAAAATAAATTAAAAAAAAAAAATTTTGGGTCATCTTGTATGAGAGACATTGGTTTCTCATGCAAGGGTATGGACATTAATCCATAATTGCTCTTTATGTCTAAATAATCACTCATTCCATAATTAATTAATTAATTACAGTCCGGATTATATACTTAGATCATTAGAGTTTAATTTTTGTAGAAAAATCTTTTAGTGGAATTGAACAAAATTCTTTATATCAAATTAATCATGGGTTGAGATCATTGGATTTCAACCTCAAAATATTAATATAAAGGTTCAATTAATTACTGGGGTGAGATGGAGAATAAAAATCTGGCAAAAAGGTACCAAGCCTGTCGAGAAACAGAAATTGTGTCGCGGACCGTGGGTCCGCGACAGGAGAATCTCGACAGAGAGGTGGGAAATAAAAGAAATTGAAATATTGGAAATTAGGGTTGTCGTGTCGCGGAACAAGGAGTGTGTCGCGGACCATGGGTCCGCGACAGGGGTTCCGCGACACAAGGTGTGAAAATCCAACAAAGGACATAATTCCTGGTCACGGAACAAGGAGTGTGTCGCGAACCGTGGGTCCGCGACAGGTGTTCCGCGACCAGAGCCCTTCTAGAATAAAATTGCAAGATTTTGGGTCCTTGGTCGCCAATCAAGAGGTTGTGTCACGGACCGTGGGTCCGCGACAGGTTTGGTTTGCGACCAGGAATTTTTAAAAGATTTAAATAACACATGTTCTTGGACACTCATGTCGCTAAACTGCCCTCCTGTCGCTGAACGTGGTTCCGCGACAGGAAGTGGCTAGCGACCTAGGTGTGTTTAGGACACATGTCAGAAAAGTAAAGTGGAACAGGAGCATGCATTGTGCGTGATCTCACCCATTTCAGGTTTAAAAACTACACTAAACTAAAAGTAACCAAACAGAGTTAAATCTAGCTAGAACATGCCTTAAACATGAAGGAAAATGAGACAATATTGAAAATAGGGCTAACCCTAATCTGGGCTTGATCACTCACAACATCCAACAATATCCAAAGATAACATCACCAACAGTGATATAAAATAAAAGTGAAGGTCAAGTGACCAACAGAGAAGGAAATAATAAAAGATCCATGGGGTGTGAAACCCATTTCATGATTTTTGGGACACATTTCAAAAATATTTTCCCATTTTATTAAGGAGTTTGTTAATACCCATCATCCTGGATATCACATAACCCTAAAAACAAAGTTTGAAACTGAAAACACGGTGAAAACTGGCTACCTAAGCTGAATCTATGCAATAATTAAATAATACAGAAAAATTAAAGCTAAACTAAGCTAACCTAAAAACTACCTAAAACTAAGCTCTACACTTGTCTCCAAGAATGATTTTTCTTGATTCTTTTTAACCTCCTGAGCTCATGGGGATCACCTCATATTTATAGAAGTGGAACCCTAGGCCCATGGGCTTGATATGAGGCCCACTGTGTCTCAAGACATCACACACATCACAACTTTGTTGCGGAATCACCTTGTGTCGCGGGACAGGGCTGCATGTGTCAAGGCTTCTCGACTGGGTCTTGTGTCTCTATTGATGCGTCTGTGTCGCTAAGGCATGGACCGCGACAGGGGGTTCCTCGACTGGGGTGTGGCTTGGCCTCCAAGGTGTTGGTGGCGCGGAACCTTGGTCGTGTCGCGGAACCATGGTCCTCGACCAGGGTTTCTCGACTAGATGCTCCCAGACTGGTCTCTTCTTTATATTGCATGATGGGTCGACAATCCCTCCTGTGTCGCGGAACCATGGTCCTCGACCGGGGTTCCTCGACCGGATGTTCCCAGACTGAGCTGAATGGGCCAGATGGGCCGAAGTTGTTCTTTTTGTGGGCTTTTCTATCTTTTCCCATCTTTTTGTATTTTGTGGGCTTGTTTATTCTTTTGCCCATGTTTTTGGATTTTTCTAACATAAATATGTAATAAAATTACATAACATAAATATGTAATAAAATTACATATTTATGCATTTTTCATACCAGCTCAATATTTTTACAATTATGCATAAATCAGTCCAATTCAACTGCTTTCTCATTTAATATAAGACCGGAATGCGATCAAATGCCCGTTTCAGATATGGAAATGGATTGAAAATAATGGTCATTTCTGGCCATTATCACCGATTCAGGAAGAACGTGCTGCAGAAGCCGGAGAATTCCCCCCAGGGTTCCCCGGACCATCACACTTCCACAATCAGGAGTTTTCAAACGATGATTTAACCCCGCGGTTCCGAGATCAGGTTCAATTCATGGTGGAGGCGGCGGTTACTAATTCGGTTCGCCAAATTGAAGGAAATATCCTGGCAGCGATGCCACAATGTTCAGAGCCGAAATAGCGAGGAATATGTATCCGATGGGGACACAGCAAGCTCCAATGGCGCAAAATCCACCACCTGCGATGCAAAATCCTCATAATTTCCAACAGCAGGCCTTCCGGCCGCCAGGAGGGCACGGAGCTCGGCCTTTTGTTCCTCCGCAGCAAAGGTACGATCAGCAACAGAATCAACCGCCTCAACCAGCTGTTCAACCGCCTGCTCCAGTGGTCCAACAATACGCACCACAACAGCAGAATCCACCACAACTGGTTGACAGGGAGTTAATTGCTGAGATTATTCGTGCTCAGTTTGGAAATATCATCGGCCAGGAGAATAGGCCGATGTATCGGAAACCTTATCCAGACTACATTGAGGAGCAGTATCCACTTCCTAGAGGGGTAAAGGTTCCAGATTTTAACACTTTTTCTGGAGAAGTCGGCCGCTCTACAATTGAGCATATTGGCCGATTTACAGCTCAATGCACCAGAATCGCGCAAAACGATTTTCACAAGTTGATATTGTTCAGCTTGTCGCTAACTGGCCCAGCATTTGAGTGGTACATCAATTTGCCAGCATTTTCGGTCAATACATGGGCTGAGATGGAGCGGTTATTCCATGACCGATTCTATAATACCAGTCCTGAAGTTTCGGTAGTTGCTCTGACGTCAACCAAGCAGAGGGCGTCCGAATCAGTTACTGAATTCATTGAAAGGTTTTATGCAGTGAAGGCTCAGATGAAAACAATGCTGCCTGAGCATGAATATATTCAAATCCTGAAGCAGAATTTGAAGTTTGCCATCAAGGACAGATTGATGGTAACAAGACCAAGGACTGTGGCTGAATTAACGGCCGAAGCTATAAGGATGGAAACTTATTTGGCAGAACAAGCGGCTTTCAAATCAAGCCGAAGTCAAAGTGGAAGATCACAACCTATCCAGTCAGCCGCCTCAGTCGCTGAGTCTCTGGATAGATGTGAAGTCCAGGAGGAGTACAACACAGATGATGTTCCGGCATTAGCCGAAGTGGCAAGGGTAGAATTAATCATAAAAAAGCCTATGACTTGCTCAGCACTTCGGCCAGCCAGAGGCAAGGAGAAAGAAGGAGGAGATGAATCTCAAAGGTTTTACTCTTTCGACTTGTCACAAATGGACGAAATATTTAATTATTGCCAGAAGAACGGATTGCTAGAGTTTAAAGGGAACCATCCACAACCCACCAAGGATCAGTTGGAAGCCGGATGGTGTAGATTCCATGGATCGGCTACTCATTCCACGGCGGTGTGTGGACATTTTAGGAAGCTGATTCAGAAGCATGTCGATGATGGGAAGCTGAAGTTTCCAGAAAGGCTTATGGCGATCGATAAGAATCCGTTCCCTGTTGCCACCATGGTGATGGTGCATCCCGACCAGAATAGATCTGTGCATGACCGATTGGGGGATCAAACATCATCTAGCAAGAGTTTTGTGCACGATCGGCTTGGAGATCGGCCATCGGCTCAGAAGTCATGAGTATGGAAACGATTAGGATCTCCGAAGGGAAAGGAGAAAGTTACAGATGTTTTCGACCGATTGGGGAATTATGAGGTGAAGGAGTGGATCAAGCAATCGGAGAAACATCAGGAGATCGAGATTGGAGGCAAGAGTGAGAGGCCAACGTTGAAAATCATAACTAACGGATGGGATTCAGAGATGAAATTAACAGCTGACAAGCAGAATGGAAAAACTGTGATTCAGATCACAGTTCCCGAAGAAGCTGTCAGTCCCGAAATGAAAAAGCTCAGAAGGCCACCAGCAAATACTCAGGTAGGCCGATGGGTCCAAAATACTCCGGAAAGAAGGCATTTCGGCCAACGCCGATTTGACAATTCAGCCTGGAGGGCAGAGGAGAAAAAAGTCCCGAAAGGAAAGGGATCATATCGTACTTTCAAACGAAGAATGCAACGGCTTAAAGCAGCTGCTGTTTCTGAGCAAGAGGAATACGATATGATGTATATGGAAGAGGACTTTCCCAGATGACTGTTCGTTCTCGGAAGGAAGAATACTCAATAGAGTATTTTCGGCTCGTCTGAAGTCTGAAGGAAAAGTAGAGGGGAAGCCGAAAGAAGGACAGGATCGGTTGAAGAACAAAACTGAATTTTGGCCGAAAGTAATACAGCCGAAAATCGAAAACGAGCAGTTGAAACCAAAAGAAGAGTGGAAGCCTAGGCCAATCCGAACAAGGGAATGGAATCCAAAAACAAGTATTGTTCCGAATAGTGATACATTTTCGATCGGGCAGTTCAAGTTCGGCTTTGGGTCTAGTACAAACATGGTAGGAGTGACCACAACAACTGAGGAGGAGTATTGGTCGGATTCTGAACCAGCCGTGGTCTTCTGCCAGAAAGAGGGAGAATATTTCGGCGATGAAGAGCCCATTGTGGATTTCTGTTTCGCCAAACTTGAAGCATTTCGGCCTGAGGCCGAAAATGAGAAAGTAGCTGAAGAATGCTATGAGGCGTTCGTCCCGGAAGCTCAACCAAGCACGATTTTACCGCCGACTGCAAAGATGTCTCAACATGTGAGACCTTTGTATGTGAAGGGTTGGGTCAATGGGAGACCGCTCAGAAGAATGTTTATTGACGGAGGAGCAACCGTCAATATCATGCCATTGGCTACACTAACAAAGATAGGCCGTTCAAAGGAAGATTTACTCCCTACACGGATGAAAGTATTGAGTTTTGTGGGAACCCAAACTGCGGCCGAAGGGTGTATTTTGGTGGATGTAACGGTCGGAACGATATCAATTCCGACCACGTTCTTTGTTGTAGATGCCGAAGTTCCGTATGCGGCCCTTTTAGGCCGATGCTGGATACATACATCTCGTTGTTTGCCGTCAACGCTGCACCAGAAAGTATGGTTCTGGAAAAAGGATGGCACAGTTGAAGAAGTGGAAGGAGACCAACCTCCGTTCCCAGTCAGCTCAGCCGGCCGAATTGATGCGGTGTTATATGAAGAACCCATACAACCATTCCAAGCGGTGGTAGGGGATTGGTACCTGCAGGTGGTCGAGTGTGATTGGACAGATTTGGGGTTTGAGATCAGATATCAGGCCGATGAACGGCCAGTTGAAAAAGAAAGTAAATGATGGATGCACAACCGAATCAAGCGATCGAGTTCGAATCGGCCGAACTCGGGGTTTCAGACGACAAAGTAGGATGGAGTGACTTAATGGATGCAATTCCAAAACGAACACCGGATTTCAAAGCTCAAGACCCCTTGAAAATGGTCAATGTTGGTACAAACGAGCACCCGAGGGAGATCCCATTGAGTGCAAACTTAGATCAGCAGATGACAAGCCGATTCAAGGAGGTCCTAATCGAGTTCAAGGATTGTTTCGCATGGGACTATACAGAGATGCCAGGATTGGAGCGATCGATTGTGGAGCACAGACTGCCAATCAAAGAAGGGTTCAGGCCGCATAAACAGCCGGCCAGGAGGGCAGCGCCCGAAATAGTTCCTAGAATAAAAGAGGAAATAGAGAAATTGTTAGCGGCCGGGTTTGTGAGGCCAGCTAAATATGTAGAGTGGTTATCGAATATTGTTCCTGTAATCAAAAAGAATGGAAAGTTGAGAGTTTGCATCGATTTCAGAAATCTTAATATAGCTACTCCTAAAGATGAGTATATGATGCCTATTGTTGATTTGTTGATTGATTCGGCCGCAAAACAGGGGATGTTGTCATTCATGGATGGATATTCAGGATACAACCAAATCTTTATGGCCGAAGAAGACGTTCATAAAACTGCATTTCGATGCCTGGGAGCCATAGGAATATACGAATGGGTAGTAATGCCATTCGGTTTGAAGAATGCAGGAGCTACTTATCAAAGGGCCATGAATTATGTTTTTCATGATCTAATAGGCGAATGTGTTGAAGTCTATATTGATGATGTCATGGTCAGATCAAGAGATATGGAAAGCCACTTGGACGATTTGCGGAGAGTGTTTGCAAGAATGAGATTACATGGAGTGAAGATGAATCTAGCTAAGTGTGCTTTTGGAGTGCAAGCAGGGAATTTTCTTGGGTTCTTGGTACACAATAAAGGCATAGAAGTCGATGCAAATAAGACCAGAGCAATCCAAGAAGCCAGGCCTCCACATGATAAGAAGAGTCTACAGAAATTCCTTGGAAAGATCGGTTTCTTGAGGCGATTTTTGGCAAATGCGGCTGGAAAGTCGAAACCATTAATCGATTTACTAAGGTTAAAGAAAGAGGAGGAGTTCATATGGGGAGGTGATCAACAGAGAGCCTCAGAACAATTGAAGCAAGCCCTGGTGAATCCACCAGTGTTGGTCCCTCCAGTTTTGGGTCGACCGCTCAAATTGTATATAGCAGCAGCCGAAGAGTCAATTGGAGCGTTGTTGGCTCAAGAGGACGATGAAGGAAGAGATCAGGCGATTTATTATCTAAGCCGAATCCTTAGGGATGCCGAATTAAGGTACTCGCCGATTCATAAATTGTGTTTAAGTCTTTATCATGCATGTCAGAAATTGGAATATTATATTCAACCACGACAAGTGATAGTAGTGGCTTCGATTGATATAGTAAAAATTATGATGAACAATCCCATCAGTAGCCGAAGAATGGCCAAATGAGCCATGAAGTTAAATGCATATGACCTGAAATATCAGCCACTAAGGGCTATGAAAGGGCAAATTGTAGCCGATTTTTTGGCCGACCATGTAATGCTCCCAGTGTCCGAAGACATCGGGGATCAAGTTCGGCCGAAAGAAATAAACGAAGAAGGAATTGTATATCTGCGACCATGGATAATGATGTTCGATGGTTCAAAAGCCGCTTCAGGAGTCGGAGCAGGGTTTACTCTACATACACCGGAGGGCAAGGTATACAAGTATTTCGTACAATTACCGAAGTCTTATACGAATAACCAAGCCGAATATAAGGCGTTAATCTCGGGATTACGACGACGCATAGAAGAAGGAATAAGGGCTATCGTAATCAGAGGAGATTCACAAGTGGTTATTCAGCAGCTGTTAGGAGATTTTTCGGTCAAAAGTTCCCAATTAATTGGATTGTACGAAGAAGCAATCGGTTTGTTAGAAGAATTCGACGAGGTATACATCGAATATATTCCAAGGGAGAAAAACGAATTAGCTAACGAACTGGCTCAGCACGCAGCTAGGTATCGGCTTATGCCGATAGCGGGAAATTTGGAAATATATTTGGCCGAAACTGAAAAGGCCGAATGGATAAAAAAGATAGCGCAGACCTTGGAAAATCCATCCGAAGCTAGTCCAGTCGAGAAGCAGAAAGTGATGGATTATATAGTGATAGGAGGGTTACTCTTTAAGCGAGCCGTTGATGGAGTGTTACTCAGATGTGTCGGAGAAGAAGATGCTAGAAGAGTAATGGGAGAAGTCCATGAAGGAATATGTGGCGCGCATCGTGCAGGAAAATCGATGAAATGGAGTATTATTCGGCTGGGATATTATTGGCCGAATATGGGAATTGATTGTGAGAAATATGCCAAAGGATGTCGCGAATGTCAGAAGCATGGGCCGATTCAAAAGTTACCGGCCGAAGAAATGCACATAATGATTAAGCCATGGCCATTTCGGGGATGGGCTATGGATATAACTGGGAAGATTCATCCTTCTTCATCAAAAAGGCATGAGTTTGTGCTAGTGGCAACGGACTATTTTACAAAATGGGCCGAAGCTCAGGCTTATGTCAGCATTTCGCAAGAGGAAGTGATCGAATTCATTAAGAGACAGTTGATATATAGGTTTGGAATTCCACAGACGATTCTAACAGATAGAGGAACTGTATTTGTGGGAGAAAAAGTCAAGGCCTTTGCTAAGGAGTATGGGATAAAAATTGTGCGTTCGTCACCTTATTATCCGCAAGGGAATGGACAAGCAGAGGCCACAAATAAGCAATTGATAGGAATTATAAAGAAAATGATAGAAGATCAACCAAGAAAGTGGCATGAGAAGTTATCAGAAGCGTTATGGGCTTATCAAAATGCCAAGACTTCAGCCACTGGATTTACGCCATTTCGGCTGACTTATGGAATGGACGCAGTACTTCCAGCCGAAATAACAGTGCCGACCTTAAGAACAAGCCAAGCAGATCTAATGACGGCCGAACAATATGATTGTGCGATTAAGAATGAATTATTAGAAGTTAATTCTGATCGGGTGCAAGCCTTTGAGAATTTGAAGAGAAATAAAGATATTGTGGCCGATTGGTATAATAAGCGAATTCGTGTGAAACGATTTGAAGTCGGCGATTTAGTTTGGAAAGTTATATGGCCACCTAAGCAGAAGGATGGCCGATTAGGTAAGTGGAGCCCCAATTGGGAGGGGCCGTTTATTGTTCAAACAAAGTTACCGAATGAAGCATACATGTTGGTGGATGAAAATGGCGAACAGATGTCAAATCCAGTAAATGCAAGATATATGAAGAAATATTATCCATCAGCATGGGATTAAACATCAAGAGAGACAAAAAAGTAAAGATTTTATTGCGTAAACAAGCATTACAGAAACGGTACTACTTCGGCCGAAGACGGCGTTGATAGTCCGAAGTTACAATATACAAGGGAAACATCCTATGCTAAGTAGGCATATACAAGGGAAAGGTCCTAACCAAAGGAAGTTGAAGGACTCTCAGCCTTATACAAATGCCGCCTAGATATATCGACGAAGGCGAGACCACTGATTTCAGAACAGCAGCACCGCCGATTAACCCAGCCACCTAGCCTCAGTCCCTGGGAATGCTATAACGAATAATACAACGACCCAGAGGAAGAAGTCAAATGCAGGTACAGCCTCCGCACTATCTCAGACGAGAAGATGAGAAGTGCAGCGAGGAAGTCACCAAAGGTGGTAGAGGGGAAAAGAGAATGGGGAAACCACAAAAAGAAGTGGGTTCCCCGTTAGGAAAGGTCCGACAGGATATGCAACCGCAAAGTAGAAAAGAGGAATGTCTACATAACCGTCGGAACCTTCATTTGGAATGATAAATAAAGATCCTCGCCCATACTAGCATGATGAGAGGAGTGTTAGCTGAACTCGTGCCGCATGGGCGGAAAATTTTCGTATCACGTCTAGAAATCCTTGAGGGTACATGGGTCAGAAACCATGGAGGCACTGGAGATAAGGGGTTGAATAAAGGAAAAAAGAAAGCCGTATTGAGTTGAAGAGATGATGGATAAACATGGATAAAAGCCAAGTATTTATAGAAGAAGGATAAATACTGGGCAGGGGAAACGGTCAATATTAAATGTTATTTATGGGAAAACGTTACAGCTGATTCCCGGAAAAAGCTGCTAACATCCAGGAATCAGTAGTAAAGAAGACCGAAGAAATCGCGGAATGAATCAGATACGAATCACATAGCAGAAATAAAAAGATACGAATCCAAGTACATTCCGTCGGCCAATACAATTTACAAAAAAAAAGGAGGGGGCCGACGACAGTTGATAGAAACAAGTGGAGATTTATATGCAAAAGCAAAACAGGGCGAAATTTCGGCCCATATACATAGTCAGGAAACAAAAAAAAAAAACTAAAACTAATGATCAGCACTGTCGTCAAAATGGATATCGTCGTCCAATCCTTGGAGAGGGTCGATAGAAGGGTTGAGGGTAGACGTAATCAAAACCCGAATCCGTTGCCAAGGAAGGGCCAGGAACGTTGCTTGAAGAATGACGATCGGTGGCCAAGTTAACGCCGACATCAGATTTCCCTGAGACAAGTAGGAGAAAAGGGACGATGAAGTAAGAAGTAAAGAGTAAGCAAACAACAAAAGGGGAAAAGATAAAATACCTGCAAGAGCTTTGGAAGATGAAGGGGCATCATCTGACGGGGAAGATTCCATCTCCGATGGGTCCAAAGGAAATAAAGTTGGGGGAGAAAGAACATAAGCAACACTTTTCCCACCAAGGCGTTTAATAGCCGAATCGAGCGGGCCGACTAAGGATTGAGCTTCGGCCCATTTTTCTTGGAAAGTGCCGAGTATATAGTCATTAAAACTGGACCGCATGGCGAGATAGGCAGCATCCCGTCGAAAGTCCAAGATCATGGCTTTGGGGGCTTCGGCCGATTGACGAAGAACTTTTATCGATTGCTTTAAATCGGCCGATTTTCGTCTAGTCTGGTCCAAAGCTGATTCCAACTCTCGCTCTCGTTGTTGAAGTGCGGTTATCTGTGAGCGAACTAAAGAAAGATCTTCAGAATGTTTATGTTCCAGAGACTCCGTTTCAGAAAGAGCATGCATTGTTGTCTGGTATTCCGCTGAGTAGTTATCAAAGATAGCTTGAGAAGAGGCCGCAGCCTCACGTTCGGCAGCAAGTTTGTTCCGCATCACCAAATGAGCTACTAGCTCTTGGTCCATAGAGAGAACAGACTTCATAATCATCTGAAGAGAACTACTCAGGTTTAAGGAGACCATCTCCTCATTGAAATGTTGTTCAAGATGAGACAAAAGGAGGAGAATCGGTTTTGGGTTGACAAATTCCACATTGGACTGCCTGGCGATCAGATTACACAACTGGGCCAAACACTCGCCGAGATGAGTCGAGGGGTCCGATGGAAGAGGGGAAGGAGGAACAGGAGAAAAGAAGTCATCCAGAATATGCCGATCAGGAAGTGGAGATGAGGGAACTTGATCGGCGGAGGCATCACCAGTAACTGTGCCAGCCAGAGAAGGATTGAGGGGTTCCAAGGCAGCCAAGGGTGAAGACACAACAGAGTCTCCGGCAGGTTGGGGAGGATTGACCGAGGGAGAGATAACAGGATCGGTCGAAATAGGGTCTTGGGCCAAATCTGCAGGAATGGCCGAAGAAGAACCAGCGCGGACAACCGAATTATTACCATCTGGTGATTTGTGTGGTTCGGTTGAAAGAGCACTCGGAGCAATAGTCAAAATCGGGAAGGTACTCGATACTGGTAAGGCAGAAGGGACGTTGCCGAAAGGTGAGCGAGATGAGCGCCTTCTAGTCTGAGTTGGAGGGAGAGAGCCGACAAGAGGGTCTAAAGACGAAGCGGGTCTCTTTCGACCAGGATCCGAGGTAGAAGAGCGAGGAGCATCTAACAACAAAAAAAAAAGAAAAAGAGAGAGAGAAAAATGTAAGAATGATAAAGAACACTCCAAAAAAAAAGAGAGGAAAAAAGAGAAATTTACCCGGATGAGAAGAAGACGAACCAAGAGTGCGCTGGGGAGTAGAATTCGGCGAAGATAAAAGGTGCAAGGGAAAAGCCAGAATAGGAGAGAATCCACCACGCCGTAAAAGTGAATTGAGATCAGCGCCAAAAAAAGTACGAGCAACGCCGTCCCACCAAGCCCGAAAACGAGAAGTAGCAAGTCCAGGACGAACAGCAAATTTCACCACCTTGAATTCAAGTAAACGCTTATGGTACAAAGAACATTGTGCACGGCTAGCAGAAGCAGAAAGGCGCTTATCGGCCCGGAGAGCTACTACCAAGTCTTGACCGAAGCCGAATTGACGGCTAACCAAGTGGGGATTATAAACCTCGGAAGGGATAGCCGTCTTAGTAGACAAAAATGAAGAACCGTTGAAAATGGGGCGGGGAAGTATGCATCTATTCCACATTTGAGCAAGAGATACGTGAAGGATAGTCCCGAAAGGGGAAGTGGCGATCTCCCTCACCCAGTCGAATTCGGTCCTCCTATAATGGTACTGGGAAAAAGACTGATCGACAGTTCGGCCTAAGAAATAATTGATCCAATGCGGGATCGAGAGGGCAGGAAGGGATGACCTTAGGAGATCAGGAGCGGCGAAATAGCTAGGGGAGATATCTTGAGCAGGGAATTTGGAGATATCACGGAAATGCCACACCAACCATAGATAAAGAAACCATAATGGACCACGGGCTTTATCAGGGAAACCCTTTTCCCAGCCCGACACAGTAGCCGTTATGCCCGCGTACAGATGGACGAGGAAGAAATCGGCTAAAGGCATAGCAACAAGGTTGAGAATCGCGGAAGCCAGAGGTGAACCTCGAGGAGAACTCCTTTCGAAGGAGTACACCAAAAGAACCTCGAGAGGAAATACATCATGAAGGCCAGGGGCTCCGATGGATGTGGAACAGGTGAAGCAGGATCACTCTGGTGATTGACAATCCAATTCTTGAAAGAATCACAGGAAGAGAAGCTGACATTTTTCTCCTTGGGAATAGACATAACACCGAGGTTCTCTCCACGAACAGAAAGGCCTAAAAGGAGCTTTACATCTTGGATAGTGAGTGTCATCATACCCCAGGGGAAACAAAAACAGTTTACAGAAGGATTCCAGAAACAGAGGAGAGCCTGAATGGGACGAATGTCAGACGGAAAAGGTATAATACTGAGAAGAATCATGTGACGAATACAAGATTTAGACCAAGATTCACGGCAATGAGGCTCAAGGTGACGGTACCATTCTATATAATCAGAGGAATCCAAAGGCCAATTAGCAAATGACGAGGAGAAAAGCTTGGAAGAAAAACAAGAAGAATATAATGGTATAGAGCGATTTTCGAAGATACGAGCAGTACACTCGTCAATCTCTTCGGGGATCCCTAATGGACCGAGGGAGTAATAGCCTTCAGGAAGGAGACGCATAGCGGAGGTAGAAGCATACGTGTTCTCGATCTTGAGAAGATCTGAGGAAAGAGCAGTGACGGGAGGAAGATCCATCAAGGAAGACAGATCCATTGAGGAGGACAGACAAAGGGGAAGTTGAAAGGGCGGTTTATTACGAAGACAGAACGGGATATGTAAATAGAGTGATGATAACAAGAACCTTTGAGGGAAAAGATAACCGCCAAAGAAAAAGAGAGGAGTTACTTGAGCTCTTTTCGAGACGAAAAACCGCCCAAGTAAGGAGGGCATCTGTTGGGGCCACAAAGGATAGTGGGCTACGGAGAGAAAATTGGGCCGTAAAAGATGGGCCAAGAGAGACTTATAAAGAAAATTGAGTTTGAGATCCATTGGGCCGAAGAGTCAAAAGAGAACGATCCAGAAAAGCAAAAGAAACCCGAAAGGAAGAAAGCTCCGGAGGGAAGGATTTCGGCCGAAATGATATCAAGCCAGCCGATTGAAGCGAACAGTGAAGTCGGCTTAAGGGAATCGGCCGGAGAGCGGTTATTTCAGCTCCGGCTATAAATAGGGGATACCATGCACAAAATCGGAGAGATCAATCCAACCCCTAAAATCCCTTTATCAAATTTACTTCTTTGTATCTTTACTGCTTTCCTTTGATGCTTTCCTTTACAGTTTTTCCCTAGATTCTAGTTTAGCTCATAGCGGTTACTTCCAAGTCCACCGTTGTTTCTCAACAACCGGTAGTTTGGTTCTAGTTTTCCGGTGAATTCGCCGTTGTTCCTTAACAACAGGTAGATTCTCCGTTGTATTTTGTAGCCATTTGAATATCAAGGAACATTCAGTCAAGTTTGGGCGTAATTAGTCAAGTTTGGGCGCATTATCATTAATCCGGACCCGTAACTGGTTTGATCCTTTTCCGGTAGCCTCCCTTGAGGAGAAAAAGGTCCTTTCTCGGCAACAGGCCAGAGAGAAACAATATGATATGGGGTTGTTTCTTGCAAGATGTAAGTAGTTTCATTTCAAGGTTTTGTAGAAAGTTGTTCGCTTAATCAACAATTATTGTTCTTGATAGTGGCACTCTCGCACTTTCACTAATCCAGTTATTTCCATAGGTTGTTGGATGCACTCTTCATTTTGAATATGAATTCTCTTATTATCTTTGGGACTGGTGTTGCTTCCTTTTTTGTTTCTTGTCAAATTGCATTTCTGCTTGTATTTCTTCTCCTTTGATATGTGATTTGTATTGTTAAAGAGCATAAAATCCCCCTTGAACGACTACAATTTAAATGCAATACTTTTTTTTTTTTTAATGGCATTCTTCTTCCATAACTGAATTACTCTGTTCATTTTATAGGACTCCAGTTTGCCTTAAAATAGGGACATGTTTGCTCGAAGACCAAAATACTATTTTGAGGGTATCCAGAATGGTTATGTCCCAAAATATGCCTCCAGTTTGATAAATTATTAATCTTCATACTGCATATATCTCCCAACATTATGGAACTTTCCTCCCAAGAGCCAACGGGAACAGAGTGCAAAGTCCAATAGGCACACTTGAATCCCCTTCAAGCAACTGGTGGAATTGGTTCTAATGAGAAGGATGAGCTTCTGCACTCAAAGCAGGTCTCACCGAGGCAAAACTATTTACCGATGGGGATGATTTGGTCTGATCAAGTATGTTGTGTATGTGTATTGATAATCATTTTGTGTAAAATTGTTACTGATTGGCCTTTGATTTTGGATATTTATTCTCTAAACTTGTTTTTGAAATTTTCTAATTCGGTCCGGTTTATATTATTTGCAAATAGGATATTGTTTTTTCAGTTAACCGTCATTTCGGTTATTCGGAGAGCATATTTGTCGTATGATAGATCGGTTCAGTTCGAGTAATCCGCGAGTAATAGGATTTTTCTCGGTTAACCGATTTTCTTGGTTCAGTTTCGGTTACTAATTTCGAATATTTGCTCGGTTCGGTTCGGTTAGCAAATATCTGAAAAATCCCGAGTAGCCGAACCGTGCCCACCCCTAGTAAGTAGTACTACTATAGTAGTAGTATTTATATTAGTAGTTAATTTCACATTCACTGTACTTTTGACTAGGTTTACTTTCTGTATACTATCCCTCCATGTATTATATATTGTATATGCGTTTTGTTGAATTATTGTTATATGTAGTGATAATGTCTTGGCACATTCAATGTTTGAGCATATTATTACAAACTGTATTCTTCATAATTTGATTCTCAATAATTATCTCTCCCTTTTTAGCTTGTATAGACTGTTCAGAATATATATATATCTATAATATATATATGACACTTTAATGATGAATAGTAACTTGCTAATGAATAGGACTATTTGGTTTCTCTCAAATTACAACATTGCCATCTCCTTATTTCTGTCGTTCTGCCCTCTCTCTCCCCACCTCATCTGCCCCATTCCGCCTTGATCTTCCTCGTCTGCCCCAAATTGACGTTGCTCCATTTTGAAGGGCTGCCACCATTCTCGCCAAAACCCACCTCTCCGTTTCGTCCGTGGTTTCGCGCTTCTGCCTCCGAGCGCTTAAATTTTTGTCCGCCCTAATCTCCTCCGTCGCCACCCCGCCCGTTCCGACAAAATGATTTCCGTCGTTCGCTCCTCTCAACGCGCAACCTCCCCGTGTCGCCAGCCTTCTTGTTAGACCTTTGGACGCACCCACCATCGCACGCCACCTCCGCCGCCGTGCGACTTCAGGTACTGCGTCTTCCGTTAGTTCTTGTTTAGATTTTCAGACTCCCGCGATTGATGTCTTGCCATTGCCCTAATTTCCCCTCCTGGAACTCGTAATGCGATTATTGTATGTACGCAAGTTTGCCCGGTGCGTTTGTGAATCCAGCCCGCGCGGCTCTGCCCAATCGTCGCCGTGTCTTCCCCTTCTTTCCAATTCCAAGTAAATCCCTGTTCAATTCTGCTGCCACGACCGAGTCCCAATCGCGCGCCACCGATAAGCTCTTCCCATTGTTCGTCGATTGCAGGTACTAATTTCTTTCGGTTTCAGTACTGGCGTTTAGGGTTCTTTCGCCTCTGATTTGGGCTTCATGACTGCCGAGTGGGCGGAATAGGAGAAATCGTGTGGGGTATCTAGCGTTTAGGAGCGAAGTTAGTTGAATTACATTTCCTGCACTTCGTTTTTGCAATTTATGCGGTGTTGAAGTTCAGGCTAAGGTTTTTGGGATTAGGGTTGAAGTAATTGCTTACCCAGATGCAGTTTACAAAGCGTAAATTTAAAACAATCTGTCTTTTTAAAATTTAAAAACTTAGTGTTTCTGGTTTTCTGTTCCTCGATTTCCATGGATTGGCCATTGTTGATTTTGCTCATTGCTCTCTGCTTCCCCGCTTTTTCTGTGTTCGGCTTTCTGATCGAGAGAGGGGATTTGGGACTCTGCTGTAGGTTTGTTCGTTCGCGTGGCAGCACCAACTGGTACTCGTGCATCGTCATCCGTTCGCCTCACCAGGACTCCATTCGGCTACCTGGGATTGCCTCCCCCCTAAGGTATACGTTTTTGTTATGTTCGAGTTGAGCTTGGGCTGTCTGGCGATGCTCTTGATTTTGAGCTGCAAAGACAGGTTGCTAAGATTGATGAATTTATTAAACTGCACGCGCCTTGTGATATGTTTGTTTCCTTTTACAGAGTTTGGTTCTTTTCCTTAAATTAGATTCACTGATACATGAATTTGATTCCATAGTTGGGATTGAGGAAATTAGATGTGTGAACTCAGTTCTTAAAAGTTTGTTTTGGGCTAATATTTTTACTGATGTGAGTGGACTATTTAGTTATAAGTTTGACTTAGAGAAGACATTTGAGGGTTTGAAATTTTTGGATGGGAGCATGCTCTATTATTGATGAAGGGACATTTGAAGGAAGTGATTTTTATGCTTAGGGTGGTTATTGATGCATTAATATTAGGGTCCAGTGACCAAAGCGAGGCCTGATAGATACAGCGGTGTCTTACAGCCTAACAGCGGTGTCTTACAGCCTAATAGCGGTGTCAGCACTCACGTGATTTTGATACCCATAATATAATGTTGAAAATTTCAACATGTTATACAATCTTCATATTAGAATCATTAACAGTAGTCAAACATGCATTTGAAGAAAAATTGGCTATCCCATTGATGAACAAGGTTGAGCATGATGGCACTAGGCTCGACAGGTAATCTATAGACCTAATTTCTCCCTGTCCATTTTTATTAGTAGGAAGATCGATCTCTGTATCAGTTTATTCAAATTTTCTTGCTTATTCTTTGTATGTATTCAACTACAATTCCTCAAATTTTCCTTACAATCGTATCCATTATTTTCTATAGGCTTTGGTTTGCAGGAGGCCTTCAAGGAATGGGAGGGAAGACCTCAAAGACTGGACCCCAACTACCTCCCTCCCACGGTACTTTATGCTCTTACTTGCCATCCCCATAATGAGTTGATTTTTTTCACACCACTATTTATATTGCTTGGTTAGGTACCATTTTTTGTTATTGTGGCATACCAAAGTTGAATGCTTTGTTGCGCTTTTTCCTTAAATAAATTTAAGGCCTTGTTTTTCCTTAAATTGTGGCTGTGGGTGTGGGTAGGAATTTGTATCTAGGATTTTAATTTGTTGGAAGCAACTCTCTATATAGATTGCTGATTGCTTGGAATTTTGCTGCCTCACTAATTGCAATTCGGTTATATCTGATTTCATGCCTTCGGTTGGAGCAGTTTAGCATTGGATTGCCACCGGTGTGTCTGGGTTTGTCTTTGTGCAGTTTTTTTTGTGTCTGGGTTATAATATTAATAATGCAAAATAATGATAGTATTATGTTTATCTTTCAATTTGCAAAGTATACATGTATGTTATATGTTTGCTAAATCAATCTCCTGCTAATGTTGTCAGCTCATATTTCGCTACATGTTGCCAAATTTCAATGAATGTTTGTGGGGCAGTATTATTCTTGACATATTGATCTTCCATTGAGTCGGCAAGAATTTTTTACCAGCTGTCATACCCTGTTATCATTGATTAGGTTTAATAGTGATTGGGTCTGGAGAGGGTCATATTTTCTCTGTTTCATGGTACTCTGGTAGTGTTGATTTGGCAATGAGTCTGTTTCGTAGAAGGATGTTTGATTCACTGCGTTTCTTGCCTACGGCTCAATTCCTCATTAAATCAAAAATTTGAAAGTTTTATTTTCATTTCTCTTCCCCACATATCTACTTTCTAATGGCTTGGCAATGACCAATGTTGCTGTGCTAACATTTTCGGCCCACTTTGTAAAATCAGAAATACGAGCACAGATTTTCTACAAGATTGACGTAAGGAGACACCTTTTCACTTCCATTGGAGTTGGCATCTCCTTTATTCACTGTGTGCCATATGTTATTACCATGATCTTTTTATCGGTAGTGCTATGGAGATCCCATTTTCACATAAATCTATATGCCATATTGTTTTTTTATTTTTAGGCGATTAAGGATTTATGGGCTATGGCTATCAGAGTGGATTATGATTTGCCTAATCCATCATTTGATATTAATCAAAAAGCTTTCATGGTTTTCAAATGCAGATACTAGAGGAGTTTGGAATTGATCCAAATAATGCCTTTGCATTCTGGGATTGAGTAGGCGGGCGATAGTGGTAAGTGTGTAATGTTTTCGTTGGCAATTCTTGACCTTTTGAACTGGATGCCTTCTAATTTGACTCTGAACCTATGGTTACAATATGCAGCGCTGTTTGAGTACTGCCCCTTTCTCTGCAATATGGTTTCAGTTGTTGAAAAGTATTGTAACACGCAGTTTTTCACTAAAAATTTGTTTCCATACTTTATTGCATTTAAGCGATGCTAGAAAAGACTTTAGATCGGGCTTCCTGTATTAATTAGTACACAAGTATTACAACTAATCATGAAATACATCAAACTCGATTCCAAAGGTATGTGTTATTCATTTCTGTATTCACTTCACAGTTATGCTGAAATTTATTTTTTTTGAGTTTGTTGGTTTCAGATATTCCCTTTTATTTTCCTAATTTCTTGTTGACATTGGTTATACCTTTTTGAGTTTTGGGCCTTTCGAATCAGTTTTCAGATTTTTGCGTACAAAGAAATTGCTGCTCAGAATCTTTGTCTGAGTCCTACGTGCTCCGATTAGCCGTTGCAATTTCGTCTCAAACCACATTTGTTGTAAGCCCTTTCCCATTTCTTCAATTTTCTTGATATTAAATAAAGTATTAACTTATAATAGCTTGTTTATGTTGTGGGATTTTCTTAGAATAGAAAATCGTGAGGTTTTTGTTTGTGTTTGTGATCTTTACTGAAAATTAGTTGCAGCTTTAACTATTAAGGGGTATCAACTATCAAGAACATTATTTGCGAAGCCGTTGAACTTAATAGATTGGGGAATAATGTTTGATGTAACTTCAAGTATTCCCTTCTCTATGCTCTCTAATTGTGCGTATGTTTATGGAAAGATTTTTGCTGACTTTTTCTTTATTTTTTACTCTGGAACACTGGGCTCACCTCTTCTGTCTTGTGCTACCTATGCTTGATGGTCTTTCTTTGTTTTTTTATACTTACACAACAAAATATTATATGCCCATGTATATGTTTTGTCATTTTGGAACCTTCTGGCCGTTTGGCTGTCGCTTCACTCACACTTTTGGCTCTCCCCGTCGCGATTGTGATTTGTGATTTAAGATATTAGACCAGGTCAGTTTTATGAATTATGTGTAGTGCAATTTACTAAACCACTCTTTAGCGAAACTAAGAAACAACCTTTTTCTCTTGTCCTTATTCTCCCTCCCATAATAGGTCTGTGGCTGTGCCCATTCAATATTTCAACTATTTTGATTACAAAAATCACTCACCTCTTTTTTGTGGCTTTCATAAGGTAAGTTCCAAAAGAGTCTCTTGATAGCACATAGCATGATTCCGGTCAATGTATGCTAACTTGTATGCTAACCAATTAGTCTAGAAAACTAATTGGGTGTA
The DNA here is from genome assembly GCA_030278955.1 of Hygrophila difformis. Taxonomy (NCBI): domain Eukaryota; kingdom Viridiplantae; phylum Streptophyta; class Magnoliopsida; order Lamiales; family Acanthaceae; genus Hygrophila; species Hygrophila difformis. The sequence goes on from JAOANR010000011.1 coordinate 18,078,325, forward strand.
GTAATCTCACATCATTAGCTCATCTACTATGAAAGTATTGAAGTTGGCGGGGTCTCACTTTATATGAAACTATGTTGTTGTGTGTGTGTTTTTTTTTTTAATCTCTTTTCTTCACCCACTTCAGTGTCCAATGTCCATTGGCTATTTTATTTTCATATCTTTTGGTAGCAATCATATCTTCTGTTTTCAGACCCTGGAAAAACTTCTTAAATTGTCAAAGAACAGTGAATGTGCTGATTGCAGGAGCAAGTACATCCATTTTGAGATTTTCCTTTCTCTACTTGTGTTTCATTGCAGAGATCCTCGATGGGCTTGTGTGAATTTGGGCATATTTATACCAGAGATGGTAACCTTAACTCACCTATAAGGAGAATAGAGGAAAACTCTTCTTCCCAGTTTCAACGATCAAATGATAGAGGTGTCCATGGACAAGTCAATAATTTTTGGAAGAGTTTGGAAGAGTATTGACGAGAACACCAAGTGCAAAAGGAACACATTTACAATGTCTTCTACTTATTTTCATTTTTTTACTTGTGGCCGTTGCTTCTTTTACTTGATAATTAACTTATCATTTCGCGAATGTTAATGAATGCACAAAGGTTGATGGTGCTCTCTATTGTATACAGTATGATTGTTTTCCATAGTGAAATCATTAGTTCCCTTAGGTCTTTATACTCTGTATATATAAACTCGGAAGTGATTTATTTTCTTTATCTTTAATGCCTTCCTCTTTTCAACTATAATTTCATTAAAAAATTTAAGTTGCCAATGTCCGCGCGGCGTAGCGCGCGACAAGAGATTTCTAGTATATATATATATATATATATATATTAGAACTCGTCCCGGCGCGCTACGCCGCACGGATTTGAGCCTAAAGCAATGAAATCGATTCAAAGCGAGGTTGAAAATTTCAAGCGGAAATTAAATTAAAACCCTTCCAGAAACACTGGAATGTTTGCTCTGATTCCACTTCATTGTTGAAGTTGAAAATAAACTTGTAAAAAAAATTTAAAAGCTTGAGCAAATTGTAAGAAATATAAAATAATGACAATGTAGTCATTTTCCCCTTTCAAAAAATAATATATCTCGATGAAAAGCACATGATGGTTGACACAAGAAAGAAACGGAGCCCATGAAAAAACTCAAAATCCAAGCACCAGAAAGATATGGCATGAACAAGTTCAATATGTTACAATAGTTGCGGTGAAAGTGATAGAACACTTAGTGGATTACAATATGTTACAATATGCTACAATGAGAGATGATATTGCAGTTGAGCATAAACGTCAGATTTGGTGTGGTTGTAGGTGTTCGATTGCATTTATTGTGTAAGTTGATCTTGTGATTTGTCTTGATTCATGCACTTGCTTGTGAACACCGAAAATGTGTTGTTGGTGAGCGGTTGCTGCATTTCGATTGATGCAGTATTTGATGATTTCATGTGGGTATATTTGTATAGCATAAGGTAATTGAATAGTTGTAATAATATGGAAATTGTATCAGTAAAATAAGACAAGTTGCGTACAGGTTGTGATTTTGTGGATAGTGTTTCAATGTCTTCATTGAGAAGTGTATCTACGAAATTGTCATAGGCCAAACAAGAAACAGTTCCTGTTGTATCTGATAGTTGGATGTTCACCATCTTCCTGAAACGAAATAGTATTTAGGCAAGAATCGACGAGCATAATAGAAGTAATAGAAGTGATTATGTTTATGTTTTACCTTTCGTATGAAGTTGTTAGTGTTTGGCAGCAAAAGCAGTAAAACATGCGTGTGGGTTTTGTATTGGTTCTTTTATTGCATTGCAAACATGCTGTGTAAGTGAATCTCGTAGTAGCATTGTAAAGAATTTGGAATGTTGCTCTGCAATGAAATTGGCCTACCTAAAAGGTTCTTAAATTAAATTAGTGAGTCTTATATATAGGCAATGTATTGAATATATTTTCGTCGGTAACCCTTGAGGCTTGTAGCATTGAATGGATTGTTGTCAGTTGAGGAGGTTCTGCCATATTCATCCCATCTTCAATTGGTGGAAGGTTGTGTTCCATTGCTAATTATTTTGAAAAGAAATGCATAATTAGAGAAATCTTTACAATTGGTAATGAAAAAAGTAATAGAGTGAAATTATTTGCAAACAATTTAGTTACCTTTGTTGGTGTTGGCCTTCTTCAGGGTTATCTTCTTAGTGCACTTATAATAGTGAGAATGAGGCTATATTTATATAGGAAAAATTATGGAGTATAGAAGTATAGGGACAAAAGTAAAAGGACATAGTGTTGCAATGTTATTGTCTTTTTATGTCATGCGCGAGAGAAGTGTAGTAGCATTGGATTCCATTTGCACTTGGAGGTATTGGACATGTGAATCCATATTGAATAGATTTTGTCAGTAGCATTGTAACACCCGCGAAATTAGTCACCCATAAATAAATAAATAAATACACAAATAAATAATTAAATAAATAGAACAAAAAAAATGAAAAGAAAGATTGAATTAGGTTTAAAGAAGTACTTCACTAATCCAACAAGTTCCCAAGCCTAACAAGTACTTCACTAATCCAATTTATGCACATACTTCTCAATTCTAACTTACAACAATGCTCAACCATTCAAGAATAAAACACAATCACATATCCAAATTCCAAATTCATATCAATTCCTTACTTCGCCACTGTTAAATATTATCAACCCACAATACTCCAATCTTGAATATTCAAAAGTCACTTATAAAAATTCAATAAACACTTGAACTCGATTATGCTAAACTAGAGTCCATGTTAAACACTCAAAATGACATGCAAGGACATAAAAGTGAAATCACAAATCAACACCACTACCACCTACTGCCATCACACCACCATCACACAGCCACCGAATATCATCATCATCATCATCATCATCATCATCATCATCATCATCATCGTCACCACCACCACCATCTAGCTGCCGGAGACGACAACCAACAGCAGCAGCGGCAGCGGCAACCACCACCGCTGCTCCCCTGCAGCTAGCAGCAGCTCGCTACTTGTCCTTAATAGCAGAAGCTCGCGGTGGCGAGCTGTGCCCTCTCCGGCATCCCCATACCGCTGCTCGTCCTCCAATGCTCCATCTCCGACAAACTCGTCGGAGCTTTAAAGGAAAGAGGAAGAAATTGAACTCCTCCGGGCAGCCCCCAACTCAGAAAACGAAGAAGAAAATGAAGAAGAGGGGATGAGAGACCATTACCTACCTTACCTACCTTGTTGAGCTCTCCTCCTCCAAATCCATGGCGAACCCATCACCACTTCATCCTCAATCGCGATTTCCCTCTTCTTGTGCCCTAGTTCTTCCCAATTTCTTTGTAAGTGACGGGAAAGGGATACAAATGCCCAAATGAAACAAAATCCTTAATATAAGGTCCAAGGGCTTTAATGCAATTCCTATTTACAAATTGGTCCCCAATCTAATTCAATAATGTCATCACATGGGCTTGCTAATTATGACTTATCCCACATAAGTGCAATAACCAATTAATTTAAATCCAATTATTGTTTTAATCCATAATTAATTAATTGAATTATGAAATAATTATTCGGGATGTTACTGTAATACCCCGGTTTTTGGTCACCTGGGTCGGGATGTCACCGCCACACCTCCCTAGTAAGACACGGTTTCTCCGGCTTACTAAAGAGATGCAAGGCTAGGTATTTCAGTATTTAAAAATATTTAAAACGTTTGCAAACAGCCCATACAATATAGTCTCGAAAATAATAATATCATAACGCAGCGGAAAATAGTATCTAAGTATAATATTGCAGCGGAAATGTAAATACGACCGACATGGTCAAAAACGGGTTAAACATGCCCGTTTATTCTTATAGTCTAATGCAAGAATTTAATAATAAAGTTTGCAAAAATATAGTTTTCCCCATGCATAAACGTGCTCATGTTTGTTCCACATACTCTGTAAGGAAAAAGAAAAATAAACGGTTTGGTCAGCACAACTTGCTGAGTAAGTTAACACATGCATGATCGTAGGGTTTAAAAGCCATTAATTTAATAATTACATAAAAGCATGATAATAATCATAAATAATTTAATTTAATAATATAACCAATGCGCATAATTAAATCATGGCACTAACCAATAGTACATTTAGCATAATTTAAATAAAAGTCATAATTGATTTAAATAAAGCATTTAATAATTTAAAAGGACAATAATTAAACATTTAACTATCCCCATTACTCCCAAGATTTAGTATTTCAAGTATTTCACGATTTCATTGCGATATCAACAAGTTTAGCCGGAAACCGGCGGCCGCAGCCGTATCTGCCATACCCAGTACCACTCCGGAACCTCGGGAAACCCATGTGGATATTCACGAGAGTGTAGGCCATATATCTCATGCCGTTTTGGCAACATATCTCAAAATTTCGCGCGGGTCACCATCGTCCATAAAGGCACGAAGTGAATCGTTAGGAGGGCACCCTGCAGAGCACCCACCCCCTAATTTTAAAGATCAAGTTTGTAAAGGGGATTTCCTAAATTTCAGATTTCATGTATTTATTTCAAAGAGTCTTCTACTCGTTTAAACCTTAAAGGTTAGTTTCACCGTTTCAACAAGATTTCAAGATTTGACTCGGTCAACCACAGTTTACTTCAAAATTTATTAAAAATCGAGTTTAATTCCAAAAATTCTGAAATTTTACCACTGACTCGGAACCATCGAGATGAACAACTTTCGTGTTTTAACTTTTTCAATCCGAGAAACCGAAATAGGTTAAAAACATCAATTTTCGTCATATCATTAATCTGTCCGAATTTCGTATACAGCAGTTCAAGATTATCAAGATCTACCATAGCAAATCAACTCCAAACTTAATGAAATTTTACAGAGACATTCTTAAGACATTTGTCTACAACTTTCATGTTCGGCTAAAGATCTAAAACGGCTTATAACTAAGGTCAAAAACGTCATCAAGATCGGACCTAAGTTCTATCAAGAAATTCAAGATCCAATTTCAACCAGTTCGGTTTCGGGTGGATTTCATATATCAAATCATCATGAAAAATTCTGAAAATTACAGGAGATAGATCTAAGCCTTAAAAACGTTTTTTGTGTTTTAAGTTTTTCGTTCGAAGACGTTTTAAGGTTCGGAAAAATTCAACAAAACTGTTGCGCCGGTAAAAATCATACGTTGACAGATTTTTTAAAGTTTCGATTTAGCTTTTAGGTTTCGTGTTTTAATTACTCCCAAAACCATGTAAGTGTCAACTTACAGATTTGTAAACGTCCGGGATCGTCGAGTTCGAAGGCGTGGCTTCCAGTCCACCGTTTATTCTCTCCGTTCGTTGGGTTCTTCGTTCTAGATCCGATTTGGGGTGTAGAAATAAAAAGAAGAGAATTAGGGTTTCGTTTTTGAATTAAAAATGAGATGGATGAACGGATCTAACTTACCACGACGTTAGAGATCTCTCAACTCGTCCACGGCAGTCCCCGTTCGGTTTTGGTGCCTCTGATGACTTCCGGATCTAGGGTTTTGTGTATAGAGAGTATCGTAGGGTTTTGAAAAGTGTTCGGGGCTTTCAAGAGGTCTTATTTATAGGTAAACATGACCTGGGGACGTCCAAGGTCTGCCTCTAAGAGTCTTGAGTCGAAAGGTGTTCAACCGAAGTCGAAAAATCCGGATTCGGGCGAGTAAATCTCGCAACCGGCGAATCTGTCGCACAGCGCGGTCGTGGCGCGGCTTTTCCACCTTCACCGCGCGGCACTCGCATGGACTTCGGTCTGGGCGGGTCGTGCGATCCGTCGTGCCTTTCCTCCTCTCTTTTGGACTTCTATCCCCCCATGCTCCCGGATTCTGATTTCCAGGGTATCTTCGGGTTTCTATTTCCTCTCTAAATTTTACTCGGGTCTAAATGCATGTTTGGACTCGAATTCTCGAGTTCATTGGTGTCAGGTTTTGGTGTACAATTTATTTATCTTCAATTAATTCTTTTTATTTAATTAAATTCCTTTAATTCCTTTTTAAGTTAAATCTCACTTCTCATTTCCTTATCTTTATTTATTTATTTATTTGCTGGATTTATTCATTTATGGTATTTATTTTATTTATTGTTTATTTATTTAATTATTGTTTTATGTTGCAAAATTCTCGGGTATTACAGTCTACCCTCCTTAAGAATCAACTTCGTCCTCGAAGTTGTGTTTCGGCTTTTCTCATGCTAAGGTCATTTGTTTGTTTTATTATTTTGTGACTGAACTTAGAATTAAAACTTCTAAGCTGTCTACGTACCCTGTGAAGGGATCAAGCCATAACGTAGTTCAAAACAATTTGAATTTGTTTGTTTGTTTACAAACATGCACGAAAAATAGATGGTATGACATCCTCTCTCCCCTTAAGATTGCAGTTATGTCCCCATAACTGTGTCGGTGTCGGGTTGGAACAATGTCGGGTAGCGTTCTCTCATGTCTGATTCTACCTCCCAAGTTGCCGTCTCACTTTCGTGGTTCGACCAAAGAACCTTGATCATTTTGACGGTTTTGTTCCTCGTTACTCGCTCCTTAGTGTCTAGAATTCGCACTGGGACTTCTTCATAAGTCAGATCTTCATCGAGTTCGATTATCTTCGGTTGAAGTACATGTGTCGGGTCCGGCACATACTTCTTTAGTTGTGAGACATGGAAAACATTATGAACTCGATCTAATTGTGGCGGTAAAGCCAGTCGGTAGGCCAAATTTCCGACTCGTTCTAGAATCTCGTAAGGTCCTATGTATCGAGGACTCAACTTTCCTCGTTTGCCAAAGCGCATCACCCCCTTCATGGGTGATATCTTTAGCATGACCCTATCTCCCACTTGAAATTCTAGGTCTCGTCGTCTCACGTCAGCGTAACTCTTCTGACGGTCTTGAGCAGCTTTCATTTTTCCTTGAATCACTTTGATTTGTTGAGCCATGTCTTCGATAAGTTGTGGTTCAACTACCACCGACTTATCGTTTTCTTCCCAGCTCAAAGGGCTTCGGCACCTTCGTCCATACAACGCCTCGAATGGTGCCATGCCAATGCTATCATGGTAGCTATTATTATAAGAAAATTCGATTAGGGGTAAATGGGATTCCCAATTTCCCTTAAATTCCAACACGCATGCTCTCAGCATGTCTTCTAGTGTTTGGATTGTTCTCTCGGTTTGACCATCCGTCATTGGGTTGAATGCGGTGCTCATTTTGATTTGAGTACCGAGAGCTTTTTGAAACTCCGTCCAAAAGTGAGAGACAAATCTACTGTCTCCATCGGAAATGATATCATGTGGTACTCCATGTCATCGTACCACATTATCAATGTAGGCTCGGGCCAATTGGTCCATAGTCCACGTGTCCTTCATCGGGATAAATATGGTTGTCTTCGTTAGCCTATCCACATCACCCAAAGCTTGTTCATGCCTTTAGGTGATCGGGGTAATCCCGAGACAAAATCCATTGAGATGCTATCCCACTTCCAAGTTGGAATCTCTAGTGGTTGCATCAATCCTAGGGGTTTATCTCGCACTGCCTTAACCTTTTGGCAGGTGAGACATTTCGCCACGAAGTCTGCCACTTCCTTCTTCATTCCCGGCCACCAATAGATCTTCTTTAGATCTTTGTAAAGCTTGTCACCTCCGGGATGCACTGAATATGGAGTGTTGTGCCCTTCCTCCATCAACTTTCGCTTCAACTCGGCACATTTTTTAGGCACACACCATCTCCCTTTGAAACGAATGCTTCCATCCTCGTGGACAGCAAATCCTATTGCCTTTCCTTTCGGCAATATACCCCTTTATCTTTTTGAGTTTCGCGTCGCCCGGTTGGGCGAGCTTAATCTCGTCCAATATTGGAGTTTTTACGACCATGGTGTTGATCGTTTCACTCACTGTGCCCGGATGCACAAGTTCCACGTCCAATCTCGCTAAATCCATGTACAATGCCGGCGGAATTACCAACGAGTTCGTCACGTGTTGGGTTTTCCGACTTAGGGCATCGGCTACCACATTCGCCTTCCCCTCGTGGTAGGCTATCTCCAAATCGTAGTCCTTAATAAGTTCCAACCACCTTCGCTGTCTCAAATTCAACTCCTTCTGAGTGAATATATACTTCAAGATCTTGTGGTCGGTGAACATTCGACACTTCCGCCCATAAAGGTAATGTCTCCATATCTTTAGAGTGAAAACGACCGCTGCCAACTCCAGGTCGTGTGTCGGATAATTCTCCTCGTGAGGTTTTAGTTGGCGTGATGCATACGCTACGACTCTCGAGTCTTACATCAAGACACAACCTAAACCTTCCTTCGAAGCATCGCTGTAAACTTCAAAGTCACCATTTTCTGATGGTAGTGTCAATACGGGTGTGGTTGTGAGTCGTTTCTTTAGTTCTTGAAACGCTGTCTCACAAGTCTCTGTCCACACGTATTTTACTCCCTTCTTCAGTAGTTGGGTCAAAGGTCGTGCGATTTTCGAAAAATCCTTCACGAACGGTCTATAGTACCCGGCTAATCCAAGGAAACTCCTTATCTCAGTTTGGCTCTTTGGAGTTGCCCATTCAGTTACGGCAGAAACTTTTGCCGGATCCACTGAAACTCCATCAGCGGATACTATATGTCCTAGAAATACTACCTCCTTCAACCAAATGTCGCATTTGGACAATTTGCCGAATAGTTGATCGTGTAAACAATAGAAGGTAAGGAAAATAAGTAAAAATAAAAAAAATACAAAAAAATCAAAAAACACTTTTCGTGGCCCGCGCGGCAGCGCGCGATGACCGCGCGGCCACAGCAGTTTGAAAAAAAAAGGGCTCGTGCGGAGCGCGAGCCATTCCGCCCCATTTCCACTTCCGAGGCTTCTTCTAGTTTGCTCCCAAATTTGTTCTCTCATCCTCCAATTCTCCCATTCCCGACTTCGATTTTTCATTGCAAGGTATGTGTCTACTACTTCTACTTGTCAATTTCAGATTTTATGCCTTGTTTAGCTTTAATCTTTGGGTGAATTTCGAAATTAGGGTTTAGGGACAAGAATTGGGGATTTGTTGTTTTTAGACTTAATTTGTGCAATTAGCGAGTTTATGCGATACTTGGTGTTATTTTTGGTGATTAGGAAGTATTTGTGCAACAATGTATGCCTAGTTTGAGGAAGTTTTTACTAGATTCCATGCTTTATGGAGAATATGAATTTCCCGATTTGTATTGGTATTGCGGGCATGAGAATGAGTTCGTTGTCGTTGTTTTGTGCCCTATTATGATGATGAGTTATTGCCTAAGCAATTGTTTTGATTTGGGGACGTTTCCCATGTGTTTACAAGTAAACTTTGAACTTGATCTATTGCGCACACAACGTGTTTGACTAAATGTCCCAAAGAGTTTTGGGGTTTGTTTGGGCATAGTCTTTGTTTGGTTATCCTCTTGGATTGCTAGTGTCAGAGCCTACACTTAATGTTCCTGTGTTTTTCTGTCCTATACTTGGTGTAATTGTTGTGTAGGATTTATCCTTATATTTGGTATTGGTTGGGTATCTGTAGGATGCTGCTCTTCTTGTGGGTTGTCTGGGCGTCTCTCATGGTTCTTCCGGGGGCCAAGAGACGAGCCACTCGGCGTGATGCGGCTGGCCCTAGTACTGCTGCTCCGGTGATGCCGGATACTGATGACAGTGAGTCCGAGGAGGACGAGGAGCAGCGGGGCCCTAAACTCAGGGGTCCTCCCGACGAGGTGCTTCCCCATCGACACGATAGGCATCGGTTTGCGACGATGGCCTCTCAGGAGTTCTATTTCGACGAGCTTCATCGGAACAGGGCTTATGTTCCGGAGAGAGGCATGGATCCTCGTCATATGGACGATGACAGGGTTAGTCCAGTATTGGACCTTCTTCAGTGGACTGCACTCGCGCGCCATCCCGAGGGCATCGCTTCCGGTTATTTAGCTATGGAGGTCATAGCCAACATTGGCGGTCTTGGGGAGAACAACGACTTGTCTCGAGTCTGGGTTCGGGGTCGCCATCTAGATTTCAGTGCTCGGGCGATCAACGTCTACTTCGGCCTTCCTGACGACGGCGTATTCCGGCCACAGCCTGAGAGTCGTATACCCCCGCCTGCGTGGGGCGTTTTGTGCACTGAGGTGGGACCTCGGCTCGAGCATGATCACGAGTTGCGATTGACGACGATGGACTCTCCGTAGCGCGAGCTTGCTCAGATATGGTTAGGCCGTGTCCGGCCAATTACCCGGAGCCATATCGTTCTAGACCACGTCTATGAGACCATTTTCTTTATCGCCCGAGGTGGTAGGGTGAATGTTGGGGCTTGTATCGTAGACAACCTGAGGGGTATGCGCCGAGGTCGAGGGAGTAGGGTGATTACCCATGTTCACCTTATTTGTGGTATGTGTGCGGCTCAGGGGAACCGTATGTCACCAGAGACGGATCCTTACGAGCTAGCCGCTGGCGGCTACTACCGTATCCCTACCTACGCCGCTCGACGCAGTGCTCTACGACGTGGGGCTCCTCCGGCTGTCCTTCGCCCGGAGCCCAATGGTGATGGTTTGATTCTGGTTATCCCTCCTGAGCAGCCACCTCCACCTCCCGTGGTTCCCCAGCAGGGTCCGGAGGTGCCGCAGATACTTCAGATGATGCAGGGTATGCAGCTTAGTATGGATGCTGGGTTTGCTCGTATGGACGCTGGGTTTGCAGCCGGGCAGGCTCGTTATGACGCTTTCAATGCCAGGATGGATCTATACCAGGCTCGCATGGATACGATCACTACGAGGCAGCTGGAGCAGCAGGCCACCATGACTGACATGTATGCCTACATGCGTCAGATGGACGAGTATATGCATCGTCAGTTCCCGCCTCCCGACCAGTGATCCTTCGTTTCTGCATCTCCATTTAGGTTTGCAGTAGTAGTGTTTTATTTGGTTTTCTTATGGGACTGTATAAGGATGATCTTGCTGATTATGCTTAGTAGTTTATGTTTCCGTTGTATCCTTGCTTAGTTGTCTGATTCGACTGTTATCGTTTAGAGAAAATGTGGTGGAACTATTTCGGTTCGTCTCTCTTTTTTTGTTTCTTCTTTCTCGTTTTTTTTTTTTGATAGTTTAGGGCTGAAGGATTTCAAGGAAAAAAAAATCAACTTGCATTTTATTCCTTAAAAGAAATTTAATACAAGTAATAGGATGCGCAAAATAAATGTACTATCTAAGACAAGGTATCTAAAGGATCTCTGCGTCCTCTGGCAGAGTAGTGGGGTCTTCCATTGGATCATCCTCATCAGAGACTCGGCCGGTGCCCAAGGGTCCATGAAACACTGGGGATGGTGGACCGACGGCTTCCGGAACTGGTTCCGGTGACTCCTCCAGATGGTTCTCCATGGGGCTCGGGTTTGGCGACGGGCGGACCATGTGGGGCCAGAGTCCAAGGGTTCCGTAGCGTCCACGGATAAGGCCGGATGGGCTCTCTACTGGGGGTGTTGGGCTTCGTGGTCCCATCAAATGGTCTTCCACAGGGCTATATGGTACTACTATGTCGGTGAGGTCAAGCAGGTCCGTCCCTAGATCCTCGATTCTATCTATCATCGCATCGCCTCATTCGGTAAGCTTTTGCACTTGGGTTTCTAAGTCTTTTATGCGACCTTGATCAGCGTCTGTCAAGTTCAGGAAGTGTTGGAGGTCAGCTTCCCTTAGGTCTCCCATTTGGTGCAGATTTGCCTCCAAGTGAGCTATACGATTTTTCATTTGTTGTATGGTTTGTTGGGAATCAAGGTGAACGTTCATCATTTTGATCATCAATTGCATCATATCTTGACTAGCCATCTAGCGCCAGCAAAAGATCTAAGTTAATATTCGCCAAGATTCTAGGTTAAAATTCGCCAAGATTCTAAGTTGAAAATCGCCAAGATTCTAAGTTGAAATTCGCCAAGATTCTAAGTTCTTTACATAAAAGAGATGCAATATGCAAATGCAAGTGATGATTTCCCCCCCAAAAATAATTCATGCACTATATATTTTTCCATGGGTTTAAAAATAAAAAATTTTACATGGAAATAATACTTTAAAATTTAAAATAATAGTCAAAATATTAATAGTAGTTTAAAAATAATAATGGTTTAAAAATAGCCGGGCTCTAATACCAACTTGTAACACCCCGGTTTTTGGTCACCCAGGTCGGGATGTCACCGCCACACCTCCCTAGTAAGACACGGTTTCTCCGGCTTACTAAAGAGATACAAGGCTAGGTATTTCAGTAAGTAAAAATATTTAAAACGTTTGCAAACAACCCATACAATATAGTCTCGAAAATAATAATATCATAACGCAGCGAAAAATAGTATCTAAGTATAATATTGCAGCGGAAATGTAAATACGACCGACATGGTCAAAACACAGGTTAAACAGGCCCGTTTATTCTTATAGTCTAATGCAAGAATTTAATAATAAAGTTTGCAAAAATATAGTTTCCCCCATGCATGAACGTGCTCATGTTTGTTCCACATACTCTGTAAGGAAAAAGGAAAATAAACGGTTTGGTCAGCACAACTTGCTGAGTAAATTAACACATGCATGATCGTAGGGTTTAAAAGTCATTAATTTAATAATTACATAAAAGCATGATAATAATCATAAATAATTTAATTTAATAATATAACCAATTCGCATAATTAAATCATGGCACTAACCAATAGTACATTTAGCATAATTTAAATAAAAGCCATAATTGATTTAAATAAAACATTTAATAATTTAAAAGGACAATAATTAAACATTTAACTATTCCCATTACTCCCAAGATTTAGTATTTCAAGTATTTCACGATTTCATCGCGATATCAACAAGTTTAGCCGGAAACCGGCGGCCGCAGCCGTATCTGCTATGCCCAGTACCACTCCGGAGCCTCGGGAAACCCATGTGGATATTCACGAGAGTGTAGGCCATATATCTCATGCCGTTTTGGCAACTTATCTCAAAATTTCGCGCGGGTCACCATCGTCCATAAAGGCACGAAGTGAATCGTTAGGAGGGCACCCTGCAGAGCACTCACCCCCTAATTTTAATGATCAAGTTTGTAAAGGGGATTTCCTAAATTTCAGATTTCATGTATTTATTTCAAAGAGTCTTCTACTCGTTTAAACCTTAAAGGTTAGTTTCACCGTTTCAACAAGATTTCAAGATTTGACTCGGTCAACCACAATTTACTTCAAAATTCGTTAAAAATCGAGTTTAATTTCAAAAATTCTGAAATTTTACACTGACTCGGAACCATCGAGATGAACAACTTTCGTGTTTTAACTTTTTCAATCCGAGATACCGAAACAGGTCAAAAACATCAATTTTCGTCATATCATTAATCTGTCCGAATTTCGTATACAGCAGTTCAAGATTATCAAGATCTACCATATCAAATCAACTCCAAACTTAATGAACTTTTACAGAGACCTTCTTAAGACATTTTTCTACAACTTTCATGTTCGGTTAAAGATCTAAATCGGCTTATAAGGTCAAAAACGTCATCAAGATCGGACCTAAGTTCTGTCAAGAAATTCAATATCCAATTTCAAGCAGTTCGGTTTCGGGTGGATTTCATATATCAAATCAAAATGAAAAATTCTGAAAATTTTACAGGAGATAGATCTAAGCCTTAGGAACGTTTTTTGTGTTTTAAGTTTTTCCATTCGAAGGCGTTTTAAGGTTCGGAAAAATTCGACAAAACTGTTGCGCCGGTAAAAATCATACGTTGACAGATTTTTGAAAGTTTCGATTAAGCTTTTAGGTTTCGTGTTTTAATTACTCCCAAAACCATGTAAGTGCCAACTTACAGATTTGTAAATGTCCGGGATCGTCGAGTTCGAAGGCGTGGCTTCCAGTCCACCGTTTATCCTCTCCGTTCGTCGGGTTCTTCGTTCTAGATCCGATTCGGGGTGTAGAAATAAAAAGAAGAGAATTAGGGTTCCGTTTTTGATTTAAAAACGAGATGGATGAATGGATCTAACTTACCACGACTTAGAGATCTCTCAACTCGTCCACGGCAGTCCCCGTTCGGTTTTGGTGCCTCCGTTGACTTCCGGATCTAGGGTTTTGTGTATAGAGAGTATCGTAGGATTTTGAAAAGTGTTCGGGGCTCTCAAGAGGTCTCATTTATAGGTAAACATGACCTAGGGACGTCCAAGGTCTGCCTCTAAGAGTCTTGAGTCGAAAGGTGTTCAACCGAAGTCGGAAAATCCGGATTCGGGCGAGTGAATCTCGCAACCGGCGAATCTGTCGCTCGGCGCGGTTGTGGCGCGGCTTTTCCACCTTCACCGCGCGGCACTCGCCTGGACTTCGGTCCGGGCGGGTCGTGCGATCCGTCGTGCCTTTCCTCATCTCTTTCGGACTTCTATCCCCCCATGCTCCCGGATTCTGATTTCCGGGGTATCTTCGGGTTTCTATTTCCTCTCTAAATTTTACTCGGGTCTAAATGCATGTTTGGACTCGAATTCTCGAGTTCATTGGTGTTGGGTTTCGGTGTACAATTTATTTATCTTCAATTAATTCTTTTTATTTAATTAAATTCCTTTAATTCCTTTTTAAGTTAAATCTCACTTCTCATTTCCTTATCTTTATTTATTTATTTATTTGCTGGATTTATTTATTTATGGTATTTATTTTATTTATTGTTTATTTATTTAATTATTGTTTTATGTTGCAAAATTCTCGGGTATTACAGTTACATTAGAGATGTGGGATGTTTGGATCACAACATACGACACATTTACTAAACAAAATTTCCAAATGAAGGCGGCCTTGATGTGGACAATTGGATATTTTCCGGTGTATGTTGTATTTTCGGGTTGAAGAACCTATGGGAAAACTGCATGCCCAATATGTACGGAAGAAACAGAATCTATAAGGCTAAAGGAGGGTGGCAAATAGTCGTGGATTGATTCTCACAGGAGGTTCCTTCCATCTGATCATCCGTTTGGAGTTGATAAGTCTAAATTCAAAAAGGATTGGGAGGATTATGGTTTGCCACTATTGTATAGGAGCGTTGAAGAAGTGTTGGAAGATATAAAAAGGCATGGTCTGTGTCGTTTAACTGAATTAGGATGAGAGGAAGAGAATGCAATAATTAGTAAAACATGTGGTTGAAAAAAAAAATGGTTATGGGATCTACCTTATTGGAAGACGAATTTTGGTACTCACAATTTGGATGTCATGTACATTGAGAAGAATGTCTTTGAAAATATTTTCAACACAATCATGGACGTTCAGGGGAACACAAAGGATAATGCAAAAGCACGTGAGGGCATTGTGACCTTGTGTAACAGACCTGAATTGCATAAGGATCCTCATACAAGTAGGTATCCAAAGGCAGTTTATACAATGGATAAGGAGAAGATGGATGTCTTTTTGAAATGGGTTGCAGGCTTAATATTCCCTCATGGATGTGTGTCCAATCTGGGTAGATGCATAGATATGAATAAATATAGAATGTTTGGCACGAAAAGTCATGACTGACATATATTTCTACAATAGTTTCTACCCATTGGATGGGAAGCTGCTTCCCAAGAGTGTGTGGGAACTAGTAACAGAATTGAGCAACGTTTTTCGGACCTTGACTGTGAAGACACTTGAAGTTGCGGATATAGAAAGATTGGCCATAGATACTCCAGTTGTGCTATGTAGGTTGGAGACAATTTTTCCGCCTTCCTTCTTCAACTATATGGAATATCTACCTCTCCACCTACCTTACAAAGCTAGTTGGTCCTGTTCAGTTCAGATGGATGTACCCATATGAAAGGTGAAATTTTTAAATATTCTTATTAATTTACATATAATAAGCCTTTGTTTTTAATTCCTTATCCGATAAATTGTTGTTCTATTATCTCTTTCAGATATCTGAATCGATTGAAGAGAACCATGCGCAACAAGGCACATGTTGAAGGTAGTATTTACAATGCATATATGGTCCGGGAGGCATCGATTTTTTGCTCTCATTACTTTGAAAAGCATGTTTTCACGCGTAAGAGGAATGTTCCAAGGAATGATGATGGTGGCATAATTCTTTATGACGGATGCCTTCCTAGTGTATTCAAATACGCAGGACGTGCCAAAGGAAAGTCGAAGAAGAGGGGGTTTTTCAAAGAAGAGTTTAAATCCACACCCAATTACCTCATCCTAAATTGCTAAAAGATCAAACCGTATATTGAGTAAGTACTTTACATATCTAAAAAAAAATAATCAAGAAGATTTTCAAGACTTTCATTATTTGGATCTTAACAAAGACCTCATCTTAATAATATGCAGTTCTCACAATATCTGTGCAATGAACGTTCTTGAATAAGTGACATGGAGATGGCGGAAGCTATATCGGACGATTTTCCTAGATGGTTTTAGGCCTATGTGATGGAAAATCCACCCAAAAATCCATGTATTCTTACGTAGCACAGGGCCCACTTCCCATTGGTACATCATCTTCTATGTACTTTATAAATAGAATGAAATTTCACATAAAATATCACGGCAGGCATAGATCGACTTACAATGGTGTTGTTTGCATTACAGGCTCATACGGAGACTACTATGGTATTATCGAAGAGATTATAGTCATAGAGTACCCTGCTCTGCCTATCAAACAAACTGCGTTCTTCAAATGTAGATGGTTTGTCCCTCATGAAGGAATTGGAACACGCACTCATTCGACATGCAAGCCTGTCGAAATTAACCACTCAAAGTCTTTGAATATATATGAACTTTTTCATATTTAATCAAGCCGAACAGGTGTGCTATGTATCATTCCCAACCACGAAACCAACTGCGGGTAGGATAAGTGGTTGGCCATATGTAAAGTTAAACCTAGAAGTGTAATAACTGTTAAACCCGGTGAAGAAGCTGAAGTGTTCCAGGTCGATGCTCTCGAAACTACAACTATAACGTCCAGGAGGGAGCGATTAACAGACGACGTGGTCCGGTACTTTGATCTTTAGCAGGATGAGTGTAATACCCGAGAATTTTGCAACATAAAATAAAATAAATAAATAAATAAACAAACATAAAGAATCATAAGAGATGAGAAATGGAATTTAAATTAAAAAGGGAATCAAAATTTCGAGAACCCGGGAAGCCGAAAATAATTTAGTCAAATGGATGGTCACACGTGAACCCAACATCGATGGACTCAATAACTCGAGTCCACATGTAAATTCAGACCCGAATAAAATGACGATAGGAAATAGGAGCCCGAAGATATCCCAGAAATCCGAATCCGAGAACATAGAGGGATAGAAGTCCGAAAGAGAGGAGGAAAAGCGCGACGGATCGCACGACCCGCCCGGACCGGAGTCCAGGCGTGAGTGGCGCGCTGGCCGCGCGGTTGTTGGCTTGGGACCGCGCCACGACCGCGCCAACTGGCAGAAACGCCCCGTGCGAGATTTACTCGCCCGAATCCGGATTTTCCAACTTCGGTTGAACACCTTGCGACTCAAGACATCCTAGGGCTGCCTTTGGAAGACCTTTAGGTCCTTTCCATCTATAAATAACCATCCTAATCAGCCCCAAACTCTTTAAGAAACCCTACGAAATCTCTCTACACACAAAACCCTAATTCCAGAGTCGTCGGAGGCACAAAACCGAATCAATGGACTGACTTGGATGAAAATTAGGAGTCTTCGATTGTCGGGGTAAGATCCGAACCATTCTTGTCCATTCTTTTCCATTCTTGATTCGAAAACGAATCCTAATTCGACCCTTTTTCTATTCTAAACCCCCGATCCGGATCGAGAACGAAGAACCCGACGAAACAAGGAGATAAACGGAGGACTGGAAGCCACGCCTCCGAATCGACGATCCCGGACGCTCAACAATCTTTAAGTTAATACTTACATGGTTTTGGGAGTATCTAAAACATTCAAACCTAAAAGTTTAAACAAATCTTTCGTAAATCTGCCAATGTACGTTTTTACCTGCGCAACAGTTTTGTCTAATTTTTCCGAACATTTAAACGACTTCGAACGGAAAAACTTAAACCACAAAAAACGTTCCTAAGACTTAGATCTATCTACTGTAAAATTTTCAGAATTTTTCATGATGATTTGATATATGAAATCCACTCGAAACCGAACTGCAATAAATCTGGATCTTGGAATTTGTGACAGAACTCTAGTTCGAACTTGTTGGTGATTTTTACCTCAGTTCTAGACCGATCTAGGATTGGTGTTGAACATAAGAATTGTAGATCTATGAGTTTAGAACATCCCTGTAAAAGTTTAGAATTTTTCGTTAAGATTTGAACCTCCGAACCTGAGCCGATCCGATCTGCGTTCGTACCGAAATCAAGAAACTTGAACTGGATTAGTTTCGAACTTGATGACGTTTTTGACATTATATCTAAACGATTTGGAACTTTAGCCGAACATGAAAGTTGTAGATATATGTCTTAGGTATCTTTCTGCAAAATTTCATCAAATTTGGAGTTAGTTTGCTATGGTAGATCTTGAAATCTTGAAACTGATGTCAGAATTTTCGGACAGATTAATATCCTGTTAAAGATTGACATTTTTCACCTACTTCCGCATCTCGGATTGAAAAACTTAAAACATAAAACTTGTTCGTCTCTGTGTTTTAGAGTTACCGGTAGATTTTCAGAATAATCCGACTTAAAATGAATTTTTAAATATTTTTGGAGCAAAACAGCGACTAGTGAAATTATGTGTTGAAACTTGTGAAATTTGTGAAACTTGGGTTGACCTTGCGGGTTCGATTCCCCAGGGTGTATGTTTTCCTGCGGGTTCGATTCCCCAGGATGTCTGTGTCAAGCCTTGCGGGTTCGATTCCCCAGGGTGTATGTTTTCCTGCGGGTTCGATTCCCCAGGATGTCCGTGTCAAACCTTGCGGGTTCGATTCCCCAGGGTGTATGTGAGTTCTTGCGGGTTCGATTCCCCAAGGGCGATTGTCTGTCTTCCTGCGGGTTCGATCCCCCAGGATATGTGTTGATTCCTATGGGTTCGATTCCCTAGGATGTATTTGAGTTCTTGTGGGTTCGATTCCCCAAGGGCGAACTATACTAGATCATATTGAACAAAAGTGGAAGAATGGAATCCTGAAATACTTGAATATTTTCCCTATTTAAATTATGCCTTTAAATTATATCTTGCGATTATTGTATCATGTTGTTGAATTATGATCTTATGGAAATCTTTGTCTTTTGAATTATGCAATTAAATTATTATTAGATGGATAAAATTAAATCATGTCTTGTATGAACATGTTTTCTTTAAATCTAATTAAAGGCTTTGAAACCTCATAATCATGTCTGTGTTAACTTACTCAGCAAATCTTTGCTGACCAAACTGAAACTTTTGACAATTTCGTCACACGAGTATTTTCTAAAATATCCCAGGTTAAATTTATTAAATGAAAAGAGTTATGATTCATGGAAAGGGGTTTAAGGATATAGTTCACTTTTTATTACTCATGAGGGGAAACTTTAAGTTCAAACGGCGTTATGGGCCTCCCCGGCATGAAACTTCTGACAGCTTCCTGCCTTGAAGATCCTTGCCATGAATCTTTTGACAAATTCCCACTACATGAGTATTTTCTGAAAAATCATATTCCTGGTTTTTTTAATTTTTATTTAATGAAACCAATTTATGATGGCGGAGTTGGGATTATGGATATATTTATAGGTTGTCACGTTTTTATTTACTCGTGTTAAGAAACTGTGCCCCCGAAAGCGCACGGTGTCAAAAATTGCAGTAATTTATAGTAAGACCGGATCGTTCACTGGAGGATGTGCGATAGAAGCAGGGCCCACGTCGTTTTACTAGATTTTCCATTCGTATTGCTCCAATTGGTTTGAAAATTGATTAACAACTACTGGCATGAATTTAAACTAAACTATAAAAGCGTTTAAATCTATTCTACAAAGCCAATAAGTTCTATTCTAGAAAGCGGGTAAACTTTACTCTAAGAATGCGATAAATACTATCTATGAAAGCAGTGAAAATTTACACTGTGCTAGCTATGAAGCTGAATCACAATGTAGACAGAAAGGACAGGAAGAGAAGAATAAATATTGGACAAGATTCAGATACAGCAGTATTAAACTTCCATTTTTATACACAGATCTTTGTTTGGGATAATCCTGTCAGATAGCTAATTCTCATGCCCTCAATACTGCGTTCCCTTTAACAGACAGGTACTTATAGTATGAGTTTACATGTTCTTAAGACAACAAATTCTAAGATACCACAAATTTGTAACTGCCCTGGCCTGGGTATGTTACTTCATCTGTGGTGGATAAGCAACACCTGACAAATCATTTATTGACATGCCAAGTACTGTTATCATTCTCCCAAGTCACACCCAAAGATTCTAATTAAGCCCGAACTATCCCTTAACTATCAATCCTAGTAGCAGTTACACAACTCTCAAAACAACCGAGTGACCTCTAGAGAAAGCAGTTAAAAGAAAGCGGTAAAAGAAAGCGGTAAAGAAAGCATTTAAAATCCTATCACTCGGAGGTTGTTGAAAGTCTGACCCTGGTAGTAAAAGATAGCTCCCCATCAGAATGAAGGGGTATGGATCAAGAATTCCCGGATCTCGGTGAACCGCTCGCAGTGTTCACTTCCTTCCGGGTGGTTATGAGATACAACTAATGAAACGAACTAATAACTTAGTTCGTTCCGGATGCACTCACTCAGGACTCAAAAATAGGCTTTGGCAGAAGAGGATAGCAGTTGAAAGAAAACTCAACCCTATCTTAGAAAATAACCAAGGCCTGGATGATGTTCCTCTAAGATTATTTACTACACTGTATTTGAGTCCAAGTGGACCCCATCTCGGTGTAATATTTAATCTTAGATTCCCAACAAACAGCAATTTTGGAAAATAATGAGTTTGAAAACCATTCCCTAAACAGGTACTAGACTCTCAGTTAAAACACAGATCCTTTCAGTCTGGACGAGACCTAATCGCTGACTCTGCTTCTAATTTCCCAAAATCAACCCCCAGTCGGATATGAATTAGTCATAACTGTGGAATTTATCCTTTACTTAGATCCGGATTTTATAAAGGAGTTTTTGTCGGAAATTTAATATGCAATATCTGTTTTAAATCTATGCTTCTGTTGTCCAAGGGAAGGATCCCAAAATATTATAGACCACAGTAGTATATAATATTATCATGCATAAGGATATATGGAAGTGTAAAATTAATTGACCCAAAATACAGATGGGGGTCTAGACAGAAGGTGAAACACAGATATGAAGTGGTTAGAAGACCAAAAATAATGGCAGAATAATCGGGTGGACTGTAAACATCTACTGTCTAATTTCCCAATTACTCGGGTGGAGCGAATTTAGACAGCTTAGGCCCTGTAATGGCAGTGTCAATGCCAGTTGGGCCTCCGCTGTCTGTGAATTCGGATAAAAACCTACATGTTTCCTCTCTGCGGTACTTATCATCTAATGTTGACAGACATTAGCAGAGTCTTATTACAGATTGAAATTTGGGTTTGGAAATTAAGATAAATAAAATAAAACTGTATCCGGATAAGAATCAGCTGAGCAGCTATTATAGTCCCGGATGGACGAACCGCCAAGGCTTCCACTGACTACCATCCAGACCATGCAAAATAACACTTAGTAACTAATACCCAGAATACGAGCTAGTTATCCGTGAGGGAATACCCGCCAACATTAGTCTGATGTATTCTTTACTAGTTGTTACACACAATACACAAAGGACAAAGTAAAATGAAATAAAGAGAAGAGCTTGCATGAGAGACATTGGTTTCTCATGCAAGGTAATGGAATCAATCCATAATTGATGGCTTAAATAATCCCTCCTACCATAATTAATTACAGTCCGGATTATCTGTTTAAGGCATCATGGTTTTGTTTATAGAAAAATATTTTAATGGCAATTGAACAAAGGTCCTCTAATCACAACAATTAGTGATTTAATTATTGCTAATTAGAATCATGAATCATTAATGACTAGAGGGTTCAATCAATTAACGATGAAAATGGAGAATGGAAAAATCTGCATGAAGATGCTGATTACGACGCTAAACAGATGTTACGACGCTATCCTAGAATAGCGTCGTGAGGGTAGCGTCGTCATGGCTTGGTGCAAGAGAGAGTGGATTTTGGATTAAAGGGGTATTTACGACGCTATACACTGAACTACGGCGCTATACTAGTATAGCGTCGTAGGTGTAGCGTAGTAGGTGGTTTGAGATATAAGAAGTTTTTGGAAAATGAAGAGATATTACGGCGCTAAACATTAAATGACGACGCTATCCTAGGATAGCGTCGTAAGGATAGTGCCGTAGGTGGGTTCTCTGAGAAAGGAGAATTTTGGGGACCTACGACTCTAAACAAAAATTACGACGCTATCTGAGGATAGCGCCGTTGGTTTAGTGCCGTAGGGCAAGTTTTTGTTTTTAAGTTCTGGGCAACTACGGCGCTAAACCTCACCTACGACGCTATCCAAGGATAGTGCCGTAGGGCGGTTAGCGTCGTAGCTAGCCCAGAAACATGTTGTTGTTCGGGTAATGCAATCTCTGCGATTGCAAGCCCTATTTTCAAGTTCATGGTTCATCAATGCAATGACAGTAGTGAAATAAGATGAAAACAGTAAACCAAAATGCATAAAAACATAGCAAAACAAGCTAAAAGCATGCACCCATGAACCACAAACCCAAATGAGGGTTTTCAACCACAAGAACATGCATAGAAACCCAAAAATGAAAAGAAAACAGAAAACCCACATTGCAAGAGAGAATAAAATGACCAAATGATCAATACACCAAAATAAAACAAGAAAATCCATGGAATCATTTCCATTTCATGTTTTTGGGACACTTTCATGATTAACTTTCCATTTTATATCAAATGGTTTGATAATACCCATTATTTGGGTATTTCAAACCTAAATAGAGGTTTAACAAAACTGTAAATAATGAAAACAGTGGCTATCCTAAACTGGAAGTCACAAAATAACACTAATCTAACAAAATACAAACTAAACTAAGCTAACTACATGCATAATGTAAATAATACAAGAAAATAAACCCAACTAACTAACCTAACTGCACACTGCTCAAGAACTGCTCCTTGCCTTCAAGTTGGAATGTGGTGAAGTGACAAGACCAGGGAGTCAACACCCTATATATAGGCGAGAAACCCTAGGCCCATGGGCCCCCAGGCCTTGAAATTTGAATTCTGGCAAGGCTTACGACGCTATAGGTGGCTTACGACGCTATCCTTGCTACGGCGCTATAGGTATAGCGTCGTAGTCTTCCACTTCGAAGACTCTCTCTGTCTCTCAGTGAACAGCCTACGGCGCTATCCATCATTACGGCGCTATACTTGATCACGGCGCTATCCATGCTTAGCGTCGTTCACTCTTCTTCAGATGTCAGCTTTGATTTCCTCCTACGGCGCTAGACCAAGCTACGGCGCTATCCATGCATAGCGTCGTAGTTGTGTCTAGCGTCGTAATATCCTGAAAAATCAGCTTTTTGTGGGTTTTTCATTTCTTTTCCCATCTTTTTGTTTCCTTTTTCTTTTCTTTTCTTTTTCTCATGTTTTTGGATTTTTCTAACATAAATATGTAATAAACTTACATATATATGCATTTTTCATACCAGCTCAATATTTTTACAATTATGCATAAATCAGTCCAATTCAACTGCTTTCTTATTTATTATAAGACCGGAATGCGATCAAATGCCCGTTTCAGACACGGAAATGGATTGAAAATAATGGTCATTTCTGGCCATTATCAACATCCTCACATTTAATACTGATCGTCCCCGAGCAGTCAGAGTCAATGTTCCTAAGAACACAGACTCTACATATTCAATTCATTTTCGTGGCTTCAAAAATCACATTCTTTTTGGATTGGGATAAGACAGTCAAAAACTACAAGTATTAAATTCCCTTGATTGCAGTGTTTAATGAAATGATACTTGCTCACTACATCGGGCCTACAAATCAAACATTATTATCAACTCTCCATGAAGATCATGTTTGAAAGATGCAAAGATTAAAAATCAGAATTAAGGGATGACATGAACATTTTTAATGAAACAGAGCCTCACATATAAGAGAATCGGAAAATTCACTCACTCTCAATTGTGGTTTAATCAGTGAACACTCAAAATCAATTTTAATTAAATTATCCCATAAGCTTGCAATCAGACCAACTCGCCACCGGCTCATTTCTTCAAATCAAGATCATGAGGTCTTATTTAAGGGTTATAATGGGCATACGGTTGTAACATTAGGTAGGAAAGGAAATTATTGGGTTAATAAGTGGCAAGAATCCATTCCATCATAACGTGGCATATTTTTATTTAAAATTTATGATCATCATTATTTCTTTCTTTTGCTTTTCTTTTCTATTGCATGACATTAGACTATGTCTAATTTGCTTTGTCATTTGCAATTTATTGATGTTGAATGGAATTCAACCTTTTTCTCTTTTTTTTTTTAATTGGTTTGTGAGATACCGATTTTCATAACTTTGATGATGGCAAATTTAATGCCTTTTGATAGAATTTATACTTGTACACTTGGGTTCGAATATTTTGGTCTTTTTGTAAGGATAGGAATAATATAGAGGGCTTCAAAGAAAAATTAGGCTTAAGGCTCAAATTGGTTAATCCTAAAGGGTAAATATGTTTGGGTTTGGAATTCAAAAGAAGGCCAAAAATTTGGGTTTTTCTAGGTGCCTCGATCACACGCTCGATTTTGGGAATATGGCATGGTCTTGAATCGGTCCCAATCGCAAGTTCTAGTTTCCTTTAATCAAAATGATTCACACATCAAAGAAAATAAATGAGTAAAAGTGACTCATGGCTCAAATCTCACAAGGTTATGTTGATTCATGTCATACAATATTCTCAAATTTAATCAGAGCTTAATTCTAACAATTTATTCAATCCAAATCTCTAACATGCAGATTTATTACCCAATAAGCTGATCGCATCATTAAATTTTTATGGCTCAAAACCTTAGGAATCCGTGTCATGCATGTTCTCAATTATATTATCCCAATTTAAAAGTTTGAAAATTTAATCACAAGCCTAAATTCAATCATGTGAATTTAGAGCAGGTTTATGCATATTTTTGCTGGTTATTGAATTTAAAGTAGTAAAGAGGCACTGCTGACATATGGAATATGTCAACAACATATTTTGGCCTGACAGTCACTTATTCATCTTGGATTGTCAGACATCTTTTCAAAGGAGCAAAATAAAAATTGTTTGTGGTTCTCAAAGCTTGAGTTCCTTTCGTGAAAAGCGGTAAATTACATTAGCTTCAAGGGATTCCTATGCAGTTGATACGAACCTGCATGCAAAAGAGGAAATCCCTGATATGATACCTACACTAGAACATAAATAAGATAACATATTTCAGAATTCACCCTTCTTCTCTCAGAGAATGTATCTGAGCTAGTGGACGTAGCTGGTCAGCTCACAGCGCAGGCACCAGCCATTGTGGCCTATCATGGGTTCATGCATCCTTGTGCAGTAGACCCGGGGTGGTTGGTCTGCAAAAATGTAGGGAGTGTCCGGATCATCCGCCATCCATGAGAGAGTGTTGGTGGCCGTGTAGTTCAAGACCGATCGATGGGTCGCCATTCTCTCTATCATTCCGATCCCCTGATCTACTTGGCCTTCATCCATCTTTCTCATAAGCATAAGTCCACGGGTGAAGATGGACACCTTGTGGTTGTCCTCTATACCTGGCCGCAGCAGTTCACAAGCTCGCTACTCATCTCCTTCTGCAAATGCCATGAGTGCTGGAATAATTTGGAGATTGAAGTTTCCAGCCTCAGTGCATGTGTGCAGAAATCTTTCTTTCTCCCTTCGTACCCTCGACTGCCACTGCCTCACCCTAGCCGTATCCAACTCGCATCGTTTGTAAACGATGGCAAGGCTTCATGCGGTTCTGAGCTTCTGGCATGTCTCTTGTGCAGTGAACACTTCCCTGACCTCATCCTCTCCTATTCGGGAGAGGATTTCACCTAGGAGCTCTTCTGGCAGGTCCAGCAGATGGGTTCCTTCAGGTGCAGGATCCGGGATAGGGAGATTGCCCCTGAAAAGATAAGAATTGATGAATGCAATTTCTCATAGTTCCCTCAGAAATTATTCAAGTTTGGAAACCAACATCCTCACATTTAGAGTTTTGCTCTAAATGTGAGATTATTAAATTTATGGCTTGAACCGAGTATAAAGCATAGGTAAAATGATTTTTACGAAAAGATAGGGGTCATTGGGCCCCTATATATTTTTAATGGGCCCTTGAGCCCAAAAGTTTAATTTTCCAATTTTATTAAACAAGTCCGAGACACTTGTTGAAAATGGTATGAGATGGGTGGATGGAGTGAAATGCTTGAATTTTTGGAATGTGCAGTGGAAGCGTGGCGCAATGAATCTGCTATTTCTGGACTGCCTGGACTGTCTTGAACAGTTAAAACATCCAAAAATTTACAAACACTATTTTTAATTTTTAAAGGGGTGATTTATTTTATTTAAGGAAAGTGGGATGTGAGTGGTTCCATTTTGGATTTTTGAAAAGAATAGCAGTTGGGTGACAAAAATACTGCTATTTACTCACACTATAGTTCCATTGGGAACAAAAAGAACATAAGTCAAATATTAAATTTATTAACTCTTTTTGTCTTTTTTCATAAGGTCACTTTCCTTTGAAAAAGTGGTAAGCCCCTATTGGGTGCTTGTACCATGTTTCCAAAAATAAGGTGACACTTATTCCAAAAGATTTTGAGACAGTGAAAGCAGATATGCCAAAAAGGATCTTCCACCTTTAATGTTCCAAACTAACACTGTAGAAGTATTTCAGGATCAAAAACAAAGTTTTGAACAGAAACACCAAGCATCCAGCACCATTTTTTCAAGAACAAAAAAAAAATGCCAATAACACCATGATGCTTGAAACAACATCCTAATGCTCATTGACTCTTCTTTTCCAGTTTCAAACTTTAAAAATTTTTAAACTCCTAACAGTCTTAAAACAGTTTTTAAAACAAGTTTTAAGGGTTTCCAACAAGGTTCAAAACACCCATCAAAATCGAAAGCATTCACAACTCAAAATAGAAAAACAAAAGTGAACACAACCCACATTGTGCCATTTTTAACCAAAAAGTACGAAAAAGAAAACAAGGATTCCAATGGAGGCCATGAACAGGGATGGGAAAATATGGGTTTTACCCTGCCCTCCATGGCTCGGGTCTGGGCAAAGGTCCCAGGTTTGGAAGGAGCCTGTACATCCTGTCCATGGTGTCTCCTTGGATTTGTGGAGAGAAGTGTTGTACGAGAACTCTGCGTTCTGCGTAGGTGTTTGAGAGTGGATTTTCTGGATATGGGAGTGTGAGAGTGTGGGAATAAAGAAGAAGAAGGTCGGGGTATTTATAGGTGAAGAAAAGGGGTTTTACGACGCTATACTTAGCCTATGGCGCTATGCTAGCGCCGTAGCCTTGTTCAGCGTCGTAGATGGAAATAAGGGGAAAGGGGTGCTACGGCGCTATGCCTTTAGTACGGTGCTATCCATGGATAGCGTCGTTCTGAAGGACTGCGTCGTAGGTAGACTAAAAGAGGGGGAAGATCCCTACGGCGCTGTCCTATTACTACGGCGCTATCCTAGGATAGCGTCGTAGTTGAAGATAGCGTCGTAGTTGAACTTCGGATTTGAAAATTTTCAAAATTTTCATGCGAATTGGGCCTGAATAGATGAAATTGGGCCTGAGTTCATTTTATTTGATTTGGGCCTGAATAAATTCAGTCCAAATGAATTCAAAAACACACTGGGCTAAAATTACAGAAGGATCCACTTGCACAAATTAGGTTGGGTTAATTCCATTTGTTTGCAAAAAATATTCCGGATTTGAATTGCTTCAATTTCCGGAGATATTTTCTTAAATTCATGGAATTAATCCAACCAAGAACCTGGTTTTCCGTGTTACTTTACTGTTCCTCTTTTTGATGGTTCCGATCTTTCTGCAAGACAGATAAATAAAACGCATTAGATTTTCTCCAAATATCAACATCCTCACATTTAGAGTCTTAGTACTCTAAATGTTTAATTGATTTTTGGGTACTTTCTTGTTATGAAATAATATACTATATATATATATATATATATAAATTGAAATTTTTTTGTTTTTAATGTTGTTTCTTATTGGGTGTAAGCCGGGTCTGCCACTGCTTGGCTCTCTTTCTCCGGATCGAACTGTCCGAGGTACTCCTTTAACCGATGTCCATTCACTACTATGTTGCCCTTGTCAGTTCGGATCCTGACGGCTCCATTTTCAAACACTTCCAGCACTTCATGTGGTCCTTCCCATCTGGATTTAAGCTTCCAGGGGAACAGCTTCAACCTAGAATTGAATAATAACACATTTTGACCAACATAAAAATGCTTAGGCTTAATCCTGCGATCGTGCAACTTCTGGGTCCGCTCCTTATAAATTCGAGAGCTTTCATAAGCTAATGCTCGTATTTCCTCAATTTCATTGAGGTCCAACTTGCGTTTGCTCTGAGCAACTTTCGGATCGAAGTTAAGCGTTTTAACGGCCCAGTAAGCTTTATGCTCTAACTCTACAGGCAAATGACAGGCTTTCCCGAAGACAAGTCTGTAAGGGGACATCCCAATGGGAGTCTTAAATGCTGTGCGGTATGCCCATAGAGCGTCATTGAGCTTACGTGCCCAATCCTTACGGGTTATCCCGACAGTGGCTTCGAGTATGTGTTTGATTTCGCGATTGGATACTTCGACTTGACCACTAGTCTGGGGATGGTAAGGCGTGCCTATCTTATGGAGGATTCCATTTTTACTCATTAAAGTTTCAAAAGCTTTATTAATAAAGTGTGTCCCTCCATCAGATATCACCACCCTCGGTATGCCAAATCGACTGAAAATGTTGTTCTTGAAGAACTTGATGACTTGGCTACCATCATTGGTCGGTAATGCGACAGCCTCAACCCATTTGGACACGTAATCGACAGCTACCAAGATATAGTAGTTTCCACCAGATGGTGGGAACGGTCCCATGAAGTCAATGCCCCATACATCGAAAATCTCAAGTGTGAGAATTCCCTTTTAAGGCATCTCATCCCTCTTGGAGAGGTTTCCTAATCTTTGGCATTTGTCGCAACCTTTCACAAATGTCCTGCAATCTTCATAGATGTGAGGCCAATAAAATCCACATTCGAGAACCTTGTGGGCCGTTCGAGCGGGACCGTGGTGACCTCCATATTCTGATTCATGGCATTTTCTGACAATTTGATAGGCTTCATGCTCGGTCACACATCGCCTGATTATTGAATCGGCGCAGTGTTTGAAGAGATAAGGTTCTTCCCCGAAGTAACTTAATACATCTTGTTTGAACTTATTCTTCTGATGATAGTTCGAAAACTGTGGGGTTATTCCGCATGCCAAGAAGTTAGCGATGTCGGAAAACCATGGACAGGCTTGACTATGCAGATGCAACGCGAACAACTGTTCGTCCGGAAACTCTTCATTAACGGCTTTTTCCTTTTTATCATTATCTAATCGAGATAAGTGGTCAGCAACACCATTATCTCGACCTCGCCTATCTTTTATTATGATGTCGAATTCTTGCAACAGAAGTACCCACCTGATTAATCGAGGTTTGGCATCTTGTTTGCTAAACAAGTATCTCAATGCAGAATGATCGGTGTATACTATAGTCTTCGTACCTATAAGATACTGTCTGAATTTATCAAACGCGAAGATTACATCGTACATCTCTTTCTCCTTGTGGTGTAGTTAATTTGGGCTTCATTCAGGGCATGACTTGCGTAATGAATTACGCAGTGTCTCCCATCCTTATGTTGCCCAAGAACTGCGCCTACGGCGAGACCACTAGCATCGCACATTACCTCGAAAGGTATTGACCAATCGGGTGGTTGCACTATCGGTGCAGAAACCAACATCTTCTTGAGCGTGTCAAAGGCTTGGACACACGCTTCATTTATTAAGAAAGGATTTTCTTTACAAAGCAGATTAGTGAGCGGCTTGGCAATTTTAGAGAAATCCTTAATGAATCTCCGGTAAAAACCGGCATGCCCTAAGAAGCTCCTAACTGCTTTGATCGAGTTAGGAAGAGGGAGATTGGAAATGATGGAAACTTTGGCTGGATCAACTTCAATACCTGCACGAGAAATGCGATGACCTAACACTATGCCCTCAGTGACCATAAAATGGCACTTTTCCCAATTTAAAACCAAGTTAGTGTCCTCACATCTCTTTAAAATCTTAGCAAGATTAGTCAAACATTCATCAAACGTATCTCCATATACAGAGAAGTCATCCATGAAGACCTCAATGCACTTTTCGATAAATTCAGAGAATATAGACATCATGCATCTTTGAAAAGTAGCAGGTGCATTGCAAAGACCAAATGGCATGCGCCTATAGGCAAAAGTGCCATAAGGGCAAGTAAAAGTAGTTTTTTCATGGTCTTCGCTTGAAATAACAATCTGATTATACCCAGAATAACCATCCAAAAAGCAATAAAATTCTCTCCCTGCCAACCTCTCAAGCATTTGATCAATAAAAGGCAATGGAAAATGGTCCTTGCGGGTGGCCTCATTCAGTTTCCGGTAGTCGATGCAAACTCTCCATCCGGTTACTGGCCTGGTTGCAACCTCTTCTCCTTGCTCATTCTTGGTTATGCACATCCCTCCTCGTTTTGGCACGACCTGCACTGGGCTAACCCATTTGCTGTCAGAAATAGGATAGATTATACCAGCCATAGTTATCAAAATCGCGATCCTGATCGTAGGATCGCACGATCCTACGATCCTACCCATAAAAAACGATCCGGATCGCCATAGGATCGAAAATGTGGTAGGATCGCAGTGGGATCGGTAGGATCGGAGTAGGATCGTAGGATCGCTGAGCGATCCGATCCTACCCCTTTAATTTGGTTTTTTTTTTTTTTTTTTTTCCGGAGCAAAATTACTTATTATCTCTAGCTCTTTGTGATTTTGGTCATGATGTTATTTTTATCAATTTTATTTAATATATTTTTGCATATATTGAACTCAAAATTGTTGGGTTATGTGTCAATGTTTAACTTCTATTGAATCATTAATAAGCATACAATTAACTATCAAATTCTTGTTAAAAATTGATCTAATATATTTTTTTTAATTATACATGTCACCAGTTTAGTGAGATAATTAACAAATATTAATTTTTAAAAAAATAAATAATAATTTCATAGGATCTTAGGATCCCGATTCGATTCTACGATCCCGATCTTGCAAAGACAAAAACGATCCTACTTAGGATCCCGATCTTGATAACCTTGATACCAGCATCTAAGAGCTTGATAACCTCCTTTCTTACCACTTCTTGCATGAGGGGGTTCAAACGCCTCTGAGGCTGACGGGAGGGTTTATACTCTTCTTCCATTAAAATCCTGTGCATGCAAATAGAAGGGCTTATTCCTTTTATATCAGAAATGGTCCAACCTATTGCATGTACATGTTTCTTAAGAACGACCACCAGAGCATTTTCTTGCTCTTGGGAGAGCTTAGCCGAAACAATCACATGTAATTTTTTATGTTCTGCGAGAAACGCGTACTTGAGATGATCGGGTAATGTTTTATGTTCAAGCTCTGGTGGGCATTCAACGGAAGGGAGTAATTTGCGAGAATTGGGTAGGGGGAGATCAGATTTACCTTCGGGACCCTGCATCAGTACAGGATCCTCTTCTTCCTCTTCGGTGCCATCATTTCCTTGTGCAGTGAAATCAGCACCATCATATGCCTCAAGGTCCCCGGACTCGGGATCCTCAAATTGGACGGCGCTGCACTGTTCCTTTGGCTCAGCACCAGCAGGCTTCAGTACCTGCTTTGAAGGTTCATACAGCATCATTTCATCATTGTTTTCAGAGTCTAGCTCTTTCCTAACTATTACATCATCAAAAGAAAAACAAGAACTGTCGTTCGGAAATTTCTGCAGTTGCTCCATGTCGAAAATGACTTCATCCCCATCAACGCGGAGTGTTACCCTTCCGGATTTGGCATCAATTAGTGCTCCGCCTGTGGCCAGGAACGGCCTGCCTAAGATGAGAGGCATGTCGGAGTCCTCCTCGATGTCCAGAATGATGAAATCCACTGGGACGGAGTACTGCCTGCTTTGATTATCACGTCTTTCAAAATCCCGATTGGCTTTGTAATTGATCTATCTGCGAGCTGGAGCCTCATTTTGACTGGTTCAACTACTCCAAGCTTAAGACGTTTAACCATGGTTAGTGGCATAACGTTAATGCTGGAGCCGAGGTCACACAGTCCTTTTCCGGCGTTGTTCTGGCCAATCCGAATCGGCAATGTATAGCATCCGGGATCCTCTTTCTTTTCCGGCAGCTTCTTCTGAATGATAGCACTGCAAGTGCTGTTGAGTACCACCAATTCGTCCTGCTCAACCTGTCTCTTTCCTGAAATCATTTCTTTCAAGAACTTAGCATAGACTGGCATTTCAGAGATCATTTCTATCAAAGGAATGGTAATCTCAACTTCCCGCAGTCTTTTCAGAAATTTTTCAAACTTCAGATCTTGTTGTTTATTTTTAAGTCTAGCCGGGTAAGGAAACCTAGGCATGAACTTGTTTTTGTTATCATGTTTTGGTGGCAGTTGGTTAGAGGTTGTACCTTCACCATTACCGTTTTCTGTTTCTGCCGTTCTTTTTGCAGCGTCAGTCTGCTGTTCGGCTTCCTTTTGTTCATCCATGACTTCCTCATCCGCATTGTCAACAGGATCATCATCTTCCTCGTGAGTGTTTCCAGCATCCACTCCTTTTGGTCCAGCCAGTGTCTTCCCAGATTTCAAAGTTATTGCTTTGCATTGCGGGTTCTTTTCCGCAGTGCTTGGCAATGTTCCTTTATCCCTTTTCTGCATTTCATTAGCCATCTGAGTAACCTGGGTCTCCACATTTCTGATGGAAGCTTGCAGCTGAGTGTTAATCTCCTTTTGGCTAGTGATAAAATCAGTCATCAAATTCTCCAGCCTTGAAGGGGGCTTTTGATTTTGGTTCTGATTCTGGTTTTGGTTCCATTGGCCTTGGTTCGGGACGAATTGAGGCTGGAAGTTTTGGGGCTGAAAATTTTGGAAGTTCTGGGTGGGCTGTTGGAAATTTTGAGGGGGCCTCTGTTGGATCTGGGGTTGGAAACCTGGGTTCTGAAAATTCTGTCCCCTGTTCTGATTGAATCCTTGGTTCTGCTGAGGATTGAATTGTTGCTGTTGTGGCTTGTTCAAGAGGTGAGAATTAAGGGCATTGTTGTTTGAGTATGACAAGTTTGGGTGCCTGTTTGGGAAAGCCCCTGCAAAGTTGCAGCTTTCAGCTGTAATCTGTTCGCATGTGTCAGTTGCGTGAGCACCTTGACACAGTCCACAAATTACATCTGTTTGCTGCCCTTGAGTGGAGCTCCCAGCTCCCTGATTAACAGACAATGCTGCCACCTGCTCTTGTAGCTTTTCAATATCTGATCTCTCTGTTGTACCTACAGCACACAAACCACGAGGGGGAGGGGAATTAACATCATCAGAAAGAACAAATCTGTTTACACTCATTGCTTCAATCTTGGCCCAAGCTTGATCCATGGGAATGTATAGCAGGTGTTGACCACCGGCAGCATCACGCATGTTCTTCCATGCTGGGGTCAAACCGCTATAGAACTTTCTCAATTTCTCCCACTCATGGAAACCATGCTGGGGGCATTTCCTGAGCAAGTTGAAGAACCGTTCCTTTGCATCATACAGGGACTCGTCTGGTTTCATCTTGAATTCCGCAATCTTAGAGCGGCATTCATCCACCTTGGACTCCGGGAAGTACTTCGTCAAGAAATTTCTGATCACGTCCTCCCATGCAGACTTCTGATTCACGGGCAGTGATTTTTACCATGTTCTCGCCCCGCTAGTCAGAGAGAAAGGAAACAGCCTTAGTCGAATGGTGTTAGCACATACACTCTGGTTCTTGATCGTATCACATAGTTCCAAGAAAGTCTGCAGATGATCATGGGGATCTTCATGACTTGCTCCTGCGAACTGATTGCTCTGAACAAGATTGATGAGGGTCGGCTTCAATTCGAAGTTCCTGGCCAAGAATGGAGCTTGTCCAGGAATGTTCAAATATGGCTCTAAGATTGGCTGCATGTAATCAGCGGTTGCTGCTTGTTGATTGTTCTCAACTCCTCCTTGATACTGCTGTGGGTAGTAGTTCTGATGCATGTAGTAGTTTCTCGGATCATTGAAGTCATTAGGATTTGGGGGATTCTGATGAGGATTCTGGTACTGCTGATTTTGCTGGTTTTGGAAGTTTTGGTGGTTTTGGTTATTTGGTGGGTTTTGAGGGTTCGGGTTGGGAGGAGGTGCCTCGAAGTGTTGCTGTTCAATGTTTGGTGGGTTCCCTCCTCCTTGTATGATCTGAGGAGGGGGATCATCCAAATCATCGTTATCAGCATCTTCGGGGTCTTCCTCGATGTTGTGAAGTGGAGGATTGGGTGGGAGGATTGGGGGAAGGTCAGGGTTGGCCATATCAGAGATGTCGCTACTGGTGCTTGGTGAAAGTAGTGCCTGTCTTTCCCGTTCCCATCTCCGTTTAGTCTCCGCCCTAAGACGTCGAGCTGTCTTTTCTATTTCTGCGATATACGGGATTTCGGCTGGCGTCTGCTTCCTCCTTTGCATAGAACAACGGCTTCAATAATGACGGTACCTGCATATTCTCCAGGTTAGAATCGGTTTCGGGGTGAATATTTATATTTATATGTATAAGCTAACTAGGAGCAATGAAGAATGTAATTCTCTAATAAAACGGTGCTGCATCCTCCCCGGCAACGGCGCCATGAAACTTTTGACAATTTCGTCACACGAGTATTTTCTAAAATATCCCAGGTTAAATTTATTAAATGAAAAGAGTTATGATTCATGGGAAAGGGGTTTAAGGATATAGTTCACTTTTTATTACTCATGAGGGGAAACTTTAAGTTCAAACGGCGTTATGGGCCTCCCCGGCATGAAACTTCTGACAGCTTCCTGCCTTGAAGATCCTTGCCATGAATCTTTTGACAAATTCCCACTACATGAGTATTTTCTGAAAAATCATATTCCTGGTTTTTTTAATTTTTATTTAATGAAACCAATTTATGATGGCGGAGTTGGGATTAGGGATATATTTATAGGTTGTCGCGTTTTTATTTACTCGTGTTAAGAAACTGTGCCCCCGAAAGCGCACGGTGTCAAAAATTGCAGTAATTTATAGTAAGACCGGATCGTTCACTGGAGGATGTGCGATAGAAGCAGGGCCCACGTCGTTTTACTAGATTTTCCATTCGTATTGCTCCAATTGGTTTGAAAATTGATTAACAACTACTGGCATGAATTTAAACTAAACTATAAAAGCGTTTAAATCTATTCTACAAAGCCAATAAGTTCTATTCTAGAAAGCGGGTAAACTTTACTCTAAGATTGCGATAAATACTATCTATGAAAGCAGTGAAAATTTACACTGTGCTAGCTATGAAGCTGAATCACAATGTAGACAGAAAGGACAGGAAGAGAAGAATAAATATTGGACAAGATTCAGATACAGCAGTATTAAACTTCCATTTTTATACACAGATCTTTGTTTGGGATAATCCTGTCAGATAGCTAATTCTCATGCCCTCAATACTGCGTTCCCTTTAACAGACAGGTACTTATAGTATGAGTTTACATGTTCTTAAGACAACAAATTCTAAGATACCACAAATTTGTAACTGCCCTGGCCTGGGTATGTTACTTCATCTGTGGTGGATAAGCAACACCTGACAAATCATTTATTGACATGCCAAGTACTGTTATCATTCTCCCAAGTCACACCCAAAGATTCTAATTAAGCCTGAACTATCCCTTAACTATCAATCCTAGTAGCAGTTACACAACTCTCAAAACAACCGAGTGACCTCTAGAGAAAGCAGTTAAAAGAAAGCGGTAAAAGAAAGCGGTAAAGAAAGCATTTAAAATCCTATCACTCGGAGGTTGTTGAAAGTCTGACCCTGGTAGTAAAAGATAGCTCCCCATCAGAATGAAGGGGTATGGATCAAGAATTCCCGGATCTCGGTGAACCGCTCGCAGTGTTCACTTCCTTCCGGGTGGTTATGAGATACAACTAATGAAACGAACTAATAACTTAGTTCGTTCCGGATGCACTCACTCAGGACTCAAAAATAGGCTTTGGCAGAAGAGGATAGCAGTTGAAAGAAAACTCAACCCTATCTTAGAAAATAACCAAGGCCTGGATGATGTTCCTCTAAGATTATTTACTACACTGTATTTGAGTCCAAGTGGACCCCATCTCGGTGTAATATT
This sequence comes from Hygrophila difformis, assembly GCA_030278955.1. Classification (NCBI taxonomy): domain Eukaryota; kingdom Viridiplantae; phylum Streptophyta; class Magnoliopsida; order Lamiales; family Acanthaceae; genus Hygrophila; species Hygrophila difformis. Next base: position 18,114,696 of record JAOANR010000011.1, read on the forward strand.
TAATCTTAGATTCCCAACAAACAGCAATTTTGGAAAATAATGAGTTTGAAAACCATTCCCTAAACAGGTACTAGACTCTCAGTTAAAACACAGATCCTTTCAGTCTGGACGAGACCTAATCGCTGACTCTGCTTCTAATTTCCCAAAATCAACCCCCAGTCGGATATGAATTAGTCATAACTGTGGAATTTATCCTTTACTCAGATCCGGATTTTATAAAGGAGTTTTTGTCGGAAATTTAATATGCAATATCTGTTTTAAATCTATGCTTCTGTTGTCCAAGGGAAGGATCCCAAAATATTATAGACCACAGTAGTATATAATATTATCATGCATAAGGATATATGGAAGTGTAAAATTAATTGACCCAAAATACAGATGCGGGTCTAGACAGAAGGTGAAACACAGATATGAAGTGGTTAGAAGACCAAAAATAATGGCAGAATAATCGGGTGGACTGTAAACATCTACTGTCTAATTTCCCAATTACTCGGGTGGAGCGAATTTAGACAGCTTAGGCCCTGTAATGGCAGTGTCAATGCCAGTTGGGCCTCCGCTGTCTGTGAATTCGGATAAAAACCTACATGCTTCCTCTCTGCGGTACTTATCAGCTAATGTTGACAGACATTAGCAGAGTCTTATTACAGATTGGAGTTTGGGTTTGGAAATTAAGATAAATAAAATAAAACTGTATCCGGATAAGAATCAGCTGAGCAGCTATTATAGTCCCGGATGGACGAACCGCCAAGGCTTCCACTGACTACCATCCAGACCATGCAAAATAACACTTAGCAACTAATACCCAGAATACGAGCTAGTTATCCGTGAGGGAATACCCGCCAACATTAGTCTGATGTATTCTTTACTAGTTGTTACACACAATACACAAAGGACAAAGTAAAATGAAATAAAGAGAAGAGCTTGCATGAGAGATATTGGTTTCTCATGCAAGGTAATGGAATCAATCCATAATTGATGGCTTAAATAATCCCTCCTACCATAATTAATTACAGTCCGGATTATCTGTTTAAGGCATCATGGTTTTGTTTATAGAAAAATGTTTTAATGGCAATTGAACAAAGGTCCTCTAATCACAACAATTAGTGATTTAATTATTGCTAATTAGAATCATGAATCATTAATGACTAGAGGGTTCAATCAATTAACGATGAAAATGGAGAATGGAAAAATCTGCATGAAGATGCTGATTACGACGCTAAACGGATGTTACGATGCTATCCTAGAATAGCGTCGTGAGGGTAGCGTCGTCATGGCTTGGTGCAAGAGAGAGTGGATTTTGGATTAAAGGGGTATTTACGACGCTATACACTGAACTACGGCGCTATACTAGTATAGCGTCGTAGGTGTAGCGTAGTAGGTGGTTTGAGATATAAGAAGTTTTTGGAAAAAGAAGAGATATTACGGCGCTAAACATTAAATGACGACGCTAACCTAGGATAGCGTCGTAAGGATAGTGCCGTAGGTGGGTTCTCTGAGAAAGGAGAATTTTGGGGACCTACGACTCTAAACAAAAATTACGACGCTATCTGAGGATAGCGCCGTTGGTTTAGTGCCGTAGGGCAAGTTTTTGTTTTTAAGTTCTGGGCAACTACGGCGCTAAACCTCACCTACGACACTATCCAAGGATAGTGTCGTAGGGCGGTTAGCGTCGTAGCTAGCCCAGAAACATGTTGTTGTTCGGGTAATGCAATCTCTGCGATTGCAAGCCCTATTTTCAAGTTCATGGTTCATCAATGCAATGACAGTAGTGAAATAAGATGAAAACAGTAAACCAAAATGCATAAAAACATAGCAAAACAAGCTAAAAGCATGCACCCATGAACCACAAACCCAAATGAGGGTTTTCAACCACAAGAACATGCATAGAAACCCAAAAATGAAAAGAAAACAGAAAACCCACATTGCAAGAGAGAATAAAATGACCAAATGATCAATACACCAAAATAAAACAAGAAAATCCATGGAATCATTTCCATTTCATGTTTTTGGGACACTTTCATGATTAACTTCCCATTTTATATCAAATGGTTTGATAATACCCATTATTTGGGTATTTCAAACCTAAATAGAGGTTTAACAAAACTGTAAATAATGAAAACAGTGGCTATCCTAAACTGGAAGTCACAAAATAACACTAATCTAACAAAATACAAACTAAACTGAGCTAACTACATGCATAATGTAAATAATACAAGAAAATAAACCCAACTAACTAACCTAACTGCACACTGCTCAAGAACTGCTCCTTACCTTCAAGTTGGAATGTGGTGAAGTGACAAGACCAGGGAGTCAACACCCTATATATAGGCGAGAAACCCTAGGCCCATGGGCCCCCAGGCCTTGAAATTTGAATTCTGGCAAGGCTTACGACGCTATAGGTGGCTTACGACGCTATCCTTGCTACGGCGCTATAGGTATAGCGTCGTAGTCTTCCACTTCGAAGACTCTCTCTGTCTCTCAGTGAACAGCCTATGGCGCTATCCATCATTACGGCGCTATACTTGATCACGGCGCTATCCATGCTTAGCGTCGTTCACTCTTCTTCAGATGTCAGCTTTGATTTCCTCCTACGGCGCTAGACCAAGCTACGGCGCTATCCATGCATAGCGTCGTAGTTGTGTCTAGCGTCGTAATATCCTGAAAAATCAGCTTTTTGTAGGTTTTTCATTTCTTTTCTCATCTTTTTGTTTCCTTTTTCTTTTCTTTTCTTTTTCTCATGTTTTTGGATTTTTCTAACATAAATATGTAATAAACTTACATATTTATGCATTTTTCATACCAGCTCAATATTTTTACAATTATGCATAAATCAGTCCAATTCAACTGCTTTCTTATTTATTATAAGACCGGAATGCGATCAAATGCCCGTTTCAGACACGGAAATGGATTGAAAATAATGGTCATTTCTGGCCATTATCACAAACCATACTTTTTCCCCTGTTTCTTTCAGAGCTGAAGAATATGCTTCATCATATGCATTCATGGGAATGTCGGGGAACACTTTATTCTTAAATTTTGTTTTAGACTAGACCTTGCATGAACGGGCCTGTTTAACCCGTGATTAGGCCATGTTGGCCCTATTTTTATATTCCACTGCATTATATATGTAATTATTATTTTCCGCTGCAACTTTGATGTATTATTTTTTTTAAAAATTATATATGAATGGGCTGTTTGAATATTTTAAATTCTGAAAAACCATAGCCTTGCATCTCTTTAGTAAGCTCGGAGAAACCGTGTCTTGCTAGGGAGGTGTGGCGGTGACATCCCGACCTGGGTGACCAAAAACCGGGGTGTTACAAGTTGGTATTAGAGCCCGACTATTTTTAAACTATTATTTTTAAACCCTTATTATTTTTAAACTACTATTAATATTTTGACTATTATTTTAAATTTTAAAGCATTATTTCCATGGAAATAAATTTTTATTTTTTTAAAACCATGGAAAAAATAAACATAATGCATGAATTATTTTGGGGGGGGGGGGGGAGGGGGGGAATCATCATTTTCATTTGCATATTGCATCTCCTTTATTTAAAGAACTTAGAATCTTGGCGAATGTTAACCTAGAATCTTGGCGAAGTTTAACCTAGGTCTTTTGCTTGCACTGGATAACATAGAGACTTGATATCGAATTAGGAACGCTAACTAGAGACTGATCTTGCCTTAGTTCTAGATCGCGTTCATCTAAGCGCACGCCTAAGCATAACAAATCTCGGCTTTAGCGATTCCTATCCTTGTACAAATTAGAAAATTTCCTTATGTGGAACAATAAAAATCAAGTCTTTATTAAAACACTCTCAATTCCAAAAATCTTGTTGGATCCCCAAACAACAAATCCGAAAATTTGAAATTAGAAATTTACGAAACGTCTTGTTCGAGCGATCTATCTAAACCAAGATAAGCTAATCTATACACGTTATAACAGAAAATGGCGCCTAGGAGAAAACCAAGGAAGGTGAGTCCAAACGGCACTGACACTAACCATTCCAACACGCCCAACAACAGTGAAAGTCCTCAGAACCTAGGAGAGCAAGTGCCTCAAGCGCCCAATAATATGGAAGCACGTTTAAAAACGATAGAGGGAATCCTAGTAGCATTAGGAAATGCGGAGGTGCATAGGACACCTGCAGCAGTACCTCCGCCCGTAGCTCAAACCAACTATCTAGCGTTGGTGAATCCCTATCAACCACCACGCTATGATGGGCAGGAGGATCCCGCCAAACTAGAGGGGTGGATCCGTAGATTTGATAAGCTCTTGGGTGCCATCAAATGTCCTGATGAGGCAAAGACACGAGTAGCAACCTACTACTTAGGAGGCGAAGCCGATGAGTGGTGGCAAAACCTCAAGAGGAATTTAGAGGAAGCTGAAGAAGCTTATTCGTGGAATAAACTTAAGGAGGATCTAAGGGACCGATTCTACCCCATGAGCACCAAGGCGGCAATGTACGAAGAGTTTTTATCACTGAAGCAAGAGGGACGAACGGTGCAGGAGTATTACACCCAGTTTAAGGAATTGGTGCGATTTGCTACGAGGATAGTACCAACCGACTCTGACAAGGCTCAGAAATTCGAGATGGGTCTGAACCTTAGTACCCGGGAGATACTTGCAGTCGGACAATTCACGAACCTGCAGACGGTTTATGATCGAGCTGTAGCAATTGATCGAGTCCAGCAACTGAAGCGTAAGGAAAATGGGGAGTCGAGCAAGGACTCGCAAGGATTTGAGAAGAAGAATCGAAGCAATAACGATGGACAAGATAGGAACGAGAATAAGGATTTCTATAATGGGAGAAATGGCATACGTCGTACAGTCGTACCACGTTGCCCACAGTGCCATCAAGCCCATCTGGTGCGCGAGTGCCCAAGGCGTGGGACTTGTTATAGATGTGGTGGGGAAGACCACATGATTAGAGAATGTAATGTTTGTGAGGAGATGATTGAGAAGAGGCTAGATGTGGTAAACCCTCAACAAGGAGATCAAGAAAGAGCTGTAGGACGATGAAATGATGTTGACCAAGCTGACGTGCCAGCTCAATGAGGTCGAAGGCAATGATACCCGAACCTTTTGAGAATAATAAGTAGGCAGTTATGGGGACATAACTGAAGTCCTAAGGGGGAGAGGATGTAATACTCCGTAAGATAGACATTTATTTTTGACAATACGTATCCCGAATAAATAAATAAACAAATTCAAGTTGTTTTGAACTACGTTATCGCTTGATCCCTTCACAGGGTACGTAGGCAGCTTAGAAGTTTTAATTCTAAGTTCAGTCACAAAATAATAAAATAAATAAAAGGATTACACGAGAAAAGCCGAAACACAACTTCGAGGATGAAGTTGATTCTTAAGGAGGGTAGACTGTAATACCCGAGAATTTTGCAACATAAAATAAAATAAATAAATTAAAAAGGGAATCAAAATTTCGAGAACCCGGGAAGCCGAAAACAATTTAGTCAAATGGATGGTCACACGTGAACCCAACATCGATGGACTCAATAACTCGAGTCCACATGTAAATTCAGACCCGAATAGATAAGAAATAGGAGCCCGAAGATATCCTGGTAATCCGAATCCGAGAACATAGAGGGATAGAAGTCCAAAGAGAGGAGGAAAAGCGCGACGGATCGCACGACCCACCCGGACTGGAGTCCAGGCGTGAGTGGCGCGCTGGCCGCGCGGTTGTTGGCTTGGGACCGCGCCACGACCGCGCCAACTGGCAGAAATGCCCCGTGCGAGATTTACTCGCCCGAATCCGGATTTTCCGACTTCGGTTGAACACCTTGCGACTCAAGACATCCTAGGGCTGCCTTTGGACGACCTTTAGGTCCTTTCCATCTATAAATAACCATCCTAATCAGCCCAAACTCTTTACGAAACCCTACGAAATCTCTCTACACACAAAACCCTAATTCCGGAGTCGTCGGAGGCACAAAACCGAATCAAGGGACTGACTTGGACGAAAATTAGGAGTCTTCGATCGTCGGGGTAAGATCCGAACCATTCTTTTCCATTCTTTTCCATTCTTGATTCGAAAACAAATCCTAATTCGACCCTTTTTCTATTCTAAACCCCCGATCCGGATCGAGAACGAAGAACCCGACGAACCAAGGAGATAAACGGAGGACTGGAAGCCACGCCTCCAAATCGACGATCCCAGATGCTCAACAATCTGTAAGTTAGTACTTACATGGTTTTGGGAGTATCTAAAACATTCAAACCTAAAAGTTTAAACAAATCTTTCGTAAATCTGCCAATGTACGTTTTTACCGGCGCAACAGTTTTGTCTAATTTTTCCGAACCTTTAAACGACTTCGAACGGAAAAACTTAAACCATGAAAAACGTTCCTAAGGCTTAGATCTATCTACTGTAAAATTTTCAGAATTTTTCGTGATGATTTGATATATGAAATCCACTCAAAACCGAACTGCACTAAATCTGGATCTTGGAATTCGTGACAGAACTCTAGTTCGAACTTGTTGGTGATTTTTACCTCAGTTCTAGACCGATCTAGGATTGGTGTTGAACATAAGAATTGTAGATCTATGAGTTTAGAACATCCCTGTAAAAGTTTAGAATTTTTCGTTAAGATTTGAACCTCCGAAGCTGAGCCGATCCGATCTGCGTTCGTACCGAAATCAAGAAACTTGAACAGGATTAGTTTCGAACTTGATGACGTTTTTGACATTAGATCTAAACCGATTTGGAACTTTAGCCGAACATAAAAGTTATAGATATATGTCTTAGGTATCTCCCTGTAAAATGTCATCAAATTTGGAGTTAGTTTGCTATGGTAGATCTTGAAATCTTGAAACTGATGTCAGAATTTTCGAACAGATTAATATCCTGTTAAAGATTGACGTTTTTCACCTACTTCCGCATCTCGGATTGAAAAACTTAAAACATGAAACTTGTTCGTCTCTTTTTTCCCGAGTTACCGGTAGATTTTCAAAATGATCCGACTTAAAATGTATTTTTAAATATTTTTGGAGCAAAACAGCGACTAGTAAAATTATGTGTTGAAACTTGTGAAATTTGTGAAACTTGGGTTGACCTTGCGGGTTCGATTCCCCAGGGTGTATGTTTTCCTGCAGGTTCGATTCCCCAGGATGTCTGTGTCAAGCCTTGCGGGTTCGATTCCCCAGGGTGTATGCTTTCCTGCGGGTTCGATTCCCCAGGATGTCCGTGTCAAACCTTGCGGGTTCGATTCCCCAGGGTGTATGTGAGTTCTTGCGGGTTCGATTCCCCAAGCGCGATTGTCTGTCTTCCTGCGGGTTCGATTCCCCAGGATATGTGTTGATTCCTATGGGTTCGATTCCCTAGGATGTATTTGAGTTCTTGTGGGTTCGATTCCCCAAGGGCGAACTATACTAGATCATATTGAACAAAAGTGGAAGAATGGAATCCTGAAATACTTGAATATTTTCCCTATTTAAATTATGCATTTAAATTATATCTTGCGATTATTGTATCATGTTGTTGAATTATGATCTTATGGAAATCCTTGTCTTTTGAATTATGCAATTAAATTATTATTAGATGGATAAAATTAAATCATGTCTTGTATGAACATGTTTTCTTTAAATCTAATTAAAGGCTTTGAAACCTCATAATCATGTCTGTGTTAACTTACTCAGCAAATCTTTGCTGACCAAACCATACTTTTTCCCCTGTTTCTTTCAGAGCTGAAGAATATGCATCATCATATGCATTCATGGGAATGTCGGGGAACACTTTATTCTTAAATTTTGTTTTAGACTAGACCTTGCATGAACGGGCCTGTTTAACCCGTGATTAGGCCATGTTGGCCCTATTTTTATATTCCGCTGCATTATATATGTAATTATTATTTTCCGCTGCAACTTTGATGTATTATTTTTTTTTAAAATTATATATGAATGGGCTGTTTGAATATTTTAAATTCTGAAAAACCATAGCCTTGCATCTCTTTAGTAAGCTCGGAGAAACCGTGTCTTGCTAGGGAGGTGTGGCGGTGACATCCCGACCTGGGTGATCGAAAACTGGGGTGTTACAATGAGAGTAGTGATTCATAATCCTCGATAGGCACTGATTCTACTTCAGATGAGATTGATCCGGATGGAGACTTCGGACGATGATTTCTAAGTTTGAAATATGATGAACTTGTTATAAACCATACTAAATGATAGCATTTACTCCCTCCGTCCCATTTAAAACGTTCTCTTTGATTTCTGCACACAATCCAATGCACTTTTCTAATCATTAATATCTCAAAATATATAGAACTAAAAATTGTGTAAAATATGTATTCCAAAACTATACGATTAGACGAATCTAACAAGACCGAAATCGACTATTTTTTCAAATTTATACTTATAGTAATATTGAGTCAAAGTTGAACAATGAACAGTGACAAAAAGTCAAACAAGACGCTTCTAGTGGGACGGAGGGAGTATATTATTTGGAAGCTTCGTACGTATTCTAATGAAATTCAAATTTTGCAGATGATTGACCAAGGGGATGGCTTGTCTTCGAGCACGCTGCGTGGGAGAGGGTCCCAACGAGAGAGTCCACGACAGCCCCTCACAGCTACTCAGCTCGCGGCAGCTGTATGGCAGGCTAGAGAGTTCGTACGGCGTCAGAGAGCAGGTATTTCGAAATAAACACCTATAATTCCTGACATATTCAAGTATTTGAATCTATATTAACTTTATATTTTGAATTTGGATGTCTTGAATACCAGATGCTACATCCAACGCGGAGGAGCAACCTAGTGATATATCTGTATTCCGTTTGGTACAGCTCAGGGTACTATCTATATTAAATATTGTTTGTTTAGATCCTTACTAACAAAAATCTTCGTATTGGTTGTTAGGATCAGTGGGGTCTGCACAAGGGGCTCATCCTGTTGTTCAGTCAAGTCATGACAAGCTGCTCGTTGCGCCCCACTACAGAGAGGGGTGTAAGTGAACTATATTTGCATTTTATAACACTTTTCAATATATATGTGCAGCATTTTTTGCACCGCATTATATTACAATTCTTGTCTTTGAAATAATATTTTTTCTTCCAGCATTGAGTTCTCAAACTCATTCGTGGAAAGATTATGAATATATATCCCATGCATGCGGATATGAATGGGATCAGCTGGCGAAGGGTATCCCAAATGACCAAGGACTTCTATTACGGAGAGTTCCAGGTATGATGTAATTGTTACATACAGTGTGTATTATGTATTATTCTAACTAGTAAATATCATGAAAAAACCTTACTTGAAGAAAATTGCTCGCTGGGCACCCAAACATGAAGTGGTTGTGAAGAAAGAGTAGGAGAAGAAGAATATTGCACAGTACATTTTAAACTCTCAAAAAAATTGTTTTATTATCTCCATGGATAAAGTTTTATCCATTTGAAAATATCAGATACAAGGATTACACTTTGGACGAGATTGTGGTTGAGAATTGGAGGCTACTGTGGGATTCCCCGAATTTAAGGATAAACAGAAATGGGAAAGTTGAACAGACACCAAGGACAGAAGGATGCACCGACCCTCCCCACACACACAGCGGGGTCGAAGACACATCGAGCCACACTGCATAAATTGGTACGCTTTCCCTATTTATTTGTTCTAATTCAATTAATTTTATTGAGACATATATTCATCGCTTCTAATTTTCGAAATTTTGCAGGCAGGCGATCAGAATAGGACTATCCACTTGAGTGAGCTTCATGAGCACACCCACTCAAGAAAATGTCAAAAGGAAAATCGGATAGCACCTAGGTCCCAGGAGGTGTAGGTAAATATTCTAAATATCATTAATAATTTGTAGGATTGTGTTGTTCCTTTAAGATTTTCATGAAATGTGTCACATTTAACCTTAACACAAGTTGCTATGTTATGTGTTCCTTTTTTTTCCTTGAAATATAGGAGGAGTTGCCGTCGCAGAGGCTTTAAGCTAGAACCCGATCATTGGTGGTAGTTTTGATCCAAATCGCGTCTTCTATGAGGTCGTTGGTGGACACGACAGGCGGAAGGTAGTATATGGCATAGGTTTGATGGCCAAGGTGATTAGGCCCGCGGACCATGCTGATTCCACTCCTCTGCAATTCAATTCTCAGTTTGTCACTCAGAAGCAGTTTGATGTGTACAAGGAGACACTTGAGTGGCTTACTTAAACACAGATGGCCATGGTGGAGCAGATGGAGAGATTGCTGGGAGTTCGGAGGCCTCGATCCGCAGACCACATGGACGAGGATGATGGCCTTGGAGGCTGCTCCGGTGGAGGTGATGCTAGTGTTCATTGACTGTTGAAGTTGTGTTGTCACTTATTAGACTTGTGAATTATTAGACTTTGGATATTGTCGTACTTGAACTTATTAGACTTTGACTTGTTTTTGTACTTGTTTCAGTCGGTAATACAATGTTCGTTGAATAGAATGGATGATGTTGTAGTACTTGTGACATTGAAAAATACTACATATTGGATGTTTGGTATTGTTTGGAGGTTTGATATTTCGTTTATTGGCAGCAGGGATGGCTGTGAAAACATCCATTCCGGTTATGCTGTAACAGCATATTACCGACCAAATTTGCAGTCAGTAATCCAATCATGGGACATTTCGGGACCACCGTATTGCGAATGCAAACATGGTCGATATTTCGGTCAGTAGCTTTGCCGACTGGCTTAAGGGTCGGTAAAATCGTTGGTAGTTTTCCCGACTGCACGGACTGGTGGTCGGCGCCGAAATCCTGATGAACTGATTACCGACCGATGTTTTTTGGTTGGAAAGCAGGTCGGTAAGGGTCAAAACGACCCATATCACTGTGTTAACGACCGCATTTTTCGGTCGGTAATCCATATTTTTCTTGTAGTGTCAGACACAACTAACTTTTTTTTTCTGGATCCACCACTAATATACATATTTTTCTGAACAACTTATTTAGGTTATGAAAGGGATAGTAAGAACCTATGCAACAAAGTCAATAGACTTGACCATGTTCTCATCCCGGTCCGTTGATATTCTTTTTCAGTGGACAGATTGTACATGCTAGAAAAAGAGTGGTGGGAGTGCATGTTACAAAAATTACCAAGGGAGAAAGGAGATGGATAGGAGGCCGGGTGGAGAATCGAACCTCTAACATAAAGGATGGAAGTCATGGGCGGCTAAGCCCTCATCCCCGTCCGCTGTGCTTCTCTTAAATAAATAATTTAATTGAATAATATAATTATTTTATCAAATACTACATCTGTTCCTTAATATTTGTCACGAACCCACATTCATGCAATCCAATACATATTTATAATCCTTAATAACTCAAATTGCATATAAGTAAAAATTATAAAATTTGATATTATAAATCTATGTTATTATACAAATTTAACAAAATCTTGACTATATTTTATCTTATATAACTAGCAAGTAACCCGTCGAGACTCGACGGGCGTAATTATATATTTTATATAATATTTATATTTATACTATATAAAGCAATAATAAATTGTATTTTGAGTAATGGAAAATGTGTAATGATTTTATATAGATTCGAAAGAGGGTGTATATGATAATATAATTTAATTAATTGTAAAATTAACAAAGAAATCATATTATACCGTCTTCTTTAGCTTCTGTGGCTTGTCCGGTACAAACTTAACATATCAATAAAAATAATTATTAAAATAATATTTTTATTTATTTTGAAATTTAAATTAAAATAAAATAAAATTTAAATATAAGTATTAAGCATAATATGAAAAATTCCCCCACAATTTGCTGAAAATCATTGTTGAAAATCTCATTGGTAGGGGCTAACATAACATTATATTTAAGAATGTCTGAATTTGAAGTGGTGCAGTTTGTATTTGTATAAGTACTCTAAAAAATTGCCGCTATAGGATCACCCGTAGAGTTTATAAGAATATCATCCAGAAATATCAGATTTGATTGTACATCTCCAAAATCAATACCAGCTTTACCATCACCTACATCAAGTATCAATTTTGCACATTTTTTGTCATATATAAATTTCATTGTAAACATTTCTTGTGGTATGTTGAGTTAATCATTCTTAATCGTATATTAATACTTTGAGCCACATCTTGCTAATTGCACGAAATATTGCAACATAATTGTTCATTGTTAAAAACTGGTTTTGGAAGATAAAGTACAACATTTGACATTGACTTTTGTTTATGATCATAGCAAAACAAACTGCGGGTGAGAATTTTCTAATCTGAAATTGGTTAAATTAGTTTAATCTCAAGAATTTTCTACTTTCATGGTTGTCCAAAAAAATTAGTTTAACCTCAATTATATGATTATGCATCTTAGTTACGATCAACCTACTTTAATTGCGTAATTTATTTGATGGATCTATATTCCTAAGATGGATGACTATGCATCTCTCATTCAACTATATTTTTCGGTAATCCAGAACAATTTATCGTGTTTAGATATTCAAGTGAAAATAATTCATTGGCATTATTTATGCTTTCATCATTTTGAAAAATATTTGTTAGAACTGATATATATATATATATATACATTTTCATTTGCAGACATACGTTCCATGATATAATCATTGATCGCATCAACAATCTCATTGGTAGGGGTTAGCATAACACTATATTTAAAGATATCTGGATTGGAGATGTTACAGTTTATATTTGTATAAGTACTCTCAACAAATGCCGTTATATGATCTCCCATAGATTTTATAAAAATATTATCTGGAAATGTCACATTTAATTGTACATCTCCAAGATCAATACCAACTTTACTAGTTACCATCACCTATATTAGTATTCATTGTGCAAATTTCTGCCATATATGATTTTAATTATAAATAAGTAAATCAACATTTGTTGTAGTATCTTAAGTTAATCCATCTTCATTACATATTAATACTTTGAATCCCCTCTTTCTAGTGACACGGTATATTACAACAGATCACTGACACGGGTAAAAACTTGTTTTTGAAGATAGAGCCCAACTTTCTCTAAAGATTGACATTGACTTTTTTTTAGTCATAGTAAAACAACTTGTGAGATGGGAATTTTTCCTCTGAAATCAAATGGGGAATTCGGTTAATTCAGAAATGCTCATGATCATTTTTACCAATTAAGAATTTTATCCCAACTAATGAGTTTTGTTTTAATGAGAAGAGAGATTAAATAATTTTCTGGGGTAAGTTTTTTGCGCGTAGAATATTCAGTCCTACCTCTTGGAAAGAATAGGGGTAGGCTGCTATTCCACTGAATACTACAGGCAGCACCATATTACATCTTCCACGAAGGGCTATATATAATATTTTCTAGATAAATTATTGATAAATGTCTTGTTCTACTACGTAAAGAAAAAAATAAATCAAACCTTATCACTATCAACTACAGAAATTATTTTACTATAAACATTATTATGCTCATCAATCAAAGAAAGATAATAGCTTAGTATGATCCGCCTTCATTTCTTCCTTATTATAATATGTCTCTTCTAGTTTCAATAGATTATATGTTTCAGATGTCAAAACTTCAATCTATATTGGCATTCTAGAGAAAATTTTCAAATTTATATAATTTGTAACAATTGGCCTTTCAATTTCAATAAAGCTATATTTATATTTGTTCTTCCGTCAATTACAAACCTATTAAAATATAGATTAATGAATTCTTTTCTTAAAAAATAGATTTAAAAAATTAAATTTTCCATCCTTAATTATTGATGGATCTATTCACACTCTCAATAATTCTTTATACACCAGATTCTTTTATTTATTTATTTTTTTTGAAAGATCATTTCATTTCATAAATAATCTAAATCACCAAATAAAGCCCGAGGTACAAAGCAGCAATCAGCCATGTTTAGGCCAATCCACCGAATACAGTGTTAGGAAAACAGCTACCCATCCCAAACCCAAGTACAAAGCAGCAAACGGTGTGTTCGAAAAAGATGAAAACAAAGTACTGCCAATGCACTACAACAAACTATCTCCGACTGGTGGATTATTTGCTATGAATTTCAGAGCTTTTTATCCCTCTGCTAGTGAGAACAGCAACCCAAGCCAGGCAATTATCAGATGTTTGATAGTGTGAATTTTGTGCTTGCTAATGATATATATTTTGGATGTTTATGTGGTTGTTTTGGTAGCACTTTACTCTTGGTATGCTTGTTTTGTTGATTGTAGGAAGATGGCAAGGTAATTAGAAAAGGGAGAATAAAAGTGGAAGAAAGAAGCAAGTTGACAGATTGGCAAGGCTTCATTAGTCATGACCATGACTAGGTGGAAGGCAAGAAAATGAAAAATGAATTATTAGGCCTGTCAAGTCACACTCCAAGCTTTTAAATCATTTAAAAAGCCCATGAGTAGGCCCAAGCCCATTACAGAAAAAGAGCAGATTTCACTTTTCAAGAGAACACTTTTTGTTTGCTATTTTTAGATTCCACTTTTTGGATACATCTAGAGACACTTTTTGGAGAGGCAGGGGGACGTACAGAAAGAGGAGAAAAAGGGACGAGAGAAGCAGCAACAGGACAGGGCAGAAAAGAGGAGAGCAGATCGATCCATCCAGTTTTTCTTCTATTTTCTCATCCTTGAAAATTGGTTGTAGTTTCTTCTACCTTGCTTTATCTTCCATGGGCTTAGAGTAACTTTCCTGTCCTCTAGTTTGAAGGGTTGATGAAGAATGGTTTTTGGATTTTGGGAGATGATGTAATTTTGACTATGAAAACTTGATGCTTGTTGATATTTATGCAATTCCTATATCTAGGGTTTATGATTATTAATTTGGATGAATGTTTTTGGATCCGAATGTTTGTCTAGATTAATAGTTGAACCCCAATTTAATTTGGGTATCCGTAATTGTACTTGAATTGAATAGGTGGTAATCGGGTTGATTAGTTCATTCCCGGGAATTGTGTAATCAAATTGGGAATTACTCCGCGTAGGTAGTAATTGGTTTGAATCGGGCTTTTCTAAATTGTAATGCAATTGAACAATTTTTCTATGGGCGTACCTAGGAATGTTGATTCGATTAGGGGCAATTAAC
Source organism: Hygrophila difformis (assembly GCA_030278955.1). Classification (NCBI taxonomy): domain Eukaryota; kingdom Viridiplantae; phylum Streptophyta; class Magnoliopsida; order Lamiales; family Acanthaceae; genus Hygrophila; species Hygrophila difformis. The sequence continues at coordinate 18,129,742 of JAOANR010000011.1, forward strand.
GGGCGTACCTTAATTGTCTAATCTGTAAGGAAAAGTTGGTTGTCTAAGCGAACCTGACAACTATAACCGGTTTATCAATTTGTGTCATATTTATGCATCGATGATCTTTCCCAATTGCCACTCCAAATCATTCTTTGAACTAGAGGCTTTTAATTCCATAAGTTAAAATCCAATCTTATTTAATCTTGTGCTCTTGAATTCACCTTGATATTTATTTGCTTGTGCATTTCTCTATTTTCTTAATCTTTGATATCAAACTTTGTGACAATGTCAAAACCCCCTTTTTATTATTGTATATATTATGAGGTAGTTGTATTCAAATCCCTGAAGACTCGACCCTTGTCACTGCTATACTATATCTATTTTGTACTTGGTGATATTGGAATCAATTTTTATTTTGCAGCTATACGACAAGCTGTCAAATTTGCGACGTTGCTGGGGATTGGCATTTAACTACTATATTTAGTGATATTTTCTATCTTTTTAATTTGTAATTGGTATTCCCCTTGTTTATGCCTCGTTCTTCTCGTACAGGTAAGTTGATATTTGATCCAGAAATTGAGAAGACAGCTCGTAGATTGACAAGGGAAGCCAAGTTAAGAAAAGAATCTAAAGTTTCTACATCAACTTCTGGTTTGTCATTGGCTACAGAGCTGGATACTTCTAGTTCCAGTAGTGAAGGAAGTAATACAAAATCTTTAGAAGAGCAAAACACTGTCATGGCTGAAGATAACCGCACATTAACGGAGTTGGCTGCTCATGACTTGACACAGCAACCTCTATATATTACATTTCCTGCAATTGATGATGAAACTCCCTTTGAATTAAAATCTGGATTGATTCATTTGTTGCCTGCTTTTAATGGTCTTGCAGGTGAAGAGCCTCACAAGCATCTACAAGAGTTTGATGTAGTATACTCAAGCATGAAACCCCCTGGAGTCACTGATGAACAAATCAAATTGAGGGCATTTCCATTCTCATTGAAGGGGAGTGCAAAAGATTGGCTCTACTATCTTCCGGCAGGTAGCATTACAACATGGACAGACATGAAAAGGAAGTTCTTGGAGAAGTATTTCCTAGCCTCAAGCACTGCAAATTTGAGGAAGGAAATATGTGGCATCAAACAGCAATCAGGTGAAACACTCCATGAATACTGGGAGTGGTTTAATAGGCTTATAATTAAATGTCCTCAACATCAAATCCCGCCCCAATTGTTAATTCAATACTTCTATGATGGTTTGTTGTTGATGGACAGGAACATTATTGATGCTGCAAGTGGAGGAGCATTGGTGAACAAGACCCCAACTCAAGCCTGGGAGTTGAATGATCGAATGGCAGAGAATACTCAACAGTTTGACACAAGGGATGCAATGCCAACCAATATGCCAAGTGGTGATTCTTCAGTGCAATCAATGCAACAAAAACTTTCAGAGTTGACAAGTTTTGTTCGCAAGATGGCTACAGGAAGTATTAAGCCAACTGCACAGGTAAAGGCATGTGGTATTTGTACAAGTCCTGAACATCAAACTGATGCATGCCAACTCTCCAAGAAGATACACCGGTGGATGCGAATGCACTTGAATATTCCAACAGACGTCCACAGTACAATCCCTATTCCAATACTTACAATCCAGGTTGGAGAGATCATTCAAATCTTCGGTATGGCAATCAACATCAACAACAAAATCATCCATCTTCAGCACCACAACAAGCGCACCCTCCTTGTCAATATGAAAGGCAACCACCTCAGGCCACAACAAGTTCAAGTCCATCTTTGGAAGAATTGGTGAAATCCATGGCACATCAACTTTGCAATTCCAACAAGACACGAAGGCAAGTATTGAAAAATTGCAAAGCCAAATAAATCAAGTGACCGAGAATTTAGGCAAATTCAAGACAAAGGAAAGTGGTCAGCTCAACCCGAGCCAAATCCAAAGAACGTGAGTGCCATGATTTTGAGGAGTGGAAAGGAAGTTGAAGGTCCATCTCCCATTTCAAAGGAGCAAAATGAAGAAAAAATTGAGAAGGAAATTGAAAAGGAGGAAACTTTAAACAAGGTAAATTCTAATTCTATTCCTTCATATCTGTAACACCCCGGTTTTTGGTCACCCAGGTCAGGATGTCACCGCCACACCTCCCTAGTAAGACACGGTTTCTCCGGCTTACTAAAGAGATGCAAGGCTAGGTATTTCAGTAATTTAAAATATTTAAAACATTTGCAAACAGCCCATACAGTATAGTCTCGAAAATAATAATATCATAATGCAGCGGAAATAGTATTTAAGTATAATATTGCAGCGGAAATGTAAATAAGACCGACATGGTCAAAATAGGGGTTAAACAGGCCCGTTTATTCTCTAATCTAATGCAAGAATTTAAATAATAAGTTTCGCAAAATATAAGTCCCCCCATGCATGAACGTGCTCATGTCTGTTACACATACTCTGTAAGGGAAAAGGAAAATAAAAGGTTTGGTCAGCACAACTTGCTGAGTAAGTTAACACATGCATGATCGTAGGGTTAAAAGCCATTAATTTAATAATTACAAAAAAGCATGATAATAATCATAAATACTTTACTTTAATAATATAACCAATTCGCATAATTAAATCATGGCACTAACCAATAGTACATTTAGCATAATTTAAATAAAAGCCATAATTAATTCAAATAAAACATTTAATAATTTAAAAGGACAATAATTAAACATTTAACTATCCCCATTACTCCCAATATTTAGTATTTCAAGTATTTCACGATTGCATCGCGATGTCAACAAGTTTAGCCGGAAACCGCGGCCGCAGCCGTATCTGCCATACCCAGTACCACTCCGGAGCCTCGGGAAACCCATGTGGATATTCACGAGAGTGTAGGCCATATAGCTCATGCCGTTTTGGCAATATATCTCAAAAATTTCGCGCGGGGTCACCATCGTCCATAAAGGCACGAAGTGAATCGTTAGGAGGGCACCCTGCAGAGCACTCACCCCCTAATTTTAAAGATCAAGTTTGTAAAGGGGATTTCCTAAATTTCAGATTTCATGTATTTATTTCAAAGAGTCTTCTACTCATTTAAACCTTAAAGGCTAGTTTCACCGTTTCAACAAGATTTCAAGATTTGACTCGGTCAACCACAGTTTACTTCAAAATTCATTAAAAATCGAGTTTAATTCCACAAATTCTGAAATTCTACCACTGACTTGGAAACATCGAGATGAACAACTTTCATGTTTTAACGTTTTCAATCCGAGATACCGAAACAGGTCAAAAACATCAACTTTCGTCATATCATTAATCTGTCCGAATTTCGTGTACAGCAGTTCAAGATTATCAAGATCTACCATAGCACATCAACTCCAAACTTAATGAAACTTTACAGAGACCTTCATAAGACATTTGTCTACAACTTTCGTGTTCGGCTAAAGATCTAAATCGGCCTATAACTAATGTCAAAAACGTCATCAAGATCGGACCTAAGTTCTGTCAAGAAATTCAAGATCCAATTTCAAGCAGTTCGGTTTCGGGTGGATTTCATATATCAAATCATCATGAAAAATTCTGAAACTTTTACAGGAGATAGATCTAAGCCTTAGAAACGTTTTTCGTGTTTTAAGTTTTTCCGTTTGAAGACTTTTAGAGGTTCGGAAAAATTCGACAAAACTGTTGCGCCGGTAAAAATCATGTGTTGACAGATTTTGAAAGTTTCGATTAAGCTTTTAGGTTAAGTGTTTTAATTACTCCCAAAACCATGTAAGTGTCAACTTACAGATTCGTGGTCGTCCGGTATCGTCGATTTCGGAGGCGTGGCTTCCAGTCCACCGTTTATCCTCTCCGTTCGTCGGGTTCTTCGTTCTAGATCCGATTCGGGGTGTAGAAAAGAAAAGAAGAGAATTAGGGTTTCGTTTTTGAATTAAAAACGAGATGGATGAACGGATCTAACTTACCACGACGTTGGAGATCTCTCAAATTCATCCACGGCAGTCCCCGCTCGGTTTTGGGGCCTCCGATGACTTCCGGATCTAGGGTTTTGTGTATAGAGAGTATCGTAAGGTTTTGAAAAGTGTTCGGGGCTTCCAGAAGGTCTTATTTATAGGTAAACATGACCTAGGGACGTCCAAGGTCGGCCTTGGGGAGTCTTGAGCCGAAAGGTGTTCAACCGAAGTCGGAAAATCCGGATTCGGGCGAGTGAATCTCGCAACCGGCGATTCTGCCCGTTGGCGCGGCCGTGGCGCGCCTTTCCCCTATTGACCGCGCGGCACTCGCCTGGACTTCGGTCCGGGCGGGTCGTGCGATCCGTCGTGCCTTTCCTCCTCTCTTTCGGACTTCTATCCCCCTATGCTCCCGGATTCCGATTTCTGGGGTATCTTCGGGTTCCTATTTCCTCTCTAAATTTTACTCGGGTCTAATTGCATGTTTGGACTCGAATTCTCGAGTTCATTGGTGTCGGGATTCGGTGTACTATTTATTTATCTTTATTTAATTCTTTTTATTTAATTAAATTCCTTTAACTCCTTTTTAAGTTAAATCTCATTTCTCATTTCCTTATCTTTATTTATTCCTTTGCTGAATTTATTTATTTATTGTATTTATTTTATTTATTGTTTATTTATTTAATTATTGATTTTATGTTGCAAAATTCTCGGGTATTACAGTCTACCCTCCTTAAGAATCAACTTCGTCCTCGAAGTTGTGTTTCAGCTTTTCTCGTGCTAAAGTCTTTTGTTTGTTTTATTATTTTGTGATTGAACTTAGAATTAACACTTCTAAGCTGCCTATGTACCCTGTGAAGGGATCAAGCCATAACGTAGTTCAAAATAATTTGAATTTGTTTGTTTGTTTACAAAAATGCACGAAAAATAGATGGTATGACATCCTCTCCCCCTTAAGATTGCAGTTATGTCCCCATAACTGTGTCGGTGTCGGTTTGGAACAATGTCGGGGAGCGTTCTCTCATGTCGGATTCTACCTCCCAAGTTGCCGTCTCACTTTCGTGGTTCGACCAAAGAACCTTGATCATTTTGACGGTTTTGTTCCTCGTTACTCGTTCCTTAGTGTCCAGAATTCGCACTGGAACTTCTTCATAAGTCAAATCCTCATCGAGTTCGATTACTTCCGGTTGAAGTACATGTGTCGGGTCCGGCACATACTTCTTTAGTTGTGAGACATGGAAGACATTATGAACTCGATCTAATTGTGGCGGTAAAGCCAGTCGGTAGGCCAAATTTCCGACTCGTTCTAGAATCTCGTAAGGTCCTATGTATCGAGGACTCAACTTTCCTCGTTTGCCAAAGCGCATCACCCCCTTCATGGGTGATATCTTTAGCATGACCCTATCTCCCACTTGAAATTCTAGGTCTCGTCGTCTCACGTCAGCGTAACTCTTCTGTCGGTCTTGTGCGGCTTTCATTTTTCCTTGAATCACTTTGATTTGTTGAGCCATGTCTTCGATAAGTTGGTCCCACTACCACCGACTTATCGTTTTCTTCCCAGCTCAACAGGCTTCGGCACTTTCGTCCATACAACGCCTCGAAAGGTGCCATGCCAATGCTAGCATGGTAGCTATTATTATAAGAGAATTCGATTAAGGGTAAATGGGATTCCCAATTTCCCTTAAATTCCAACACGCATGCTCTCAGCATGTCTTCTAATGTTTGGATTGTTCTCTCGGTTTGACCATCCGTCATCGGGTGGAATGCGGTGCTCATTTTGATTTGAGTACCGAGAGCTTTTCATTCCCGGCCACCAATAGATCTTCTTTAGATCTTTGTAAAGCTTGTCGCCTCCGGGATGCACTGAATATGGCGTGTTGTGCCCTTCCTCCATCAACTTCCGCTTCAACTCAGCGCACTTTTGAGGCACACACCATCTTCCTCTGAAACGAATGCTTACATCCTCGTGGACAGCAAATCCTATTGCCTTTCCTTCGGCAATATACCCCTTTATCTTTTCGAGTTTCGCGTCGCCCGGTTGGGCGAGCTTAATCTCGTCCAATATTGGAGTTTCTACGACCATTGCATTGATCGTTTCACTCACTGTGCCTGGATGCACAAGTTCCACGTCCAATCTCGCTAAATCCATGTACAATGCCGGCGGAATTACCAACGAGTTCGTCACGTGTTGGGTTTTCCGACTTAGGGCATCGGCTACCACATTCGCCTTCCCCTCGTGGTAGGCTATCTCCAAATCGTAGTCCTTAATAAGTTCCAACCACCTTCGCTGTCTCAAATTCAACTCCTTCTGAGTGAATATATACTTCAAGCTCTTGTGGTCGGTGAACATTCGACACTTCCGCCCATAAAGATAATGTCTCCATATCTTTAGAGCAAAAACGACCGCTGCCAACTCCCGGTCGTGTGTCGGATAATTTTCCTCGTGAGGTTTTAGTTGGCGTGATGCATACGCTACGACTCTCGAGTCTTGCATCAAGACACAACCTAAACCTTCCTTCGAAGCATCACTATAAACTTCGAAGTCACCATTCTCTGATGGTAGTGTCAATACGGGTGTGGTTGTGAGTCGTTTCTTCAACTCTTGAAACGCTGTCTCACAAGCCTCTGTCCACACGTATTTTACTCCCTTCTTCAGTAGCTGGGTCAAAGGTCGTGCGATTTTCGAAAAATCCTTCACGAACCGTCTATAGTACCCGGCTAATCCAAGGAAACTCCTTATCTCAGTTTGGCTCTTTGGAGTTGCCCATTCAGTTACGGCAGAGACTTTTGCCGGATCCACTGAAACTCCATCAGCGGATACTATATGTCCTAGAAATGCTACCTCCTTCAACCGAAAGTCGCATTTGGACAATTTTTCGTATAGCTGATTCTTTCGCAAGGTCCCTAACACTTGGTGCAAGTGCTGGGCATGCTCCTCCTTGTTTTTCGAGTAGATCAGGATGTCATCAATGAACACCACTACACACTGATCTAACAGCTCTCGAAATACATTGTTCATGAGGTTCATGAACATTGCCAGAGCATTTGTTAACCCAAAGGATAACACTGTGAACTCGTAGTGACCATATCGAGTTCGAAACGCCGTCTTCGGAATGTCTTTCTCGGCAATTCTCAACTGGTGATACCCAGATCGTAAGTCGATCTTCGAGAATACTGAAGCTCCCTTCAGTTGATCAAATAGATCCTCAATTCTCGGCAAAGGGTATTTATTCTTGATAGTCACTTGGTTTAACCCTCGATAGTCTATGCAAAGACGTAATCCTCCGTCTTTCTTCTTAACAAATAAAACCGGTGCTCCCCATGGGGAAGTACTCGGCCTTATGTACCCTTTTCCTAACAGCTTCTCGAGTTGGTCCTTTAACTCCTTCATTTCTAGTGGTGTCATCCGGTACGGAGCTTTTGAGACAGGGTCTGTGCCCGGAATGAGATCTATAGTGAACTCAAGATCTCTCTCAGGTGGCATTCCCGGGATGTCTTCAGGAAACACAATCGGGTATTCTCTTACCACTGGTATGCTATCAACCTTGTTCTCTTCCGCCTCAAGGTTGTGCACATAGCACGCATATAGCTCATACCCCTTACGCATCAAGTTACTTAGTTTAAGTGCACTAACGATTTCTTCTTAGGGGGCTGAGAGTAAAAGATAACTCTCTTTCCCCTACTTTTTGACAAGGTGATATTTTGTTTTCGGTATTCGATCACCGCTTTATACTGGGATAACCAATCCATCCCCAGTATGATGTCAAAGTCTCTTAAGTTAAATTCTACTAAGTTCGCGAAGAATTCTACGTTCTTTATCACTACAGGAATTCCGTTATATCGTTTAGAGCAAGATACTACTTCTCCAGATGAGGGTTCTGAGTCCTCTAAGTAAAATGCTAGCGGCTCCGAAGATATAGGTTAGCTGGACAGAATATAGGGAATTGCTTTCCTTAAAAAGGATTTGAGAATTAATTCTAGAAAATATATGTCCAAAATAACTTGCAGTAATTATCTTGGGGTTAAAACTATGAACACTCTAATTTTCCGCGTGCTATATTTGTACAGCGTGGAGGGAGTTATTATTCATAGAATGTTCCTCAGATTTGAGTAATACAGAGAATCAAGCTCCTCGCAATAAAATCTGTCAAGGATGCAGCGAGAATATTTAATTCCCATTTATAAGATAGGTGATATATATTTATAGCGAGAAGGTCTTTGGCTTCCTTAAGAAAAGGAACCAATTCTGTTGCTATCTCAGAATGTTCCCTCGCTTTGTTCAATTGAACGAAGCGTGGGTTCTGGAATAACATTTTCGAGAGTTTATGTTGATAGGTTTGTTCCTTGCATCATTCCAATAATGAAATAAAGCAAGGATGGGTTTTGTATGAAGGAAAATACTAAGTTTAAAATATGTTCAGGACCTTCCTCGCGATATTCCTTTATGGGAAACACTGGAAGAAAGATTCCAAAACATTATCTAGATTAGTAAATCCAGAGTTTTTAGTTCTCAAAGATTGTCACGCTATGTTGACCACTGTGTGGGTCTTTAAGAACTTAGTAAAAATTAATTCACCTAACCTTTAAAATTGTTATTCGAAATCGAGATCTAATATAGCTTCAGCGACAGGAATTCCTCATACATTGCTGATTTAATACTCAAGGGATAGAATCGATCCCTGAGCAGTTCCATCATTTCCGCCCAAGAGTAGGGCTCGTCATCTTCAGTCAGCTTGGCTTGAGTTGCCTGCCACCAGTCGTCCGCTTCGCCTCCCAAGTAGTACGAAGCGACGTGCACTCTTTCTCCTTCCGGACATTTGACTGCTCCCAGCAGCTTGTCGAAGGTTCGGATCCATTCCTCCAATTTGGCTGGATCCTCCTCACCAGCATAGTGGGGTGGCTGGTAGGGATTCACCATTGCCAGATAGTTAGGGCGAGCTTGGGGCGGAGGTACCGCCGCAGCTTGGCCCTGGTTGACTTGCGCGTTCCCTAGCGCAATCAAGACCTCCTCTATTGTCCGAAGACGATCGCCACATTGTTCGGTGCGGGGGCGTCCTGCGCACCTTGGGGTTGTTCCTCTACAGGTTGAGCCGGTTCCGTGACATTTGGAGGTGTTTCGGTAGGTGTTTCAGTGGTGGTTTGGGGAGCGGGTTGAGTTCTTCCTCTTCCTCTGGGTGCCATTCTGTTACAAATAGGGTGGATTAGGACTTGTGAAATTAACATATAGTCTAAACAATTTCTATTAATGTGTATGTGTTTTGTAATTTCGCACGTGGTGCTCGATCGAACTAAGAAGCGTCGTACGCTTCTGGGTTTTATTTTAATTTATTTTATTTTATTTCGATTTTTTTTGGACAGATCTGTCCAGATTTTTTTTTTCGATTTATTATAAATAAATTGGGCACTTTATTTCCTTAAACGAAATTTTAGTACAAAGTAGAAATATTTTCCTAGCAAAATAGTGTCTACTATAAATAGAATTCCTAGCGTCTCAAGACGTCCTCCGGTGGGGTAGCGGGATCCTCCTCCGGGTCTTCTTCCTCCGAACTTGGCGGCAGTAGATCGTCAAAGATGGTGTTCAAGTGTTGCCCATGAGCATCGATGTGTTCTTTCAGTATTAGGTTTTGTGTAGTGAGGGTTTGGACTTGGCGTTCGAGTTGGTTTATGCGGTGGTGATCCGCCCCTCTCAAGTTGCCCATGTGGTGCAAATTGGCCTCCAATTGAGCCATACGATATTTCATTTGTTCTATGGTTTGTTGGGAGTGAAGGTGAACGTTCATCATCCTGATCATCAAGTGCATCATATCTTGACTAGCCATCTAGCGCAAGCAAAAGATCTAAGTTAATATTCGCCAAGATTCTAGGTTAAAATTCGCCAAGATTCTAAGTTAAAATTCGTCAAGATTCTAAGTTGAAATTCGCCAAGATTCTAAGTTAAAATTCGCCAAGATTCTAAGTTCTTTACATAAAAGAGATGCAATATGCAAATGCGAATGATGATTTCCCCCCAAAAATAATTCATGCACTATATATATTTTTCCATGGGTTTTAAAATAAAAATTTTTTCCATGGAAATAATACTTTAAAATTTAAAATAATAGTCAAAATATTAATAGTAGTTTAAAAATAATAGTTTAAAAATAGCCGGGCTCTGATACCAACTTGTAACACCCCGGTTTTTTGTCACCCAGGTCGGGATGTCACCGCCACACCTCCCTAGTAAGACACGGTTTCTCCGGCTTACTAAAGAGATGCAAGGCTAGGTATTTCAGTAATTTAAAATATTTAAAACATTTGCAAACAGCCCATACAGTATAGTCTCGAAAATAATAATATCATAATGCAGCGGAAATAGTATTTAAGTATAATATTACAGCGGAAATGTAAATAAGACCGACATGGTCAAAACACGGGTTAAACAGGCCCGTTTATTCTCTAGTCTAATGCTAGAATTTAAATAATAAGTTTCGCAAAATATAAGTCCCCCCATGCATGAACGTGCTCATGTCTGTTCTACATACTCTGTAAGGGAAAAGGAAAATAAATGGTTTGGTCAGCACAACTTGCTGAGTAAGTTAACACATGCATGATCGTAGGGTTTAAAAGCCATTAATTTAATAATTACATAAAAGCATGATAATAATCATAAATAATTTACTTTAATAATATAACCAATTCGCATAATTAAATCATGGTACTAACCAATAGTACATTTAGCATAATTTAAATAAAAGCCATAACTAATTCAAATAAAGCATTTAATAATTTAAAAGGACAATAATTAAACATTTAACTATCCCCATTACACCCAAGATTTAGTATTTCAAGTATTTCACGATTTTATCGCGATGTCAACAAGTTTAGCCGGAAACCGGCGGCCGCAGCCGTATCTGCCATACCCAGTACCACTCCGGAGCCTCGGGAAACCCATGTGGATATTCACGAGAGTGTAGGCCATATATCTCATTCCGTTTTGGCAATATATCTCAAAAATTTCGCGCGGGGTCACCATCGTCCATAAAGGCACGAAGTGAATCGTTAGGAGGGCACCCTGCAGAGCACTCACCCCCTAATTTTAAAGATAAAGTTTGTAAAGGGGATTTCCTAAATTTCAGATTTCATGTATTTATTTCAAAGAGTCTTCTACTCATTTAAACCTTAAAGGCTAGTTTCACCGTTTCAACAAGATTTCAAGATTTGACTCGGTCAATCACAGTTTACTTCAAAATTCATTAAAAATCGAGTTTAATTCCAAAAAATTCTGAAATTTTGCCATTGACTCGGAAACATCGAGATGAACAACTTTCATGTTTTAACTTTTTCAATCTGAGATACCGAAACAGGTCAAAAACATCAACATTCATCATATCATTAATCTGTCCGAATTTCGTGTACAGCAGTTCAAGATTATCAAGATCTACCATAGCAAATCAACTCCAAACTTAATGAAATTTTACAGAGACCTTCTTAAGACATTTTTCTACAACTTTCATGTTCAGCTAAAGATATAAATTGCCTATAACTAATGTCAAAAACGTCATCAAGATCGGACCTAAGTTCTGTCAAGAAATTCCAGATCCAATTTCAAGCAGTTCGGTTTCGGGTGGATTTCATATATCAAATCATCATGAAAAATTTTGAAAATTTTACAGGAGATATATCTAAGCCTTAGGAACATTTTTCGTGTTTTAAGTTTTTCCGTTTGAAGATTTTAAGGGTTCGGAAAAATTCAAAAAACTATTGCACCGGTAAAAATCATGTGTTGACAGATTTTGAAAGTTTCGATTAAGCTTTTAGGTTAAGTGTTTTAATTACTCCCAAAACCATGTAAGTGTCAAATTACAGATTTGTGGTCGTCCGGGATCGTCGATTTCGGAGGCGTGGCTTCCAGTCCACCGTTTATCCTCTCCGTTCGTCGGGTTCTTCGTTCTAGATCCGATTCGGGGTGTAGAAAAGAAAAGAAGAGAATTAGGGTTTCATTTTTGAATTAAAAATGAGATGGATGAACGGATCTAACTTACCACGACATTGGAGATCTCTCAAATTCATCCACGGCAGTCCCCGCTCGGTTTTGGTGCCTCCGATGACTTCAGGATCTAGGGTTTTGTGTATAGAGAGTATCGTAGGGTTTTGAAAAGTGTTCGGGGCTTCCAAGAGGTCTTATTTATAGGTAAACATGACCTAGGGACGTCCAAGGTCGGCCTTGGGGAGTCTTAAGCCGAAAGGTGTTCAACCGAAGTCGGAAAATCCGGATTCGGGCGAGTGAATCTCGCAACCGGCGATTCTGCCCGTTGGCCCGGCCGTGGCACGCCTTTCCCATATTGACCGCGCGGCCACCGCGCGGCACTCGCCTGGACTTCGGTCCGGGCGGGTCGTGCGATCCGTCGTGCCTTTCCTCCTCTCTTTCGGACTTCTATCCCCCTATGCTCCCGGATTCCGATTTCCGGGGTATCTTCAGGTTCCTACTTCCTCTCTAAATTTTACTCGGGTCTAATTGCATGTTTGGACTCGAATTCTCGAGTTCATTGGTGTCGGGTTTCGGTGTACCATTTATTTATCTTTATTTAATTCTTTTTATTTAATTAAATTCCTTTAATTCCTTTTTAAGTTAAATCTCATTTCTCATTTCCTTATCTTTATTTATTCCTTTGCTGAATTTATTTATTTATTGTATTTATTTTATTTATTTTTTATTTATTTAATTATTGGTTTTATGTTGCAAAATTCTCGGGTACTACAATATCAAACTAAAATACCTCCTTTTCCTGACAGGTTAAAGAAGCCTCCAAAGTTGACAAGAGGAAGGAGATGCTTGAGATATTCAAGAAAGTTCAATTGAACATCCCACTCCTTGAAGCTATCAATCAAATCCCTAAGTATGCAAAGTTCTTGAAGGATCTATGTACCAACAAGAGGAAGCTTCGTGGAGATGAGCACATAATAGCAGGTGAGAGTGTCTCTGCTGTGATAAAAAGAAAAATCCCACCTAAAACAGGTGATCCGGGTATGTTCTCACTTCCTTGCAAAATTGGAACGAAAGAAGTGAGCAAAGCCATGCTAGATTTAGGTGCTGCAATAAATGTCATGCCAAGATCAATGTATAATTCCCTAAATCTAGGTCCATTGAAAGAAACAGGAATTATTATTCAACTTGCTGATAGAACAAATGCTTGAAGATGTGTTAGTGCAAGTCAATGATGTTATATTTCCTATTGATTTTTATGTTTTGGACATGAATGATGCTCATTGCTTTAACCCACATCCTCTTTTGTTGGGAAGACCTTTTATGTACACTGCAGGAACAGAGATTGATGTGAAGAAAGGAATACTTACCTTGGAATTCGATGGAGAAGAAATTCATTTCAAACTTTTTGATGCTATCAAACATCATGATGATTCTGAAGCTCTATACTCCATTGATGTTATTGACCCTTTGGTGCAGGAAACATTTGAATTAATTGACAAGGATGAATTGGAAATTGCCTTGACAAAGCATCACAAGCTAGAGAATAAGATGGAGATAGTTTTGAGCAAGAAAGTACAAAGGGCTATACAAGAATTAGGCTCACTTCCTCAAGAGCCACAAAGGTATGAAGGAGCTCCAATTTTTATTCCTGAAACTAATGAACGTTTATATCCATCTGCGTTGCAGGCACCTAAATTGGAGTTGAAGCCTTTACCAGAGAACTTGAAATATGTCTTCTTGGGTGATGAAGAGGCTTTTCCAGTGATCATCTCTTCAAGGTTGACATCCGAACAAGAGGAGAAATTGGTTCGTGTGCTTAGAGATCAAGAAACAGCTATTGGATGGACAATAGCAGATATAAGAGGCATAAACCCCTCTTTCTGTACTCACAGGATCACACTTGAAGAGAATGCCAAGCTGGTCAGACAAGCTCAAAGGAAGTTAAATCCAATTATGACTGAGGTGGTGAAGAAAGAAGTCATGAAGCTACTTGATGCAGACATCATCTACCCTATCTCAGATAGTAGTTGGGTGACTCCTGTTCAAGTTGTCCCGAAGAAAGCTGGAGTGACTGTTAAAGAAAACAAAGATGGTGAGAAGCTTCTTGTTCATAAGCAAACCGGGTGAGACATTGCATAGATTACCGTAAGCTAAATGGTGTCACAAAGAAGGATCATTTTCCTCTCCCTTTCATTGATCAAATGATTGAAAGATTATCTGAACATGCTTTTTATTACTTTCTAAATGGTTTTTCAGGTTATTTTTAGATTGCAATAGCACCGGAAGACCAGGAAAAAACTTCTTTTACATGCCCATTTGGAGTGTTTGCTTATAGAAGAATGCCTTTTGGACTCTGCAACGCCCCAACCACATTCCAAAGGTGTATGATGAGTATTTTTCTGAATATGTTGAGAAAATCATTGAAGTATTTATGGATGACTTTAGTGTTCATGGTAATAGCTTTGATGATTGTCTAGGAAATTTGGCTTTGATTCTAAATCGATGCATTGAGACTAATCTTGTGTTGAATTGGGAAAAATATCAATTTATGGTCGAACAAGGCATTGTTTTAGGTCATAAAGTGTCATCACAAGGTATTGAGGTAGATAAGTCTAAAGTTGATTTAATTGTTGCTCTACCTTATCCTTGTTCTGTGCGAGAACTTCGTGGATTTTTAGGCCATGCAGGTTTCTATAGGCGATTCATCAAAGACTTTTCCAAGATTGGAGCACCATTGTTTTGATTGCTGCAAAAAGATGTGCCATTTGAGTTTAATGATCAATGCAAGCAAGCCTTTAACAAGTTGAAGGAACATCTCACAACCCCTCCAGTGATTCAACCGCCAAATTGGGAGCTACCATTTGACTTGATGTGCGATGCAAGTGACACTGCTGTTGGGGCTGTTTTGGGACAGAGAATTGGAAGAGCTTCCCATGTCATTTATTATACTTCCATAGCATTAAATGGAGCTCAATTAAATTATTCAACAACTGAAAAAGAAATGCTTGCTGTTGTATTTGCTCTGGATAAAATTAGATCATATCTTTTGGGAACTAAAGTGTTTGTTTTTCTGATCATGCAACATTGAGATATTAGGCCAAGCCAAGGTTGATTAGATGGATTTTGCTTTTACAGGAGTTTGATATTGAAATTCGTGACAAAAAGGGAACAGAGAACTTGGTAGCTGATCATTTGAGTCGCATAATCACTGAGCCTAATGAGATTCCTATTCGGGAATCCATCCCTGATGAGCAACTTCTTTCTATCTCTGTTATTTCTCCTTGGTATGCTGATATAGTCAATTTCTTGGTTACTAATGAATTTCCTACAGGTTGGCCTAAAGCAAAAGAGACAAGCTCAATAGTGATGCCAAATACTACATTTGGGATGATCCCTACCTTTGGAAACGTTGTGCTGATCAAGTTATTCGAAGGTGTGTTGACGAAGGTGAATTTCAATCTATTCTTGCATTTTGTCATTCCATGGCATGTGGTGGACATTTTGGACCTGAAAGAACTGCGAAGAAGGTGTTAGAAAATGGATTCTTTTGGCCTACTCTATTCAAAGATGCATATATATTCTGTAAGCCATGTGATAGATGCCAAAGAGTAGGTAATATTTCTTCCCGTGATCAAATGCCTCAAACTCCTATGATGTTTCTTGAAATATTTGATGTTTGGGGTATAGACTTTATGGGTCCTTTCCCTAATTCATATGGTTATTTGTATATTCTCTTATCTGTGGATTATGTGTCTAAATGGGTGGAAGCTCAAGCCACCCGGACTAATGATTCAAAAGTTTTTGCAGATTTCCTTAGCTCTAACATATTTTCTAGGTTTGGGATGCCAAGAGCCATTGTGAGTAATAGAGGGACTCACTTTTGCAACAAGACCATCACAGCCCTTTTCAAGAAATATGGTGTTTTGCATAAAGTGTCAACTTCATATCATCCACAGACCAATGGACAAGCAGAAGTATCTAACCGGGAGATCAAGTCCATTTTAGAGAAAACGGTCCAACCAAATCGAAAATATTGAAGCTTGAGACTAGATGATGCATTATGGGCCTACCGCACCGCCTACAAGACACCAATAGGGACGTCTCCCTATAGGTTGGTGTTTGGGAAACCATGCCACCTACCTGTGGAGTTACAACACAAGGCATTTTGGGCGGTACAAAAGTGCAGTATAAGTCTTCAAGAGGCCGGGATCCAAAGGAAGTTGCAAATTCAAGAATTGGAAGAAATAAGAAATGAGGCATATGGCAATGCTATGCTATACAAGGAGAAAAATAGAGTCTTCCATGATCAACAAATTTCCAGAAAAAGTTTTGAAGTTGGCCAAAAAGTTCTTTTATATCATTCAAGACTTAAACTTTTTCCTCGTAAGTTACGTTTTAGATGGATTGGTCCATTTGTTATTACTAAAGTATTTTCTTATAGTGCAGTTGAGATTCAAAGCTTGAAGACGGAGAAGAAATTTGTTGTCAATGGGCACCGTCTCAAACCATATTATGAGGGATTTCCAATTGAGCCAATAGAGTTGGTGTCCCTTGTTGATGCACAAATTGGGAGATGAATTTGGAAGAAGTCTAGCTCAAGGACTTTAAACAAAGCGCTTCTTGGGAGGCAACCCAAGCAATCTAACCATTTTGATACTATACATTTTGCTATGATGATGAATATATTTTGGTATAATTTTGATATCTAAATAGCATTTTGTCTATGATTTTGTGGATATGAAGATGGAGGTTTGATAATTTTTTTTGGATCAAAGAACAAGTTGAAGTGTTTAAGGGAGGAAATTTTCAGTGAATGAGGTAATGGGTACTCATGGGCATGATTAAATTGTATATAACTTGCTGAATTTTGAAGGAAATTTCAAGTTTATTACAGCAAGGAAGATACCTCTTAATCATGTCCATGCCCAAGATCATGATAGTTGCTGTTTTGAAGGCCAATTTCCAAAATGGCATATACTCTCTATTCATGGCCATGACCAAGCTTCATTTGCCAACCTGTGTTAAAAGGAGTTGAGACTCTATTTTTTCAGATTGATATACACTCCTTGATCATGCCCATGATTAGGAATCACTTGGCAAGCTGTTTGGAAGAACAAATTTCAGATTGATGCATACTCCTTAGTCATAACCATAACTAATTTATAGATACCAACCTGAAATTTAAACTTCAACACATCAATTTCCCCAAAACCCTAATTTACTTTAGCCAAATCATTTTACCCTTAGAAACCTAATTCCCATTTTACTGCCCCCTCCCATCGTTCAATTCTCCAAATTCCATTCCAATCTCGATCAAACACCATCGCCCACACCACCATCTTCTCAACCTCCGACCACCGCAGCACCGCCATCGCCCTGTCCTTCTCTCGCCGGCACCATGTCCTCTCTCTCCCACGTCTCTTTTCCATGTTCCGGCCACCTCCCTCGCGCTGTCACCATCTCGCTCTCGCTGGTGCGCCTCTGTCTCATCCTGTTCGGAACACTAACTAGCGCCGCCCCTCCCTTCACCCTTGTTCAGCGCCGCTGCTGCTTCGCGAGCGTCGCCGCTGCTTCTCGTGCGCCTCCGTGTTTCTCCCTGTTCGCGCCTGCCTTTGTCCTTCTCAACCCTAGCGGCGCCGCCCTCAATCAACGAAGCCCGCACCCGAGCCACCCAGGATCGCCGGCCCTTTCCCGTCACCGCCGCACACCGCCGTGGTCTCCATCGTCTCCTTCCTTTGTTTTGCCCTGGTAAACTCTTTTCAATTTTTCGAAGCAATGAACTATGGTGATGAATGATTCTGTGATTTTTTGTCTCTTGTAGAATTGCACTGTTAGAAATTGTGGAAAGAGCATTCTGTGGGTATTCTGCTGCCTTCTTGAGAATTGATTTTGGGAACTTCTGTCCATTTTGTATAAATTGATAATTGTAAAAAGGGCATCTTTTGGTTCATTGTTAATTGTGAGAATTTTAGTGTTTTCTGGTGCAAAGTGTATATTTGTCGTATCCTGTGTTGTGCAAGTGGTGGAAGTTGGAACTGTCTATGTCGTTGTCTTTTTGTTAAGCACTTGTATTTGTCGTTTTATGCAAGTAGTGAGAATTAAATATTCAGAAAAGCAATTGAGAATCTGTCTTGTGCAAATTATGATAATTGAAACGATGAATTGAAACTTGTTTATTGTGTGTGGGGAACACTTTGTTGTGTGGTGATTTTTCTGTGTGCAGGTCACATGGGCAGAACAAAAGATCAGGCCACTTCTTCTAAAAGTGATCCACAAATTGCCAAGGCAAAAGGAAGCATTCAGAAAAAGAAGGCACCCGTTAAAACTTAAACCACATCAACACCAACAACAACGGTTCTCATCATCCCTGTCCAAGGGCCCCCCTCTTCCACATCCAGGCGTTCACATTCAAGAGCTAAACAAGTTGATGTGGAAGAAACCATAGGAGGGTGCCTTCAATTTACCAATCAGAAGGACCAAGACAGGTTTGTTCAGTGTAAAGAGAAAAAGAGGAAGATCATCACAGGTAAAATGCTCCATTACCCCACTCTTGAAATGTTACAAATCACCAACCAGGTAAACATATATTTGTCTAACATCGGTTGGTCGAAACTTGCTTCCCTAAATGCACCGGCAATCAATGAACTTGTGCTTGAATTTTACTCCACATTTGAGTTCAATTTGCCTAGGACTTTTGATTTGCATACTCTCAAGGTCATTCAGTTTAGATTAATGAAAAAACTTTTCATCATTCCTTAACTGATTTTAGTCTTGCATTGAGAGTCATTTCTGAAGAGGAAGCTAAGAGTGTGGAATATTTAGGAAGCTTGTGTGATTATGATCCTGCTTTTGAGGGAGAGATATTAAGTTTTTGGGACATGCTATGCTCTCATAAAAATTCCCTTCCTTTCGCCCCTTGTTATGCACAATCTAAGCTTATGAGTAATGCAATATTAAAATTGATGCATAAATTCATTGCTTTCAACATCACATGCAAGAAGGAAGGTGCAACTGTGGTGTCAAAAGGTGAACTTTTTATGCTATAAGGGATGATAAATGGCACGCAACTCAATCTGGCCTACTGGCTAGCTCATCAATTTGGCACTGTCCTCCTACAAAAGGGAGAAACCTCATTCATGGATCTTATATCACACACTTAGCACTTAATTTAGGTCTAATTTCTGATACCTCTGATGATTATCTTGCTTCTCTTTCTTTGCACAGGGCCTGTTTTCCAACATTCTTGGACATTGCCGCTTTGAAGACAATGAAAGTGTTTACAACAGAAAATGTCGGCACCATGTACTTCAATGGACGAAGGGTCCCAGGCACCACTTCCACTAGCCATGCTGCACCGCCACTTCCTGCACATCCAGCTCCTGCACCTCCCTCTTCATCTGAGAAAGGCACTCCAGGCCCATCTCCCACCTACTTCAAGGCGCGATTCGATCATTTGAGCAATGAGCTAGCACAACAAAAGCAAGATCTGAAAGAAGTGAAACAAGATGTAAAGGCAATGAAAGATACCATGGAAGCGATCCTCCACCACTTCAACATCCCACCACCGCCCCCTTCGAGGTAGTAAGTCACACCTCGGCTCCCCCACCAATTCCAGGGAAGTCCTATTCTTTTTCTCTTTTTATTACATTGAGGACAATGTTGATTTTAGGTGTGGTGGAGGAAATAGTATTGCTTGCCATTTTCTGTGAATATTTTTTAAAAAAATTTCAAGCTATTTTGTGTGAATTTTTGTGAACTTGATGTGAATATATAACTGAGTTGAGTCTATGAGGTTTAAGTTGACAAGTCTTTTGAGTATGATTGATGATGTCTGACATTGAACATGTGAAGCCAACTATTTTGTGAACCTATGTGAGAATCTGAGCCTCTTTCCAAAATGCTTGTTGTTTCTAAAAGAAAAATACATATATCACAAGCTTTTGGAAATTTCTTTCGTGTGTGAATTATGTGGTAACCATTTTGACATCCTAGAACTTGACTGATTATACATGTTGAACTTGCATTGGTTGAATCCAATATTTTGAACATGATAAGGGCATTAGAATAACCCTTTTAGCCTTCTTTTTGGCCTTAACCCATACTTTTATTCCCTAGTTAGCCACTTTGAGCCCTATATCCATTTTCTTTGTTTATAAATAACCCTTAGCCTATTAAGCCTTCTCTTTGTCATACTCATTGTTTTGATCCCTAGTGATTGAAGTACTTTCATAAGTCATCATGGTTGATTTTTTGTTGGTTGCAAGAAAAAGAGCTTAGAAAATTTTGATTCTCAAGATGTTTTGTTGGATTTTTTGAAGTACCTGTCTGGATGGTTGATTCTCAAGCAGTGGAATGTTTGTATATATATATCCCCCTTTAAAAAAAAGGAAAAGAAAAGAAAAAGCCCTATAAAAAAATAAATTAGCAGGGCAGTGGACGGATATAGCTTGACACATGTTCCTCTGACCTTAGTGTTATGAACACAGAGTTGAAGTTCCATCTGCATTTTTCAGATTGTTGAATTCCTCTAATAAACGTGACCAAGCTATTGAAGGCCACAACAAAAAAAAAAAAAAAAGAGAGAGAGAGATGAAAATCAAAGGGCATATATGATAGTTGTTAGAAATTGTGTGGCAAGTTTTGATTTTGATTGGTTCATTGTTTGGGAAATTTTGGGATAGTTTGGAAGTTGTATATGGGATGATCTTTTGGTTTTGTGTTTGTTTTGGAAAACTTTGGGAGAATATAATAGAAGTAATTTTTGGTCTTTTGAACCTCTTAAGATTTTGTTTTGGTATTGCAACCATGATGTGCTATTATTTGTCTATAATGACTCTTTGGAAGTACTTGCATTCACTTTAGCCTTTCTATATCCTTTTTCCTACCCTAACCATAGCCCCGTTATAACCCTTTTTGAAGACCCTTTTATTTTTTATGTTGGATAAAATCTTAGTAGGGAAGATGTGATTTTCATTTTGCTTGACCACTTGAGTGCTTAATTGTTTAACCACACTTGATATTGAGAGGAGTGTATACACTTCACCCTTGGGAGGTTGTTGGCGTAATGTGTTTGATGTTGGATTGATTTGGTTGTATTTGAATTGACTTGTTGGTTTTGCATCCTCTATGATTCAATTTGGCTTCTTTTGAATCTATGCTTGAGGGCAAGCATGCTTTAGGTGTGGGGGAATTTGATAGTGTGAATTTTGTGCATGCTGAAACTTTTGACAATTTCCTACCACGAGTATTTTTGAAATATAATTCCGGTTTAGGTTTTATTTAATGAAACCAATTTATGATGATGGAATCGGGATTAGGGATATATTTATAGGTTGTCACGTTTTTATTACTCGTGTTACGAAACTGTGGCCCGAAAGCGCACGGTGTCAAAAATTGCAATAATTTGTAGGTAAGTCCGGATCGTTCACTGGAGGATGTGCGATAGAAGCAGTGCCCACGTCGTTTTACTAGATTTTCCACTCGTATTGCTCCAATTGATTTGAAAAGTGACTAAAATCTACTGACTGAATTTAAACTAAACTACATAAGCATTTATATTATTCTACAAAGCGCATTAATTCTATTCTATAAAGCGGGGAATTTTACACTAGAAAGCAAATGAAGTTATTCTAAGAATGCAGTAAATTACACCTATGAAAGCAATGAAAATCTACTCTATGCTAATTATGAAGCTGATTCACAGAATGGACAGAAGGGACACGAAGAAAAGAATAAAAATTGGACAAGATTTAGATAAGGCATAATCAAACTTCCATTTTTATACACAGATCCTTGCTTGGGATAATCCTGTCAGATAGCTAATTCTCATGCTCTCATTACTATGTTCCCTTTAACAGACAGGTACTTACAGTATGAGTTTACATGTTCCTAAGACCGCAAATTCTAAGATACCACAGATTTGTAACTGCCCCGGCCAGGGTATGTTATTTCATCTGTGGTGGATGAGCTACACCTGACAGATCATTAGTTGAAATGCCAAGTACCACTATCATTCTCCCATGTCACACCCAAAGATTCTAATCAAGCCTGAACTATCCCTTAACTATCAATCCTAGTAGCAGTTACGCAACTCTCAATACAACCGAGTGACCTCTAACGAAAGCATTTAAAAGAAAGCGGTAAAGAAAGAATTTAAAATCCTATCACTCGGAGGTTTTGAAGGTCTGACCCTGGTAGTAAAAGACAGCTCCCCATCAGAATGACGGAGTATGGATCAAGAATTCCCGGCTCTCGGTGAACCGCTTGTGTGTTCACTTCCTTCCGGGTGGTTGTGAGATACAAACTAATGAAATAAACTAATGAATTAATTTATTCCGGATGCACTCACTCAGGACTCAAAAACAAGCTTTGGCAGAAGAGGATAGCAGTTGAAAGAATACTCAACCCTATCTCAGAAAATAACCAAGGCCTGGGTGTTGTTTCTCTAAAATTATTTACTACACTGTATTTGAATCCAAGTGGACCCCATCTCGGTGTAATATTTAATCTTAGATTCCCAACACACAGCAGTTTCGAAAAATAATGAGTTTGAAAACCATTCCCTAAACAGGTACTAGACTCTCAATTAAAACACAGATCCTTTCAGTCTAGATGAGACCTAATCGCTGACTCTGCTTCTAATTTCCCAAAATCAACCCTTGACAGAATGTGAACTAGTCATAACTGAAGAATTTATCCCTTACTCAGATCCGGATTTTATAAAGGAGTTTTTGTTGGAAATTTAATATGCCATATCTGTTTAAGTCTAGGCTTCTAATGTCCAAGGGAAGGATCCCAAGATATTATAGACCACAATAGTACATAATATTATCATGCATAAGGATATATGGAGGTGTAAAATTAATTGACCCAAAATATAGAGGTGGGTTTAGACAGAAGGCGGGACACAATTATGAAGCAGCTCAGAGGCCAAAAGTGGTGGCAGAATAATTATGTGGATTGCAAACATCTGCTATCCAGTTTCCTAATTACTCAGATGAAGTGAATTTAGACAGGTGAAGCCCTAAAATGGCAGTGTCGCTACCAGTTGGGCCCCTACTGTCTGTGAATTCAGATAAAAACCTACATGCTTCCTTTCTGCAGTACTTATCAGCTAATGTTGACAGACATTAGCAGAGTTATAATACAGATTGGAATTTGGGTTTGGAAATTAAGATAAATAAAATAAAACTGTATCCAGATAGGAATCAGCTGAGCAGCTATTATAATCCCGGATGGACGAACCGCCAAGGCTTCCACCGACTGCTATCCAGACCATGCAAAATAATATTTAGTAATCAATACCCAGAATACGAGCTAGTTTATCCGTGAGGGAATACCCGCCAACATTAGTCTGGTGTATTCTTTACTAATTGTTACACACAATACGCAAAAGACAAAAGAAAATAAAATAAAATAAAGAGAAGAACTTGTATGAGAGACATTGGTTTCTCATGCAAGGTTATGGAATTAATCCATAATTGATAGCTTAAATAATCCCTCCTACCATGATTAATTACAGTCCGGATTATCTGTTTAATGTATCACAATTTTGTTTATAGAAGAATATTTTAATGGATATTGAACAAGGCTCCTTTAATCCAGATGATTATTGATCTCAATTATTGCTAATATTGACCTTTAATTACTGGCTTAAGGGTTCAATCAATTAATAGTGAAGATGGAGAATGGAAAATTTTGCATAGAGATGCTAATTACGACGCTAAACAGATATTACGAAGCTATCCTAGAATAGCATCGTGAGGTTAGCGTCGTCATGGGTTGATGAAAGAGATAAGAAATTTCTGGGGTTAAAGGGGTGTGTACGACGCTATACACTAAACTACGGCGCTATACTAGGATAGCGTCGTAGGTGTAGCGTCGTAGGTGGTTTGAGAAATTGGGGAAGAAAGAAATTTTTGGAAAAATGAGAGATGCTACGGCGCTAGACATTAAATGACGACGCTATCCTAGGATAGCGTCGTAAGAATAGCGCCGTAGGTTAAATTTTTAGAAGTGTTTGTGAAATGGGGGAGTACGGCGCTAAACATTAAATGTCGACGCTATCCGAGGATAGCTCGGATAGCGTCGTAAGGATAGCGCCGTAGGTGGGTATTGTGAGAAGGAAAATGTTTTGGGGACCTACGACTCTAAACAGAAATTACGACGCTATCTGAGGATAGCGTCGTTGGTTTAGTGCCGTAGGGCAAATTTTGTTTAAGTCTGGATAACTACGCGCTAAACCTCACCTACGGCGCTACAATAGGTTAGTGCCGTAGGGCGGTTAGCGTCGTAGCTAGCCCAGAAAAATTGTTGTTGTTCGGGTGATGCAATCTCTGCGATTGCAAACCCTATTTTCAAGTTTATGGCTCACAAATGCATGAAAAATAAGAACAGGCTAAGAACAGTGAATGGAAAAATGCAAAAAGATGCAAAACTGTAAGAGAATGACATGCTATGCTACACATTTATGAACCACAAACCCAAGTGAGGGTTTTCAACCAACATTTCATGCATGAGTCCCGAAATAAAAGAAGAACAACACAAAAACCCACACAAACAGAAAGATAAAATGACCAAATGGTCAAGAAACCAAGAATAAAGCAATAAATCCATGGACCCATGTCCATTTCATGATTTTGGGACTCTTTTTATGATTAACTTCCCATTTTATAAGAAATGGCTTGATAATACCCATCATTTGGGTATTTCAAGCCTTAATAAAAGTTTAACAAAGCTGGAAATAATATAAACAGTGGCTAACTAGGCTTTAGAAGCATAAACTAACACTAATCTATACTAACAGTAGGAAAAACAAGAAGAACAATGCATGAAACGTAAATAATACAAAAATAAAGCCTAACTACCTAACTAACATACACCCTCAAGAACAGCAGTTGTCTCCAAGTTTGAGAATGTTGTGAAGTGACTGATCATTGGAGTCAACTGGTCCTTATATAGGTGGGAAACCCTAGGCCCATGGGCCCCCGGGCCTTGAAATTTGAATTCTGGCAAGGCTTAGTGCGACGCTATGGATGGCTTACGGCGCTATCCTTCTACGGCGCTATAGGTTTAGCATCGTAGTCTTCCACTTCGAAAGCTCTCTCTGTCTCTAAGTGAACAGCCTACGGCGTTATCCATCTTTTACGGAGCTATACTAGGTTACGGCGCTATCCATGCTTAGCGCCGTCCACCCTTCTTTGGACGTCAACTTCAGTTCCCTCCTACGGCGCTAGACCAAACTACGGCGCAGTACATGCTTAGCGCCGTAATTGTGACTAGCGTCGTAATTTCCTGTAAAATTCAACTTTTTGTGGGTTTTTCATTTCTTTTCCCATCTTTTCATTTCCTTTTTCTTTTCTTTTCTTTTTCTCATGTTTTTGGATTTTTCTAACATAAATATGAATAAAATTACATATTTATGCATTTTTCATACCAGCTCAATATTTTTACAGTTATGCATAAATCAGTCCAATTCAACTGCTTTCTTATTTAATATAAGACCGGAATGCGATCAAATGCCCGTTTCAGACACGGAAATGGATTGAAAATAATGGTCATTTCTGGCCATTATCAACATCCTCACATTTAATACTGATCGTCCCCAAGCAGTCAGAGTCAATGTTCTAAAGAACACGGGCTCTGCATATTCAATTCATTTCGTGGCTTCATAAATCTTATTCTTTTTGGATTGGGATAAGACAATCAAAAACTACAAGTATTAAATTCCCTTGATTGCAGTGTTTAATGAAATGATACTTGCTCACTACATCGGGCCTACAAATCAAGCATTATTGTCAATCCTTCATGAACATCATGTTTGAAAGATGCAAAGATTAAGAGTGAGAATTAAGGTATGACACAAATATAATTAATGAAACAGAGCCTCACATATAAGAGAATCGGAAAATTCACTCACTCTCAAATGGGGTTTAATCATTGAACGCTCAAAATCAGATTCAATTAAATCATCCCATAAGCTTGCAATCAAACCAGCTCGCCACCGGCTCATTTCCTCAAATCGAGATCTCGAGGTCTTATTTAAGGGTTATAATAGGGCATACGGTTGTAACATTCGGTAGGAAAGGGAATTAATGGCTAGGAAATGGCAAGAATTTACTCCATCATAACTTGGCATTTTTATTTAAAACTTATGATCATCGGTATTTCTTTCTTGTTTTTCTTGTTTTTCTTTTCCTATTGCATGACATTAGACTTTGTCTAATTGCTTTGTCATTTGCAATTTATTGATGTTGAATAAAGTTCAACTATTTTATTTTTCTTTTCCTTTTCTCTTTTTTTTTTTGAATCGGTTTATAGCTTACCGATTAATACATTTTTGATTATCATAAGTTTAATGCCTTTTGATAGAATTTATACTTGCACACTTGGGTTTGAATATATTGGTCTTTTTGTAGGCTAGGAAAAATATAGTGGGTTTCAAAGAAAAAAAAGGCTTATAGGCTCAAATTGGTTAATCCTAAAGGGAGAATATTTTTGGGTTTGGATTTCAAAAGAAGGCCAAAAATTTGGTTTTCTAGGTGCCTCGATCATGTGCTCGATTTCGGGAATATGGCATGGTCTTGAATCGGTCCCAACTGCAAGTTCTAGTGTCCTTCAATTAAAATGATTTTCACACATCAAATAAAAGAAATGAGTAAAAGTGACTCATGGCTCAAGCCTCACAGGTTGGATTGATTCATGTCATACATTATTCTAAAATTTAATCAAAGTTTAATTCCAACAATTTATTCAATCAAAATTTCTAACATGCAGATTTATTACCCAATAAGCTGATCGCATCATTAAATTTTTATAACTCAAAACCTTAGGAATTCCTGTCATGCATGTTCTCAATTGTATTATCCCAATTTTAAAAGTTTGAACATTTAATCACAAGCCTAAATTCAATATGTGAATTTAGAGCAGGTTTATGCACATTTTTGCTGGTTGTTTAATTTAAAGCAGTAAAGGGGCACTGCTGACATACGGAGTATGTCAACAGCATATTTTTGGCCTGACAGTCACTTATTCATCTCGGACTGTCAGACATCTTTTCAAGAGGAAAACAAATAGAAATTGTTTGTGGATCTCGGAAGTTTGAGTTCCACTCGTGGAAAGCAATAAATTACATTAATTACAAGAGATTCTTATGCAGTTAGTACGAACCAGGATGCAAAAGAAGAAATCCCTCGTATGATGCCTGTACTAGAGCTTAAAAAGAAATAAAGCATACTAGGATTCATTCTTCCTCCAATTCTCTCTCAGAACATGTATCTGCTCCAGTGGACGAAACTTGTCAGATCACATCGCAGACACCAGCCATTGTGGTCTCTCAGGGGTTCATGCATCCTTGTGCAGTAGACCCGGGGTGGTTGGTTCGCGAATAGATAGGGAGTGTTCGGATCGTCCGCCATCCATGAGAGAGTGTTGGTGGATGTGTAGTCCAGGACCGATCGATCGGTCACCATTCTCTCTATCATCCGAATCCCCTGATTGACCTGGCCTTCATCTAGCTTGCTCATAAGCATCAGTCCACGGGTGAAGATTGACGCTTTGTGATTGTCCTCGATGCCTGGCCGCAGCAGTTCGCAGGCTTGTTCCTCATCCCCTTCTGCGAATGCTAGGAGTGCTGGAACGATTTGAAGATTAAGGTTTCCCGCCTCCATGCATGTGTGCAGAAGTCTCTCCTTATGCCACCGAATTCTCTCTTGCCACTGCCTCACCTTAGAAGTGTCCAACTCGCATCGCTTGTACACGATGGCGAGGTTCCCTGCGTCTTTGAGCTTTTTACATGTCTCCTGTGCAGTGAATACTTCCCTGATTTCATCCTCTCCTATTCGGGAGAGGATTTCACCTAGGAGCTCTAGTGGCAGGTCCAACAGCTGGGTTCCTTCGGGTGCAGGATCTGGGATAAGACGGTTGCCCCTGAAAAGATAAGAAGTGATGAATCCAATTTTTATAATTTCCTCAGAAATTATTCAAGTTTAGAAACCAAAATCCTCACATTTAGAGTTTTGCTCTAAATGTGAGATTATTAAGTTTCTAACTTGAATTTTAATTTAAAGCATGGGTAAATGAAGAGATAGGGGTCATTGAGCCCCTATATATTTTTAATGGGCCATTGGGCCCAAAAGTTTGATTTTTCAATATTATTAAACAAGTTCGAGAAACTTGTTGAAAATGGAATGAGATGGATGGATGGGGTGAAATGCTCAAATTTTGGAATGTGCAGTGGAGGCGTGGCGCAATGGATCTGCTATTTTTGGACTGCCTGGACTGTCTTGGACAGTTAAAACATCCAAAAATTTGCAAACACTATTTTTAATTTAAAAAAATCGATTGACTTGTTTTATTTAAGGAAAGTGGGATGTGAGTGGTCCCATTTTGGATTTTTGAAAAGGATAGCAGTTGGGTGACAAAAATACTGCTATTTACTCACACTACAGTTCTATTGGGAACAAAAAGAACACAAGCCAATTAAACCTATCAACTATTTTTTGTCTTTTTCCAAAAGGTCACTTTTATTAAAAAGTGGAAGTCTCCTATTGGGAGTTTGTACTATGTTTCCATAAACAAACAAACATTTATTCCCACATGATTGTAACATGTGGAAATGAATGTGCCAAAAAAAAAATCTTTCCACTTTAATGCTTTACACCAAATCTTCAAGATCAGGCAGACTGATAACATCATGGTGTTCATAACATCACCCTAATTTTCATCATCTTCACCTCTCCAGCTTCAAACTTCAAACTTAAAATTTTTAACCCTTAACAGTTTTAAACAGGTTCTTGAGGGCTTTAAAAGGGTTTCAAAACAGTGCTCAAGATCGAGAGCATTCAAAAGCCCCAAAAACAGAAAAACAAAAGTGCAAACAGACCACATTATGTTCTTCTCAACTCGAATATAAGAAAAAGAAGCAAAAGAGTTCGCTAGAGGCCATGAACAGGGAAGGAAAATGGGTTTTTACCCTGCCCTCCGTGGTTCAGGTCTGGGTAAAGGTCCCAAGTTTGGAAGGATTCTCAGAAACCTGTCCATGGTGTCCCCTTAGATTTGTGAAAAAAAAAATGTTGTTACGAGAACTCTGCGCTCTTCGTGAGTGTATTTGGGAGTGGATTTTGGAAATGGGAGTTCGAAAGTGTGGGAATGAAGAAGGAGAAGGTCGGGGTATTTATAGGTGAGGAAAAAGGGTTTTACGACGCTATACTTAGCCTACGGCGCTGTACTAGCGCCGTAGGTTTTATTCAGCGTCGTGGAACGGTGGAGAGATAAGGGAGTACTACGGCGCTGTACCTTTAGTACGGCGCTATCCAAGGATAGCGTCGTTCTAAGGGATTGCGTCGTAGGTAGATTAAAAAGAGGGGGAAGTGCCCTACGGCGCTATCCCATTACTACGGCGTTAACCTAGGTTAGCGTCGTATGTGAGGATAGCGTCGTAGTTGAAGGCGAGATTCAACTGCACTTGCAATTTTGAAATTTTTCAAAATTTCAGGCGGACTGGGCCCGAGTAGATGAAATTGGGCATCAGTTGGTTTTATTTGTTTTGGACTTAGGAGATTTTAGTCCAAGACATTTTTGTGTTATAAATGGGCCATCTTAATTAAAAAATTAAACTAGCATAAAATAGGTTGGACTAATTCCATTTGTTTGCAAAAATTATTTCGGATTTTAAATTGCTTTAATTTCCGAAATCATTTTCTTAAATTCATGGACTTAATCCAACCGGGAACCTGGTTTTCTTCTTTATTTTTTGCTCCTTCTTTTTGGTGGTTCGGGTATTTCTGCAAGACAGATAAATAAATCATTTTAGATTTTCTCCAAAGCTCAACATCCTCACATTTAGAGTCTTAGTACTCTAAATGTTTAATTGATTTTTGTATATTCTTTGATAAAATAACACACATATATATGTATAGTGAAATGAAAAATTTTTATGATTTTAATGCTGTTTCTTATTGAGTGCAAGCCGGGCTGCCACTGTTTGGCTCTCTTTTTCTGGATCGAACTGTCCGATGTACTCTTTCAGTCGCTGTCCATTCACCACTATATTGCCCTTGTCAGTTCGGATCCTGACGGCTCCATTTTCAAACACTTCTAACACTTCATGTGGTCCTTCCCATCTGGATTTAAGCTTTCCAGGGAACAACTTCAACCTAGAATTGAACAATAATACATTTTGACCAACATAAAAATGTTTATGCTTAATCCGGCGATCGTGTAACTTCTGGGTCCGCTCCTTGTAAATTCGAGAGCTTTCATAAGCTTGCGCTCGTATTTCCTCAATTTCATTGAGGTCCAACTTGCGTTTGCTCTGAGCAACTTTCGGATCGAAGTTGAGCGTTTTAACGGCCCAGTAAGCTTTATGCTCTAACTCTACGGGCAAATGACAGGCTTTTCCAAAGACGAGCCTGTATGGAGACATCCCAATGGGAGTCTTAAATGTCGTGCGGTATGCCCATAGAGCGTCATTGAGCTTACGTGCCCAATCCTTACGGGTTATCCCAACTATGGCTTCGAGTATATGTTTGATTTCGCGGTTGGATACCTCGACTTGACCACTGGTTTGGGGATGATAAGGCGTGCCTATCTTATGGAGGATTCCATTTTTACTCATTAAAGTTTCGAAAGCTTTATTGATAAAGTGTGTTCCTCCATCAGATATCACCACCCTAGGTATGCCAAATCGACTGAAAATGTTGTTCTTGAGGAACTTGATGACTTGGCTACCATCATTGGTTGGTAATGCGACAGCCTCGACCCATTTGGACACGTAATCGACAGCTACCAAGATATAGTAATTTCCACTAGATGGTGGGAATGGTCCCATGAAGTCAATGCCCCATACATCGAAGATCTCAAGCGTGAGAATCCCTTTTTGAGGCATCTCATCCCTCTTGGAGATGTTTCCTAATCTTTGGCATTTGTCGCAACCTTTCACAAATGTCCTGCAATCCTCATAGATGTGAGGCCAATAAAATCCACATTCGAGGACCTTGTGGGCCGTTCGAGCGGGACCATGGTGACCTCCATATTCTGATTCATGGTATTTTCTGACAATTTGATAGGCTTCATGCTCGGTCACACATCGCCTGATTATTGAATCGGCGCAGTGTTTGAAGAGATAAGCTTCTTCCCAGAAGTAATTTAATACATCTCGGTTGAACTTATTCTTCTGATGACAGTTCGAAAACTGTGGGGTTATTCCGCACGCCAAGAGGTTAGCGATGTCGGAAAACCATGGACAAGCTTGATCGTGCAAGTGTAATGCGAACAACTGTTCGTCCGGGAACTCTTCGTTAACGGCTTTTTCCTTTTTATCATTTTCTAATCGAGATAAGTGGTCAGCAGCACCATTATCTCGACCTCGCCTATCTTTTATTATGATGTCAAATTCTTGCAGCAGAAGTACCCACCTGATTAATCGAGGTTTGGCATCTTGTTTGCTAACCAAGTATCTCAATGCTGTATGATCGGTGTACACTATGGTCTTCGTACCTATCAAATACTGTCTGAACTTGTCAAACGCGAAGACTACAGCATACATTTCTTTCTCCGTTGTGGTGTAGTTAACTTGGGCCTCATTCAGGGCATGACTTGCGTAATGAATTACGCAGTGTCTCCCATCCTTATGTTGTCCGAGTACTGCACCTACGGCGAGATCACTAGCATCGCACATTACCTCAAAAGGTATTGACCAATCGGGTGGTTGCACTATCGGTGCAAAAACCAACATCTTCTTGAGCGTGTCAAAGGCTTGGACACACGCTTCATTTATTAAGAAAGAATTTTCTTTACAAAGCAGATTAGTGAGCGGCTTGGCAATTTTAGAGAAATCCTTAATGAATCTCCGGTAAAAACCGGCATGCCCTAAGAAGCTCCTAACTGATTTTATTGAATTGGGGAGAGGGAGATTGGAAATGACGGAGACTTTGGCTGGATCAACCTCGATGCCTGCACAAGAAATGCGATGACCTAACACTATGCCCTCAGTGACCATAAAATGGCACTTTTCCCAATTTAAAACCAGGTTAGTGTCCTCACATCTCTTTAAAATCTTAGCAAGATTAGTCAAACATTCATCAAACGTATCTCCATATACAGAGAAGTCATCCATGAAGACCTCAATGCATTTTTCGATAAATTCAGAGAATATAGACATCATGCATCTTTGAAAAGTAGCTGGTGCATTGCATAATCCAAAAGGCATGCGCCTATAGGCAAAAGTGCCATAGGGGCATGTAAAGGTAGTTTTTTCTTGATCTTCACTGGCGATCACTATTTGATTGTATCCAGAATAACCATCTAAAAAACAATAAAACTCTCTTCCTGCCAACCGTTCCAACATTTGATCGATAAAAGGTAAAGGGAAATGGTCCTTGCGAGTTGCCTCGTTCAACTTCCGGTAGTTTATGCAGACTCTCCATCCGGTGACTGGGCGCGTGGCAATTTCCTCCCCTTGTTCATTCTGCGTGATGCACATCCCACCCCGCTTCGGAACAACCTGCACAGGACTGACCCATTTGCTATCAGAAATCGGGTAAATAATACCGGCATCTAACAGCTTGATCACTTCCTTTCTTACCACTTCTTGCATGGGTGGGTTCAATCTTCGTTGGGGCTGGCGTGAAGGCTTGAAATTCTCCTCTATTAAAATCCTGTGCATACAAGCAGAAGGGCTTATTCCTTTGATATCAGAAATGGTCCAACCGATTGCACGTACATAATTTTTAAGCACTCCCACCAGAGCGTTTTCTTGAGCTTGTGTCAACTTGGCTGACACAATTACCGGTAATTTTTTATGTTCTGCGAGAAACGCATACTTAAGATGTTCCGGTAAGATTTTTAGTTCAAGCTCTGGTGGGCATTCCACTGAAGGGATAATTTGCGAGAATTAGATGGGGGAAAATCAGTTTTACCTTTCGGATCCTGCATCAGTACAGGATCCGCCTCCTCTTGGTTGGCGTCCTCGTGGAATTCGGTGCCGTCAAACTCCTCCAAATCCCCTGTTTCGGGATCGGCAAAGTGAACGGCTTTGCATCCTTTGTGCTCCACGCTAGCAGGTCTCAGTACCTGCTTTGATAGTTCATCCAGCATCATTTCATGATCAAATCCAGAGTCAAGCTCTCTCTCCTCACTCCTAACTATTATAGATTTTGATGAACAGAACCCATCATCTGGGTGTTTCTGTAATTGTGCCATGTCAAATGTAACTTCTTCCTCATCGACTCGCAGTGTTACTCGTCCAGCTTTTGCATCTATCAGTGCTCCGCCTGTTGCAAGGAATGGTCTTCCTAAGATCAATGGCATGTCCAGATCCTCCTCTATGTCTAGAATCACAAAATCAACTGGGAATAAGATATTCCCAGTCTTCACTATGATGTCCTTGAGGATGCCGACAGGCTTCGTGATGGATCTGTCTGCTAATTGGAGTCTCATCTTGACTGGCTCGATATGTCCCAGCTTGAGGTGTTGCACCATTGCCAAAGGCATAACATTGATGCTAGAACCAAGATCACAAAGGCCTTTTCCTGCTTTGATTTTCCCGATTTGAATCGGCAGCGTGCAACAACCTAGATCTTCTTGCTTCTCAGGAAGCTTGCGTTGGATGATAGCACTGCATGTATTGTTAAGAACTACCAGTTCTTCCTGCTCAATTCTCCTTTTTCCTGAAACTAATTCTTTCAGAAATTTAGCATATGCTGGCATTTCAGCTATCATTTCGATGAGAGGAATAGTTATTTCTACTTTTTGCAGTCTTTTCAGAAATTTTTCAAATTTAAGGTCCTGTTCTTGATTTTTAAGTCGGGCCGGGTATGGCACCCTTGGCATGAACTTTTTATTATCAAATTGTTTTTGTGGTAAAGGGAAGAAAGTTGTACCTCCACCTGTACCCTTATCTGTTTCAGCCGTTTCAGGTGCAGCGTCGGTCTGCAGATTGGCTGTCTCTTTTTCGGCTTCCTTTTCATTCTCCTCAATGTCACTTTCCAGTTCATTTTCTTGTACCAGTTTCTCTTTGCCCTTGGGTCCCTCCAAAACTTTACCAGACTTCAGTGTGATGGCCTTACACTGAGGGTTTTTCTCAGCAGTGATGGGTAGAGTTCCTTGGTCTCTTTTCTGCATTTCCTTGGCCATTTGTGTAACCTGCGTCTCCACATTCCGGATAGAGGACTGTAACTGAGTGTTGATTTCCTTTTGGCTGGTGATGAAGTCAGTCATGAGGGTCTCTAATCTGGAAGGGGGTTTCTGCTGGTTTTGGTTCCAATTCTAGTTCTGACCTTCGTTTTGAACAAACTGATTCTGATTCTGCGGCTGATTCTGATTTGGGACAAACTGATTCTGTGGCTGCTGAAAGTTTTGGAAATTTTGGTTTTGAGGTGGCCTAGCTAGAATCTGAGGCTGAAAACTTGGGTTAAAATGATGGGCCCTTGGTTGGTTGAACTGTTGGGGCTGGGTCAACAGGTGGGAATTCAAAGCGTTGTTGTTGGAATATGAAAGGTTCGGGTGCCGGTTTTGGAATCCACCTGCATAGTTACAGCTTTCATTCGCCACTTGCTGACAGGACTCAGTGGGATGCGGGCCTTGGCAAGTCCCGCAAACAGCCTCAGCATTTTGAGTCTGTGTAGAGCTCCCAGCTTCTTGATTCAAGGCCAAGACGGCCACTTGGTCTTTCAGTTTGTCCAGTTCAGATTTCCCTACTGTACCTACAGCACATAAACCACGAGGGGGAGGGGGATTAACATCATCAGTTAGAACAGATCTATTTACACTCATTGCTTCAATCTTGCCCCAGGCCTGATCCATTGGTATGTATAGCAAATGTTGACCACCAGCAGCATCAAGCATGTATTTCCAGGATGGGGTCAAACCGCTGTAAAACTTCCTTAATTGCTCCCACTCATGGAAGCCATGTTGGGGGCACTTTCTGAGCAGGTTGAAGAACCGTTCCTTTGCGTCATACAGGGACTCATCTGGCTTCATCTTGAATTCCGTGATTTTGGAACGGCATTCATCCACCTTGGATTCCGGAAAGTATTTTGCCAGGAAGTTTCGGATCACTTCCTCCCAGGTGGACTTCTGATTAATTGGCAGCGATTTGTACCATGTTCGCGCTCCACTAGTCAAAGAGAAGGGAAATAATCTCAATCGAATAGTGTTAGCAGATACATTTTGATTCTTAACGGTGTCACATAGCTCCAAGAAAGTTTGCAAATGATCATGTGGGTCTTCATGACTTGCCCCAGCAAACTGATTGCTCTGAACAAGATTGATGAGTGCCGGTTTCAATTCGAAATTCCTGGCCAAAAATGGAGCTTGTCCAGGAATGTTCAAATACGGTTCCAGAATGGGCTGCATATAGTCAGCTGCGGCTGCCTGTTGATTGTTCCCTGGCCCTCCTTGGTATTGCTGTGGGTAAAAGTTCTGATTCGGATAGTAATTTCTGGGATCATTGAAGTCGTTAGGGTTAGGATGATTCTGGTTTTGGTTAAACTGGGGGTTTGGAAATTGAGGATTCTGAAAATTTTGGTTATTTGGATTATTCTGGTTAAGTGGGTTGTTTTGGAGGTTTTGGTGGTTTGGGTTGGGTGGAGGCACCTCGAAGGGTTGTTGCTCGAGATTTGGGGGGTTCTCACCTCCCTGAATGACCTGAGGGGGGAGATCCTCCAAGTTCTCATCATCAACGTCTTATGGGTCCTCTTGGATGTTTTGGAGTGGTGGGTTAGGTGGAATGTTTGGGGGATTGCCATGGTTATCCGCCATGTCTGAGATGTCACTGCTTGTGCTTGGAGAGAGTAGAGCTTGTCTTTCCCGTTCCTTTCTTTGTCTAGCCTCCGCCCTCAGACGACGAGCTGTTTTTTCGATCTCTGCGTTGAACGGGATCTCGGCTGGTGTCTCCTTTCTCTTTTGCATAGAACAGAGGTCTTAGCTATGACAGTACCTGCACATTCCCCATGTTAGAATTGGTTTCGGAGGTAAATATTCATATTTATATGTATAAGCTAACTAAGAGCAATGAGGAATGTAATTCTCTAATAAAACGGCGCTGCATCCTCCCCGGCAACGGCGCCATGAAACTTTTGACAATTTCCTACCACGAGTATTTTTGAAATATAATTCCGGTTTAGGTTTTATTTAATGAAACCAATTTATGATGATGGAATCGGGATTAGGGATATATTTATAGGTTGTCACGTTTTTATTACTCGTGTTACGAAACTGTGGCCCGAAAGCGCACAGTGTCAAAAATTGCAATAATTTGTAGGTAAGTCCGGATCGTTCACTGGAGGATGTGCGATAGAAGTAGTGCCCACGTCGTTTTACTAGATTTTCCACTCGTATTGCTCCAATTGATTTGAAAAGTGACTAAAATCTACTGACTGAATTTAAACTAAACTACATAAGCATTTATATTATTCTACAAAGCGCATTAATTCTATTCTATAAAGCGGGGAATTTTACACTAGAAAGCAAATGAAGTTATTCTAAGAATGCAGTAAATTACACCTATGAAAGCAATGAAAATTTACTCTATGCTAATTATGAAGCTGATTCACAGAATGGACAGAAGGGACACGAAGAAAAGAATAAAAATTGGACAAGATTTAGATAAGGAATAATCAAACTTCCATTTTTATACACAGATCCTTGCTTGGGATAATCCTGTCATATAGCTAATTCTCATGCTCTCATTACTATGTTCCCTTTAACAGACAGGTACTTACAGTATGAGTTTACATGTTCTTAAGACCGCAAATTCTAAGATACCACAGATTTGTAACTGCCCCGGCCAGGGTATGTTATTTCATCTGTGGTGGATGAGCTACACCTGACAGATCATTAGTTGAAATGCCAAGTACCACTATCATTCTCCCATGTCACACCCAAAGATTCTAATCAAGCCTGAACTATCCCTTAACTATCAATCCTAGTAGCAGTTACGCAACTCTCAATACAACCGAGTGACCTCTAATGAAAGCATTTAAAAGAAAGCGGTAAAGAAAGCATTTAAAATCCTATCACTCGGAGGTTTTGAAGGTCTGACCCTGGTAGTAAAAGACAGCTCCCCATCAGAATGACGGAGTATGGATCAAGAATTCCCGGCTCTCGGTGAACCGCTCGTGTGTTCACTTCCTTCCGGGTGGTTGTGAGATACAAACTAATGAAATAAACTAATGAATTAGTTTATTCCGGATGCACTCACTCAGGACTCAAAAACAAGCTTTGGCAGAAGAGGATAGCAGTTGAAAGAATACTCAACCCTATCTCAGAAAATAACCAAGGCCTGGGTGTTGTTTCTCTAAAATTATTTACTACACTGTATTTGAATCCAAGTGGACCCCATCTCGGTGTAATATTTAATCTTAGATTTCCAACACACAGCAGTTTCGGAAAATAATGAGTTTGAAAACCATTCCCTAAACAGGTACTAGACTCTCAATTAAAACACAGATCCTTTCAGTCTAGATGAGACCTAATCGCTGACTCTGCTTCTAATTTCCCAAAATCAACCCTTGACAGAATGTGAACTAGTCATAACTGAAGAATTTATCCCTTACTCAGATCCGGATTTTATAAAGGAGTTTTTGTTGGAAATTTAATATGCCATATCTGTTTAAGTCTAGGCTTCTAATGTCCAAGGGAAGGATCCCAAGATATTATAAACCACAATAGTACATAATATTATCATGCATAAGGATATATGGAGGTGTAAAATTAATTGACCCAAAATATAGAGGTGGGTTTAGACAGAAGGCGGGACACAATTATGAAGCAGCTCAGAGGCCAAAAGTGGTGGCAGAATAATTAGGTGGATTGCAAACATCTGCTATCCAGTTTCCTAATTACTCAGATGAAGTGAATTTAGACAGGTGAAGCCCTAAAATGGCAGTGTCGCTACCAGTTGGGCCCCTACTG
The DNA here is from genome assembly GCA_030278955.1 of Hygrophila difformis. Taxonomy (NCBI): domain Eukaryota; kingdom Viridiplantae; phylum Streptophyta; class Magnoliopsida; order Lamiales; family Acanthaceae; genus Hygrophila; species Hygrophila difformis. The sequence continues at coordinate 18,167,550 of JAOANR010000011.1, forward strand.
TCTGTGAATTCAGATAAAAACCTACATGCTTCCTTTCTGCAGTACTTATCAGCTAATGTTGACAGACATTAGCAGAGTTATAATACAGATTGGAATTTGGGTTTGGAAATTAAGATAAATAAAATAAAACTGTATCCGGATATGAATCAGCTGAGCAGCTATTATAATCCCGGATGGACGAACCGCCAAGGCTTCCACCGACTGCTATCCAGACCATGCAAAATAACATTTAGTAATCAATACCCAGAATACGAGTTAGTTTATCCGTGAGGGAATACCCGCCAACATTAGTCTGGTGTATTCTTTACTAATTGTTACACACAATATGCAAAAGACAAAAGAAAATAAAATAAAATAAAGAGAAGAACTTGTATGAGAGGCATTGGTTTCTCATGCAAGGTTATGGAATTAATCCATAATTGATAGCTTAAATAATCCCTCCTACCATAATTAATTACAGTCCAGATTATCTGTTTAAGGTATCACAATTTTGTTTATAGAAGAATATTTTAATGGATATTGAACAAGGCTCCTTTAATCCAGATGATTATTGATTTCAATTATTGCTAATATTGACCTTTAATTACTGGCTTAAGGGTTCAATCAATTAATAGTGAAGATGGAGAATGGAAAATTTTGCATAGAGATGCTAATTACGACGCTAAACAGATATTACGAAGCTATCCTAGAATAGCGTCGTGAGATTAGCGTCGTCATGGGTTAGTGAAAGAGATAAGAAATTTCTGGGGTTAAAGGGGTGTGTACGACGCTATACACTAAACTACGGCGCTATACTAGGATAGCGTCGTAGGTGGTTTGAGAAATTGGGGAAGAAAGAAATTTTTGGAAAAAGGAGAGATGCTACGGCGCTAGACATTAAATGACGACGCTATCCTAGGATAGCGTCGTAAGAATTGCGCCGTAGGTTAAATTTTTAGAAGTGTTTGTGAAATGGGGGAGTACGGCGCTAAACATTAAATGTCGACGCTATCCGAGGATAGCGTCGTAGGTGGGTATTGTGAGAAGGAAAATGTTTTGGGGACCTACGACTCTAAACAGAAATTACGACGCTATCTGAGGATAGCGTCGTTGGTTTAGTGCCGTAGGGCAAATTTTGTTTAAGTCTGGATAACTACGGCGCTAAACCTCACCTACGACGCTACACTAGGTTAGCGCCGTAGGGCGGTTAGCGTCGTAGCTAGCCCAGAAAAATTGTTGTTGTTCTGATGATGCAATCTCTGTGATTGCAAACCCTATTTTCAAGTTTATGGCTCACAAATGCATGAAAAATAAGAACAGGCTAAGAACAGTGAATGGAAAAATGCAAAAAGATGCAAAACTGTAAGAGAATGACATGCTATGCTACACATTTATGAACCACAAACCCAAGTGAGGGTTTTCAACCAACATTTCATGCATGAGTCCCGAAATAAAAGAAGAACAACACAAAAACCCACACAAACAGAAAGATAAAATGACCAAATGGTCAAGAAACCAAGAATAAAGCAATAAATCCATGGACCCATGTCCATTTCATGATTTTGGGACTCTTTTTATGATTAACTTCCCATTTTATAAGAAATGGCTTGATAATACCCATCATTTGGGTATTTCTATTTCAAGCCTTAATACAAGTTTAACAAAGCTGGAAATAAAATAAACAGTGGCTAACTAGGCTTTAGAAGCATAAACTAACACTAATCTATACTAACAGTAGGAAAAACAAGAAGAACAATGCATGAAACGTAAATAATACAAAAATAAAGCCTAACTACCTAACTAACCTACACCCTCAAGAACAGCAGTTGTCTCCAAGTTTGAGAATGTTGTGAAGTGACTGATCATTGGAGTCAACTGGTCCTTATATAGGTGGGAAACCCTAGGCCCATGGGCCCACAGGCCTTGAAATTTGAATTCTGGCAAGGCTTAGTGCGACGCTATGGATGGCTTACGGCGCTATCCTTCTACGGCGCTATAGGTTTAGCGTCGTAGTCTTCCACTTCGAAAGCTCTCTCTGTCTCTCAGTGAACAGCCTACGGCGCTATCCATCTTTTACGGCGCTATACTAGGTTACGGCGCTATCCATGCTTAGCGTCGTCCACCCTTCTTTGGACGTCAACTTCAGTTCCCTCCTACGGCGCTAGACCAAGCTACGGCGCTAGACCAAGCTACAGCGCTATACATGCTTAGCGCCGTAATTGTGTCTAGCGTCGTAATTTCCTGTAAAATTCAACTTTTTGTGGGTTTTTCATTTCTTTTCCCATCTTTTCATTTCCTTTTTCTTTTCTTTTCTTTTTCTCATGTTTTTGTATTTTTCTAACATAAATATGTAATAAAATTACATATTTATGCATTTTTCATACCAGCTCAATATTTTTACAGTTATGCTTAAATCAGTCCAATTCAACTGCTTTCTTATTTAATATAAGACCGGAATGCGATCAAATGCCCGTTTCAGACACGGAAATGGATTGAAAATAATGGTCATTTCTGGCCATTATCACTTGCTAATGATATATATATTTTGGATGTTTATGTGGTGGTTTTGGTAGCACTTTACTCTTGGTATGCTTGTTTTGTTGATTGTAGGAAGATGGCAAGGTAATCAGAAAAGGGAGAACAAAAGTGGAAGAAAGAAGCAAGTTGACAGATTGGCAAGGCTTTTATTAGTCATGGCCATGACTAGGTGGAAGGCAAGAAAATGGAAAATGAATTATTAGGCCTGTCAAGTCACACTCCAAGCTTTTAAATCATTTAAAAAGCCCATGAGCAGGCCAATGCCCATTACACACAACGAGAAAAAGCTGAAAAGAAAAGGAGCAGATTTCACTTTTCAAGAGAACACTTTTTGTTTGCTATTTTTAGATTCCACTTTTTGGATACATCTAGAGACACTTTTTGGAGAGGCAGGGGGACGTACAGAAAGAGGAGAAAAAGGGACGAGAGAAGCAGCAACCGGACAGGGCAGAAAAGAGGAGAGCAGATCGATCCATTCAGTTTTTCTTCTATTTTCTCATCCTGTGAAATTGGTTGTAGTTTCTTCTACCTTGCTTTATCTTCCATGGGCTTAGAGTAACTTTCCCTTTCCTCTAGTTTGAAGGGTTGATGAAGAAAGGGTTTTGGATTTTGGGAGATGATGTAATTTTGACTATGAAAACTTGATATTTGTTGATATTTATGCAATTCCTATATCTAGGGTTTATGATTATTAATTTGGATGAATGTTTTTGGATCCGAATGTTTGTCTAGATTAATAGTTGAATGCCAATTTAATTTAGGTATCCGTAATTGTACTTCAATTGAATAGGTGGTAACCGGGTTGATTAGTTCCTTCCCGGGGAATTGTGTAATTAAATTGGGAATTACTCCGCGTAGGTAGTAATTGGTTTGAATCGGGCTTTCCTAAATTGTAATGCAATTGAACAATGTTTTCATGGGCGTACCTAGGAATATTGATTCGATTAGGGGCAATTAACGGGCGTACCTTAATTGTCTAATCTGTAAGGAAAAGTTGGTTGTCTAAGCGGACCTGACAACTATAACCGGTTTATCAATTTGTGTCATGTTTATGCATCGATGATCTTTCCCAATTGCCATTCCAAATCATTCTTTGAACTAGAAGCTTTTAATTCCATAAGTTAAAATCCAATCTTGTGCTCTTGAATTCACCTTGATATTTATTTGCTTGTGCATTTCTCTATTTTCTTAATCTTTGATATCAAACTTTGTGACAATGTCAAAATCCCCCTTTTTATTATTGTATATATTATGAGGTAGTTGTATTCCAATCCCTGAGGACTCGACCCTTGTCACTGCTATACTATATCTTTTTGTACTTGGTGACATTGGAATCAATTTTTATTTTGCAGCTATACGACAAGCTGTCAATGTTACATCAACCAGCATCATGTAGATCTTAACACCATTCTTCCACCTTACCAGCTCCCATCGCGCCTTGTCTTGCCCAGTAGTCCGCCATTTCGTTCCGCTCGCTTAGTATATGTTGGATTCTTACCGCTCCCGCAAACCTCAACACCACCACTATTGGATTCAATAAATGCTGCAGGAGCCATGGCGTGGACTTGGGATCGTGCAACCATTTTACCATATTCATCGAGTTGCATCAAATAACAATCTTTGTAACGGGAATCCTTGATCTCTAATCAATGCCATACACATCCTGTTGACAGCCATGAACTCTGCCTAAGTAGAATCAGTCATTCCAATATTATCCGACATTATGAATAACACTTCCCCGTTGTCATCCCTCATAACTCCTCCAATACCCGATGGACTGGGGTTTCCAAATGAAGATCCATCCGTGTTTATTTTCCATCATCCCTTCTCCGGCCTTTCCAATGTCAATCCAAGCCTAGGTGATTTAACTCGGCTGCTGCTCATACATTTCATCCCCCATGGAAAGATATTATCTAAGTATGCCACATTCTCATCTATTTTGCCCATTTCCGCCATCCACCATGTGCCCACCCTCCATTTAATCTCTTCAATGATCTCCCTGATATTGAAATGCTTTCCATTAAATACCACATCATTTCTCCACTTTCATATAGTCCATATGGTCGCCATGCCTGTCAAGCACCATGCGAGTTTTCGGCCTTTCTTAGGATCGAAGCCAAACCACCAGGCAATCAATTGTTTAGTTTTTCTGGGATCATCCAGTCAACATCAAACCACGCAACTCCATAGTACCAAACAGAACCAACAATTTCGCATTGACAAATTAAATGATCTTCAGACTCTATCATTTTATCACAACAAGGACATAAAGCTTGCTATACCTGAATGCATCCTTTGCTGGCAAGGTTCCCTCTGACTGGAAGTGCACCGTGAATTATTTTCTATACCAACAGTCTGACCTTCATCGGGCATTTCAATCTCCAAAGGCCCCTCCACAGCCCCTCATTCTCATTTGTATTTCCACCAGGACAACGTTTCCAGCATGATCGTGTGGAGAATAACCCATTTCCTTCACTAATCCAACTGACCCGATCCTCCATAAATCTGCACATAGGTTGTCTGTCTGCTGTCATCATCATGTCATTCCATACCGCTACCTCCCAATCAAATAACGATCGTCGAAGTTGGATACTCCATTCCCAAACAAAACCATTCCAAGTCCCAAGTTCAGCAATTCTTCCTCCCTTGTTAATGGCTAACGTATAAATTCGAGGAAACATTTCCTTCAAAGACCTCCCTCCTTCCACCCACCTATCTGTCTAAAAAAACGTTGACATTCCATTCCCCACTTGAATTTTGAATGAATTCCCAATACTCTCCAGGTTGACCGATTCCCATGCCTTGCTTATATTTCCCCATAATGACCTCCCATTGCATGTCTCTAGCACTAGAGATTCTTTTATTTATAATATGCTTTACGAAAATAATTAATTTACTCTAAACCAATTATCCATAGAATATGAATTTTCACAATTCCCTTAATAATTATAATTGTTTTGAATTGTTTTTCGAGATAATAATTTTTTTAGACCATCAGAATGATCAATTTCCAGATTTTAACCATTATTTTTTATTTACAGTTTTGGGCCACTACATGGTTGTCGGACCCAGAAAAAAGCCAAAGCGGCCCACATATTGTTGAAATCATCTCATTATGGTCCAAAAATGGAAATCACATCATTCTTATGGCCTATTTAAGTTTTTTCTTTTAAATTTTTTTTATGTAATTAAAATAAATAATATTCATTCCATCCCATTATTTATCTATCACTTTTCTTTTTTGGCATTTCAAAAAAAAATCACTTAATAACAATGTGTCAAACCATATCACGACTAATTGCTAAAATGAGGTTGCTCGGTGCATTGGTACTGCTCCGTCACACCAATGTGTATCTTCCCATCGGAGACACCTCAACCTAAGGTTTGGGGTCCGATTTTCCTCCTGGTTCCCTATCCATTCCCTCTATCACATTTCTAATTTGCGCGAGTTGGGTTCTCAATAAAATAAAAGTAAAATAAAGAGAATAAAAATAAAAATACATTTTCTTGAAAAAAACATTAGCTACCCAAATTTTCCGTTGCTAACATATATTTCTTTAGGAAATGACAATAGAAAAAATAAGAAATCTACAATCATCAAGAGAAAGTGAGATAAAATTGAAGATCTGAATGATGATGAGTCTCCGATGGGAAGACACTCATTGGTGTGACAGAGGAATATTGAGGCACCTCAAGATGTGGTTTGACACGTTGTTGTTAAGTAGTTTTTTTATTCGGGCGAGCAAAAAAGGAAAATTGAACATAAATAATGGGATTTAAGGAATATTATTTATTTTACTAAAATAAACAAATAATAAACTTTAATAGGCCACTAGAAGGAGACGATTTCCACATTTGGGCCATAAGGAGGTGATTTGAACAACACGCAACCCTTTTGGGCCTTTTCCTGGGTCCGGGATCCTTGTAGTGGCCCAAAACTCTAAATGAAAAAACAGTTTTTATGTAACAACTCTACCTCGGGCTGGGCCTGCAGACCGTGCACCCCAACCCCTCCCCATGTGTGAATCACATCACAACATGGTAGGTTGTTGGAGATGGGGCTCGACCCCCAACCTCCCTTTAACAACCACCCCAAGGTAAGGTTGTTAACCATGCAGCCAACCCCGGGCTGGGCCTGCAGACCGTGCACCCCAACCCCTCCCCATATGTGAATCACATCACCACATGGTAGGTTGTTGGAGATGGGGCTCGACCCCCCAACCTCCCTTTAACAACCACCCTAAGCTGCATGGTTAACAACCTTACCTTAGGATGGTTGTTAAAGGGAGGTTGGGGGGTCGAGCCCCATCTCCAACAACCTACCATGTGGTAATGTGATTTACACATGGGGAGAGGTTGGGGTGCACGGTCTGCAGGCCCAGCCCGGGATAGGGTTGTTACATAAAAGTGCAACCAAAATTTGAAAATGACTGACGGCCTAAAAAAATTATTATCCCTTATTTTTTATATAAGAAAATATAAATAAGATTTATATATTATTTAGTATATATTATATACAATTAAAATGATATAATTATAAAACATAATTGTATATTACTTTAAGGAGAAGTGACATCTTTGTGAAAAATAGCCTATATATAAGTTAATTAATAATATAAAATTTTTTTCTATATATTCATTAATGTATCCTTTAATAATATAAATTCTATATATACAATGCGAATTCTATATAAATTTGAAATTTTAAATCTCTTAAAAACTGAAAATTGTGGAAACTCTTATTCATATAAATTGGAAATTCAATATCTTTTAAAAACTAAAAATTGGGATTGCTATATACACATTAATATATCTTTAACATGAATAAATAAATATGATGTGCAATGTACATTTTGATTACATCATTTACCACACCCAAAAAATATAACCAAAATTGAGACCAAACCTACAGAAAATTACCGGCATTACAATATGATAACCGTATTGAAACATAAACGCAACAAAATTCTTAGTTACCAATGTAGCTTCGTCATAAAAATCATATGGTGCAAAAAATAAAAATGCCTATTTATGTCATAATAATTCTAAAGTTTAAAAACTGAAATTTTATAAATAAATAATAATATTGTAATAAAATATAAAATAAATAAAATAAAAAATACAAAATAATAAAATCTGAAAATAATAAAATTTAAAGTAGATAAAATAAAAGTAAAAAAATTCAAATTTTAAATATTTTAAATCTTTTTAAACGTGAACATGGTGGGTATTCAATATAAATTGGAAATTCTATATATTTCAAAATGAAAATCTATAATGAATAAATAAATAATCTTAAATTAATAAATTAAAAAATTAAGAATAATAAAGATAAAAAATTGTAAAATTTCCAATTTCAAATCCTTCAAATCTTTTTAAAAGTGAATATAAAAATGCAAATTTCAAATTTAAAATCTTTAAAATCTTTTTAAAAGGAAAATTTCATATAAAATAAAAATTCCAAATATTTCAAAAACTGAAAATCTATAATGAATAAATAAATAAATACAAAAATCTAAAACTAATAAATGAAAAATACAAAAATTTGTAAAAATTAAAAATTTAAAATGGAGACACCATATTAATATAAATTATAATTATATTAAAAAGTTAATAACAAAACCCACTCGGTGTCAAAGGTAACGAGGAAGTACAATTTATTTAACAGACAGTTCAAAGGTACTCTCCCAACTACCAAACGCAGTTGGCCTGAGTGGTATGCGATTCTGGCATTCAAAAGTGATGGTATGTATATATGAAGTGATGTGTGAGTATAAAAAAGTGATGGATGGAGGTTATGAACAAAAAAATCGGATTATGTATATAAGAAGTGATGTGTGAGTATAAAAAGTAATGGATGGAGGTTATGAACAAAAAACTGGAAATCGTTTGGGTGATGGCGGCCTGTAGGTGCTGACACATTCAAAAGTGATGGATATGTGTATATGAAATGATGTGTGAGTATAAAAAAGTGATGGATGGAGGTTATGAACAAAAAATCTAATAAAAAAACAAACTATCATCTATAACATCACTTTATAAGGCTTATACATCACTTTACAAATGACTACACATCATTTTTAACGTTGTCTGCACTGCTGGCAATTGTGTATGCCATTACAGAAATCGGATTGCAAAAACTAATAAAAAATGACCTAC